>OY728123.1:283738220-284988220 GCA_963277665.1 Viscum album | reverse complement strand
ATTAATAGTTAAAGTAATTTCGTGAGAATGTGGGTTTGTCTTTTTATAACATGTTCTAGTGCATGATGTGCATATGAGATTAATGTAATGACTAGATGCTTATTGAGAAATGAGAATCAAATATAATTTTTGGTAACTATGGGATGCATAGTAATCTGGTAAAATGCTGGCATTGAGTATGTTGTGAGATAGATATAAGCATCAGTATGATATAGGATGAAAATAACTATTGGAATCATAGGTTATGTTTTTGTATTTTTTTTCTATAACTTGCATTATTGGATTTTTTTTCTTATCGGTGTCTGAGGATGAGTTGGAAGTCTAAAAGCTCTTTTTAAATGTTAAAAATAATTCAAAGAATTTTTTCAAGAATTATAGAATGATTTTATTTTATATATAATTAGTTCCCATGCATAAAAGTAAAAATTTATATCTCATAAAAAAATGAAGTAAAGAGAAAAACATACAATTTATACTTAAGAGTAAGTTATAGAAGAAGAGGTGGAATACATAAAAGGCATGTTATGTGTTAAAGTAAATTTTCTAGACTCTTGAATAATTTTGTAAAGGTAGATCAAGCTTCTTATATATGTATAAGTGAACAAGTTGATATGTAGGATCCATCCAGGGTACACTCTAGAATTTTTTAATTTTTTATTGAAGTATTATGTATGTGTAAAAGTAACATTTATTGGATAATTGAAAATGTAGAAAAGGAAAGAAATATATAAAAGTAATTAGTCTCAAACATAAGAGTCAATACTACTAAAACATGAAAATGAGGAAAAGGAAAATCATAAGTAAAAGTGATCAAGTGAAACTGAAGATTAATTTATGCATGATGATGAAAATATGGTAAAGTCATGATATACATTGGGATAATCAAATCGATAAGTAAGATTCATTTTCATGAATGTTAAGGAATATATAAGAACCTTTTTTAAAACATAGATAATATACATGATTCATTTTTGGAGCATGGTAGAGAAACAGAAGGGTTATTCCCTTTTCTGTTTGAGAAGTGATGAACACTCCATGAGATGGATTTCAGTGAAATGAAGAAAATTACCCAAGTTTCAGTGGTACTATTTATTTGGTGATTTCCATTCCCTGGATGAATTTTTATATCATAAAGTTTATATGCATGGTAAAATATATCATCTAATTGTGGGTTTATGTTATATATTATTAATTATATTATATTATAGATAATTTAGTCAATATTGAAGATTTATTATAAATTAGGAGCTTATGTAAGAACTAGACGACAACATACATTATTGGATTGGTTTTATTTTCTTTTTTGGATAATTATTTCAATATATCTACGAGATTATATTCTTTTTTGTATCCATTTATAAAATTAGTTTATAGAGATACAATTTGAGGAATTTATCCTAGGTATAAAAGTGTTTCCTTCCTAAAAACTTGTAATAATGGTACATTGACACTTAGTCGATAGATTCTTTTTGGATTATCCCTTAACTGTGAACAAAATAAATCCATTTTTATCTATTTTTATTTTTCTAAATTCATTTATTGTGCACATTTATAAATAATTAATGGACTCACACTTCTCATTATAAAATGAGAGAAATATCTTGAAAATAAAAAAGTAAACAACCCAATACACCTTCCTACTCAGGGTGTTTCAAGTTGTGGAAATTTGTATCAGGGCGATAAGTCTCAAGCACCAAATCTGTCATCTCAGTTTTATCACTATGGAGAATATAAATAATTAAAATGGCGTTACTTTATTTGATGGTTTCAATAATCAAAACTAGAATTATAGAATAAGATCTTATATATGATCTATTTGAATTGATGTATTATCTACTAATATGAATGAGATACTTGTAAATTATGTTTTATAGCTATCCATGACTGAAAAATATTGAAATATTCACAATTCTAATTCCAAATCTTAAAATTATCCATATATAGATTCTTCTGACTAGATTTTCATGAGATTGATGAGCTATACTAATGAAAAGGCCATGTAGGAAAAATGATCAATATATATGAATGAGATAACAAAGAAATGAATTCTAAGATTAATTTACTATAACATATATTTAATGATATGAAGATGTACCCTAATTAAAATATTGATGGATTCTTAATCCAAATTATAGAGGTGGACAGAGCTATTCAAGGTCTTAGTGAAGAAGTAAAATACGTATAGATTGTGAAGAAGATATTGATAAGGCTGGTACCTCTTTATAATCCAAAAGTATCATATCTTAATAAAAGGAACCTAGAATAATTTCCTTCAGATGACTTATAAAGTTATCTGGATTCTTATGAGATTCTTTTGAAGCCTAAAGAAATGTCTAATAAATCAAATAAAGAGATGAAATTTAAATCTATAAAGAATATTTTCGTTGATTAAGGTGAAGATATTAAAGATGGTGTAAGTGATTAATTATTATTTATTTTGGAAAGAAAATTCTTGAGAGGAAATATTAGGTTTGAAGGAAATCTACCCTTCACATGTTTTAGGTTTGGTAAAGTTAGAAACTTTATAGCAGTGTGTCTAAGGAAGTTTAATGATGATGAAGATGAAGTAGTAACTACACATAATCCATGAAGTAAATTCCCTCCCAAAGGAGACTTTAGATATTTAATTTAATCTAGAAAAAATATTCAAAGGAAGAACCTAGTGAACAATGGAGAAAATAAAGATGAAGACTATTTAAATAAAGGTAAAACATAATTTGAGTCAGAAAAAGAATATGCAATGATGGATACTATTGAAAAAGAAACACCTGAACAAAGGTAATATAATTAACTAGAAGGATTTGTTGATATCAAGGTGTAACTTCAGAGGGAAATTAAATATCTTGATATTCAAAGTAATAAAAATTAATTTATTGATGGATTTTAAAAAAAATATTCTAAAATTTAAGATCAACTTAAAGATGAGATTGATCGTTTAGAAAAAGAATTAAAAAATCAAATAATTAGTCAATAAGACTCTAAAGAAGTATCAGATTCCAAGATAAAAATTTACAAACAAGAAAATATGATTGATAATATTAATTATTTTTTAAAGGATAAAAAATGTGGTTTAATCTCTAGAATATGAATTCATTACTTTGAGAAGCAATATTGAATCATAAATGAAATCAAGTGGTCCAAATAAGAATATTTGGTTTGAGAAAATCTCAAATTGTGAATTATTAGAATGATACAAATGAGGCTTATAAAGTGTTGAGAAAATTCTTGATGAATAGTGACTAAGGTACATGGGTAAATGTGGAGTTAGTAGTGATTTTAAGACATCTAAATTAGGAGTAGTAACTATCTATAACAAATAAAATTTAAAATATATCAAAAATACTTAGACTTAAAGGGAAGATCAAAAACTAAGGTGGTTTGTTTATAAAATTATGGTTGAATAGATACCTAGTTACATTGGTAAAAGTGGAGTTGTATCTGATGACGATACATCAAAAAATGGAGAAGTTTCTATATTGATAAAAGATAAATAAAAGTCTATAGAATACCATTATACTTAAATGATTAAAATAAACAAGGATCTATAAAAATTTAGAGACAAGTGGAGGAGAGAAAGAGAGAATATATTCCCCTTAATTAAATTTCAATTTTATGGCTATCTTGTCCACACAATAACCTACTATCAAGTGGAAGAATTATACCTCATATGGGAAAGACCTGTTAGTCAATAAATAAGGATAAGACTATATCCTTCATCTAAAAGAATATGATTATTCTATGGATATTGTTTTCACTCTTATAACTTTGGGTATAAATCCATTAATTATAGGTAAAGAATAAGTGTAAATTACTATTATGGGAGTCAAATATAGATGAATTCAATATAACCTAATAAGATCCAATTTAAAAATATATACTCTCTACTAGAAGAAGAAGGAGAGTGTAATATCAATTCTTGTACCTATGAGAAAGAGGAACAATGACCTTGTATCTCAACTTGTTTTGAAATTTATTTGAAAGACAAGAAAATTATAGAGAAGGAAAACTTGGTTCAAATTTCACTCAAAGATAGAAATAATAAAAATAATTGGATCCTTGAAAGTGGGTGTTCATTCTATATGATTGGAAATATGAACATCCTAAAAAAAGTAAAGGATATAGCTAATGGAACCATATTTTTTAGTAATTATAGAGCCATGATGATCAAAAGAAGCAGGAAAGACTCAGTTAGTAGGAGAAAAAATAATCATAATATAGGTACTCTATGTTGATGGATTGTAACATGACCTCTCGAAGCATGAGTTAACATTGTGGATCTATGATTGAGGTTATTTTCTTTCTAAAGGGGTGCTTGATCAAATGTAAGGATAATAATTCTCTCATGAAAGGTTGGATAATGAAAAATAATCATTACTATGTGGATAAAAATGTGAAAAATTCCATCTTACTATAGAAGAGGAAAAAAACTTATGGAACTAGAGGCTGGGCCACAATCCCCAAAAATGCATAGAAAACTTGTCTAAGATGGGAGCTACAATAGATATCCCAAATCTAAAGAAAATATGAGAAATTATGTGCAGTGAATTCATATAGGGTAAATGGTATTTAACCCTTACCAACAAATGAGTAAAAGGGAATTTAACTTTCTCAATTTATTTTACACTAACATGTGTAGTCTTATGAACTAACCTGAAACATAAGGGGAGAGGCACTTAATCCACTTCGTGCATGAATATTATACAATGGAATGAATTATGTTCATGAAAAATAAGAATTAGGTTATAGATTCCATAAATATGTATCAAAGGAGATTTGAAAATTAAATCGGTCATACCATTAAGATACTACATTTAGAAAATGAAATTGAGTTCAAACTTCAATTGAAGTGGAAAATTACCTTGAGAAAAAAAGAGTTAAACCTGAAGTATCTTTAGTGAGTAATATATAGTATAATGGAGTCATTTAATAGAAAAATAATATAGTGAATAATATGGATAAGACGCTTCTTATCGAGATTGAAACTCTTACCACTATTGTAAGGAGGTAGCTCAAGTTGTAATATAAACCTAGAATAGGGAATTTCTAATCCCTAGGGATAAAGGAACACCCTATGAGATGTGGTATATAATAAATCCATCATTGAGACATTTCTCTATTTTTGGAATCATGTAATACATTTATGATAAAGAAGAAAATAAAGGGAAGTATGGTGATTCCACTGATAAAAGAGTTTTATATGATATTCAATGAAGACTAAAGTCTAAAATTGTTATAATAGGAAACTGGATAAAATTACGTAGAGATATGATGTTAAGGTTATCAAATAGATATAAATAAAGAATTATAGAATCACAAACCTGGATGAATTATGTAAATAATATAATAAAGATTTTACAAATTTTAAGATTATACAAATTTTTTCAAAATATAAATATTTTTAGGTTGAGTTGAAGGAGGAAAAAACTAATTAAGGGGTTCAAACTAAACCTCAAATAAGTTATATGATAATAGAGGTCAATCTATCCAATATAATTAGAAATAAAACTGTACTAACCCAAACATGGAGAAATAGGTATATTTAACATGATACCCAATTTTCAATAGTAGAACCAACAAAAATTGAGGAAGTAGAAATGGATGCATAATGTCTTTGATTCATGAATGGAGAGCTGGAAAAAATTAAGAAGAATTATATGTAGGATATTTTTTATAGGATAAAACTTCAAAATTTGATCAATACAAAATGTTTCTTCAAGAATAAATTCAATGAACATTGCAATGTAAACTAAAATAAGCCATGATTTATATATAAAGGTTAAGCTCAAATAGAATGGGTGGATGTTGAATAATGTTTTTAACCAATGTATATACTTGAGTCAACTAGACTCTTAATTCCAGTGGTAATGAAAATTGGATACATGATTTTTTAAATGGATGTAAAGATGGGGTTTCTAAATGGTGTTCTAAATAAAGATGTTTATATTGAATAACTAGTAGGTTTTCTAATATAAAATGATCAAAAAGGTATGTCAGTTAAATAAATACATGAACATATTGAAATAGTCCCCACCATCATAGTAATCTCTACTTGAATGATATTTAAAGAAACTATAATTCCAAAGGGTTGGTGTTAATTAAAACCATTATATGAAGAAATATAAGGAAGACAAGTTTATGTTAATGGTTTATGTGGATGATATAATATTTAGTGAAATAAAAAAAATTCAATGGAGGATTTTTATAATATAATGTGTTTGAAATTTTAAATTTCTATGATTAGAAAACTTACTTATTTTTTGGGGCTATAAGTGGTTTAGAAAGAAAGATAAAAACTTCATCTCACAAGATAATATGTAAATGACTACTAAAGAAGTTCAACATTCTTGACTAAAAACCCATGTCAACACTGACTTTAGTTGGAACCAAACTTGGGAAGATAGAGTATGGAATGTTAGTTGATCCTAACTTATACATGATGATCAATTAGAGTTTATTGTAATTGAAAATAGATTAAATAGATATTTTCAATGCTACTTGTTTGGTGGATCATTTTCAAAGAAATACCAAGGAGGATAATCTCTTAATACTGAAGAGAATTATGTGGTACATATGAAGTAAAATCACTTATGTTTTTCTATTTAATTTATAAAAAACATTAATTATCATCCTTTTTTTATTCTGATTTGGCTGGTGTTGTAGTGGAACTAAAGTCCATGGGCGGTGGTTTGTTTTCCCTATCTCTAATTGTGTTGGATAGATCAATAAGAAACATGAGATTTCATATCTTAGTATGAATGAGGATAAATATATTGAAGTAACCAAATAATTCCCACAAATTTAGTGGATAAAACAATAATTAGAAGAGGTGAAGAATAGAAACAACCTATGGTGATCTTTTATGACAACACAAGTGAAATTGAACTAAAAAAGAATCTAGTTCAGCATTCCCAAACCAAATACATTGAAATAAGACATCATTTAATTAAATAATTAATAGATAAAAGATTAATCATGATTTATTATATTGTAACTATTAAATAAGTATAAAATATCATGACTAATCCCTTTGCTAGTATAGCTTTCAAGAATCACGAGTTGAACCTCAGTGTTCAACCACATCCCTCAACTTAAAGAGGTTTGGAGATTTCATCACTCCTAATAATATATAATTATTTAAATCTTTATTATGTATTTTTGTTATATGTATTCATATTATTTTTAGTTTAATAAGGTATAGGGAGGTACTCTACATGGATAATGGTAAAATAATAATGAAGGATTGATCTTAGTTTTATTGACAACAATGTACAACTATTTTCTTGTTTCCTACACTGAGCTTTAACTCATGTAGGATTAAGGAATATTATGATGACTCATTTATTCGTTTTTTTGCATAGATAGGTTTCTAAAATCCTTGTAATTAATCATAATGATTGACCCTTTTCATTTTATTGTAAAAGGGGGAGAATGACCACATGTAGAGTATTATATTTAAGAGGAGTGTATCTATAAGGCGAGTGTACTCCTAGGGGGAGCATGAATGGAATCATTTAAATGATTTAAAACAAAATTAAAAGGAGTATAATATTTTAATCAATGATTTTAACATAATATATTTCAATACATATTTCACATTTAAATAAATACTTTGTCTAATAACTTGCTTCACATGCACACCGAACCAAAACAAACCGCATAACATTATATAACATTTAAAATGTAGCCGTTGAATTGATAGGTAAAAATTGAGGTAAAAAATTATAATATATATATATATATATATAAATAAAAAAATTACATTTTTAATACTAATATATTGATAAAATTCAATTAATATAGCTAAATAACTAATATGATCATTTTATGCTAAAAATGTATTTTTTTCTAAAAATGGGTTTTACATGTTATGTGTGATAATATTGAAATTAATTATTATCATAATTAGAAATTTTATTTTATAAAACGGTTTTAATATTTTAATTAATTCGGTCTAAATTATATTATAATACCCATTTTATTTGTAGGCATTAAAATAAAATTACTTTTCTAAAAATTAGTTACCATTGTAATACTAGAAATGGTAAAAGTAAAAAATATAAGATTAAAAGACTTAAAAAATGTGAGAAAATTTATGGTTTTGGATTGAATAAATTTACCCCTTCCCAAAATATATTTTTTTCTACATATTTTATCGATTTTACCATTGAATAGCGACATTCCCTTTTATATTTAAAAAAAATCCCACTCCCTTTACTTATAAAAGGAACCATCACCATCCAATTTCTTCTCTCACCCTAAGCCTATTAGATTAAAAAAATCTACTAAAATAACTCCCCAATACTACTATTAACTTCCTATAGGTTATTTTCCTACCAAAATTCCATCTCTCAAAGCCTTGATCCAATTTAAAAAGGAGTTTTTCCAAGGAGTATGGTAAAAATTAAAGATCACTCCATTTTTATTTTTATCTCTTTCTTTTACAAACTAACTATTATAATTTTAATTTTACCAATATAATATAATTACATCAGCATTATTATTATAATGAATTATATTATTTTTAATGAATAATCATTAACTACCATTTCACCTTTTTTACTTAGAAAAATGACAAAAATGCTTGTGCGTACATGCGGAACATCGCCTCCATGAATGACTGTGTTATTTTTCATCTCCACCTTAAATGGATGGTCCTAAAATATTATTTAATAAATTAATATTAAAACTATAACATTATTAGTATTATGAAAATATATACCATTTCCAACCCTCCTCCCATTCTATGGAAAACGAATACATCATCATCATGCATGCGTGGACAACCACCTCCACACCATGAGGTATTTTGTTTTTTCCTCATCTCCCAAATTAGATGATTATAATAACTTATATAATTAATATAAATTATATAAATAACATTATTAAGGTTTTTAAGTATTATTTTGAGATTTTACTAGTTATTAATATAACATTTTCACTCCTTAAAAATTCTTGAAATAAGCTTGTCACCGATTCCATCTTCATAAATCGTAAATAAAACATTCATGGAATGAAGTTAGAAAATTTTAAATAATTATAAAACATATATTAAAAATTATTTTAATGATATTGTGATGATTAAATTCAATTTAAGAGAATAATTATTGACATAGTTGTTATAAAAACCTTTAGAGGCAAGAAAAACTACTATCATCCAATGGGAAAAATAAACATTAATAAGATAATAAAATGATTATAAATAAAGGGTATAATTGGTATTAGATATGAATAAGGTCAAAAAATTATTTATTAAGATAGTTATGTTTATTATATAGTAGGTTAAGTATATTTTAGGAAAGTTGAGAGTAAAAGGTAAGGGTTTCTCGTCTCATTTTTATTTATTTGAGAAATATTCCATAATCACCACTTGATTTATATTACGTGGTGTATATAATACCCAATGTATATTTTTACCATAATTTCATGAAATTAAATGGATTTAGAAATCCATCCCAAGTTTTATATATTTTTTGGATTATGATAATGTCATTCCATTTATTGAAGGGGGAAAATAATAACACCCCATATGCTAGTTTTCCAATATGGATGTTTATTACTAAGGTATGATTATTATTTATTATATTTCACATTAAATCATTTCATATGATGATTGATTTAGAATTAGTAAGTGAATATTGGTTCCTGATTTTATATGGCCCCTCATTTAATTGATATGTCTCATGAGAAAAACTAGTTTGAGTATTTGGTGTATAACTTACCAATTTGAGTATGATGTTTAAGCATGAGTCCTTAACGGTGAAAATAATATATCCTACATTATCTATTAAAAAATTATAAAATAATATATTGTTATCCATGTGATTATTTATGTTTATATATCACCCATGGTTATATTCCTCTTTCATGATATTAGTTATATGGAAAATTTTATTATTATCTATCTTTTCCATATTATTTATGTCATATTTATTCTATGATATCTTTAATTGTATGTTTTAAAATATTGTATGTTAGGGCCCAAACCTTTATTTTGTTTCTTATCCCTAGGGTACCCATACGTTAACTTTAAATGACTATTGAGATATGTTATAGAAAATATAAAAGTTCTCACTGGAATTTAGATTATATTTCAGGTTTTTGATTGTGATGTGAGAATCATATATTTATCTAGTCTCCCAAGACTTCTAAACTATGAGATCATCTATGAAGAGATCCATTATATCTTGTACCAATGTAATAATTCAACCACCGAATATGGTTATTGGATCTATAGTGTTACCATTAATATTAAATAAATTTTATAAGAAACCATGGGAACTAGATTTAGGAAAACATAGATGAGAGAACATAACCAAATAACATAATCTTAGAAAATGTCTAAGTATAGAAAACCATTATAAAATTTTGGTAAAGTGGATATTTTGTGGTTTCCTAGAAATTAAATCCATGTATGGATATAAACAAGTGGATTCAAGCTATGTAATAGATACACCTTAGAGTAATAACCCTGAAAAGGCTGGTTAGGTATTAACTCAATCTTTACCTTATGAATGAAAAAGAGGCATAATTAAACATCTAGTTTGACACTACCATGGGATATATTTTAGTTGATCCATACACTCTTTACAAAAAATTATAAATAATTTGGAAATATTGTTATTATTTGAATATTTTTAGAAATACATTAATAATATTATTATGGGATTTGATATTTATTTTAAGAGTTACACCATATTAAAAATTATATAATGTGATTTAAAATTCATGGTGCAATTCACTTGCACATTCAGAATATGAAATTATTTAGAAATGGAGCATAGAGGATGGAATATAAACTATATCATCACCCATGACCTATATTTGGACTTACCTAATGAACAAGTTACTAAAATAAATGATATTGGTGTAGGAGTTTAGTAGATTATAACTATATTGGGAAAGATGACTCAGGTTATGAAAAATATCCTTGCTTTTATAGAGAAACATACTGATGCCAAACATAGTGAAATAATTTTAGAACACTTTATGTGAAAAACAACTCCATAATTTAATGGTACTACCAATCCATTAGTAGTGGAATATTGTATCAAGTCCCAAGAGAAAATATTTATTTCTCTGGAAAGTAGTGAAAGTAAAATATTTTCATGAAAAATTATCTTCTAAAAGGAGATACTGATAAATGATAGCCATTGATTTAAAACACTAAATAAGAAACGAATATAGAGAGTATGAAATTGAATAATTTTATAGTTATATTATTTAGAAAATACTTTCCTCAAGGGAAATGAGATTATATATAATGGAAATTCCTCAATCTAAGGAAAAATGAAAGAGAAATTGTTAATGAATACGAAGATAATTTTACCAAGATATAAATTCATGCTACATATTATGTACATAATCTAAAAATTAATATTGTTATCTTATTTTATGGGATAAATCCTAGGATTTGAAGGGAATTAGCCTCTTAAAAATTTTCATCATATGAGTATATAATATCAAATTCCATCTTGATAGAGAAATAATTCTCTATGTTTTATTATTTTGAAGTAAATCAAGAAATAAATAAGGCATATAAGAAATTTTTAAGGAGGAATTTTGTGAAGGGGATTAAGGGAAGAGTGGTATCCCCAATATTTAATAATTATAGAAAGAAACACCCTAGAAAATTATTTAAGGAAATGAGATTTTGCTTCAAGTGTAGTGAGAAAGGCCACTAGGCTCATGAATTAAAGGGTAATAAATAGTCCACAAATTTATAATGCTTAAAATATAAGGAAATGATAAACTATATAAAAAAATTCTATAAGAATCAATTGAATTTACCTAAAAAAAATTCATGAGAGAAAGGATAATCTTATAAAATCACGAAAGTTAATTTTTAAGTCTCAAATGATGTGATAAAAGTACATTGATCATAAACTCAAGGTTAGTTAATGATTTATTTTATTTAGGATCTACAAAATCTTTTATTTATTACATGTTTATTAAAAACTTCGAATCATCCCCTAAAACTTAGAGGAAATAGTTTTTAATAAATACACATAGTGGAAATATTATTGTAACAAAGATATATTGGGAAGTACCTATTAAGATGAATAGACATTCCCTAGTTTTAAACTTGATTGTAATTCATATGATTGATTTTGACATAATCCTCAGTATGAATTATCACTAAAAGTATAATCAAATAATTTATTTTCAATAGAAATATATTATAGTTTATGAAAGAGGTATAAAATACCTTTATTTTAGAGGAGATACTTCATTATCAAAGTCTTTTAAGGATCCACCTATAGTATCCCATCATAATGAAATTTATGGAGAAGGGGTAGATCAAACACAATCTATGGATGGAACATTTATCCTAAGAATAGAGTATGTTCCTACTTTTCCTAAATAAATCAATGTATTTACAAATGAATTGCTAATAAATCCACCTGATAGTGAAGTTAAGTTTTATGTTGAACTCACCATTGATGCCAAACCTATTTCTAAGATACCCTAAATAATAAAATAAATGGAATTGGTGGAGTTAAATAACTGAATGTTGGAGTTGTGTGATAATGGATTCATATTGCCTAGTGTTTCACCTATGGGATCCCCCATTCTCTCTATGAAGAAGAAAGATGGATTTATGATATTTTTCATATATTACAAGAAAATCAATCCTATTAACACAAAGAATATGTATCATTTTCTACACATTGATGACTTATTTCCTAATTTTCAAGGAGATTAATATTTCTCAAAGATTTATATTTTTTATAGTTATCATCAACTAAGGGTAAAGAAGGATAATGTACTAAAGAAGGTATTTCATAAGAGGTATGGACACTATAAGTTTATTACAATTCCCTTTGGATTAACAAATGAACCCTCTATATTTATGGATATAATGAATAGAGTATTCAAGTAATATCTTGTTAATTTAATATTAGTATTCATTTATGATATTTTGATATAATATAAAATCTATGGGGAGAATGAGAATCATTTGAATATCAATCTTGATATTCTCGAAGAATATGAATTCAATATGAAATTCAATAAGTGATAATTTAAACTCTTGGATGTTTCTTTTCATAGACATGTTTTTCCAAATATGGAATATATTTTGATCCTTAAAAGATAAAGGTAATCAAGGAATTAACCAAAGAATATAATATAAGTGAGATACATATTTTCCTTATCTTAGTAGGTTAATATCGATGCTTTTTTAATATTTTTCTTGATTATCCAACCCGTTAACCAAGTCATCATGTAAAGGGGTCAAATTCACATTATCCAAGGAATGGGAGGAAAATTTTTATAATCTAAAGATAATATTGGTTAATGAAATAGTATGGAATCTTCCATCAATAAAGGAAGGATTTGAAATATATAGTGATGCATTGAATAAAGTATTTAGATGAATCCTTCTAAAAAATTGTAGAGTGGATGCTTATGCATCAAGGAAATTACAGATCCATGAAAAAATGATCAAAATCATTATCTTGAGTTGGTTTCTATAATATTTTCATTGAATATATGGAGAAAATATCTCTATGGAAAGAGATGCGGGATATATATGGATTACGAGATTTTAAAATACATTTTAAAATAGTAGTATCTCAACATGAGATAAAGGAGATGGTTAAAACTACTCAAGGACTATGATTTCTTGATATACTGCCACCTTGAGAAAATAAACAAGGTTAATAATTCATTATGTAGGAAGGATCATGGAATTATTAACAAGATTTGGACAAACAAGGATCCCATATTAATGTATTTAGTAAATATGGATATGGTAATATTTAAGAATTTGTATTCATAATTCATTTTCTAAGGATTTTCTAAAGATTATTTATTGAAAATGATTGAAAAGTTATAATATGAAGATAAGGATTTAAAATATATATTAAATTATAGAATTATTATAAGTTTATTATATTAATTTATATAGATATAGTGTTGATGTTTTGGAATAGGTTGTGTATTCTATACGTACCAGAGCTAAATATGGACCTACTAGATGAAACACATAACTCAAATTTCTCTATATACAATGGTAGTACAAGGATATTTAGGGATTTAAGAAAAAATTTCTAGTGGTATGGTATGAAGTGGAAAATTATGAATTTTTTCTCTAGATACATAGTATTCCAATAGTTAAAGGATGAAATAAAACATCCTAATAGATTGATGGAATATATTTATATACTATATGGAAGTTGAAAAATGTTACAATGAAAATTTTCACTTAACTTACAAATGTTCCATATAAGAATGATTCTATATGGGTCATTTTTGATTTCCATAAAAAGTCTTCAAATTCATGGTGAACCTATAAAAGTTATATCTAATCAAGACCCTCGATTCACATTGAAATCTTGAAAGAGTATTCAAAAGGATCTCTATAGTGAGATACATTTAAGCATCGCTTATCATCTGCAAATTGATGGACAATATGAAATAACTATTTATACATTTGAAGACACGATGAGATCATTCTCTCTTGAATTTTAAGGAATATGGTATTAGTATCTACCTCTAGTGAAATTTACATTAAACAATATATTTTATTTAAACATCTAGATGGAATAGTATGAAGCATTGTATGGGAAGAGATTCCATACTAAAAATTTTGTGAAGAAGTTCTAGAAATGAATCTAGTAGGCCCATAAATTTTTGAAGAGAAAACTATGAAAGTATAGACTATTTAGAATCATATAAAAAAGATCAATTTATATACAATATATATGGTAATAATCAATGGAATGAATTTAAATTTCAAGTGGGAGATCATGTATTCTTGATGTTATCCCCATGGAAGGGAGCTATAAGATTTGGTAAAAAGGGTAAGTTAATTACTAGGTACATTAGGACTTTTAAAATTCTAGAGGGAATTGGAGATTTAGCTTACTATCTCTCTATTCCACCAAACCTTTTCAATATGAAATAATTATACTATGTTTAATTGTTGAGGAAATACATTCCAAGACCAACACATGTACTAACATATGATGGAATAGATTTGGAACCTAACTTGTCTTATAATGAATAGCCTATCCAAATTCTTAACACTAGAGAGAAAAAGTTAAAAAATTAGACAACTTGGCTAGTGAAATTCCTCTGGAGAAATAAAAAACTAGAGGAGCCTACATGGTATCCTGAATATTCTATAAGGAATTATTACCCAATTTTTTTAGTACCTAATATATCCCAATTTCGAGGAAAAAATTATATACGAGGGGGGGGGGGATGTAACACCTAATATTTAAATTAATAATTCTACTTTAAATAAATACCATGTTGAATGGAATGCTTCACAGGAAACACCGAACCAAACAAACCATAAAAAATATATAATTTTTAAAATGTATCAATTGAATTGGTGGGTAAAAGTAGAGGTAACTAAATTATGAAATATATATATAAATAAAAAAAAGTTCTTTTACTATACTAATTAATAGATAAAATTTAATCAACATAGTTAAGTAATTAATAAGATCATTTTTTCTAAAAATATAGTTTTATATAAATGGGTTTTATTCATTATGCGTGAAAATATTAAAATTAATTTTTATCACTGTGAAAAATTTTATTTGGTAAAACAGATTTCATATTTGGAATAATTAGGTTCAAATTTTATAATAGGACCCATTTTATTTTTAGGCATTAAAATTAAATTACTTAGGTAAAAATTAGTTACCATGGTAAAAATAAATAATGGTAAAAGGAAAAAATTTAAGAGTCAAATATGTAAAAATATGTTAAAAATTTGTACAAAAATATACGGTTGATGTTTTATTGACATTACCCTTACCCTAATCTATTATTATCCACTTATTGGATCCATTTGAACTTTTAATAGTGACTTTTTATTTAATATTATTAAAAAAAATTCCACTCTATTTACTAATATAAGGATCCATCCCCACCCTATATCCTAGATATTCTTGTATTCTCAAAATACCACCTCTCAAATACTTAATACAATTCAGAAAGAATATTTTCTAAGGAGTAGGGTAAAAATTCCCAATCACTCCCTTTTTTATTTATATATCTTTATTTATTATTAGAAATTATCGAGAAATAATTTTACCATTTTAATATAATTAAATTTTTATTATTGGTATATTGAATGTTATTATGTTGATGGAATACCTTTCACCTTTTTACATAGAAAAATAAAAATGTCATCTGTTCATATGTGTAGACTACTACCGCCTTGAATAAGGTGTCTTATTTTTCATCTCTATCTTAAATGGATGGTCCTAAAAGATTATTTAATGAATTAATATGATATTTATAACACTATTAAGATTATGAAATTATATATAATTCCCAAACATCCTCGCATTCTATTAAAAATGAATAAGCCATCCATGTGTATGTGTGAACTATAACCACTATGTGGTGACCTATTTTGTTTTTTCATCATCACCCTACTCAGATGATTGTACTAAATTATATAAGGAATAAAAATGATATCTATAACAATATTAAAGTTATGGAATTATTATAATAATATTTTACTTTTTTTTCATATAACATCTTATAATCATTAAAAATTATTGAAATAAGATCATTATGTATTCTATCTTCAAAAATCATAAATAAAACATTCATGAAATGAAATGTGAACATTATAAATCAATATCAAATGATATGGTGATGATAAAATTATATATAAGTGAATAATTATTGATATCTTCATTGCAAAAACCATTCAATGTAAGCAAAACTATAAAATCCTGACCTTTATTATGGCATTTTACTCATTAAATTCCACTCCAAATTTGTTTCTTTGATTGTTTAATATGTATTTTACATGTTTTTGGGTCTATAGGGATAAATTTGGTGTGTTTTAGGGGCTGTATTCTCGATGGTATGAATGGTTTGAAGTTACAGTCTGGGTGCACAACTAGCGCACTATTGGTGCTTACCATTCAACCAACCATGTGAAGGGGAAGAGGTAGGAGCATAGCCATTCAAACTATGTGAAGGGATTTAGAGAACCATGAAAAACCTTTACTAAATTATAGATCCATTTCAAAAATCTAGAGCATGTGTTTTCAAACCATGTAACCTCCTCATGTTAAGAGGAATCTCTATGACAATGGGATCCACATGGTTGGAACACAGTTTGCCTAACTATGTGAGCTAACCCTATCAGGCAAGGTTCCTTAGGTAGTGGGAGCCACACAGTTGGTAGATGTTTTGTCTAAATGTGTGTCCAAACCATGTGGATTTTTTTTTTGAAGTGGATGGTGTCTTGTCTAGAAAACCAATGAAAAATTATTATAATAAAAGAAAGAGGTTACAAGAGTATAAAAGATGGAAACATATTATAATCCTTATTATTAAAGGGGAGTAAATCAGAAGGAAGATCATCAAACTAGGTAATATCTTGATATAATCCCTTGTTAGAAAGTCCATCAACAACCATGCTAGATTCACGATAAAGATGAGTGATGATGTAGTTAATGTTGAGAATATAGGAGGTGTAGTCCATCCAATAGGTGGTGATCAACCACACAAGATGTGTCACACCATTTTATATCGCTTGCACAATGGTGGTCGATTTTCTCTCAATCCATAGGTTGTTTTTTCATAGAAAAGGAAAATATATGTATCATACTCATAATTTCTTCCTCTAATGAAGAAGCAATGCCACAACTACCATAAAAGAATCTAAGGATCAGACCAAGATGGTTTTTGAAGATGGAACCACAACCTACGGGGATCAGATTGCCTTTGTAGGAACCATCCACATTATCCTCAACCCATCTAGGGAAGGGAGCTTTCCAGAAAACATCAGAAGTGTGGTGGGGTTGGAAGAAGTTTCCATCAATACGAAGACATCACCAAATTCAAAAGTCGTTCACAGTGTTGTTGAAATGGCCCTTTAGGATTGTAGAAGCTTCACATATGACAATGAGGATCTGCATCTGACCTGAATTATGGATAAATGAACACTTGTTTTGAATAAGACCATTTCTATCATATCAGATCACGTGGTTAAGCTCAACAAAATCAGTAAGAAAAAGGTTCTTAATTTTCAAAGAACTACCCATATCCACACATCACTTTAGTTGATATTTGACAAAGTCACGAGTCAACCATATGTAGTCAAAAATGTAAAAAATATAGTTCCAAATAGAAGAAGCAGTGGAAAAAGAAATAAAGAGATGATTGGTATCTTATTTGTGTTGATTACATAGTCTACATTTAGAATAGATTTGAATACCATAAGATTGAAGACATCTATATGTGGGGATTATTTTGTGAGAAAGGCCCCAAATAAGAGTGAATATTGAAGGTTTTATCCAAGGTTTGTCAAAAAATTTTATCCAACCAAAATTACTTGTAGAGATAAAAAAACAATGATTGTAATTTTTTTAAATTGAGCATACCATTATGTGTAGGTTCCCAAATTAAGAAATCATATGTGTTAGAGAAAGGATAGTTGTCAATGAAATTCATAATGGTGTCCGAGAGATGATAATTTTGGGAATTTAGAACATCTCTGATAGAAAGTTTGGTATTTTCAAGACTTTGGCTAGGAACATCCCCTACGTGCGACCCTCCTTCCCTCTTCCTTCATCTTGATATTCCTCTTATGCTTCAACTTTGAATAAAGTTTATTTCTTTTAATTAGAGATATTGAGGTAAATTTATGAGTATAAAACATTCTGTTCTTCACTTATTTCCTTGTATATAGAGCCTACACCATTGTTCCATATTTCTCATCCTACATTTCTATTTTTTACAAGATTTACTTGATTCAAAGTTGGGTATTATATAGGTGGAAATCAATGAGTTTAAGGCAGGTGGTTTATAATATATCCCAAAAGTTTTCCACTATTTTATTTATGTATGAATTGTTTGGTCACACTGAAATTACCACATGTTTGACAGGAAGATATAATTAAACCCATTAGCCCTAAATCATGAAATTTAACTTCTCAACAGGCTATGAGCATCCCGTTGGTGAGTAGAACATGGATTTTAGCTACACATAGGGTGTTCCTAATCATTGTAAGTGACTTGGTAAAATAAATATGTGAGCCCTGGGATGATTTATACATAATTTGTGACCATATATGTGTATCTATGACTTTATCCACCACTTAAAGTGCACTAGACTTGAGAATAAATTTTTTATTTAAAGAGGTGACCATCGAGGTTCCCAGGACATGATATATGATTATGATTGAGTGACTAAGGTTTCCTAATATTTCATCTAGGATCTAGGATCTAGTTTCTATGTTGGTTTTGAACAAATATAATTGGAGCAATAGATTTATGAATTTTTTTCCCTTGTGAATTGACTTGTAAAAATTAAATGGGAAAGGAAAGGGGTGAACCTAGGTATGAAAACCCTTACATTTTATACACTTTGTTTCATGAATTATTAAATAAAGTCACACATAACACAATCACAAAAGATATAGAGGCCTAGTGTATTTCATTAATAAGATTCATATCATAATAACCTGAAACATGGATAAAAAAATTATTTAAAAACTCCATAACATGTCATTATATTCCATTGATTGTCTAATACTACATAAGATAACCTAGGGACGTACATAATAAAGGGGAGATCTATAAATCATAGTAAGGGAATACTCAAATAATAACATGATAAAAGTAATATAAGTGAGTCAAGAGGTATATCAATGTGACATAAAATGGTGTGAATAATCAATATAAACATCAAAATCATGATATATGATGATAACATCAGGGAACATCTGAATGCGAAAACAAATTAAAAAATAACATCATGAGAATAAGACAAGGAAAACCACTGATACATAATAACCTAATATTCTTAGGCTAACTTATCATTCACCATACATGGTACCTCATGCCTGAATGGCCCGAAGGCCTTCATTTTTATTGATTTTTGATAACCCCCTTTTCAAGGGATGAGGGGAACCCTTACAAGGCCCATAGGCTTAGGAGATTACATGACCCGAAGGTCTTAGTGAATTCAACCAGACTATCTACAAGGAACATTACCCAATGCATTGGAGGAATATATAATTTTGGGACCACCCATTACTTTCATATCATATACATTCATTTTGAAGCCACATAGATCCTACAACATAAGAAAACATTTCTTCAATTTTAATACCAAGATAAAGGAGTGTTGGTTATATACATAGAATTAAAAAATAAATGAAGGATAGTTATTTCTAGGCAAATCCATTGAGTATAAATGGGGTTAAATATTCACAATATAAATGGTTTTCATGGAAAATCATGGACTAATTTTGGATGCATAATAGTTGTACATAAGGGTCCATGGAATCATTTAATTAGTGATAAAGATGGTTTATCATTACTTGGGAATCATAAAAACAATAAAATTATGTGTAAAAAAAACACGAAAAATAATAAATTTTAAATAAAAAGGCATAGTAAAAAAAGGAAGTGCTTGAATAAAAATGAAGTGGAGATAATCCCTTACATTGAGAGGGTTCTTCTAAAGGTTTGGGAGGAGCTTCTTAATAGATTTATAAAACCTTATGAGGGAATTTTAGAGGGATATGAAGAAGAAATTCTTGATCAATAGTATTTTATTGAAGAGGAATGGGAGGTTAGGTTGGTATTTATTGTAAAAGAGAGGGTAATTCTTTATGAATTTTTAAGATTATGTTTTGTAATCTTGGTGATAAAACATCCAAAACCAAAAAACTTTCCATGGTTTTCCCCATGGTTTCTTCTAAATATTAGTGGTTTTAAATATTTTTTTAGGATAAGAACAGAACTCATCAATATAATACCATTCATGATGTGGAATTGAGTCATGTTCATAATTAATTGATTTTAAAACCTTAACATATTATATAGGTTTTGGAGGATTCATTATAGGTTTGTAAAATTAATCAAATAAATTCAAAAAACATTATTTTAAATGGGAAGTATATTTTCGGTCTTGTAATCACTTTATAGTATTTATTACATCTATTTTGGGCTATTATGATGTCATGATATGTAATGTATATTTATACCATATTTAGATTTTACAAAAAAATTTGATTGGTTGAGAACATTAAGAAAAATTCACTATTATATAATTTCAATATTATTATTTAAAAGATAATATCTATTTTAACAAAATAATTTTATAAATATGAGAATTTAAACTTTTAAAAATCATTATTTATTGAAAAATACTAGTTTTTATAACATTAAATTCTTTTTGAATCTTATAAAAATTACATTGGACTTCATTAAATTATATTATTTATATTTAAATAAATACTATTTTATAATAATATTTCATAATAATATTTTTTTTAAAATTATTTTACTTATTAAAAGTATTTATTTAATTTAATGTATATATTTCCCAAAAATATAATTTTGGATTCTTCATATCAAAATATAATTTTATCAAACTCATTATATAATTGTATATATATATATAATGTAATAATGAAAAAGGGATAAATATAATCATTATTTTATAAAAAAATAAAATTCATAATACTAGGAAATATATGTATATATAACCCCTTATTAACCAACATACACCCTAAGGGTAAGGTGTTTGATGATGTTACTTTCTTGGGGTGGTTTAGTAATATGGTTTGGGATATGATCTCAATAAGATTGAATTTATCCAATAAATGTTTTTACATGAGTTTTAGTTGTTTAATATCAACTTGGGATTGATGAATGGAAATCCCAATGATTCCACCTCCCTTAGAATCTCTAATAAAAGTTCTTTATAGGGTATGATCTTACTAGTCAAGGCCAACCCTTCTTCATTAAGTGTCTATTAGGTCTTATCATAACCCCTAATATATACTAACCTCAATGGTCACTATATAAAAGATATATTATAATATTTTATGATTCTTAATGTTATTTTAAGTTCAATATGATGATTATAGATATATTTTATAACAATATAAAATAAAAAAATAAATATAGTGCGTGTGTTTTCTGTAACCATGTTACTTAATGAGGAATTTATTCATTAAGAAGGGAATTTAATTTACAAAATCATAGGCTGTTACATTCTTCTCCCATTCATAATTTTTCCCTCAAAATTCAATTTCATACACTAAAAAATATGAGGGTATTTTGGCTTTAATACCTCCTCTAGAACCCTTGTTTCCTCCTCAATCTTGTTGTTCTTCCATAGTAATTTGACCAAGTGAGTTGTCTTGTTTTGTAGAACTTTGTCCCTATGATCTAAGATCTTCCCTAGTTTCTCCTCATATGAAAGAACATTTTCCAAAGGTATCACCACTATATATTTCACTTTTTATGGGTTTCATATATACTTCTTGAAGAGGTATACATGGAACACATCATGTACTTGATATAGGTTAGGTGGGAGTGATAGTTGATACTAAATAGATTTGATGTGATCAAAGATACAGAAGGGGATAATGTATCTAGGAATAAGATTTTCCATCTTCAAAAACCTCATGATTTTTTCCACAATGATAAATAAAGTAACACCTTATATCTGAATGCAAACTGCATGTTTCATCAATGACTATTTTCATAGTTTTCTATTGAGTTTTCATGCATTTCATATGACACTGAATGGATTGAATCTTCCCTGTCATCTCTTGTATAAGATCAGGTCCAATCATCTTTTCCTCCCTAAATTCATCCCAATATGATGGACTTTTCCACTTCTTCCCATATAGATCCTTATAAGGTTCCATTCTAATGCTTGAATGGAATCTATTTTTATATAAAAAATCCATTGGGGGAAGGAGATGATCCCAACATCCTCAGATATATTTTGAGCATAATCTCAACATATAATCTAGAGTTTGAATAATTTTTTCATACTTACCATCCATACAAGGGTGATATATAGTACTAAAACTGTACTATATATTCAATACTTACTCAAGGATCCTCCCAAACCTCAAGGTAAACCTTAGTTCTCAATCAGATACAATAGAGATTGGTACTTCAAGAAGTATTACCACTTATCATATGTATATCCTAGTGAGTTGGTCAAGAGATAAATATTCCTTGATATTAATGAAATAAACTATGTTTTTAAAGTTATCAACTACTAAAAAATTGGCATTACTATGTTGATATGTACTGGGGAGTCCTATGAAGAAATGCATGGTTATGTTTTCCTATTTTCATACTTATATTATAAATGGATACATCATACACTTAGAATTCTATCATTCATCCTTTGATTTTTGGAATACTAAGTATCATGGAATAAATTGTTTAATCTCGCTCTTCATATTATCCCAAAATAATTTTAGATTCAGATATCTACACCTCTTAATGAATCCTGGATGAATAGAGAATGATGACCTACTCACATCATTTAGAAGTTCCCATTTTATTTCTATTTTTGATGGGACACATATCCATGTTCCAAAACTTTAAATCCATCTTTATAAAAGTTTAATTTTTCAATATTCACTACCTTTTTTTATATAAAATCATAATCATTTTAGAACACATTCATCCTATCAATAATGGATGTTTGATAAGTTCTTTGAAAAATGTAAGATCAAGTTCCTTTTATGATTCCCATGCCCATCCTTTGCATGGAAAAAAATACTGGATACCTTTAAATCCTTTTCATGTATAATGTTTCATTATCCTTTATACTTTGATAATCAAAAAATTTGTTTAACTTACTAGGATGGTAATGGATTGAACAATAATAATCTTTAATCAGCTCTAACCACTTTCATTGGTGAAAATTAATCTCATTTTGTGTGAATATATACATGAGTATTTTATGATCCATATATATGTAAAACTTATCCCCATATATACAATCTTGCAAAATATTCAATGTGAATATCACTAAAACCAATTAAAAATCATATTTTGGGTATTTTTTCACATGGATCATTAATTATAACAATAAATATTCTACAACCTTTTCATTTTTCATGATTACATAACCCAATAATTTTTTAGAAATATCATCATAGATAAAAAATCATTCCCCATTGATGGGTAATGTGTGAATTGGTGTTGTTATTATCCTCTTCATTAACTCTTTAAATCTCTTTTCAAATTCATTAGTCTAAGAAAAATTCACTTCCTTACGATTTAGATTGGTTATTAGGCTTGAAAATCTGGAAACGTTTCCCAAAAATTAATGATAGTACAAAAACAATCCAATGAAATTATGGATCTACATCATAGATATTGGTTCGAGACATCCTTCAATTACATCTTTCTTTGATATATTTATATATATCCCTATGATGGTGATAACATTCCCTAATAATGTTACTTTCTCCATCCAAAACTCTCATTTTTTGAAATTTTTATAAATTTTTTCTTTTCATAAGGTCATCATTACAATATTAAAATACTCTTCATGTTCCTCCTTACTTTTGGAGTATAAAATAATATCATCTATAATGATTTCAATAATTTTTTTATTGAAATCCATAAAGACTCCATTCACCAATTCTATAAATATAGCTGGATAATTAGGGAGTCAAAATGTAATCACTATGAAGTGATAGTTCCCATAACTTATATGAAAAGTAGTCTTGGGGATATCCTCCTTTAGTTCCTTTAACTGGTAATATCCTAACCAAATATCCACCATAGAGAAGTACTGGGATCCATATAACTGATTGAACAAGTTATTAATCCATTGAAGAGAATACTTGTTCTTCATCATTTGTTGACCTCATGATAATCTATGAAACAAAACATTTTACCATCCTTATTCTTGATAAAAAGTTTTGGTTCAACCCATGATGAATCAATTGGGGGTATAAACCCTTTATCTAGATTCTCCTGTAGATTCTTCTTTAGTACTTTAAGTTCAATGATGGCCATTCTATATAGGGTCTTAGGTAATGTAAAAGATTCAGGTATGAATTTTATTGAGAATATAACCTCTCACATATGAGGAAGACCATGAAATTATTTAGGAAACACAATGGAATATTCCATTATAATGGGAATACATCAATGATAATCTTTTTTATTAGTCTAAATCCTTTAATCTAAATATGATTTCTCACAAGGAAGTAATTGTAATGAACTATCTTCTCACAAAGTTATGGATCATCAGTTTTTCAATTTAAATTCCCTAAATTTACTTAATATTGAGTCCTAATCAAGAAAAGATGGTCACAAGTGTGTCCGGGGCTTGTTCAGAGCCTGAAGCCTTGACATGGGAAGAAGGGACTGGGCCGCATGGTCGTGCGGCTAGTTGTAGGTATGGGATAAAGCCATTTTCATGGTTTGTGCATAGTTATTCAAATACTGCACATAACTATCAGGTTTTCCCCAAATTAGTAGTGGACTAAGCATGGTTTGAACATGGTTTGGTAAAACCATGCGGAAAAATCACGAGCCAATTTATTTTTGGGTGAAATTTTCAAAATGAAACTCTTTAATTCCTAAAACCTATTTATCTTTTCCCTTCCTCCCTCTAGTAGATGAAACATGTTATCCTACTCCTTTGAGCTCAAAATACATCAATATAGGAATTAATATTTTTTTATCTAGTGTACGATCCTCTATCCATTGGAAGCATTGAATCTGTCTCAGTAACCTCCCTTAGCCTCTTACCTCCTATTCAAGTTTTCCTTCGAACCCATCATGCTATTTAGGTGCAGGATCATTTTCCCTATTTTCAGGTCATTGGTACATTTATAAAATCACTTCCAACCTAATTCAAATATGAGGCCTATATTGAGAGAGTTGTCATCTATATCCTTTAGGTAGGCGGTCATGTCGTTTTCCTCATAAGTTTTGATTCTTTGTAGCTATTCTGTGGTGCTACACATTGTCTTTTTCTAGGAATCTCATTTTGGTTGAGTCCTTAATATCAATTTGACCCTTACATATTAATTCAGGCATATTAAGATTTTTTAGTGGTTTATAGGAGGGTTACCTCATTGATGGATACATTGTGGGCATGCCAAGTAGAATATACCCTTTTTGATAAATGCACTTATGTCAGGATTACCTATTTAGATTTTTTCTTAGACTTAAAATAGAAATTCCATTATTATATGGATGTTTATAATAACCAAAGAACCTCTTAGGTGTTTGGACCAACCTATGTTTGGAATTTCCATGCATGTATTTTCCCACTTGACCATGAGTTCTTCCAATTGAAACCTTGGTCCATATGGATTGTTTTGACTTGTCTTAAAGAATTAAATGGGTCGATTATAATGAATGGTTTAACCAAGTGGAGTGGATAATTCATGGTGTTTTCCACACCTTAAATGAATTGGATGAATTTTAATTAAATGGTTCATGGAGGGTGGTAATGCCACACCTTTTTTATGCTTCGCTAAATGTACACTTTGAATTGAAATGACCGACTATAAATGAACATGGGATTTGAGATACATGGGATTTTTTGACTCTTGTATTATGTTATAAATATTATTATGACTCATTTATATGTATATTTAATGGATGAAAAATAATAATGTGAGGTTAGGACTCATGCAAATTATAATTATGAATACACCTTTCTATAGGCTATGTATGATGGTAAGGGGTGTTGATCATGGTGAAAAATCACACTCCCTTACATCAGGTGTTGAGTATGGAATATCGCACCAATGATGCTATATAGGCATTGGGATCTATGTTCCACGTTTCATAATTAGAGTGTTGACATGATGGCTCACTCACCATCCTAAGTGTTATTCCATGACATCTCACACTCTTCTTGGGATGTAGGGAATGTACCCTTTTGTTTGAGATTATAGGCTCATTAGATTGGTCATGGATGTATGAGTTACGCTTCAGTTAAGTCAGCACTAGTGTTTTAGGTATATGTCCACTTATTTCTACACATAATTGGTTTATATAGCCAGATGATATATATATATATATATATATATACTATATATATTACTACTATATATAGTGACTGTTCATACTTCCATTCCAGCCATGAACTGAAGTAGGTAGACCTGTCAGGTGTCCTATAGGAACCTAAGATGGATGGTTATTTATTTTAGCATTATTTTAATATTCATATTATACCTTCACACTATTTAGTTATGAGTACATCTTGGATTAAATATAGAAACCATTGGTGGTGGCCTACTAGGATTTTTATCTCACACCCTACTCAGGATGCCTTTGGTACCTAGGAAGATTATTTTTCTATAGGTAGTGATAAGGGAAAGTGACCTACTATAGGCGGTTGATATGATTTATTGTAATTAGAGCTTAGGAGCATAAGATTGATCATGCACTCGAGATGCTTGTGGATACACTTTTGTTCTTTTTGTACTTTTGTATAGCATGACTGTATGCCTTTTCCCTTGTTACATTTTTTTATCAATATTCCATGCATCCATGTATTAGACAATGTTATTGTGACTTTTGATTATATTATTTCGTTATCCAATTTACTATATTTTTATGCTTATTTATTCGGTTATCTGTTATGATTCCATAGTTATTCGATTATATATATTTACATACGATTCCACTATTTTTTATTATTGTCTGTATTAACTTTGTTATTAAGATTGGAGGGTATAGTCTCCCCACCATACCTCCTTTACACCCTCACTACTAGTCAGCAATCTCTATCATATGGGGAGGTGTGCTTGAGGCCATGTGTTCCACCGGATCGAGGAATGGGTTAATTGGATCCTGGGCCAAGTCATTACAAAGTGGTATCAGATGTAATTTTTTCCTTCATATTACTATTTGGGTACTAGATAAAAGACCATGAGTTAAGGGGATTTGGAATTTACTCTGTTCCTAGATGTAGCTGGCCCATGTAAAGGGGAAACCCAAATTACCTAGGCTGGGTAATTGCATTTATTGATTCTGCTTCTTATGGTTGATAAAACTTCACCATTGGGTGATTCACTTTTGTTATGATGTTATTATTATTGGTATGATTGAAATGATATTTCTTTACAAGGACCATTGAAATGAGTGCTTTGAATTAGATAATGCATCATTACTAGGAACACTAGGACTTATATGAAATTCATTTTCCATGTCACATCTATTTTCAGAATTCATTTTCATGTTGCATATTTTGAGTTCCTTGATTGTATTGAATTATGTTGAAACTTCTTGTAAGGATTGGAAAACATAATTGACACTTAAAGTGTATTCCTTAACCTAACAGTGTTTTCCTATATAGGTTAATGCACACACCTTAAGCAGTCAGTTATGGAATATTGAGCCATGGACTATGAGTCACATGGGATAGAACATGTTGTGGTGTGGGTCAAGTGGATGCCATGTTTTGGTTCATATGGTGTATGGACTCTTATGGATCGAAAAATGGTTTACCATCAGATTCAAACATTTTAAGTGATTCAAATATTTGAACATGAAAAAATTCAAAATGAATATGAATTTTAAATGGATAAAAACCATCTTATATATATATATATATATATATATATATATATATATTTGACACTGAGACTTATAATTGAACCCGACCATAGTAGTGGGTAGTGGGGTATCTCTTACGTTCTTATGACCTTTATAGGTATCTTTATACCACCTAGTCATGAATTTTGGAGCAGGTAGAGAGGCATGGTCTTTTCTATAGGAATGATTTATACTTGTCCAATTTTATAAAATGAAACCTTTTCAATTGATTAAATATATTCTGAGGCATGTGTTTTTCATTGTATCATTATGTTTCCATGAAGTACTTCAGTCACATGCCCTGAAGGCAGTGACAATCATACTCTCGAGGTGGTAGGCCCTGAGCTACCAGGTATTCATCCTATAATGTTTCTTGTGTTACCTCTTCCTATACCTGATATGGGCACCAAAATCCAGTTTCGAGAGGGTTTTATATGTATTCAAGGTGTTGTTCAACCTCCCCTAAGCATGGAAGTGATGACTCAAGAATTACAGTAGTAGCATCCTCCCACCTTTATGAGGGATCAAAGACCTCACACTGTAGTGTCATGGATTGAATAAATTATTTCTATATTAGAGAATATAGAGATGCCTCTATAGTAGAGGGGAAATATAGATGTGTATATGCTACCTGATTCAGCCAAGAAATGGTGGAAAGTAATCTCCCAGGAAGATTGACATCGTGATATGCTCTAGGAAGATTTTTAGAACATCTTCTATGACTACTTATTTCCCCATAATCTGAGGGATGATAGAGCTATAGAATTCATGAACCTACATTAGGGGAGTATGTCAGTTATGGAATACTATAATTTTATAGAGTGGTAGAGATTAGATCCTACTTTAGATGAAGGTGATCTTATGACCACCATACGATTTTAAGGATGGGTTGGTATATGACATCCGATCACAGATCAATGTGTTCAGGTTGATTAACTTTTTTTAAATCCTCAACCAAACCCTAATTACAGAGAAGAACTTGAGGGATGATAAAGGTGTGTATTAGGGTGGTTTGGTACCTAGAGCTTCCAGTGATTCTTCTTTTGGGTGAAGGAGGCATTTCAAGGCTTCCCTTGGAGGTAGTAGTAGTCAGGATCTATGTGCGGACAATTTTCTGGTTTGTCACCAGTGCGGGAATCTAGGGAATACTAAACCTTAGTGATTGTTTGACCTATTAGAGTACATAGGCTAAAACAGTATGGGTCATATCTGACGCTTCCGCAGGACTTTACCTCTAGTGCCTAGTGAGCAGGGATCCACACTTACTCCTTGGCCAGGGGTAGGGCTAGTAGGATCACAATAGACAAAAAACTGGAATACCACTAGAAGATCAGGCTAAGGTGGTGGTTGGGGAAGAGGCAGTCATACTTATGATTCTAAACAATAGTAAAGAGGGCTTGCTCAAGGAATTCAGGTAGTGACTTAGGGACACAAAACAAGCCAATTTCATGAATTCTAGCCTATGCCAAAGGATTATAACACCGGAACATCTACTATATGAGGTACTATTATAGCAGCCACCACATTAGTGTCTGCTTTATTTTACATAGGCATGTGTCACTAATTTATATCTAAGTTAATCATTGAGAGTTTGGCCCTAAAGATCGATCTCTTCCATGGAATTATGATGCAAGAAACCCTGTTAGGTATCTGATTAGAGGGAATTTAAAGTTATAAGGATTGTCCCCTTAATATATGAAGATATATTTCATGTGTAATATATTCATCCTCAACATGAAGGGATTTAAAATAATCATCGGGATGGACTGGTTAGTTCCCTATCAAGCCCACATTAACTTATATTATCTAAGGGTGATGTTTACATCACTAGATGGAAGTAGGAATGTGCATAAGGGAGAATGGGATATGAAATATTTGTGATTAGGACTCGAGCAGTAGAGACTAGGCAATGTGAAAAATAAGATTTATAGTATTTTCTTAGATGATCAGGGGTTATAACCCTCTATCTTACATATTATAGTGGATAGTTTCAGGGATGTCTTTCCCGATGTATTCTCTGGTCTACCTCCGATTTGAGAGGTAGAATTTACCATTGATCTTGTGTTAAGAGTAGAACCAGTGACTATTCCTCCTCATAGGATGGAACCTAAGGAGATTTTGGAGATCTAGAATTAATTAAAGGATTTGGAGGCTAAATGATTCATACACCCCATCACTTATACATGGTTTCATTGGTCCTTTTAAATAATAAATTGGATGGTGCCCTCAGGATCTGCATGGATTACCATCATTTGAATCAGCTCATAATCAATAATCGGTATCCACATCCTAGAATATATGACATCTTTGATCAGCTCTGAGAAGTGAAGGTTTTTCAAAGATAAATCTGTGGTCAGGCTATCATCAGGTGTGTTTTAGGACTTCATACATATCTCAAACAACTTTCAAGAGCAGGTGTGGTCTTTATGAGTACTTGGTTATGCTATTCGGACTCATAAATGCACCTGAGGTCTTCATGGATCTTATGAATCGAGTCTTCCACCAGTATCTAGATTTATTCATGGTAGTCTTTGTTAACGATATCTTGGTGTATTCATGCTCTAGATATGACCATGGAAACCATCTTAAGATCATGTTTAATACTTTGAGAGAGCATAAAATCTATACTAATCTTAGTTAATGCCACATTTATATTGAAAAATTCCAATTCCTAAGTCATATCATATCATATTCAGGAGTTTCAATAGACCTAGATAAAGTGAGAGCTATGGTTTCTTAGAAATATCCCAACAAACTATTTAACATTTGGATTTTAATTGGGATTTACAGATATTATAGACACTTCATCCAGGATTTCTCATGCCTTGTAATGATACTTATGGGCTTGAAAAAAAGGGTGTGAATTTCATATGGTTTGAAGCTTATGAAGCATCTTTTCAGGAGTTAAAGGGAAGATTGACTTCAGCACCAATACCGATTCTTCTATATCTAGGTAGGAGATACACTATATACTATGATGCATCAAGTATTGAGGTTGGAGATTTTTTGATGTAGGAAAAGTGAGTCGTTGCATACATGTCTCATCAGTTGAAGCCTCATAAGTGGAATTACCCAACACATGACCTCGAGATCACTACTATCATTCATTCCTTATTCTATTGGAGGAACTATATACTCAGAGATAATTTTGTGGTATTCATAGATCAAAAAACCCTCAAGTACATATTTACATAGTGAGATCTCAATCTTAGGCAGTGCGGGTGGGTTGAGTACATGAAGTCATTTGATTTTAAGCTTGATTATATTCTTGGTAAAGGAAATTATGTTGCTGATGCCCTAATATAAAATACTCAGATACATATGTTTCAAGAATCCAGTGGTGAATGGAAGCTCATGGACTTATTCTCAAAGATGCACATTGAGGTTTAGGAGGACCATGGTCAGACTATCCTATCAGCCTTAGCAGTGACATATACTCTTTTAGAATGCGTAAGAATGAGACAACTATCTGATCCAGAAGGCCTAGTACTAAGGGAAAGTGTTTTAGAGGATGATACATGTTATAGTTTGAAAAGGGATAGGGATTATACCTTATTGTTCAATGGGCATGCATGGTTCCTAGGAGACATCAGATAAAAGCTGATGCAGGAATTCCACACCTCAGCATGGGAAGTTCACCCTAGTGTCACCAAAATTTATTGAGATCTACAATTCCAATATTGGTGGCCTAGTATGAAACATGATATTGACAGATTCTTCACTTGGTGTCACACCTGTCATTAGGAAAAGGAAAAAAACCAATGACCAGAAGATATTTTATAGTTTTTTTCCATTCCTAAGTGGAAATGGGATGATGTTTTGATGAAATTCATGACTATTCTACCCATATAACCTCAGAAAAATGATATAGTATGGGTTATCATGGATCATTTGACAAAGGTCACATACTTTATACCTATGCGAGAGACCTTATCAGTAGATGATCTAGGAAGGTTGTACATCAGATTGACTGTACGTATTCATAGAGATCCTAATTTTATCATTTATGATAGGGACACTCATTTCATGTCAGGGTTTTGGTAGGAATTATAGAAGGAATTGGGTAGATAGGTGATTATGAGCATATCCTATCACCCATAGATCGATGGACAAAAGGAGCACACGATTCAGGTTCTAGAGGACATGCTCTATACATGTTTTCTTGAATTTGGGTGTTCTTTGGAGAAACATATTCCACTCATTGAGTTTACTTATAATAATAGATTTTAGGCTATAATCTAAATAGATCCTTATGAATCCATATACGACAGGCCTTGAAGATCACCTCTATACTAGTTAGAGGCATGAGAGGTAGCTATGCATGGAACATGTATTGTGCATGAGACTAAAGAGTAGGTCTAGCTGATTAGAAAGAACATGTTGATAGCTCAGTCCAGACAATAGTATTATTCCAACAGACACTAGAAACCTCTTGAGTTTGAGGTCAGAGACTGGATTTTCTTGTGATTCTTTCCCAAGTTATGGCATATATGTATTCAGAAGAAGGGTAATCTCTCACCGAGGTTCATTGGACCCTTAGAGGTGGTGAAATGGATCAGAACAGTGTCTTAATAGTTGTCACTTCTTTAGAGATACTGTTCAACACAATATGTCTTTCATGTATCTTAGATTTGCCAATATCATCCAGACTGGTCACATGTATTTTATCCTGATGAGTTTGCATTGGAAGTTCATGCTTCCTTCATGGAGTATCCAGTGTGTATAGTGGAACCGAGTGTGAAGACACTTTGAGATAGGTTAGTTCCTTTGGTATGGGTGATATGGTTGCACAACCGAGTAAGAAATGAGACATGGGAATGGAAAGATGATATGCATGCTTAGTGGCTGTAGATATTATCTGATGATACCTCTTTACCCTTAGAAGGCCAACATGGGGATGAGTTGCTTTAAGGAGGGGAGGTTGTAATGACCCATATTTTCACAAAGGTACAAACTGTTAGTTTCTCAATTTTAATTCCTTAAATGGACCTAATATTGAGTCCTAATCAAGCCAAGGAGGTCATGGGTGCGTCTAGGGATCATTTGGAGCCCAGATCCCTAAAATGGGAAGAAGGGATTGGGCTACATAGTTTGTCTGTAACTGTGTGACCTAGGGTGCATAGCCGTGCGAATGGTTGTAGGTATGGGACAAATACATCTTTTATAGTTTACTCATGGTTAGTCAAACCATGAAACTAACCATGCGGTGTTCCCCAAAGTTGTAGTGAACTGAGCATTTTTTGTTCAAGGTTTATCCAAACCGTGTGGCCAAACCGTGCGCCTATGTATTTTTGGGTGAAAATTCCAAAATGACCCTCTTTAATTGTTAAAACCTATTTCTATTTTCGTTTCCTCCCTCCAGTAGCTAAAAATAGTCATTAAAATCCTTTGACCTCAAAATACATCAATCTAGGCATTGTGAAAACTTAGTCGTCCAGTATCCGATCCTTAATCCGTCCGAAGCATTGGATCCATCTCGGTAAGCTCCTCTAGTCTCTTAACTCCTATTAAAGTTTTCCTTTGAATCCATCATGCTATTTTGGTGTAGGATCATTTTCCATATTTTTAGGGAATTTTACAATTTCTCAGTTCTCTTCCAACCTTATTCAAATCTAAGGATGATATTGATAGAGGTATTTTCTATGGACTTGATGTAGGTGGTCACATCATTTCCCCCCATAAGTTTTGATGATTTTTTTCTATTTTGTGGTTCCATATGACAAATTTTTCCAAGAATCTCCTTTTGGTTGTGACCTTCATATAAATTTGACACTTGCATCTTAATTCATGACTATTGATATTTTTTAGTAGTTTATATGAGGGTTACCTTATTGATGGACACCCTATGGGTGTTCCAAGTAGAATTGCCCATTTTTCTTAAATTCACTCATGTATGGATTTCCTCTTTAGATTTATTATTAGACTTAAAATGGAAATTCCATTATTATTTGGATTTTTATAGGACCCCAATCACCTCTTAAGTGTTTGGATCAACCTATGTTGGGAATTTCAATGTATTCCATTTCCAACTTGACCATGACCACTTCCAATTGACACCTTGATCCATATGAATTGATTTTATATGTCTTAATGAATTAAATTGGTTGATTATAATGAATTGTTTAATCAAGTGGAGTGTCTAATGCATGGTGGTTTCCCCACCTTAAATGAATTGGATGAAATGGAATGAAATGGTTCATGGAGGGTGGTAAGGCCACACCTTTGGTTATGCTTCGCTAAAAGTACACTTTGAATTGTAATTCCCGACTATAAATGAACTTGTCCTTTGAGAAACATGGGATGTTTTTCCTTATATATTATGTTATAAATATGATTATTCCTTATTTATATGTATTTGGGACGGATGAAAATGAATCATGGGAGTTTATGCCTCATGCCAATTATAATTATGAATATTCCTTTATATAGTCTGTGTACGATGGTAAGGGGTGTTGAGCATAGTGGAAAATCAAAATCCCTTACATCAGTTGTTGAGTATGACATCTCAAACCAGTGATACCATATGGTCATTGGGCTTTACATGCCATGTTATATGATTAGAGTGATGACATGATGGCTCACTCAAAACCTCGAGTGTTGTCGTATAACGTCTCACAATATTCTTGGGATTTAAGGAATTTACCTTATTTCTTGAGATTATAGGCTTGTTAGATAGGTTAGGGATGTCTGAGTTACACCTCGGTCCATTCATAACTTGTATTCCAAGTATATGGCTGCTTACATCTGCACGTACTTGGTTCATATCAGTGGATGATATATATATATATATATATATATATTATTATTATTACTACATATATATAGTGATTGTTTATGTAACACCCCAAGATTCCATGATATACTTCTTTTTGAATAATACAATAGCTCGCGCTGTACGCAACTTCAAGTTCAAACACACCACAACCAATCAAACTAGCCATTATGAATAGTAATAACCACTTTTTGAAATTTTATAGTTTTTATTTTTCAAAATGGACTTCATTTTTGGATTTGGAATATCAAAATATTCTTGGGGTGAATTTTTAGTATTTTTCTGAAAAATTTCAATTTTTGATGAATAGTGAAAAACACTATGTTATTATTTAAAATCAAATTTTTGTTTAAATAATTAGTTATTTTATTTAAATTTATAATAGGTAAAAATAGATACATAATACCTATATATGTTCAATGTAATTCTTTGGAGTTATTTTATAATAATATTAGATATATAAAATTTTATTGAACTTTTTACCGTCTTTTACCCACCTTCTAGGCGCATTTGCAAATTTGCATAAAATATAATTTTACCGCTTATGTGAATTGAATTTAAAAAATCCAAGAGACATAGTTGACATCAGTAATTAAAATATGGTTCAATAAGATGAAAATAATTTTTGGTGAATAGTAACATTTACTTTTATTTACCACGATTAAAAGTAAATAGGGTAATTAAAGGTAAAAATGATATTATAATTACCCTAACACATGTCCTAATTCTATTGTATAAGTGTATTTCGAACAAAATATATCTTAGGAATAAAATATTATCCTTTTTATCCACTTGGATTAGATTAGGACATTTATTATTATTTTATTTAAAGAAAAGTTAAAAGTGTTGAATTCAAAGTTTAATAACTAAACAATTTTTAATATAGGGTTATACATAAGATAAATTCGACTATAAATATTCATTAGAAATCTAAAAAGATTTCCTACATAAGTAAATTTTATTTATAATTTTTAGACATTAAAGAATTAAATTTATTTACGACTCAATGATGATGTAGTAGTTACCTTATTAATTAAAGATTAAAATAATTGATATTATAAATATCCAAAAAAATGTAAATTGAGACTTATGATGAATTACAATAATTTTATAGGTTAATATGACATGTTCGGGTTGATTAAATAATTTTTTTTCGAAGTGATAATGTTTTTCGGACTTTCACAAAAACAAAATACCAAATAGTGTCAAAATTGACATAAATGAGTTTTTAAAACAAATACTATATTATTAATTGATATAATATTCCTAAAAATATAAGGTTCAGCAAAAGGACTTAGATAAGGTTATATATATAAATAATGAACCACTTGGTGTTTTATTTTCTTTTTATAGTAAGTCTATTAACCATTTATTATAATAATACAAGAATACTTGGTAAAAGTTAAACTATTTAACTAAGAGTTAAATATAAAACATAAGATTAATATGGTGACCTAAACCTGTATAAAACATATTGGTTGAGATGTTTTCTACCCATACCCACCTTAACCTCTAAATAAATCATTTTTGAGCCATTATAAACCTAAATTCATTGTATAATAAAATAATATTTCAAGCCTTTCCTAAAGTGACCCTCACCACTCTTATAAAAGGGTACTTCCCCTCCTATGAAAATCACATGTCCAAAGACTTTTGACATAGACAAAACATGATAAACTATCCTCAAAACTACCCTCACATCGACCTAGAGGCCTTTCTTTGATCAGAAAGCCAACCTAAGGAGCCCTTTTGATCAACTCAAAAGGAAACACCCGAAGTAGAGGTAATAATTTCACCACCTCTTTCAAAGTTCTTTTCTTCTTCCACTTCCTCTTTCTTTGTTCTTTCCATAAAAAAATAATAACTCTAGTACCTTATATATACTATGATGTTATTATAAATATGGTATAACCATATTCATTATTCTATCCATCCTTTGAATGACAAGTCACCATACATGCGTATGTATGACTTACCATCTCCACGTTGTGGTGTAGTTTTTTATTCAAACATTTCATTATTTGGATGGGTACAATAATGAGTATAACGAATTTAAATAATAAATATAATATGTTAAGGATTCTGTATATATGATATAACATCCAATTACATAAGATTTCACCATCAATATATGATATCATATTTATGTATGTGGTTCTTGTATAATTTAATAACAATGATTTAACAATTATACAATAGTTTAACATACCCTCGATCAAGGAAAAGTACAAGCTAAGGGTTAATTATACAATATCTTCATTATTCGAGGTTGTTTATATGTGAGTATCTACTGATAACTCTTTATCATCCACATCCGTTTTTCTTAAAAATGTATTTCAAAACATTTTTACTATTTCTTAGACTATGGGTTAAAGTCATTTATACCCTTGTTTGACTTTTTATATATTGTTTATAAAGTAATCTTTCCGTCTTTTTCTAAACAAGGTCCTTTATGACCTTTTCGATAAAATTAAGGAAAGAATTTTTTTAACTTATATGTAGAGTGCGACTATTTTCCACCGTTATAACACCTTCAATGCCTCCCTTACAAGATTATAAGAATATTTTCAAAAAAATGTTTTCGTTTATAATTATGTGACTTTTAAATGATTTCAAAATAGAAAGATATATTTCCCTCAAATATTTTTGATTTCATCTTTGTCAACATCCTTTGATGGATTTTACACTTGTTTGAAGTTGATTTATTATAATACAATATTCCATATTGTATTGAAGGTTTTGTGATCTGTTTGACTGTGGATGTGTTATTTTTATACAATTCATGGTTTATGGATAAAGTATTAAAATTTCATATGCTAGTTTTAGTAAGAATTTTTATGTTATGTTTCAACCTTTTCATATAAGGAATGTATTGGACTTATTAAGTGATGGGTGGATCCCACTATAGATCCTTGATGCATCGGCAGGTCTCATGAGACAAACTAGTATCTTGGCAGAAGGCCTTGAAAAAATCTTATTTGTAGTCTTGGCATGAGGCCTTGACTATGTGGTTATGATGTCCGACATTATACATTCCATCATTATGAAATTGGATACTGATATTACATGTGATTATTTGACTAATATAATATTCATGTGAATAAGTAAATGGAATTTTTTGATTTATATTTTCTATATTATGCTGAAGTTTATTTTTAAAAGTCTTGTGTTTTAGTCTTATACATTACCTTAATTATTTATGATTATTTATGAAAGTTTATGCTATATTGTTATCCTTACCGAGAACCTGAGCTCACCCCTTTCTATGTTTTATTTTTCCCAGGATACGAAGAAGTATATTTTGACTGAACTGCCGGGATAGTCTAAGGGATATGAATGTGTTCAAAGGATAAAATTTTGTTGTTGTTTTTCATTTTATAATTTAATGTAAAACTTATGTTTGTATCTAGTACTTCTAAGGATACAAAACTGATCAGTCTTTCAAGACATGATTCCTTGTATCATGCCAATGTTATTTAATAATGACCTGACTCTGGGTAACTGGGGTCGGGGAGATACAGTTGGTATTATAGGAAGTTTAGTACAAACCTTGGAATCTATATTTAAAAAAACTCTGATTAGAGAACATTACCTTAAGATTGATTTTGAGGATTAGTATAGAAGAACTTTATAGAATTTTGGTAATGTAGAGATTTTTTGTGTATTATAAGCAATACATCCTTGTATGGATACGAGATGGTAGAGTCGGATCTAGAATAGATGTACCTAGGAGTGAAAACTTTGACAAGGAGTTTCAGGCTTGACCCAGGGTATCCTGGTACACGACAATGGGCCTTATTTCACTCTTGGTTACGACACTCCAGGGGGATATGCATAGGATAATTCACATTTTATTTACAAACAATTATGAAGGTTTTATGAGTATATACCTCCTCAAAGAAATCATTTTTATGATTATGGATTTTCCATAAACTGTTCAATTTATGTTAAGTGTTTTATAAGTTTGAAATTATGTATTCTGATTCATAAAATAATATAGTGTCTTCCATTGTTTAGAAATGGTGCCTAGTGGAAGGAATGAAAACTATATAAATGAACATAATCTATGTAGGTATTTCCTCCCTACTCAAGATAATTATAGTGGAGTTGGTGATACAACTGGTGCTAATTATCTTATCACTATACTAGGACAACTCACCCAGGTTATGAATAATAACCTTACCCATATAGAGAACCCTGATTCACAACGCGAAGGATCACTGTTAGACTGATTCATGAGGAAACAACCACCAACATTCAATGAGACTAAAAATCCATTTGTATATGAGAAATGGATAAGTTCCTTAGATAAAATATTTCATGCTTTGGGGAGTAGCGAAAGGGAACAAGTTGTCATGGAAGTTTATCGCCTCACAGGAGATGCAGATCAATGGTGTTCATGAATTCAAAATACAAAGGAAGATGAAGAAGTATCAAATATGGAATAGAGGGAGTTAAAAAGAACTTTTCTTAGGAAAATACTTTCCTCATGTCCATCGAGCGGATATGGAAAGACAATTTCTAAGTCTGAGGAAAAAGGAGGATGAGAATGTCGCAAATTATGAGGCTAACTTTACAAGGTTAGCAAGGCATGCGACATATTATATACGTAACCCAAGGAGTAAGATTGATTGATTCTTCGATGGGTTAAAACCATTTCTCTATCGAGAATTAGTCTCACAATCCTTCTCATCATATGAAGATATTGTCTCATGTGCTATTAAGACAGAAAATGAAGTCTCTAAGTCTTACAACTTTAAAGAAAAGCAAGAGAATAAGTGATTTACTGAACACTCTAAAAATGAAAATAAGGTAAATATAGGAAAAGTTGAATATCCATCCTGCTGTAAATATGGGAATAAACACCCCGGTACTTTCCAGAAGGTAATGAGAGTCTGTTACAAGTGTGGTGAAAAATTCCACCAAGATCGTGATTTCAAAGAAAAGAAATATGTTGTCAATGTTGAATGCTACAATTTTAGAGAAATGGGGAATTATGCAAATGAATGTCCTTAGATTCAAGGAAACTTACCTGATAAAAGGCCAAGGGATCAAGGCCAAGCTTATGCAATCACTACTATTGAGGTTGAAGCTCTGAAAGACATTTTGGTAGGTAATTTAATGGTTTCCTCAAGTTTTTCCAATGCTTTATTTGATTATGGATCATCACATTGTTTCATATCTTCCCAGTTTTCTAAGAAAATTAGATATTTCCAATTTTATTTAACAAGGGAGTTTTCAGTCAAAAGTATTAAGGGAAGTATCGTTGCAATAATGTTTTGTAAATCAGTTCCTATTAGGGAATATAAATGTAATTTATATGCTGATCTCATCATCATACCCATGATTGAATTTGATATAATCCTCAGTATGGATTGGCTTTTGGAATATGATTAAAAAATTTATTTTAAGAAGTAGGTTACAATTTTCAATGATGATAAGGAGTAACTTATCTTTAGAGTAGAAACGTCACCACCTAATTCTTATCTATATCCACCCACAGTAGCTATACTAAATTCAATTATTGGGGAGGAAGAGAATGATATAACTATGGGTGAGGAAAAGAATGTTCAAATAGAGAACATAACTATTTTGAAAGAATATGTTGATGTGTTTCTAGAGGATTTACCTGGACATCCTCCAGAATGAGAAACTGAGTTTTCCATTGATTTAATTACCGATTCTAGGGCCATATCGAAGACCTCTTATAGAATATCCACTATGAAATTAGTGGAACTAAAGAAACAACTAGAGTAATTGAGTAATAAAGGATTTATTCATCCTAGTGTTTCTCCATGGAGAGCTTCTGTTCTTTTTGTTAAGAAGAAAGATGGATCTATGAGGTTGTGCATTGACTAGAGAAAGATCAATGCTATAATGATAAAGAACAAGTATCCCCTACCTCGCATTGATGATTTATTAGATCAACATCATGGAGCTCAATATTTTTCAAAGATTTTCCTTTTATCTGGATATCATCAGTTATGTGTAAATAAGGAAGAAATTCCAAAGACATAATTCTTTACCAGGTATGGACATTATGAGTTTATAGTAATGCATTTTTGACTGACTAATGCACCCTCTGTTTTCATGGATCTAATGAATATAGTTTTCAAGGAATATATTGATGACTTTGTAGTTGTATTTATTAATGATAACATGGTATACTCAAAAATTAACAAAGATCATGAAAATCACTTGCGCACTATTCTAAAAACCCTCATAAGAAATGAATTATATGAGAAGTTTAGCAAATATGAATTCTGGATTCAGGAAATTTCTTTTCTTGGTCATATTGTCTCTAAGGATGGAATCTATGTCGATCCTTCAAAGACCAAGGAAATCCAAGAATGGCCACCACTGACGAGTATAACTATGGTATGTAGTTTTATTGATTTAGCAGGTTATTATTGGCATTTCGTCAAGAATGTTTCCCGATTGGAAAACCCATTAACCAAGATCACACTTAAAGGGGTTAAATTTGTTTGAAAAAAAGTGTGAATAATATTTTTAAGAAATGAAGAGAATATTAGTCAATTATCATATCTTAACTCTACCATTAGGGAATGATGGGTTTGTTATTTATAGTGATGCATCAAAGAAAGGACTTGGTTGTGCACTTATGCAGAATGATAGGGTTATTTCCCATGCATCACGACAGCTAAAAATTAATGAACAAAACTATCCCACTCATGATCTTGAGTTAGTAGCTATAATATTTACTTTGAAGATATGGAGACACTACATCTATGGTGAAAAATGTGAGATATATACCAATCAAAAGAGTTTGAATTATATTTTCTCATAGAAAGAAGTCAACATGAGGCAAAGATGATGGCTTTAACTACTAAAGGATTATGATTTCACTATACACTACTACCTGAGGAAGGCAAATAAGGTGGCATATGCTTTGAGCAGAAAGGATCATGGAGTTTTGAACAAGATGAGAGTTGAAAGGGATCCTATGTTCACGGATCTAGTAAATATGGATATGGGAATAATCATGGAAGGTGAAACATCAATAATTTTTTAAATGGTGGAAAAACCATCTTTACTAGAAAGGATAAAAAGTTATCAGACTGATGATGAGGAGTTTCAAAAGAAAAGTAAAGCTGTGAATGATGGGAGATTGATTGACTTCATATATGAATATGGAATTTTGAAATTTGAGAAGATACTTTGTGTCCCTGACATACCTGATCTGAAAAGGTAATTTTTGGATGATTCTCATAGCTCCAATTTCTCTATACACCCTGGTAACACTAAGATGTATAGATATTTGAAGGAACATTTTTGGTGGGACAACATGAAGAGGGAGATTGCTGATTATGTGTCAAAATGTATGGTTTTTCAACATGTGAATGCTGGAAGACAACATCCTAGAGGATTCATGCAACCTCTTCCCATACCTGAGTGGAAATGGGATGATATTACGATGGACTTTGTCATGGGGAAACCAAAGACTCCTAGAAGGAATGATGCAATATGGGTAATTGTTGACTGTCTTACCAAGTCAGCACATTTTCTTGCTATAAGAGAAGATTTACCACTTGAACATCTAGAAAGACTATATATTAATAAAGTTTTAAGACTTAATGGAGTAACCCTATCGATTGTTTCTGATCATGATCCCCATTTTACATCAAGATTCTCAAAAAGTCTTCAGAAGGCCTTGGATACTGAACTTCGTTTGAGCACTACCCACCACCCTCAAACTGATGGACAATCAGAACAGACTATTCAAACCTTAGAAGAAATGTTGAGATCTTGGTCACTTGAATTTCAAGGTATGTGGGATCAATATTTAGATATGGTAGAATTTTCCTATAACAATAGCTTCAATTCAAGTATTTAGATGGCACCATATGAAGGGTTATATGGAAAGAGATGTCGCACACCAACTTGTTGGGATGATGTTGGTGAAAGAAAACTCATAGGCCCAAAACTTATTGAGGAAACAATGGAAAAGGTGAAGGTTATCCAAACCCATATCAAAGCAGCTCAAAGTAGGAAAAAGAGATATGCTAATAATTGAAGGAAGGATTTGGAATTTCAAGTAGGAGATCATGTTTTCTTGAAGGTATCTCCATGTAAGGGTGTTATACATTTTAGTAAGAAGAGTAAATTAATTCCCAGGTATATTGGAACTTTTGAAATTCTAGAACAAATTGGAGTTGTAGATTCTCATTTGGAAATGCCACCAAGTATCTCTAAAGTTCATGATGTTTTCCACATATCACTGTTAAGGAAATACATGCTTGACCTAATGCATATACTCACCTATTAATAAATAGAACTAGAACCTGATCTATCTTATTATGAAGATATTGTCAAGATTCTTGATACCAAAGAACAAGTGCTGAGAAACCGGAAGACTCATCTGGTGAAAGTTCTATGGAGTAACCATAAGATGGAAGAGGCAACATGGGAACCCGAAGAACTTATGATGAAGAACCACCCAAATATTTTTATACTGTAATATTCTAGAAATTTCAAGGAAGAAATTACTTGAAGGAGGGAATAATGTAACACCCAAATTTTCCACGGTACTCTTCTTTTTGAATAACACAATAGCTTGCACTGTATGCAACTTCGAGTTCTAACACACCATGACCAATCAAATTAGCTGTTATGAATATTAATGCCCACTTTTTGAAATTTTATAATTTTTATTTTTTAAAATGGACCTCATTTTTGGATTCCGAATATCAAAATTTTCTTAGGGTGAATTTTTGGTATTTTTCTGAAAACTTTCATTTTTTGATGAATAGTGAAAAACATTGCGTTATTATTTAAAATTGACATTTTATTTAAATAATTAGTTATTTTATTTAAATTTATATTAGGTAAAAATAGATACATAATACCTATATATGTTAAATTCAATTCATTGGAGTCATTTTATAATAATATTAGATATATAAAATTTTATTGAACTTTTTACTGTCTTTTACCCACCTTATAGGCGCATTTTCAAATTTTCATAAAACAAAATTTCACCACTTATATGAATTGAATTTCAAAAATATAAGAGACAAATTTGAAATCAGTAAGTAAAATGTAGTTCAATGAGATGAAAATAATTTTTGGTGAATAGTAACTTTTGACTTTGTTTTACCACTGTTATAAGTAAATAGGGTAATTAAAGGTAAAAAATGATATTATAATTACCCTAACACATGTCTTAATTCTATTTTATAAGTGTATTTTGAGAAAAATAAACCTAAGGAATAAAATTTGATCCTTTTGATCAACTTGGATTATATTAGGACATTTATTATTATTTTATTTAAAGAAAAGTTAAAAGTGTTAAATTCAAAGATTAATAACTAAAAAATTTTAATATATGGTTATACATAAGATAAATTTGACTATGAATATTAATTAGAAATATAAAAAGAGTTCCTACATAATGGTATTTTATTTATAATTTTTAGACATTAAATAATTAAATTTATTTATGACATAATGATGATGCAAAAATCACCTTATTAATGAAATATTAAAATAATTGATATTATAAATATCCAAATAAATGTAAATTGAGACTTCTGCTGAATTAAACTAATTTTATACGTTAATATGACATTTTAGGGTTGATTAAATATTTTTTTTTCAAAGTGATAAAGTTTTTATGACTTTCAAAATACAAAATACCAAATAGTGTCAAAATTGACATAAATGAGTTTTTAAAACAAATACTATATTATTAATTGATATATAATACTAAAAATATAAGGTTCAGACAAAGGACTTAGATAATGTTATATATATCAATAATGAACCACTTTGGGTTCACTTGGCTTTTTATAGTTAGTTTATTAACCATTTATTTTAGTAATGCAAGAATACATGGTAAAAGTTAAACTATTTAACTAAGAGTTAAATCTAAAATATAAGGTTAATATGGTGACCTAAACATATATAAAACCTATTGGTTGAGAGGTTTTATAACCATACCCACCTTAAGCTCTAAATAAATAATTTTGGAGCCATTATAAACCGAATATGATTGTATAATAAAATATTATGTCAAGGTTTTCCTAAAGTGACCCTCACCTCTCTTATAAAAGGGTAGTTACCCTTCTCTCAAAATCACACCTCCAAATCCTTTTGGCTCGGCCAAAAACTACTCAAATATCCTCCCAACTACCATAAAATTGACAAAGAGGCCTAACTTTGATCAGAAAGCCAACCTAAGGTTCCCTTTTTATCAAATTAAAAGGAAACACCTGAAGAAGTGGTAATAATTTCACCACCTCTTTCAAAGTTCTTTTCTTCTTCCACTTACTCTTTCTTTTTTGTTTACATAACAAAATAATAACTCCAGTACCTTATACATAATGTGATTTTATTAAAAATATGGTACAATCATATTCATTATTCTATTCATCTTATGAATGAAAATTCACCATACGTGCGTACGTACGACTTACCGTCTCCATGTTGTGGTGTAGTTTGTTATTCAAACACTTAATTATTTTTATGGGTATAATAATGGGTATAAATAATTTAAATAATAAATATATCATTATATTTATTATTTATATATGATATAACATCCAATTACATACTATTTCACCATTAATATAATGATATTGGCACTCGTGCGTACGTACAGATTACCGTCTCTACGAACGCGATAAGATTAATACCCCATCATAACCATTCAAGAATAATTTTCATTTTTTGATTAAAAATATTGTTTAATAACATAATATAATTCTGTATATGAATCAAATACATACAATCCATAACAAATATGGCTTACGTAACCAAGTATATAATGGAAAATGAATCAGTTAACACCCGAAACAATGATACTGCTGAAATATTATTAACAAAGCAATATTAGAAGATCATATATGATATCATATTTATATATGTGGTTCTTGTATAATTTAATAACAATTATTTAACTATTATACATGAGTTTAACTTACCCTGGATCAAGGAAGAGTACAAGGTAAGGGTTAATTCTACAATCTCTTCATTATCCAAGGTTGTTTATATGAGAGTATCTACTGAGACCTCTTTATCATCCAAATCCATGTTTCTTAAAAATGTATTTCAAAACATTTTTACTATTTCCAAGACTATGGGTTAAAGTAATTTATACCCTTGTTTTAATTTTTATAGAATTCTTATAAAGTAATCTTTTCGTCATTTTCCAAACAAGGTCCTTTACGACCTTTTCGACAAAATTAAGGAAAGAATGTTTTTTAAACTTATATGGAGAGTGTGGCTATTTTACACCATTATAACACCTTCAAAGCTTCCATTTCAATATTATAAGAATATTTTCAAAATAAATGTTTTCTTTTATAAATATGTGACTTTTAAATGATTTCAAAATAGAAAGAGACATTTCTCTCAAATAGTTTTGATTTCATTTATGTCAACATCCTTTGATGGATTTTACACTTGTTTGAGGTTGATTTGTTATAATAAAATCTTATATATTGTATTGAAGGTTTTGTGATCTGTTTGACTGTGGATTTGTTATTTTTATACCATTCATGGTTTATGGATAAATTATTAACATTTCATATTCTAGTGTTAATACGAATGTTTATGTTATATTTCAATATTTTCATATGAGGAATGCATTGGACTTAGTAAGTGATGGGTGGAGCCCGCTATAGCTCCTCGATGCATCAGTTGGTCTCATGAGACAAACTAGTATCTTGGAATAGGGCCTTGAAAAAATATTATTTGTAGTCTTGGAATGAGGCCCCGACTATGTGGTTATGATGTCCGAAATTATGCATTCCATCATTATGAAATTGGCTATTGATATTACATGCGATTATTCGACTAGTAAAATATCAATGTAAATAAGTAAATGAAATTTTTTTATTTATCTTTTCCATATTATGCTGAAGTGTATGTTTAAAAGGCTTGTGTTTTAGTATTATTAATTTCCTTAAATGTTTATTCTAGTTTATGAATGTTTCTACTATATTGTTATCTTTACTGAGCACATGAGCTCACCCCTTTATATGTTTTATTTTTACCAGGATGCGAAGCAGTATATTATGACTGACCTGTAGGGATATTATAAGGGATATGAATGTGTTCAAAGTATAAAATATTGGTGTTTTTTTTTCATTTTATAATGTTATGTAAAACTTATGTTTGTATCTTGTACTTCCAAGTCTACTAAACTGATCGGTCTTTCGGGACATGATTCCTTGTATCATGCCAATGTTATGTAATAATACACCGAATCTAGGTAACTGGGGTCGGGGAGTTATAGTTTAGACTTCCATATCCATGAGATGAAGCGGGTAGACCTGATATGTTTCCAATAAGAACTTGAGTGGGATGGTTATTTATTTTTTCATTTTTTACTATTTAGATTATACCTAAACACTATTTAGTTATGAGTATTTCTTGTATTACCCATAGACACCATTGATAGTGAAATATTTATATTTTTATCTCACACCCCACTCAAGAAACCTTTGGTACCCTAGAATATTATATTTCTATAGGTAGTGATAAGGGAAATCACCCTACTATAGGTGGTTGATTTGATTTCTTGTAATTGTAGCTTCAGAGCATTGGATAGAGCATGTGCTCGAGATTCTTGTGGAGAAACTTTTTTTTAATTTTTTTACTTTTTTAAAGAATGACTGTATTCCTATTACCCTATTCCCTTTTTGTTTATCAGCGTTACATGCATTCATGTATTAGACACTTCCATTGTGGTTTTTGATTATATTATTAATTTGTTCAATTTATTATATTTTGCTTCTTATTTATTCTGTTATCAGTTACACTTCCATATTTATATTTTTTTTACATATGATTCCGCTATTGTTTATTATTGTTTGTATCCACTATTATATTATGATTAGAGGGTATAGTCTCCCCACCATACCTCATTTACACCCTTACTTATAGTTGGCAACCTCTTGCATACAAGGAGGTGAACTTGAGGCCATGTGAGTCTCTTGATTGAGGCACATGTTGAGTGGATCCCAGGTTAGGAAGTTATAATAATATCCATTCTCAAGATGATGATTCATAATGAGATATATCATACTCCTTACACTTTTATATAATCCAAGGTCAATTTTAAATATACAGGGTTATTTCATACTCCCAAAATTTATGTTGGATCTATATAAAGAAATCCAATCTATACCTAGAATTTTATTGAATTATTCTAAATAGAGTATCACAAGTACAGTTGGAAAGTTTATATTGAAAATATTAATAGGGATAATTTATATACATGGGATAAAATTATTTACCCATTCTTTATTTTCTTAGATAACTTGAATTCCATGTTTTTAGGTGGGTTTTGAATAATTCTAATAAAATTTCTTGATATGAAAGAACACAAAGAACTAAAATCCAATAGTATGTTTACTATTCTAGAATAAATAACTAGAATTCCTATAAACACTTTATTTTTGGGATCTTCCTTGACAGTTGTAATGGAAAATGTTCTCCCCTTCTCTATAGGCCTTGGAGGTTGTTTTCATTAGTTATCTTGGACAACCCTTGGATTTGTGCACTGGTTTACATATTTCCTTATTCTTTATAGTTGAAACATTAGATAGTAGAATAGGGTTTGACTTGATCATTCCTTTATTCCATAACACTGGTGGGTTTATCCCATTGGAATTCACTAGTTTGGTGCCCCTCTTTAACACACCTAAATATTTTTCTCATCCCCTTCAATAAATTTATAGGATTCTTCTTCTTACAATTTTCACAATTGGGATGTTGGAATTTCATACACCTATGAGATTTCCACATAATTATACTAGAATTAAACTTCATTGTATAATTAGTACCTCCAATCCCATTAGACCTTTGAGATTCACTAATTTTAATTTAAAATTTGAGAGAACATTAGAAATTTTTTTCATAGATTTCAAAGTCTTGAATTTACAAATATTTTCATATATTCAACTTTATATCACTAAATAAGAAGTAAACATTACTTTTAGGGTCAATAAAAAAGCCAAAGGAATATCATGAAAGTTTTGTAAAATTTTTATAATACTCTCTAATGGATTCAACAAAATTTTTCTCCAATCCAAGGAAATCCCTCTCTATTTTAAGTCAGAGAGTGTGAGGAAAATATCTATTGAAAAATATTTTCCTAAATTCATTCCATCACATAGCTTCAATTTCTTCCTTGGGATTCTTATTCTCAATCAACCTCCACCATTGATCAGATTATCCCTCTATGTGATAATCTACCATGATATCCTTCTCTTGGTTAGATCATTAAAGAATAGATAATATATTTTCAATGAAGTTGATCCAATTTTCCATGATTAAGGTATTGGAATATCCACTAAAATTTAGCAGACTTTTTCATAAAAAGGTCTCAATTGAAACATTCTCTTTCTTTGGGGGATGTGGATATTTCTCATAATACAATTTTCTAATAAAAAATTATGTTAGCAGTTTCATAAAGTTCCCAAATATTTCTCCTGATGAGTTAGAAATCTCATTTGGGATTTCATCACATTTCCCATAACATTAGTTTTTGACTCTATTACTCATATTTCCATCCATTTAATAAAAAAAGGAAAATTAGGGATGATAATTTTCAAACTATTTTAAAAATAAAAGAGAAACTATGAACATTTAAGGGATAAACTATAAATTATATATATTCTTTAACCCATGAATTTCTAGGTTTCAATCTTTGATATACATGATTTATTTCCTGACATTAAATTTCATAGGAATTTTTTCCCTTTATAATTGTTTGTAAAATGTATGTGATTAACTAAATAATATCCCATAAATGTGTGTGGCTAGGTGTGTAGTCTTAGTATTCTTTTTAATGCACTAGGTGATAATCAATTTAATTTCCAACCAAACCATTTTAGGGTTATTACCCCTAGGTTCATCTGTTTCATAGGTTCATCCACTTTCCATTATCTAGACATGGATGTATTTTCTTATAAAACCAAACACTCTATACTTAACCAAAATTTAGGGATGCTTTCATCTCTTTAGTCATATCCCTATAGTTTTCACTAAATGATTCTAATACTAATCCCTAAAAATTACTAAACCTTTTTATAATACCAAATATGACAACCCATATCTTTTATACACTTTATTTAATGACTTTTTACATAGACATTCACAAAAAAACATTCTCATAGCGTCTTTGGGTTATTATATACACATCAAAATAACTTGAAATAGGGATAAAACCCTTATATTCCAATAATCTTATAATACTACATAGGATAAAATGGGGACATACATAGGAAAAGAGAGATCTATAAAGCATAGTATTGAAATAATGAAATGATAACATGATAAAATTAATACATGTGAGTCAATAAGCATATCAAGGTGACATAAAAGTATAATAATAAGAAACATGAACATAGAAACCTAATATAATATGATAACATCAAGGTACCATAGGAATATGGAAACAACATAAAACATGACATCATAAGCATAAGTCAAGGATAACTACTAAGACATCATAACATAGTGTGATTAGGATAATTTCCAATGCACCATACATGGTATCACATGAGATAAAAACATTAACCAATGCATTGGAGGGCTATATAATTTCAGGCCCACCCATTACATTCATATCATGTACAAGCATTTGTGTGCCACATAGATCATAGAACATAATAAATCCATTCACCACTTTTAATCAAATTATTAAGGAGTGTGGTTTAAATAAATGGAAGTACCCAATAAATTAAGTGTAGGTACATCTAGGTGAATATAATTTAGTGTAAATGGGGATGACTATTCACAATAAAAATGTTTGGCATGGAAAATCATAGAATAATTTAACTTTCATAATAGGTGTACATAAAGGTTCATTGAAGGGTTTAATGAGAGTGAAAGGTGGTATATCAATACTTTGGAATCATAATGAAAATAAATGGATTCACAAAAAAATATTAAAACTTGAAAAATTGGAAATCAAAATGACTAGTAAAAAGAAAGCACTTGAATAAAAATGAAGGAGAGAGAATACTTTACCTTGGGAGGGTTCTTTTAAAAACTTTAGAGGAGTTTCTTAAGAGATTGGTAACACCTTATGAGGTCTTTAGAGATGGATATAGAGAGAAAATTAATCCTAAATTTGTTTTTAGTGAATATGAATCAGTGTTTGGGAGGGAATTTATATCAAAATAGATGGGAATTCATTATTAATTTCTACATTTAAGTTTTGGGATCTAAGTGATAAAATACTCAAAATCAAAAACTATCACATGATTTCTACTAAATAGGAGTGGTTTTAAGTATTTTATTTGTCTCATAACCTTAATCATCAAAATAATACAATTTAGGATGTTGAAGAGAGTCATTTTCATAATGAATTATTTTTAACCCCTTAAAATATAATATAGGTTCTGGATGATTCATTATAGGTTTGTAAAATTAATGAAATAACTTAAAAAATTATTTTAAATGGGTTTTTTGGACATTTATACCCTTTATATTATTAATTATATCAATTTTTAACTATTACAAAGTCGTAATATATTCTCTATATTTATACTGTTTTTAATTTTTACCCAAAAGTCTGACTGTATTAGAAAATTATGAAAAATTCACTATTAATTAATTTCAATGTGGTGATTTCAAAAATAATATTTATTTAACATAAATAATTTACTAAATATGAGAATTTACACTTTTAAAAATCATTATTTACCAGAAAATACTAGTTTATACGACACTATCTTCTTTTTGACCCTTATAAAAATTACATAGGACTTTTTTAAATTATATTATTTATATTTAAATAAATATTATTTAACAATATTATTTCAAGAAAATAAAATTTATGTAAAAATTTATTGAATTTATAAAAGAGAGTTTTTAATTGAAAATATATGTTTCCCAAAAATATAATTTTTGTTTCTTCATATCAAAATATATTTTTATCAAAATAATTATATAATCATATATATTTATATATGTGTGTGTGTGTGAAGTAATAATAAAAAGGGATAAATATAATATTTATTTTATTAAAATTAAAATATAAAAATTCATACTAATAGTGTCTAGATACACAAACTCTTGTTAAAACAACGTATTCCCTAAGGGTAAGTTGTGTGGTGGTTGTAATTTATTGGGGTGGTTTAGTGAACATATCTTTGGTCTTGATATCGATAATATTGAACTTCTCCCCTAAATGGTTGCAATCAAGTTTTAGCTATTGAATCTCATCTTGGGCTTGATCAAGGAAAAATCATAGTGATTCCATATCCCTTGGAAGATCTGATAAATGTGATTTTTAGGGTACACTCCTATAAGTAGAGACCATCATGTATTCATTCTATGTCAATTAGGTATTATCATAACCCATAAGATATATTAATCTTAATGGTCATTATAGAATGACTATATTTTAGATGTTTATGATACTTAATGATCTACTATGTTCAAAAAGCTAATTATGGATATATTTTATAATGATCAAAAACAAAAAGAGAAATATAGTGTATTTGGTTTCTATAATTGAATTACATAATAAGGAATTTATTCATTTAGAAGGGAATTTCATTTATAAAAGTTTGGTTCATAACACTAGGGGTTTCTGAGAATGGTACTTGATGTGTATTGAATTCAATGAATTTATTTATGATTTTCTTATGTTCCTTAGTGGTGATAAATATTTGAAACCATTTGAGGGTAAACCCCATTGGGATAAATAATTATTCCTAATACTTTAGAACAATATGGGGGTGAATCCCCTTATTGTTAGTGATGAAACCTGATACTTTAGAACACCATGGGGGATTCCCCTTTTGTTTAGAGATGATTCCTAGTACTTTGGAATGCCTTAGGGGTAATTCCATTTGGGTTTGTTGATTAATCATAATACTTTGGAACTCCATGAGGTGATTCCCCTTAGGTTCAATGATGATTCCTTCTAGTTTATAACTCCTTAGAGTGAATCCCCTTGGATTCAGTAGTATTTTATAATTACATTTATTTCCTCGGATCATCCTCTTAGGAATAAATAGTTTTTCCTAATGAAATATTAGGGAAAAATACATTTGGATTAGGATAAAGCAGGTATGGTTGATCCCAGCTGTCATTTGGGAACCTAGGGATCAATAGTGGGATTATTTATTTATATTGTGCTTTTAATTATTATGCGCATAAACATGCAACTTATTTATTAGAATGTATATTCTTATATACACTATTGGTGCTGGTCTACTTAGATGTAATATCACTTTGATTGGGCCATTAGTTGGTACCCTAGAAGACCTTTATGTTTGCAAGATAGGATAATGGAAAGCACCTTGTGACTGATGCATGTTTGTGTAGCTAGAATAGAGCATGAGAGTTTGGGACCTAGTTAGACTCATTTTTTAATAGAGTTTTCCAATTCTCATGTTTTGGCCTTTTTGGTTTCGATTTATATGATCTGATGTTGATGTATGAATTCTTGACATTATATATAGTTCATCTTGATATATCATGGTTTTTGTTTGATTATTTTTATCACTTTTATGGACTCCTTTTTGATACTTATTTATCTAGGTGTACATGATTTCCATTATTTCTATGGAATTTTTTTCAATCTAATATGTAGGTATAGCCTCTACAATGTACTATTATATGATTTCACCACTAGTAAAAAACCATTGGAATATGATGAGGCATGCCTACGGTCCTAGTATCCCTTCGATTCAGAAACTATTGAGTAGCCCAAGGCTAGGGACATTACAAATTGGTATCATATATTTTTTTCCTACTTTTTTATGTAAGGTAAATATGATTTATGGAATTTTTTATAGTTGGTATTGAAGTTGTTCTTGGGATTAGATAACCCATGTATGAAGGAATTCCACATTTCTAGTGACAAGATTGATGTTCTTATTATTCATATTTACTTTGGATTATTTCACCACGAGTGGTACTCATGATTATGAGGTTATTCATTTATGGTATTTTATATCTTGGATGAAATTAAAACAGTGTGTATACATGAATCATACAAGGAATATAGGATTCACATGTCATTTGTTTGATTTCATGTGGTTGGTTACCTAGATTGGGATACAAGTTGATTATTTAAAGTGTCTGTAACCTTTTATATAGTGTTTTATGTTGTAAGGGTATGGTGACATCTTACTTATTCGATATTATAGATAGATAAAAATATGTTAAGTAGTCACTTGATTCGATGTAGGTAGGTGGTGATGTAGGCATGACACAAGAAGATAATGACACAGGCATGATGCTGCACTGGGCCTTCGGGCCAGATTGTGGGCCTTTGGGCCTTGTAACAGGCTTCATTCCCACCAGGCCTTTGGTCAATGTACTAAATTAATAAGTCTTGATGGGTGGGATATCCCTTGGGGGGGGGGGGGCTATGTCCTACCATTCCATCCTATTTGTGTGGTGTGTGTGTGTGTTTAATGTAATTATACCCCAAGAACCTAATATATATACAGTTCATTAGTTTATAAATTTTAATTGATATTTCATTTCACTAATTCCTATTTAAGAAAATTATGGTTAAAGAAAATGAAAATATGTGCTATTTTAAATCCAATATATATGATTTGGTTTATATGTGTATATGATATTGGACCTATGTATGGGTATTTGGGGCTAGTGAGAGTGATTGATTTATGAGATTCCGTAGGATCTTTGGGAATAAATCACCAAGTGAAATTCTTTTAGCTTGATGCGCCGACATACTGTGCGAATGGTTAGTAGGGTTATTAAGCTAGTGAGCCTAGGATAAATGGGGTATGACTCTAAATGGTCTATCTATATCATAAAAAAGAGATAAAATAATATATATACATGTTTGATATGTTTGGTTGAAAATATTATCTTTTTACAGCTATTGTGAAAGTTTAAATAAGATACTCATTTACCATGTACAAAGTGACTCAGATTTTGTTAACCAACATGGTAAGTGGGTTTGGTGAAACCTAAAATTTTACTTATTGTGGAAAACTTGTTGTCTGACTTAATGTGGTTGGTCTTGAATGGAATGTGATATATTTTTATTTGTGTTTTTGGAGAAATCTCTAGGATTTAGAGTTTGAGTTAGGTATATTATGTGTCTCATAAAGTAATGTCATGATAAATAATAAAAATGTATGGTGGTTTCTTTTGGTGTTTCTAGTGGTTGAATATACCATTTTTAGATTTATATACTTGGTCCCTAGAGAAAAATTGGACATAGAACCATATGAGGTGTAAATATGTTCTGGTGGGGTCTAGGACTCATTATCATCTTAAACTATATAAAGTGAGGTTGTGTTAATAGATTTTATCATTGAATGATTCGTTGTGAAAATATGGTGGAAAGGTATGATGCACCATATTGAGAAACATGTGGAAGAGGGTGTAGACCCTTGAGAATTTGACGTATGTTGGCTAGAGAAAGAGAGGATTTGGAGTACGACCAAGTGTAGTTTATCTTGGTAAGTGGATATGTCGAGGTGGGAATAATGAGTGAGATGATGTCTCCATAAGAGACGATGAACTAATAGTGGGGTCATGAGGATTTCAGTGATGTTAATATGATTATATCATGATAGAGATAAGTTGTAGCCTTTTTTGAAAAATGTATGATATTGTGATGACCATTGGTACTTTTGGAATGTCAACTGGACCAACACGAAGGTGGAAGGATTAGGAAGTGCTCCAATTGTATTGAGTTGGGAACTGTTGAGGTTATAAGTTACAATGGGGTTATGTTGGGACCATAATAGGATAGAACACAAGAGTCACAAGATGATGAAAAATGTTATAGACCTTGAGTTTGGTCCGTCATCACCAGGTGTATGGTGATGGTTTTTCTATAGAGTTGGAAAGATGTGGCATGAGGAACTGTGATATTAATAATATCTCAAGTAGAGATATAGTTTTGGACTTATTAAAGTTATGCGAGTAGGGATTTAGGATGTCATTGTATGGGTGACAATAAATATTGGTCAGTATCATTCTTATAGATTGGTAATAAGGAGGTCCTATGGTGGGAATCACACCATGTATAGTTTGAGTGAGTGGATCTAGTTTAGAGTGATGTTTTTGGTAAACATTTTAATAAACGCATTTATAAACCCAACCATGAGTTATTTGTAATTATGTGATGTCACTTTTGGTATAATAGAATGATCTAGATATAGGAAATGGAAGGAACCCAAGTATGGGTGTTAGAAAATAAAATTTTGGTGAGGTTGGTATGATCCATTTTTGATTGTCAGTATATACAGGAAAACAGTCATGTGGTATGATTGGGTGTAAATATTAGGAATCATGATGGTAAGGTAACTGAGTGTGTGGGATTTTAGTTCTCTGGAATAACATTTCAATGTTAATATTGAGAAAATTACTCATATTGTAGGAAGTATTAGGAATGATACATTAGATTTAGATATATTTATTTAGGTGAGAAGTTGATTGGTTTGGACTAGTGGAATTGACTAATGGGGTGTGACATTGATGTACATGGGAATTCATGAATTCCACTATGAGAGGGTCATCATGATGGATTTGGTTGAAATAATATGCACCCTGATGCATGGGATGATGATATTTTGAGATGTGGAGCTGGTTGGGGTACAATATTAAAACAAATATAACTAGGGAGAGGTGTATAGTCTGATTTATTCATCAATATTTAACACTATGAGGTTTCAAAAAAGATTTAGGATGAAGTTTTTAGTAAGATTTGAAAAATATTCATAGTACACTGGTGCATTTTAGGACTTCCTATTATCCATAGACTAATGGACAATTGAGTGGATATTTAAGATCATAGAGGACATGTCGAGAGCATATGTTTTAGTTTTTAATAGTTCTTAGTAATATCACTTGGCTTTAGTCCTATATGCCTCTTTTTTTATTAGATAATGGATAGATGTGATGATCAAGTTGAGTCTTGTGTATGAAACCTCAAGTCATGTCTAGTTTATCTAGAAATGGATGGTTCTTACTCAGAGTAGGAAGAGGTCGTGTGAAGAGTTACATTTCATCACTTGATTCAGGGTGTGATCCCATTTCATAACTTGATTTAGGGTGTGAAATAATTTATTTATTTGATTTAATGTGTAAACCTATTTCATTACATTATTCAGGGGTTAAAACCCATTACGTTATGTGATTCAATGGGTGAAACCATTTTTTCACCTGATATAGGAGGTAAATCAGGTGACAAATCATATTAGAGGTGTCAATTTAGGGAATCATCATTCACATGGTGAAAGAATTTAATTTCACAAATCATGGGTATGGGTGAGATCCTTCCTGTGTGGTTGTTAGTAATATGTTGAGTTTGAGGATGAAACATACTTCATTAAGAATCCAAGTTTTATAAGTCAATTGTGGTGAATATTATATTCCTAAAAAGGAAGTTTCTCTGGTGAATTTTTAGTGGAAACAAACACATATATTGGAAGATAAATGGGGGAAAAAGTTTTATATATAATATTAGTGGTTAGAGTTATTTTCCTATGGAAACCAATCAAGTTTTTCATCACAAATCAATGCCGAATTACTATATGCTGGGGAGGTTGTAAAACCCCAACCTTTATTGAGGTGTGTTACTCTTCAAAATTTCCCCAAAGTTGTTTTGTTTCATGGTTTAATCTATCTTGAACATGTTTATGGGTACCCATGGAGGTTCTTGGAGTGTTTAAGGGGTGAGAATATTATAGGTATAATTTTTTAAGTTATAAGTTGGGTGCATAGTTAGCGCATGGTTAGTTCTAACTGTGCGGGAAACCAAGTGAAGGGGAATAGGTAAGAGAATGATTTTTACAACCATCCCAAGGTATCTAGAGAACCATAAAAAACCTATAATAAATTGTAGATCCATTTCACATAATTATATATTTGTTTTTTCAAACCTTGTGGCCTACCCATGCGAGGTGGAGTCTCTCAAAAAGTGGGATCTACACAATTGACACATGGTTTACCAAACCATGTGATCCAACCAAGCAAGGTGAGTTTCCTTAGGTAGTGGAAGCTAGAAATTTGGTACATAGTTTAGAAAAATATGTAACCAAATAATACAACCTCATATGAAGTGTAAAATTATAGTTTTTCCCTTATGATTTTATTACCTTAATACCCTAATTTATCCAACATTTCATCCAACAAATTCCCCCTCTATGTAAACCTCCTTACCTCTTCCTTTCTCTTGAGTTTCCCTTTCCATTTTAAACTTGAATCAAGTTAAATTCATTGATTTGGATATCTTGAGGTATATCTATGCATATATTCCCTTTTATTATTTGTCTATTTATCTATCTAGGGAGATTTCATCATTATTCCATATTTCTAGGTATTTTGTATTCTTTTCATATTTCCATTAGTTTAGATTGAATAAAATGTAGATATTGGATAGGTGGATGTCAATGAGTATACTGTAGGTGGTTTATAATATATGCCATAATTATTGTGTCATTTTTTTGGTTTATGTGTTGTGAAATCACATTGACATGACTGTGCATTCGACTTGAAAATATAATAAAATGTTTTAGCCATAAATTATGAAGTGGAACATCGAAATGGACTATGAATATCCCATTGGAAAGAAGATCATGGATTTCAGACACCCGCGGGGGGCACCTAACATTTATAAGAGAATCTTTAAATTAAATTGGAAACCCCTAGGTTTCTTATAATAAAGATGAGACCACATGTGTTTAATCTTAACTTTAGACACCTCTTGAGGTGTGCTTGACTTGAGAATAAATTGCATGATTAAATAGGTGAACCTCAAGGTTCCAAGGAATTGATATATGACCATGGGTGAGTGATTTAAGATATATATGATGTGCTCTAGGATCTAGTGTCTATGTGTATTCCTTAAGACCATATAGGATCGAAGTAATGGATGTATGAGTGTTTGTCCCTTAGGGTTTGACTTGGGAAAATTAAATGGGAGAGGAAAGGGCTAACCATAGAAGTTAATAAGAATTAGTCTTAATGTGTGTTGAATTAAATGAAATTATTTATGAGTTCTACAAGTGATTTAATGATGATAAATATTTGGAATGCCTTAGGGTAAACCCCCTAGGGTTTTATGATGATTTCAAATACTTTAGCACACTTTGGGTAAAATCCCCTAGGATTTTGTGATGATTTCTAATGCTTTAGAATGTTATTAGTGACTCCCCTTGAGTTAAATTATGCTTCTTGATATTTTGGAGCACCTTTGTGTTAATACCATTGGGTTTGGGTATGGATTAAAATACTTTGGAACACCATGGGGTGATTCCCCTAGGGTTCAATGATGATACCTACTACTTTAGAAAGCCTTGGGGTGACTCGCCTTGGGTCCCAAAATATTTCCTGATTACATTGATTTCATAGGATTATCCTCCTAGTAATTAAAAGTATTTCTTGATTACATATTATTCATAGAGACATCCAACTTAGGGATAAATAGTCAACCTTAGGTGTCATTTAGAACATGAGGATCGACAATGGTTATATTTTTTATATAATGCCTTTAATTATAACAAATATCAGTATGTACCTTATTCCTCAGACTGGATATGCATATAGATTTCATTGGTAGTTTCCTACTAAGTTTTAATCACACCCATCTCTAGAAACTGTTTTGTACCTGGGAATACCTCCATGTTTGTAGGATATGACAAGTGAAAGTTCCCTATAACTGATGCATGATTAGGGGAGCTATAATAAATCATGGGATTTTGGGACTAGGATAGGACTCATGATTGTTGGATAGAGTTTTTTAGTTATTATATTTTGGTCTTTTGAGTTTTGATTTATATTATCCGATGTTTATGTATGACTACTTGAAATTTTATATGGTTCATATTGATATAACATGGCTTGTATGTGATTATTTATTAGCACTTGCATGGGTTCCTTTTTATTGTTTATTTATATAGGTGTACATGAATGTAATTATTTTAGCTATTGTTTTCAATTTAATATACATGAATTGTCTCCTCACTATACCACCATAGACTAGTGCTACTAGTTGAAAACATTTTTTATATAGGGAGGCACACCCGAAGACATATTAGCCATCCAGTTTGGGAACTATCAAGTGTCCTGAGTCTAGAGAAGTTATAAAAACCACTAACATCCAATAATGAAAATAAAAAATAAATATCTAATGAATGAACAATGAATAAATATAATTAAAGAGTAAAAATTTTAATAGATATGAATACAGTTCTAAAATAAGTGATTAAGATATTTTTTGTTTATTATATAGGAGGTTAAGTAACTTTCATGAAATCCAAGCGTAAAAGTAAGGGTTTATTATATTTCTTTTATTTCTTTGAGATATAATCCATAATGAGTAATAGTTTTATATTGTGTGGTTTATATACTATCCTGTGAATATTTTTATTACCCTTTTATGAAATTAAATGGATTGAAAAATCCATCCCAGGTCAAATCTTTCATGGTATTATGATCAATTCACTCCATTTATTGAATGGGGAAAGATATTGACATCCAGTATGCTAGTTATCCAATACAGATATTTATTAGTTAGTTATATTGAGTATGTATTGTATTTCTTATTAAATCATTTCATATAATTAATGCAATGGACATAGTAAGTGATGGATGGATCCCCATATTTGATAAACCCTTAATAAATCAGTAGGTATAATGAGATAAACTATATTGGGTATTTGGAATATGTCTTACCAATTTATATATGATGTATTGATTTAAGGACTTGATTGTGAGAATTAAATGTTCAGAATTATTCATTCCATCATTATGTTTTTTTTGTTTTTATCCATATGATTATTTATATTGATATGTTACCCATGAATATATTCCTCTTACATGATAATACTTATATGCCATATTTGATAATTTTTATCTATTCCATATTATTTATATGTTATTTATTCTATGAAATATTTTGTTGTAAATTTTCCTTTACAGAGCATCATAACTCACCCATTTATTTTATTTATTATCCCTAGGGAAACTAGAAGTAAAGTTTGATGTACTATTTGGATATTTCTGAGGAAATAAAATAGATATCACTTTAATTTATATTTCATTTCATGTTTTTGAATATAATAAAAGAATCTTGTATGTATCTAGTCTCCCAAGACTACTGAACTCTGAGATCCTCTATGGTCGGATCCATAGTATCTTATAACAATGTAATAGAGTAACCATTAACTCTGTGTTTATAGAATCAGGTCATTATATATATATTTTTTGGATTTATTTTCTATATTTTGTGTTGTCGAATTTGTTTTCATTCAGTGGATGAGGATGAGTTGGATGTCTGAAAGCTAATTTTAGAGGGATAAATTAATTCAATTAATTTTGGAATCATTATAGATGTTTTTTATTTTCTATATAAATTTTAGTAGTTCCCATGAGTAAATGTAATAATTTATATCCCATATTTAGATGAATAAAATTCAAAAACATACCCTATATACATAAGAGTAAGTTATAGAAGAAGAGGGGGCATTCAAAAAAGGAATGATAAGAGTAAAAATAACTTCTCTTCACTCTTTAAGAATTATGAAATATAATATCCTTATTCTTATATATGTAAAATTGACAAGGATGATATATAGGAGAAATATATGACACACTTCATAATTTGGTAATGTTTTAGAGAAGTAGTTTTTATGAATAAAAGTAACATTTACTAGCTGATTGAAAATTCAAAAAAGGTATGAATACATAAAGGAAATTATTTTGAAATGAAATAGTAAATTATATTATAAGATTAAAATGATTCAAAGGAAGATCATAAATAAATGTTATCAAATATAAATGTAAGAGACATTTATTCTAGAAGATGAAAATGTGGAAAATAATTGGGATACATTGGGTTTATCAACCCGATACATAAGAGTAATATTTATGAGTTTGAAGGAATTCATAAGTGTCCTTTTCATATACTAGATAATATATACATGTCATTTTTGAAGCACATTAGAAAAATGTATGGTTTATTCACTTTATTATTTGATAAGTAAAGATAATGTCATTAGATGGATTTACATTCCATAGAGAGGATTTGATAGGGTTCAGTGGAATTGGTTATTTGTTGATTCCCTCTCCATGGAGGGATTTTCATGCCATGAAATGTTCATTCATGGTAGAAGATAATAACCCATTTCATGTTTACTATATATATATTATCAATCATATTATTTGATTGATAATGTGGTCAATTATTAATAATGAAGCTTGTAGATTTTGTGGACAAGTGAAGACCATGATATTTTAGAATGTTTGTAAAGAATATTTAGTGCATATTTTACAGTGTTTCCATATTAAAAAATATTGAAAATATCACACACAATTATTCTATGAGAATTTAGATTTTAAATGAAAATATTTGACTCAGATTTAATAAAGGATATTTTTTTGTGTTTTTTATAGAGTTTCTATAATGAAAATATGGAAAATATATCATACAATAATTCAGTTATAAAATTAAGAAAGATATGATACTATAAATTATATATTAGATAAATAATCAATACAATTGAAATAGAAAGGGTGAGAGGAGTCTGTTGTGGAGTTTCATTGAAAATTATGTGCTGAAGGATGGACTTTATGATAATACCCTTTGATAGATTTGTGTTATTTTATTTTTTGAATAATTATTTTAAGCAACCCATGTGTCACTATTCTTTTTGGTTTCCATGTCTCAAAGAAGTGCATTGAGAGAAAAGTTGAGGATGTTATCCAAGGATAAAAATGTATACTCTTGTTGAACTTTTTTAATATCTATAGTGAGTAGTATTACTTACTATTATGTTGAAACTAAATCAGGATAAGCGCATTGTATTATACCTCAGTAGTGTACCAAGTAATACCCAATGTATCCACATTTATTTATTTTTCATTAAAAAAATTTGTGCATGTGTTATGAATTAATAATTTCATGCTCTTGATAACACGATTGAAAGATACTAAAAATAAAAATAAGTACATACCCTAATTCACTATCCCTCTTAGGGTGTGATGAGTTGTGATTGTAACAATAATTAATAACTACTAGCTATATAGGGATAATTAGTGTGTGTGAGATTCGAGATGATAGACGGGTTGAAACTGACATCGTATCAGGTAGTTTGGTTATGATGAGACTAGGTAGGTGATTCCTAGGGAATGGAGTTCCCATGAAATGGATTAATTTATTGTAATTGTATAGTCAGGGTGTCCAAATAAGTGACATATGCATTCAAAATCATCTTGGTATTTTGATAGTGTAGAGAGTGGGACTCTCATATTTTAGTAAGTGTTGGTTAGTGTGTGGCATGAGATAGCTTGGGGATGAGCTATCTTATCCTAGGGAGGTTTTAATTTCCTTTTTATTTAAGGGATGTGTTTGGGGTTTGATATTATATCATACTTGTGATATAGACACCAAAAAGGTGTTGGGTGTGACTGTATAGGTCTAAAATCAAGTCTCAGGCATTAGACCATGCTTGAGTGTTAAATTGTTATGAAATTATAAGAATGGTCAAATTTTGGAGACATATATCGGTTTGGAGAAAATTTTGGTCTTGAATCACTTTTATTTAAGAGTCTAGATGAATTTTGATACTTTTTGGAGATTTTTTGGAGTTGTATAGATTTTTTGGAAATTTGGAAAACTCTAGTATATATTTTTATTTATACGTAAAAGTTATTTTGGGTGATTCATAAAATTAAACTTGTTGTATGTAAAAGTAACCATGTGAAGGGTTGGGAAAAAATGGTTACGTTTTTTCACTTAAAGGTAACTTTGGGGTGCATAATGGTAACCCAGATGATATGTAAAAGTAACATTGGAGTTACCATGTATATATAAAGGTAACTATTTGGAAAAGGGATGATATAAGAAATTAAACTTGGGAATTCATAAGAGTAACTCTGATACATAAGGGTAGTTATGTGATGTTAAATCTGGATAAGTGCTGTGTTACCTATAATATGTAAGAGTAACACCACACATAATGGTCAAAAATTGGTAAAGTGTTATAGACACCTTGTGATATGTAAAGGTATCTTTGATGATACATAAACATAGCTCATAGTATTACCTATGATATATAAGTTCCTTTTTCCAACAAAGGGGTTATGTAAGGGTAATCTAATGGACACATAAGGGTCTTTGGGAATTTTTATTTGGATAAGTTTTGATAGTTACCTAAGATACATAATGGTAGCTTTTTATACATAAAAATCAATTGAAAAGGTTTAGAAAAATGATAAATTATGGAACATAATTGTAATGGACTAGTCTTTTTAAATGGTTTTTGTTTCCTGGACAAATGTTTGTTATGTATTATATAATATTATAGACATAAAAAATACAATGTAACCAAAAAAACCTTATCTAATTAATAAATATCATTAAATTAGTCAGCTATAAAACCAATTAAAATGCCAAACACTTCAACCAAACAAATAATATAAAATATAATATCAAAAATGAAAAAATATAGATCACCCTAAACTATTAGAATCATCACCCCCACAAAAAATGCTGTAGAAATAAAAAAATATTATTAAACAAATCAACATATTAATAAATGAAAATATAACCTTAGGGGGAATTGTAGTTAATATTGAGTAAAAAAATGAGGTATTATTTATAGGGTATAAGGGGAAATGTGACCATTGGTATTTTACCGTTATATAACCATTGGTCAATATAATCATTAGTGAATTTGACCATTGGGAACTATACCCATTGGTAATAATTTCATAATTATAATTAGTTTTTATAAGTATTAATGACAGAGGATAATTGATTCAAAAGGGGAAACGATGACCTCAACCATTAGAGTCATGCCATTTTAAGCCCATTTGTTAGTGCCTGGGATAGAGGTAGTGTCACTCAGGTTTTCCCTCGACCAAGACAAAGATGAGCATCAAAAACTGAATCTTGAATGAAATCACCTATGAGAGAAGTCTAAGTTAGTAAAGATTACCACTTGGTCGATGTTAGCTAAGCCACCACATACAACTACCACTATCGCACACCTTACCCTTAGGGAATATGCAGGTGTAATAAGGGGTTATGTGTACTACCTTTTTTACTTAAAGTTTAATTTAATTTTTATAAATAAAATATTTATTCCATCAATTCCATTTTAATAATTTTATTGTTTAATAAAATATATGTTTAATTGAGAATTTATTTTAAATTGATTTCTTGATACAAAATAAACATAATATTTTTAGAAAATATATACATTTTAAAGGTATTATGAATAATAGTTTTTTAATGATATATATCTTTTAAAACAATTTTATTTAAATATAAATAATAAAATAATTTTATTATGTCTTATGAAAATTTTGTAAGTGTAAAAAATTTTGACTGTACCTTAAAATATATTATTTTGCAATTAAAAAGTATTATTATATTTAAAAGTTAAAATTATCACATTTAGGGAATTATTAAGATAAAATAAACATTATATTTGAAATCATCACTTCTAAATTTGGTTAGGGTGAATTTATGAGAATTTTCTAAACGACATTATTTCTTCATGAATAGTAAAAATATAGTTTTGGGTTTTTAGTATGTTTATGACTACATATTTATTTCATAATGATGTAATAATTAATTATATAGAATACATGACCTAAATTATGTTATTTTATAAATATTATATATTTCAATGGATTTTAATCAATTTCCAAACCTGTTAGTGACTTTCTAAGGTCTAAAATGGAAATTTTATTTTTAGTAACATTAATTTCTAGAAAATTTAATTCTCCATGCCAAAAGAAGTATTTAAAAATGGTGTTCAGTTCCATTGAATTAAAGTATCAGAAATTATGATTCAAATGTCCAAAACCATGAGAAAAAACCATGGATAAGCCAATGTTTTTTCATTTTCCACAAACAAGATTTCCAAGACCTATATTTTTAAATTATTAAATAATTTATCCACTTTTGATATAAATACCAACCCATTTCCCCATTAACCTTCACTCCCAATCTATCCTACACAAAGTTATTATGATTTTACCTCCAAATTAATTTCCCAAGGTTTTATCCTCAAGTTTTAGGAACAACTCTTCAAGGTAAGGGAAATCTCCACTTTTGTCACAAACCAACCTAGGTACCCAGGTAACCCGATAACTGAGCCGGCCTTGACATAAACCGAAGGGAATTACTGATTCCCATAGGGTGGTGAATAGTACCTGACATCATACAACATGCAAGCAGAACAAATTTTCCACAAAACATATCAGTAGTAAGACAAGAAAGTTAGTATGCACATAAAAGAAACTCCACTGGGAGTAAAGTACCAGAATACAAATAGGCATAAAAATCCCAATATACTATAACCAAAGTACCAAATGGAAAAAAACCCAATTACCTAAGGAAAAAACTCACCATGACCAAGGTTAAATAGCTGGATCCACCTGCAAGAGATCCTTTCCCTTTGCTTGAACCTGGAAGAAGAAAGTCTACAAACAGCCAAAGGCAAAAGCAGGGTGTGAGCCTAAGCCCAGTAGAATACCAAAGAAAGTTTCACAACATATTAAAAATATAGATGATCCAAATTAAAACGTTAAATTTTCAAAATAAACAAGTTTTTAAATTTAAAAGAATATTTAAAAAAAACATGCTATACAGTTTCAAACTAATGGAAAATACTTTTAAATCACAAGATTTAATTTATAAGAGATGGAATATTTCTAAAATAATGGCTTAAATAAAATAGTTTATATAAATACATAAAAGTAATGTAAATAATTTTTAAAACATTGGCATAAATTTCTATATCACATATAAATAAATAAGTGAAAAACACAGTTTTCTACCAAAAGGTATGATAATATTAACCAGCTATAGGATTACACACTCTATAAGTGATCAAAACAAAATGAGTATACTCACATCCCCCTAAAACAAGCGAAAAGTGACTCACCTCCCTCCCATCAAGGATGTGACCCACTGTAGGTATGTTTTAGAATGTTTTAATAGTGTAGATTATATCCAAATAACTCACCAACTACCTAATGATTGCATGTTCTCTTACCTGATGGGAAACTTATTTGAAGACTTCATAAAAGGAAATAAATTTCATTGTTCCATTTAAAAAAAAACCAATTTCTTTACATTTAAAACCAAAATGGGTTTTAATAAAAAACATGCCTTTTTTCGCAAGATCAAACCACTAGGTTTCTATCAAATCATTTTAATCCATTTTCAAAAGTTTGAAATTCCTTTAAAACAAATTCCATTATTTTCACTATTCATTTCCACAATTAAATTCAAAAATTTAATTAAAAAAATTTCCATCGAATCCAAAATTTAAATTCAAACATTTAAATTAGCCAATTTCCATGAACACACCCCAATTCAATGGAATTGGGAGTTTTCAAAATTTCTATGCCAAAACCATTTCAAATACCCCAATTCATTGGAACTAGGTTTTATCAATTTAATTGAAATAAAATGTGATCAATTGAATTTAAATAAACCATTGAAATAAATTGAGCTATTTAGGAATAATCAATTTGTATAATCTATACAAAACCACCCACCTCTTTCCCAAAACTTGACACTCACAATGACACCCATCAATGAGAACAAAGGTGGGGTAGATCTTTAAACACAACCTATAAGAAATATCCAACACCATAGGTCATAGATCCATTAATTCCAAGATGATCAATTGAAAACCCAAGAGAAGAGAAAGAGAGAAATATAAAGAATAGGGGAGGATACTTACCTAGGAATTACACCACAAGCATAATAATGATCAAATTCCAAACAAATGGATTCATAAGGGATTTAAGAATTCAATATCACATGGGGAAAAGCCTTGGGTTGAGGGAGAATAAATTGGATAGGATACAAAATAAAAGACCAAACAAACTACTTATTTTAAAAATTTAGTTAGGGTATTACAAGATGTACAATCCCAACACACTTTATGAACCCTTTAATTTGCATAATCACTAAAAAACGTGTTTCCTCGACTTAAATTTTGACGCTAAGAATTAAAAACTGTTCATTAACACCTTCACGACACGAAATGGTGACTCATGACATGTACCCATCATAGTGTGAAGCTGTTCATGACTTGTATGAAGAACCATTACATGACCTGTAAGTCTGTTACATGAAATGTAAGGATCTGGAAGCCTATATGAAAATGTCAGTTTAAAGGTGAGAATCCAACAAATATTTAACTTCAACATTATAGGAATACTCCCAATTCAAACTCGACCTTAATCCATCAAAGAAAAATAAAAACCACGAGAAGGTTTAAGGAATACATGATAGAGTGGTAATAGGATGTTACAAACTCCCCACCATAAAAACATTATGACCCTAGAAATATTATGAAGAAACTTCCATGCCAAAAAGATGAGGTCACTTATCTCTCATTAGTGCCTCATGTTTCCATGTATCATGATTATCAGAACTATACTACCATATCACATGAACATAAGGTATCATCCTCACATGAAGTACCTTAGTATCAGAATCAACTCTCTAGACTGTATGTTTAGTCAAAGATAGATCAGGTTCAATCTCATGGTCACTCCAACTCAAGACATGATATGGATCAGAGAGATACTTTCTCAGCTACGATACATGGAATACGTTATGTATCTACATCATCTATTATGGAAGTTCTAAACAATAAGAAACTTTCCATACCAGATAAAAAACCTTAAAAGGTACCACAAAATGAGGAGAAAGAATCCCTTTCCTCCCATGCTGTTGATGACCTAATTAGGGTGAAACTTTCAAGAAAACTTGGTCACCAACTAAAAACTCCAAAAGTCTACAGTGATGATCAACATAATTCTTATATCATCTCTATGCTGTCAACATGCTCTGATGAATCAACTGAATCTTAGTAGTCATATCTTGGACCAAACTCGATCCAACCAAGGAACGTTCACCAACCTCTTACCAACACAATGCAGATTTACAAGGATAAAAATACAAGGCATCAAAAGGTTCCATTATTATTTTGGACTAGTAACTATAGTTATAAGAAAAATCAACTGGTCCTAAGTGATCATCCCAATCCCATTCGAAGTCGAGAACACAGGTGTGAGGAATATCCTCTAGAATATGTATAGCTCTTTCTATTTGGCCATCCAACTATGGATGGTAGGACATGTTAAAAAAATGAGATTCCAGTGCCTTCTGAAGGCCTCTACAAAATCAGAAGTAAATCAAGTATCCCTACCAAATAATACATTAGATGGAACTCCAGGAAAATGAACAGTCTCTTTCACATAGAGATTCCCAAACTCCTCAACTTTGGATATATCTAAAATGTGTAAAAAGTGAACCGACTTGGTTAGCCTGTAAATCAAAACCCATATTGCATTCTTCTTTCTTTGGGTATGAGGAAAACCAACCAAAAACTCTATAGAAATCTCATCCCACTTCCAGGTAGAGACTGGAAGTGGTTGAAGAAAACCCAAAGGTTTTTGGTACTCGGCTTTCACCTGTTGGAATGTATAACAATGAAAGAAAAACTCAGAAATTTCCCACCTAATATTGGGCCAACAAAACTGCCGCTGCATATCATAAAACAACTTAGTGGTTCCTTAGTGAACAACCCACTAGGAAGTATAGAAATTACCCACCACAACCTTCCTTTTAGAAAACGACACAACAAAGCATCTCTATTACCATTTTGTCATAAACCATCCTAGATAACCTTTGATACCACGTTTTCATGAACCATCATGGGTAACCTAGTACCACGATAACTGAGATGGCCCTAAAATAGCTTGAAGAGAATTATTAATCCCTACAGGTTGGATACCAGCACCCGACATCATAAAACATGCAAGTGGGAACAAATTTTCCACAAAACATAGTAGAAGAAATACAAGAAAGTCAATATGCATATAAAATAAACCCCACTAGGAGTAAAGTACCAGAATACCAAAAGCCATAAAAAATCCCAATGTACTACCACCAAAGTACCTAATGGGGAAAAATAGACAAATTCCCTAAGGATACAACTCACCATGACCAAGGTTCAATAGCTGAATCCACCTCAAAGAGATCCTTTCCCATTGATTGAACATGGAAGAAGAAAGTATACAAACACCCAAAGGAAAAAGTAGGGTGCAAGACTAAGCCCAGTAGGATACAACCAAAGATTCCAAAAAAGATTCCAAATATATATTATCTAATGGAAAATATTCAATTTTCAAAATAAAAAGGTTTGGGAATTTAAAAGCATATTTAAACAAAACATGCTATACAGTTTCCAAATGATGGAAAATACTTTTAAAGTATAGGCTTTCCTTTAAAAGAGATGAAATATTTCTAAAAAAATGGATTAAATAAAAAAGTTACCTAAAAAAGCTTATGTAAATACAAAAAAGGCATGTAAAGTAGTTTTACAACATTGAATAAATAAGTATTCCACACTCTCTATGTGATCATAAAAAAACAATTATACTCACACCCCCCTAAAATAGGAAATAGGTGACTTTTCACCCTCCCATCGGGGATGTGACCCACCAAAGGTATGTTTTTGAACATTTTAATAGCATATAGTGTATTGAACTAACTCACCAACTAACTAAGGATTGCATGTTATCTTATATAATGGGTAATTTTTTTTAAGGCTGATTAAAATAAAATAAATCCCATTCTTACATTTCAAAAAAAAATCCAATTTCTTTCTATTTAAAACCAAAATGGGCTTTAATAAAAAACATTTCTTTTTTCATAAGATAAAACCACTAGGTTTCTATCAAATCATTTTAAATCCATTTTCACAAGTTTGAAATCCCTTAAAAACAAATTCCATCCTTTTCAAAATTAATTTCCACAATTAAATTCAAGAATTTAATTGGGAATAAATTCCATAAAATAAAAAATTTAAATTTAACAATTTAAATCCGCCAATTTCCATAAACACACCCCAATTCAATGAAATTGAGGGTTTTATAAATTTTTATTTCAAAACTATTTTAAATATCTTAATTTAATGGAATCTAGTTTTATCAATTTAATTGAAAGAAAATACAATCAATTATATTTAAATTAGCAATTGAAATAAATCATGCAATTTAGAAACAATCAATTTGGATAATCGGGACAGAACCACCTAAATATTTCCCAAAACTTGAAACTCACAACAACACTCATCAATGAGAAAGAAGGTGGGGGTAGATCTCAAAACCCAACCTAGAAGAAAGATCCAACACCACTGGTCATAGATCCATTAATTCTAAGATGATACATTGAAAACCCAAGAGAGGAGAAATAGATAATCATGAAGAACAGGGGAGGACACTTACTCGGGAATTACAGCATAAGCGTAGTGATGATCGAATGCCAAAATAATGGATTCAAAAGGGACAGAAGGCTTCAAGATCACCTAGGGAACAACCTTGGGTCAAGGGAGAATAAACTTGAGAGGATCCAAAATAAAATACCAGCCACACTGCCTATTTTAAAAATATAGTTGGGGTATTACACGATGTGTAATCCCAATACACATCATGAACCCTTTTATTTTTGTAACCACCAAAAAAAAGTTTCCTAGAATTAAATTTCAATGCTCTAAATTAAAAACCGTTCATTAAATCCTTAATGATGGGAAATGGAGACTCACGACATGTACCCATCACAATGTGAATCCATCCATGACTTGTATTCAAAACCATTACATGATGTGTAAGTCTATTACACAACATGTAATGATCTGGATGATTGCATGAAAAAGTTGGTTTAAAGGTGAGAATCCAAAAATTCTCTAACTTTACCATTATAGGAATCCTCCCAATTCAAACTCAAACCTACCCCATAAAAGAAAATAAAAAACCAAGAGATGTTTTAAGGCATACTTAACAGAGATGAAACACGATGTTACAACTTCTGTTTTCCATTCAAGTTCCTTTTTTCGGTATGCCTTATCATCATCATCATCAGGTAAATTTTTGTAGAGAGAAAAATAAGGTACAAGAAAACACAGAATAGACCTCTCTGACCCTGCCACCAAACCATGTAGCTAAGGAGGCCTAAAATATTACATACCAAGGTCATCCCCTCTAATCAAATAAACCCCCTCCGGTTTCAAGCTATCCACAGTATGAAAGAAAACATCCTCTAATCCCCATACATCCCAAGAGTCCAGGTGATCTGAAACTTTATCACCCTCTTGCTATGTTTGAATCAATTTAGTGTAGGCGCTAAGGATGACATGAAACTTCCTCGTGACATAGCTGATTGACCATGGAGGAGCTCCAATACCCTACAGGGAGTTATGCCTTATAAATTTCAAAAAAACTTCTTTATGTCCAATTTATAATACCCAATTACTCTGAAATTAGTCTTATATCAATAGGGTACTTTTGTTATATTTCATTTAACCCTTTTCTAAAACCTTGTTTTATACCCATAATTATATCAAATTTTCTATTCAAATTCCTCTCTTTTAGTTGATAAATTCTCATTTATTTTCTTTTCTATGAATATCCAAAACTCTTTTGTTTCCATGAGTTTTCACCTAGTTGAAAAATAATTTATTTATTCAGGGATCTAAATTTATTAAACCCGTATTTACTTTCCATGTGTTAAAAATTACATAATGATCATGTTTTTAAGAAGTTTTTTACGCCATGTTTTTAATAAGGAACCTATTATTTATTCTCCATGAGTTATTAATAAAATTATTTATTATGATATATGTGTATCAAATTAATACATACATATGAAGGGTGCACCCAGATAGCACTCCAATGAATTGGATAAAGAATTTAATCTCTAGAGATGAAATGTTTTATGATACCTTGGTGAATAAACTTGGTAATTTTTTTTATGATACCTTGGTGATAAAGCTTGGTGATATGATTATGAATGAATCATTTAAATTTTGTATCCATATTTACATGTTATGATTCATTTTATTTTTATTTTTAAATTCCTCTTGTTCATTCCTTAATGTTATACCTCATGTTATTATTGATATGTATCATGATCACATACTTCTTGTCTCCATTGTTTATTCCCTTACTAGGCTTTATGCTAACCCCTTTCCTTTTATGTATTTCCTTAGGATAATAGATGTAGTAAAAGCAACCTAGAGTGAACCCATGAATATGTATTTCAAGTGGATTAGATGATTTTTTTATGTTTTCATGTATTATGTACCTAATTTTCAAGAAACTAAACTTTAAATGATCATCTATTTTGTCTCATGTAATGAAAAGTTATGTAATAAAAAGGTGGAATTCCATAGTTGGTATCAATGGAATGTTTAGTTATTTGTGGAAATCTGGACTTGAAAAATTTATAATGAACACTAGGGACAAGTCTAAATATAAGAAAACATTATTTTATTTTGGTAAGTATTAAGTAAGTGGTTTCCATGAATATAAATCCATGTATGGATACTACAAGTGGATGTGGCTCCATCACAAACCTACTTAGGAGTAACACCCGAAAATACCTCATTGAACTAGAATTGATCAAGAACTGACACATGACAACATGCCTTACTGACACCTGGTTTGACACTCCTGGGGGATATGTTTGGTCAATCACAAGATTTTTATTAACTGTTATAAATGATATATAGAAAATGTAATTATTATTTTAGGATATTAATAAAATATTTAAGAATGATGTTTTAAGACATAAAATACCTTTAGAATTATAATATTACTAAAAGTAACACTTTTTTCACTAAATTTTTAATCTTTTAGATAAAATGGAATGAAATAGGAGGAAACTAATAAATTATGAGTGCAATAGACAATGCATTAGTGACATTCCGATGGAATATGGAATGGAAAACTTTATGAGGATGATGAATCAACTGACTCAAGTTATGAAAAATAACTTGAATCAAGCCGAGATACTAGATTCACCAAGAAGAGAAAATATTTCCATAGAGTCCTTGATGTGTCAATAAGACCTTATTTTAGTGGATATGATGACCCATTGATTTATGAACAATGTATTAGCTATATAGAAAATATCTTTTTTGAACCCCACTATTCAAAGATAGAGAAAGTCACCTTGATAGTATACCTCTTAGAAGGATAAGATGATCAGTTATGGAAACTGATTAAAAACTAGAATCTAAGAATAAATATTGATTCTATAGTGTGGGAAGAGTTCATGGGAATATTTTTCAATAAATATTTTCCCATTTAAATGCAAAAAAATGAGAATGAATTCCTAGAGTTTAAGGAGAAGGAAAATTAATTAGTGGGAAGATATGAAATGAACTTTACAATACTTTCTTGACACACTTATAGATTTGTTATTGATCCTATGGTAAAGGTTGAAAGATTATTTGGTGGAATGAGACCCCATTTGTGGAGGAATATAGAAAATAATAACTTTGAAAACTATGAGGAGATAAAATGGAGTGATATAAAGGTTTAATTGGATTTTTGTGAGACATAGTGATCACATAGATTGAATACAAAGAAGAGAGAAATAGATCCAAACTCAAGGAGTAACTTTGATCATAGAAGAGGAGGAAAGAAAGTGAAAATTCCCACATGAAAAAAATTTGGGAATAAGAATTTATAGAACTACTTTATTGAGAGTTGAACCTGATTTGGATGTAAAATAGATGAGAATATAGCTCTGAACTATCATGGTGAGGTGAATCCTCAACTTCTCAACACTAATGAAAAAGAGAAGATAGTGTAGGTACGTCTAGAAGATCAACGATTCAAGTGTTGAAAACTTGTTCACTTTTATAATCAATTTCCAAATCAGAAGATAATGGTGGGGAACCACCATAAACCTTATCATAGGACAAGGGATAGAGTTTTGAAATTTTCTATCACGATGGATGAAGTAGAGGATCAAAATGATGTGGTGGTAGGTACACTTATTTTGTTCTCAAAGATAGAAATTACATTGTTTGATTATGGTTATACACATTAATTTATTTTCTCTATATTTTCAAAGAATATATAATTAATAAATAAACTACTAGAATTAGATTTATCATTGAAGACTCCCGAAGGGATTATCTTAGCATAAATAGTCTATAGAAACTCTAATATTAACTTTGGAGAGTACAACCTCATCAAAAATATGGTATTCATTCCCATGTTGAAATTTGAAACTATACTAGGGATGGATTGGTTATAAATGTATAATGCTAAGATAAATTATAGAAGAATGAAAAGTTTAGTATTCTTGAATGGAAAACATACAATTATTTTTAAAGGAGAGATATCCTGACCTGATCTTTTTCTAGAAGCACACCCCATAGTATTCTTCATGGAGATGATCGGTTGAGAGGGAGAAATAAATTAAATTATAAGGATAGAAAATATCCTCATTATTCATGAATACATCAAACTATTTCTGGAAGAGTTACCTAGACCTCCCCCAGAAATAGAGGTAGAGTTCTCCATTGAACTCATACCTAGATCCAAGCCGATATCAAAGACCCCATATAGAATGGAAAATGTGGAGTTAGAGGAATTAAATTAATAAATGTAAGATCTTCTAGAAAATGGATTTATCTAACCATGTGTGTCTCATTGGGGAGAACTTATTCTATTTTTAATGAATAAGGATGGATTAATGCAGTTATGCATTGATTATAGAGAAATTAATAGGATCACAGAGAAGAACATGTACACTATACCAAGAATTGATGATTTATTTGATCAACTTTACAGGGCTCAATTCCTATAAAATATTGACCTATGATCTAGGTATTATAAATTGAGGGAAAATAAAGAAGATATTACAAATACTACCTTTTGAACAAGATATGGGTATTATGATTTTGTTGTTGTTCCCTTAATCTTAACTAATGCCCCTGCTATATTTATGGATTTTATGAATAGAGTCTTTAAGAACTTCCTTGATAAATTTTTGGTATTTTTTATTGATGATATTTTGATATATTCTAAATATCATAAGGAGTATGAGGATAATTTAAGGGTTATATTGAAAACTTTGAGGTAGGAGAATCTTTTTGGAAAATTCAAAAAATATGAATTCTGGTTACAAAAATTTTCATTCTTGGGGAATGTTATAACAAATAAAGGAATATTAATTGACACCTCTAAGAAAAAGGATGTATAGGAGTGTCCTCATCCTATAATGGTAACAAATATTTGAAGTTTCCTTGGTTTAACAGGATATTATATGTGGATTTTGAATTTTTTTCATGACCTTATAATCCACTAATCAAGTTAACTAAAAAGGGTATAAGTTCATCTAGTAAAATGAGTGTGAAGAAAGTTTCCAAGAACTGATGAAGAGATTGGTTACTGTACCTATGTCAACTCTACCCTCTTTTGGAGAAGGTTTTTTATTTACTGTGATTGATCTTTGAAAGGGATTGGGTGAATATTCATGAAAAATGAAAAGGTCATTTCTTATGCATCTTGATAGTTAAAGACTCATGAGTAGAATTATCCTACACTGGACCTAGAGTTAGCTGTCGTCATTTTTTCTCTGATGATATGGATGTACTATATTTATGGGGAGAAATTTGATATATACATAGAACAACAAAGTTTAAAGTATATATTCATGAAAATAGAATTGAAAATGAGAAAAAGGAAATGGTTGAAACTTATTAAAGACTATGACTATTAAATTTGTTATCACCTAGAAGAGAAAACAATTCACTGATACATTAAGTATAAAATACCTTATTGTGCTAGCAATGATGAGGATTCAAAGAGATACACTGATTAGGGACCTAGTAAGTTTAGATATGGGAATCATGAGGTAAGGGACATCATCAATCCTTTCCCAAATGATTTCTCAACAATAATTATTAGAGAAGATTAAGAAATATCTAAGAGAATATCCTTTGTTACAAAATAATATTGAGGATGTGAAGAATGGGAGGCTTTCTAATTTTAATATTGATCAAGAATATGTACTAAAATTTAGTACAAGGCTATGTTTCCAATATATCATGAAGATAAAGAAGGATTTGATGGATGAGGATACTAGATCAAATTTTCTATAAATTATGGATTCACTAAAATTTATAACTACCTTCATGATCATTATTAGTGGGATAATATAAAAAGGGAGATTTATGAATACACTAAATGGTGCTTGGTGTGCCAATAAGTTAAAGTGAAGTGATAAATTTCTAAAGGGGTATTAAAATCACTATCCATACTAAAATAGAAGTGGAATAATATCACTATAGACTTCATTATTGGTCTCCCAAGAATATCCTAAGGAAACATTGCGATATGGTTTATAGTGGATCGAAGAACCAAGACTGCCCATTTCATCACTATTCATAAAGTTTTCTCTCTTGATGAACTTTCCATGATATATATAAAGGAAGTGGAGAGTCTTCATGGGGTTCCAATTTCGATCATTTTTTATCACGATTCAAGGTTCACATAAACATTATGGAGAAGTATTCAACAAGATCTGAATATTGAATTGAATTTTAGTATGGAATCTCACCCCCAAACTGATGGCCGATCTGAAAGGAGTATTCTGTAACTCTAGGACATGCTCAATATAATTTAAAGGTTGATAGGATAAACACCTCCCATTAGTTTAGTTATCATACGACAACATCTTATAATTTATTATTCAAATGAAACCATATTATGATCTATATGGTAATCTATATAGAAATCCTTAATGTTGGGATGAAGTTAGTGATACAAAGATACATGGGTCCTATCTTGTGAATGAAATAGAAGAAAAGGTTCATGCTATCCAATAATATATATATAGGATACTCATAGTTAGAATAAGAGACATGATATCAACTGCTGAAGGGATTGGGAGTTTAATGTTGGGGAAAAAGTTTTCCTTTATATATCACCATGGAAGACATTCATGTGATTTGGAAAGAAAGGGAAGCTTATCCCTAGGTACATTGGCCCATTTTAGATACTTAATCATATAGGAGTAGTGGCATATCGACTAGAACATCTACTAATTTTTTCTCAAGTTTATGTTGTATTACAGATATATCTAATGAGTAAGTACACAACTGATCCATCACTTATACTAAATCTGGAGGTGGTAGAACTATAACATGACCTCTCTTATGAGGAGAAGCTTGTGGAGATCTTGGACTGCCGTGAAGAAGTTCTATGAAATAAGATAAATCACCTTATCAAAGTGTTGTGGAGGAAACATAAATATGAAGAGGCAACATGGGAACCATATGAAGTAATGATACAAAATTACCCTCTCCTTTTCTAAACTAAGACAATGAGTTGAACTTTTCTAGGATTAAATTTCTTAAATAGGGAAGAATGTAATGAACCATACTTTTTAAATGATTTTTGTTTCCTGAATAAATGTGTGTTATATATTATATAATATTATGCATATAAAAAATACAGTAGAACCAAAAAAACATATATCATTAAAAAATATCATCACATTAGTCAGCTATGAAACCAATTAAAATTACAAACATTACAATCGAAAAAATAATATAAAATATTATAACTAAAATGTGAAAATATGGATCAGATTTTTTTTTGGAATCATCAGGCCCTAAAAATATACTATATAAACAAAACAAAATATTAATAAACCAATAAACATCTTAAGAAAAGAAAAGAAAATCTTAATTAGAATTGTAGTGAATACTGAGTGAAATAATGAAGTTGTATTTATAGGGTATAAAGGGAAATGTAACCATTGGTATTTGACTGTTATATGACCGTTGATCAAATATGACCATTGGTCAATATAACTATTGGTCAATTTCACTATTTGGAACTATACCCATTGGTAATAATTTTAAAGTAATAATTAGTGTTTATAAGTAGTAACGATAATGGATAATTTATGCAAAAAGGAGAAATGAAGGGCTCAACTAGTAGAGTCATTCCATTGGAAGCCCATTTTTCAGAACTTGGGAGAGTGGTAGCATCATTGGGGTTCACCCTTGACAAATCCAAAGCTAATATTCAACAAGTCAAGCATGAATGAAATCTCATACCAGATAATTTCAAGTTATTGGAGATTGCCACTCAGTCAATGTCAGCTAAGACACCCCATTAAACTACAACCATTAAACACCCTACCCTTAGGGAATATATTGGTGTAATAAGGGTTTTTTTGTCTAGAACTTAGTTACATAGTGTTTAATTTCCTCTGTATAAATAAATTTTTATTCTATAAATTATATTTTAAAAATAGTTTTGTTTAATAAAATATATGTTTAATTGGGAAAAGTTTGATAAATCTATTTCTGAAAAAAATAAATATAATTGGGTTTTTATAAACAATATAAATTTTAAAGTTATTATGAATTTTTTAATTAAATAATGTTTTAAAAAATTCTAATTTAAATATAAGTTATCTAACAATTCTATTGTGTCTTAGGAAATTTTTATAAGTGTCAAATTTTTTTGACTATACCTTAAAAACTGATATTTTTCAATAAACAAAGATTTTTATATTTAAAGGTAAAATTATCATATTTAGAGAGTAATTAAGATAAAATAAACATTATACTTCAAACAATCTGTAACACCCCAAGATTTCATAGTGTGTTATTTCTTCAAAATAATTCAATAACTTGCACTACACGCAACACCGAGTTCAATCACACCATGAATTACCAAAGGAAAAAGCCATTCAAAATAGGTTATGAATATTATTAACTAAATTTTAAACTTTATATAATCCTTATAATTTTAGAATCCATATTATGAGTTTCTTAGTCATAATGCAAGAACAGATTCATTTTCAGTATTACATTTTTATCAACTTTTAATAGTGAAACCTTTTTAAATACAATATTTTATACTTTTTGACTAAATGGGGACATCAAAAAAATTAAAATGAAACATCCCAAGCTTTAACGGTACGCTTTCCTTTGAATAAAACAGTAGCGTGTGTTGTACGCAACTTCGAGTTTTAACACACACCACAACCAATCAAACTAGCCGTTATGAATAGTAATACCTAATTTTTGAAATTATATATATTTTATATTTCAAAATGGACTTCATTTTTGGATTTGGAATATTGAATTTAGCCTAAGGTGAAATTTTGGTACTTTTCGGATAACTTTCATATTTTGATGAATAGTGAAAATTACTAAATTTTAATTAAAAACAACTTTTTTAATCAAAATAATTAATAGTGATAAATTATGAATTTGAGTGGTTTTAAAGTATATTTAGAATATATTTTTACCATTCAATTTAATGTTTATAATTGGACATAATTTTACAATTAAACCGAACATAAACAAGTGTCAATCTTTTGATAGTTATTATCTTTTAAAAACACGCTTTTTGTTTTGACAGCGGGAATTAATTTTAAATTAATTTCTGCCACTTCTGTGTATTGAATTTAGGAAAATGGATTCCATATTTGGAATCAGGATGTTCAAATTGTGTAAATAGGTAACTTCTATTTTTAGACATTTTGAATAGTTACTGTGGTAAATATTTTATTTACCGTGGTTAAAGGGTAAATCCGGTAAATAAGGGTTAAAAAATAATATTATAATAATACAAAATTACCCTAAAACGTGTCCTAACCTTATTGGTGGACACATACCCGACCATGGGCATCCTTGGGTCAATTTGGGGACCCCTTGGAGCCACTTTTATGTGGTAGGGACACTTTATATTAATAAAGTTAAAATAAAAATAAAAATGGCACAAGCTTACAGCTTTTAGAAGAACAATTTTCACATAGGGTTATACATGTTGGATTTTCGATTATAAATATTCATTAGAAAGCTAAAACGATTTCCTACATAATGATAGTTTACTTATAATTTTTAGACATTAAATAATTTATTTTATTTATGACACAATGATGATGCAGTAATTACTATAATAGTGAAAAATTAAAATAAGTGATATTATAAATACCCAAATAAATATAATATGAAACTTTTAATGAATTAAACTAATTTTCTAGGATAATATGATATATTAGGATTGATTTAATTGACTTTGTTCGAAGTAATAAATCTTTTATGAGTTTCAAAAAAATCAACTAATGAATAGTGTCAAAATTGACATAAAAGAATTCTTAAAACAAATATTATATTATTAATTGATATTAAATTCCTAAAAATCTAAGGTTCGGCCAAGAGACTTATATCATGATAGGTTAATCATTAATGGACCACTTGGGGGTCTCTCGGATGTATATAGTAAGTTTATTAACCATAATATATAAAATACAAAGAGACATTGTAAAAGTGAAACTAATTAACTTAGAGTTAATACTTAAAGATAAGGTTAATATAAGTACCCGAACCTGTCTAAATTCTATTGGATGAGTTTCTTTCGACCTATCCCCACCTCATCATTTGAATAGTCAACTTTGTAGCCTTTAGAAACCGAATATGAATTTATTATAAATTAATATTTCTAGCTTTTCCAAAGGTGCCCCTCACCCCTCTTATAAAAGGGAACTCCTCCTTCTCATTTCTTCACACCTTCAAAGCCTTTTGGTTCGGCCAAACTCTGCCCAAATACTCTCCCAACATCCCTCAATACAACCTAGATGCCTTAGTTTGATCAGAAAGCCAACCTAAGGAGCCCTTTTGATCAAATCAAAAGGAAGAACCCGAAGAAGAGGTAATGATTTCACCACCCTTTTCTAAGTTCATTTCTTCTTCCACTTCTTCTTCCTTTGTTCTTACCATTCTGAAATAATAACTCCAGTATCTCAAATATACTGTGATGTTATTATAAATATGGTACAATCATATTCAGTATTCTATCCACCCTTTGAATAACATGTCACCATACGTGCGTACGTACGGCTTACCGTCTCCACGTCGTGGTGTAATTGTTATTCAATATAATATTATTTGGATGGGTGTAATAATGATGTGTAACTCATGTAAATAATAAATATAACATGTTAATGATTCTATATATATGATATACCATCCATTTATATATTATTTTAATATCAAAAGAATGATATTGTCGCTCGTGTGTACGTACGGACTACCGTCTCCACGAACGCGATGAGATTCATTCTCCATCGTAACCATTAAAGCGTAATTATCATTTTATGATTTAAAAATGATGTTTAAGGACTTGATATCATTCTGGATATGAATAATATACAACCTATCCTTTACAAACATGTCTTACGTAACAAAACATATGAAAGAAAACAAGTAAGTTAACACCCGAAACAACGATAATACTAAGATATTATTATCAAATCAATATTAAAAGATCATATATGATATCATATTAATGTATATGATTCTTGTATAATTTAATAACAATTATTTCACTATTATACAGGAGGTTAACCTACCCCAACCAAGGAAAAGTACAAGGTAAGGGTTATTTCACAATCTCTTCATTATCCGAGGTTGTATATACGTAATAATCTACTGGGATCTCTTTATCATCCACATCCATGTTTTCTTAAAAATTTATTTCAAAACATTTTTACTATTTACAAGAATATGGGTTAAAGTCATTTATACCCTTGTTTGACTTTTTATAAGAGGTTTATAAAGGAATCTTTCCGTCGTTTTCAAAACAATGTCCTTTTTAACCTTTTCGACAGAATTGAGGTAAGAATGTTTTTTTTAACTTATACGGCGGGTGCGGTTATTTTACGCCGTTATAAAATCTTCAAAGCTTTCCTTACAAGCTTATAAGAATATTTTCAAAGAAAATGTTTTATATGGATCTTAAATGATTTCAAAATAAAAGGAGATATTTCTTTAAAAAGAATTTTGATTTCATCTATGTCAACATCCTTTGATGGATTTTAAGATTATTTGAAGTTGATTTATTATGATACAAAACTTCTATATTGTATTGAAGGTTTTGTGATATGTTTGACTGTGGATGTGCTATTTTTATACCATTCATAGTTTATTGTGAAAGTATTGACATTTCGTATGCTAGTTTTAATACGAATGTTTATGTTATGTTTAAACCTTTTCATATGGGAATGCATTGGACTTAATAAGTGACGGGTGGAGCCCGCTATAGCTCCTCGATGCATCGGTAGGTCTCATGAGACAAACTAGTGTCTTGGCACAAGGCCTTGACAAAATCTTATTTGTATTCTTGGCACGAGGCCTTGACTATGTGGTTATGACAGTCTGGCATTATGCATTCCAACATTATGAAAATGGTTATTGATTTTTGCATGTGATTATTCGATTAGTAGAATATCCATGTGAATAAGTAAATGGCATTATTTCATTTTATTTATGCCATACCATGTTGAAAGTTCATGTTTAAAAGGCTTTTGTTTTAGTTATACATTGCCTTAAATCTTTATTCTTATTTATGAAAGTTTCCGCTATATTGTTATCCTTACTGGGCATTTGAGCTCACCCCTTTTGTATGTTTTATTTTTCCCCAGGATGTGAAGAAGTAAATTATGAATGACCTGCAGGGATATTATGAGGGGATAGTAGTGTGGATTATGGAGACATTATGTTGTTGTAGTAGTTTTTCATTTTATGATGTAATGTAAAACTTATGAATATATCTAGTGTTTCCAAGGCTACTAAACCAATCGGTCTTTCGAGATTTGATCTTTCTTGTGATCATGCCAATGTTATGTAATAATGCACCGACTCTGGGTAACTGGGGTCGGGGCGTTACAGTTGGTATCAGAGGAAGTTTAGTACAAACCTTGGAAGCTAGATTTAGATAAACTCTGATTAGAGCACGTAGACCTAAGATGAACGTTGAGGATTAGTATAGAAGAACTTCCTAGAATTTTGGTATTGTAGAGATTTTGTGAGTTTTCCGAGCAATACATCCCTGTCTGGATACGAGCAGGTAGAGGCGGCTCTGGCACAGATGTACCTAGGGGTAAAACCCGAAAACACCGCTTTGAGCTAGACTCGAACGTGAACTGGTGCACGACAACGGGCCTTGCTGCACTCTTGGTTACGACACTCCCGGGGGATATGCTTAGGATAACTCTCATTTTCTTTACAAATCATTTTGAAGGGATTATGAGTATATACTTCCTCAAAGAAAACATTCTTATGATTATGGATTATATCCATAAATAGTTCAATTTATGTTAAGTGTTTTATAAGTATGGGATTATGTATTTTGATTCATAAACTGATCTAGTTTATGCCATTGTTTAGAAATGGTGCCCAGTAGAAGGAATGAGAACTCCGGAAATGCACATGATCCAAAGAGAAGGAAGGATCATATCTTTCATGGTCTTAAGCTAGAATTTATAAGAGAAATAGTCTCCCATGTATTATCATCATATGAAGAAATAATATCATGTATTGATAAGATAAGTAAAGAGATTACTGAGTCATATGGCTTTGAAGGGAAGCAAGAGAAGAAAAGGATAGAAGAGAGAAAGATGGATAAAGGGAAGAGGGAAAAGAAGAATTTTCCCATATGTGGTAACTGTGGAAAGAAACACCCTGGAACTTGCCTGAAAGGAATGGGAGTTTGTTATAAGTGTGGAGGAAAAGGGCACAAAGTACGTGACTGCAAGGGTAAGAAAATGGTTTCAAATGTACAATGCTTCATTTGCAAGGAGTTTGGACACTACGCGAACCTATGTCCCAGTCATCAGACTATGACGCAAATGATGCTATTGGATAATAATCAAGTTATGATACCACCACAGATGAAGAGGAATGATTAGAGTTCTTATGTTGATTATGTCAATTGAGTGTTGTATCAACAATGTACATGTTATAATAATTATGGAGTATATAAGGATTGTACTGCAGTACTATTTCATTAAGGACTTGAGATTGTGTGGGACAAAGAAAAGTGACTCAATAGCAGGATAAATGTTTGGAAAATATATGGTTGAGAGAATGATAAACCATAATATAGTTCTGATACCGAGGTAGTGATTTTCGAATAATACATGATTATTTTGGAAAAAATATATTGGATATTCTTGACTACCTTGGAACTGATTAATGATTTGTATATTCCATCATTGTTGGGATTTAAAACATTTTTGGATTGATGAAGTATACCAGCATTCTATATGGAATAAGGGAGCATGAATGTAATCAATAAATAATATGGTAATACATGATGAAGGTATTCATATGCTATTACGGGGTAAAAAGGATCTATATTATGTTTACCTTCCTTATAAATGTTAGACTGTGAGTTTGGACAGAAGTATTTTGGATAGTTCTAGTTTGGATTATTTTGGATTGCCATAAAAGGACAACCCGGAGGTCGGGCGGCAACCCGTCGCGTCCGGCAAGACTGCGAGACTTGAACCCGCAACCGAAGGGCGACAAGGGTGTATCACCTACCACTGGACCATGAGATGTCCTGGATTAAATAATGTAGTTTTTATTAAAAGATCATGTAGATGAATTATAAATTCGTTTATTTTGGAACCCTATACGAATAGTGTAAATAGAATTTTTTTTTACATTCTATTATCTTTTAGAGTGAAAGATGAGTTTGTGGTAGAAATTTATTAATGGATAAAACTCTAATTATAAAGTAAGTATATCTCCTTATGATATTATCCAATCTCATAAATAAATTCCTCAATATTAAGAAAAGCAACTTTGAACAAAAATGTTTTCCTAGATGGTACCTTAAATCATCACTAATTTATGGCTTTGGGATTGTTGGCCTTTTCATAGCCATGTTCTCTACCACTCTCCATCAGATAATTGATGGTTAGATTTTTCTTCCATATCCATATTTTCTTACATGGAACCCTAGTATGTTTTATTTTCGGTAATCTTCATACTTTCGACTCTTTATTTTAAATAGAGGCCTCGTTAATTCATTTTTCGATGTGGGATTTCAACTAAGAGATTTTGAAACGTCAAAAATGTGTTATCCCAATACCCTATATTTTGTTGAACCGATGGTACTTCAAATCATCATAGATTGATGAGTTTAAGGACCTCAATTATACACTTGTTTGTGATTGATTACCTCAATCACTACCTATAAATATTTACGTTTTTCCTCCGATTATATGTCTCTAATTGCCACCAATGTTCTCCTAATCGAGATCATAATTTGGTGGTGACCCTTTCATTTCTCTTTTCCACATATTAAGACTAAATTTTAGTAACCCAATTTCCGATGTGGGTTTTCCCACAAATATATTTTATATTTTCAACCTTTTATTTTCGAAGAACAATTTCAAATTGCGAGGACGCAATTTATTGAAGGAGGGGAGAATGTAACACCCCAAGATTTCATAGTGTGTTATTTCTTCAAAATAATTCAATAACTTGCACTACACGCAACACCGAGTTCAATCACACCATGAATTACCAAAGGAAAAAGCCATTCAAAATAGGTTATGAATATTATTAACTAAATTTTAAACTTTATATAATCCTTATAATTTTAGAATCCATATTATGAGTTTCTTAGTCATAATGCAAGAACAGATTCATTTTCAGTATTACACTTTTATCAACTTTTAATAGTGAAACCTTTTTAAATACAATATTTTATACTTTTTGACTAAATGGGGACATCAAAAAAATTAAAATGAAACATCCCAAGCTTTAACGGTACGCTTTCCTTTGAATAAAACAGTAGCGTGTGTTGTACGCAACTTCGAGTTTTAACACACACCACAACCAATCAAACTAGCCGTTATGAATAGTAATACCTAATTTTTGAAATTATATATATTTTATATTTCAAAATGGACTTCATTTTTGGATTTGGAATATTGAATTTAGCCTAAGGTGAAATTTTGGTACTTTTCGGATAACTTTCATATTTTGATGAATAGTGAAAATTACTAAATTTTAATTAAAAACAACTTTTTTAATCAAAATAATTAATAGTGATAAATTATGAATTTGAGTGGTTTTAAAGTATATTTAGAATATATTTTTACCATTCAATTTAATGTTTATAATTGGACATAATTTTACAATTAAACCGAACATAAACAAGTGTCAATCTTTTGATAGTTATTATCTTTTAAAAACACGCTTTTTGTTTTGACAGCGGGAATTAATTTTAAATTAATTTCTGCCACTTCTGTGTATTGAATTTAGGAAAATGGATTCCATATTTGGAATCAGGATGTTCAAATTGTGTAAATAGGTAACTTTTATTTTTAGACATTTTGAATAGTTACTGTGGTAAATATTTTATTTACCGTGGTTAAAGGGTAAATCCGGTAAATAAGGGTTAAAAAATAATATTATAATAATACAAAATTACCCTAAAACGTGTCCTAACCTTATTGGTGGACACATACCCGACCATGGGCATCCTTGGGTCAATTTGGGGACCCCTTGGAGCCACTTGTATGTGGTAGGGACACTTTATATTAATAAAGTTAAAATAAAAATAAAAATGGCATAAGCTTACAGCTTTTAGAAGAACAATTTTTACATAGGGTTATACATGTTGGATTTTCGATTATAAATATTCATTAGAAAGCTAAAAAGATTTCCTACATAATGATAGTTTACTTATAATTTTTAGACATTAAATAATTTATTTTATTTATGACACAATGATGATGCAGTAATTACTATAATAGTGAACAATTAAAATAAGTGATATTATAAATACCCAAATAAATATAATATGAAACTTTTAATGAATTAAACTAATTTTCTAGGATAATATGATATATTAGGATTGATTTAATTGACTTTGTTCGAAGTAATAAATCTTTTATGAGTTTCAAAAAAATCAACTAATGAATAGTGTCAAAATTGACATAAAAGAATTCTTAAAACAAATATTATATTATTAATTGATATTAAATTACTAAAAATCTAAGGTTCGTCCAAGAGACTTATATCATGATAGGTTAATCATTAATGGACCACTTGGGGGTCTCTTGGATGTATATAGTAAGTTTATTAACCATAATATATAAAATACAAAGAGACATTATAAAAGTGAAACTAATTAACTTAGAGTTAATACTTAAAGATAAGGTTAATATAAGTACCCGAACCTGTCTAAATTCTATTGGATGAGTTTCTTTCGACCTATCCCCACCTCATAATTTGAATAGTCAACTTTGGAGCCTTTAGAAACCGAATATGAATTTATTATAAATTAATATTTCTAGCTTTTCCAAAGGTGCCCCTCACCCCTCTTATAAAAGGGCACTCCTCCTTCTCATTTCTTCACACCTTCAAAGCCTTTTGGTTCGGCCAAACTCTGCCCAAATACTCTCCCAACATCCCTCAATACAACCTAGAGGCCTTAGTTTGATCAGAAAGCCAACCTAAGGAGCCCTTTTGATCAAATCAAAAGGAAGAACCCGAAGAAGAGGTAATGATTTCACCACCCTTTTCTAAGTTCATTTCTTCTTCCACTTCTTCTTCCTTTGTTCTTACCATTCTGAAATAATAACTCCAGTATCTCACATATACTGTGATGTTATTATAAATATGGTACAATCATATTCAGTATTCTATCCACCCTTTGAATAACATGTCACCATACGTGCGTACGTACGGCTTACCGTCTCCACGTCGTGGTGTAATTGTTATTCAATATAATATTATTTGGATGGGTGTAATAATGATGTGTAACTCATGTAAATAATAAATATAACATGTTAATGATTCTGTATATATGATATACCATCCATTTATATATTATTTTAATATCAAAAGAATGATATTGTCGCTCGTGCGTACGTACGGACTACCGTCTCCACGAACGCGATGAGATTCATTCTCCATCGTAACCATTAAAGCGTAATTATCATTTTATGATTTAAAAATGATGTTTAAGGACTTGATATCATTCTGGATATGAATAATATACAACCTATCCTTTACAAACATGTCTTACGTAACAAAACATATGAAAGAAAACAAGTAAGTTAACACCCGAAACAACGATAATACTAAGATATTATTATCAAATCAATATTAAAAGATCATATATGATATCATATTAATGTATATGATTCTTGTATAATTTAATAACAATTATTTCACTATTATACAGGAGGTTAACCTACCCCAACCAAGGAAAAGTACAAGGTAAGGGTTATTTCACAATCTCTTCATTATCCGAGGTTGTATATACGTAATAATCTACTGGGATCTCTTTATCGTCCACATCCATGTTTTCTTAAAAATTTATTTCAAAACATTTTTACTATTTACAAGAATATGGGTTAAAGTCATTTATACCCTTGTTTGACTTTTTATAAGAGGTTTATAAAGGAATCTTTCCGTCGTTTTCAAAACAATGTCCTTTTTAACCTTTTCGACAGAATTGAGGTAAGAATGTTTTTTTTAACTTATACGGCGGGTGCGGTTATTTTACGCCGTTATAAAATCTTCAAAACTTTCCTTACAAGCTTATAAGAATATTTTCAAAGAAAATGTTTTATATGGATCTTAAATGATTTCAAAATAAAAGGAGATATTTCTTTAAAAAGAATTTTGATTTCATCTATGTCAACATCCTTTGATGGATTTTAAGATTATTTGAAGTTGATTTATTATGATACAAAACTTCTATATTGTATTGAAGGTTTTGTGATATGTTTGACTGTGGATGTGCTATTTTTATACCATTCATAGTTTATTGTGAAAGTATTGACATTTCGTATGCTAGTTTTAATACGAATGTTTATGTTATGTTTAAACCTTTTCATATGGGAATGCATTGGACTTAATAAGTGACGGGTGGAGCCCGCTATAGCTCCTCGATGCATCGGTAGGTCTCATGAGACAAACTAGTGTCTTGGCACAAGGCCTTGACAAAATCTTATTTGTATTCTTGGCACGAGGCCTTGACTATGTGGTTATGACAGTCTGGCATTATGCATTCCAACATTATGAAAATGGTTATTGATTTTTGCATGTGATTATTCGATTAGTAGAATATCCATGTGAATAAGTAAATGGCATTATTTCATTTTATTTATACCATACCATGTTGAAAGTTCATGTTTAAAAGGCTTTTGTTTTAGTTATACATTGCCTTAAATCTTTATTCTTATTTATGAAAGTTTCCGCTATATTGTTATCCTTACTGGGCATTTGAGCTCACCCCTTTTGTATGTTTTATTTTTCCCCAGGATGTGAAGAAGTAAATTATGAATGACCTGCAGGGATATTATGAGGGGATAGTAGTGTGGATTATAGAGACATTATGTTGTTGTAGTAGTTTTTCATTTTATGATGTAATGTAAAACTTATGAATATATCTAGTGTTTCCAAGGCTACTAAACCAATCGGTCTTTCGAGATTTGATCTTTCTTGTGATCATGCCAATGTTATGTAATAATGCACCGACTCTGGGTAACTGGGGTCGGGGCGTTACACAATCATTTCAAAATTAGGTTAGGTTGAATTTATGAGAATTTTCTAGAATACTTTATTTTTTAGTGAATAGTAAAAAAACCATTTTGGGTTTTCTGTATATTTTATGACTTCAAATTTATGTCATAGTGATGTTATAATTAATTAACCATAATACAAGACCTAAATTATTACATTTTATTAATATTATGTATTTTAATTGATTTTAATCAATTTCCAAACCTATAAGTTTCTTTCCAAAGTCTAAAATGGAAAATTTGTTTTCAATAACCTTACTTTGCGGAAAATTTAATTTTCTATGCCAAAAGAAGTATTTAAAAACGGTGTTCGGTTATAATGGTTTAAAATATCATAAAGTTTCACTAAAATTTACAAAAACATGAGAAAAAACTATGGGTAAGCCAGTGGTTTCTCATTTTCCACAAACTAGATTTTCAAGACCTATATTTGGAAATTATTAAACAATTCCTCCACTTTTGCTGTAAATACCCACCCATTTCACCATTAACCTTCACTCACAATCCATCATACACAAAATTATGGTTATTTTACCGTATAATTATTCCCTCAAATATATCCTCAATAACCCAATGTTCCATCCTCAAGTTTTAGGTACAACCCTTCAAGGTAAGGGAAATCTACACTTCTCTTTTCTATTCATGTTACCCTTTTATGGTATGTCTTACAATTTCAAAAACAAGTTATTTATGTTTAATTTATCTGATCTTATTATTGTAATATTATTCTTATATCTATTTAGGAACTTAATTCTCTCTTATTTAACCCTTTTCTAAAACCATTTTTATACACATCATGTTGCTAAATTTTCTTCTCAAATTTCTCTCTTTTACTTGATAAATTCTCATTTATTTTATTTTTTTAGATACCAAAAACTATTACTTTCATATATTTATTCTACTATTTGATAAATGATTTATTCATTCAATGATTTACATTTATTAAACCTACATTTACTTTTCATGGGTTAAAAATGACGTAATGATCATGTTTTTATGAACTTTTGTACACCCTGATTTTGATAAGAAACACATTCCTTATTCTCCATGGGTTATTAATGAAATGGTTTATTATGATATATTTGGATCATATTTATTAATAAATATGATTTTTTTCCTGATAACACTCCAATTCATCAAGTAAAGAATTTAATATCTAGATATGACATGTTATATAATACCTTGGTGAATATCCTTGGTAATTTTGTTTTAGGACACCATGGTGATATAGCTTGGTGATATGCTTATAAATATATCATTTAAATTATTTATCGACACTTACATGTTATTATTAATGTTATTGTTATTATGGTATACCTCTTGTTCATGCCTTATTGTTATTCCTTGTGCTCTTATTATTATGCCTCTTATTATACCTTTTTGTCTCCCCTATTTATTCCCTCACTGGGATTCATGCTCACCCCATTCCATTGATGTATTTCCCCATGATATGAGATGTAATAAAATTAACGTAGAGTGAACCCATGAATATTTATTTAAAGTGTATTAGAATAATGTTTTATGTTTTCATGTATTATGTAACTAATTTCCCTGAAACTAAACTTTAAAAGATCCTTAGTTTTCTCCCATGTAATGAAATGTTTTATAATAAAAAGTCGGGATGCCATAATAATGGTTGAATGGTTCATATGTATGGGTACTATATGTATATGTGACCATATGTAAAGGTCCTGGTGTTTGTTAAAAAATGAATATGATAATTTTTTTTATTTTTTTTCTAAAAATAATATTTCAATGATTTATTTAATTAGAAAGGGGGGAAGTAAGGTTTTTAAACCAAAATATCATGGGAGTAACCAGGAAATTTTCCTTCATTCCTCTCTCCATATCTATAAAATATCATCACCAATTCCTTCCATTTTTTCATTTCATATATTGTATGGAGTAGCTGTAGGCAAGGTTAATATCCATAGGGTATTTATCTATGGTATTTAGCACTATTTCACTTTTTTTTGTTGATTATTACAAAATTATTATATTTTTTATATTATTATATTTATTTTGATTGAAGCCAGATTGACCTAATTTTCGTAGATAAGGTAATCCTACTAACTCTATGTAGGTTGGGCATTCATATTTTCTTCTATATCATGTTTTTATTCATCATATAATATTCAGGTGTTGGTAGGGTTATGCGATTGATTGGGAAAGTAATAGATTGGGGGTTTCTATTGTTTATTAGTGATATCTAGGGGTAGTATCATGTGAAACATGATTGGTTTGGGTTTAGAAATACATTAATTGCATGGTTGTGTGACATTATGTATTGATGGTCATGTTGATACTAGTTACTGATGTTATTCTTTTAGATACGATAATAGATGTGATTCCTTGGGAATATGTTCAGTATAACTTATGTGAGTATTGGTGATGTTGATCACTATATATGTGGTGATGAGGTCACCCATATGGTTCATGTGGTGTTGATGATTTCTATTGGTGGTGATAGAGGTTTTCCGAGGTGTGGTCATAGGTTTTTGGTGATGTCTGATCACCATGTAGGATAAGTTCATTAGGGTCATGTACACATGAGACATGTCCCATGAAGTGGTTTATTCCACTTATTATAGTTGGTACCCTCCATAGATTGAGTGGTACATGGGTGATAGTGTTGACCATCAGTATAAAAGAGGGGCACATTATAAATGGCTATGGTTGGTGGTTATTGAGACCATTAGAAGGGAGTTTGAGGATTGTTGGATATATGAGAGATGTTAGGGATACTGTACTAGGATTGTAAGATAATGATTATCATCATGACTTAGTTTAATTAGGTTGTTGAGTTAATTTTTGGTAAAAGGGTCTGAATATTCATGGGAATTTTTCTATGACGTGGGACATTAATATGGGGTTTCCTAGTAGACTTAGACTGGTTGTTTTAGTTATGGTTTTGCGTGAGATTCCACATGACATGAAATTGGTTGCATGGCCTTGGAAATTTACAGTATTATTGAATGAGTATGCATTAATTCACTCCAAATTGTTCAAATTAGGTAAAGTCTCACTTGGGGTTGGTTGAGGATAAATGTTGATGGTTGGGGTGTATGATTTGGTTACTATTAATTTCAATTTTTTTACACTCATATATGTATAGATATTATCTAGGGAAATCATTAGGTGTGGACTTTTGTGTTTATACTCACACCCTACATGGGACTTATGAGATATTTTCATACTTTACATCTCATGGAATAGGTAAAGGTAATGACTCTTCATTAAAATCCAAGTGGATATAGATGTGTCGATGATTCACGACTTGAATGTTATGGTGTTACAGATGGTCCAAGTGGTTTATCAATGTTGTTTTGGAAGTTTGTTTTGGTTAATTGTGTTATATATATTTGATAGGTCTATAGGTGATTTGTTTTATTTTTCATGGATAAAATTACTTTGAATATGTTTATATTGTTTATCATATATAAATTCGAGATCATTATTTTTATTTATTTAAAGTTTCTTTCACTATTATTTTGTTGATATTATTATTTATATTATAGGGGTATTTTAGAGACTATGACTAAAAAAGTTAGTTTGATCAAGATTGGGTGGGTCCTTGGGTAGTTTTCCATTACCCAAGGATAATGTGTTATTTTAAGAATATGAATAAGTTTAATTGGATAAGTGTTTGATTGGATATAATTTTCATGTTGCATTTTGTTTTAAACACATAAATAAATTTCAAACATAGGTGTTTCCTGATGTTTCATTTGATCTAAATATTTTTTCCATGGTTTTGGAATTATTGGAATAACATGGAAGGAGTTTTGAATTTGAAGACCAATGTTTGAAGATATGTTAAGATAAATTAACATCACCACATCCCCTTCAAACATAAAATGAATGTAGATATGGTTTAAGAAGAGATACAAACATGGTTGCTTAAGAAATTTGTGTTTTGGTAATATTTTATTTGAGAAAGAAGATTCAAAAATGCTATAGTTTAATAAATATAATGAAATAGCATGGAAACAATGAGATAAAATTTGGAACCTAAGTTTCAATTGATAAGTTTTCCTATGGGAAACAACGAGGATTGTACATGCTATAGACATAGCCATGGTAGCTCTTGATTGATTTTGGAAATTTTGGAAAAGTCCTCATAGAAAGATTCATATGAAAGAGTCTTATATTTTATATGTAAGATATTACTAATTTACCAAAAACAGAGTGAATTTCTAAGAATCAAAATAGTTAAGGACACGCTATGGTCAAGAAATGGTGTCTTTTTTTTTGAAGTCATTGATATTTTGAGGATGCTTGTCCTAGATAAGTAAAATTTATTTTATTTTTTTAGAGGTTCTAAATGGATATTACCATGTTGTGGCACATGAAATGGTGTGAGAAATATAATCTTGTCAAAAATTATGAGTGCAGAATACTATGTGGTACAATATATTTTGATATTGGTTTGAATGTATTTTAGAGAAGTAGGTATAAAATGATACAACATTCCATGTTGATGTGGATAGTGAAAAGTTAATGAAACAACATAAAAAAATATATGGTGAAGACTTTACAATCCATGGTTAGTGTTGAGATCCATATTTCGAGTGGATTTTATGACATGATTCGATTGATGACTCAAGGGATACTCATACTCAATCTCTAAAGTCTTTAACAACATTAATGGTAACTAAGAGGTATTTAATTACATAAATGATCAAATGGAAGTGAGAGAATCTAAAAATAATTTTAAGAAAGTTTAAATCTTTAATTTTAATTTGAAATAAAAATTCCAACTAAAAGAAGAGTCTCTGATTTTGTAAAATTAAAGTGAGCATTGATTTTTAATAGATTATTATTGAAAAAGGAAAAATAACTAAGAAGAGGAGAAAGAAAAAGAGTACACAATTTATTATGTGGTATCACCCCACATGTGTTGTGTGGAATTATTTTTTAAAATGGATAAGTGAGAAGAGGAGGAGGAAGAAGAGTACACAATTTGTTGTGTGTGATCATCAAACTTGTCTTGTGTGTTGGGGAAAAAAGAAGTTCACACATGTTATATAATATGAATAAGTGCAGGGGAACTACAATTACTAAGATACATTATAATCACAGGAAAAGGATAATCCCTACTCTTTTTAAGATAAAGACAACATTCTAACTTGTTGGGATACTTACCAGGATATAGAATTGTTGATAATCTTATAACATGAGTCTAGGACATACCCTACTAATTTGTATTCAAAATGAATATTACAATGAATTGTATGATCTTAGATTATTATAAGGATTTTCAAATCATTTTTTGTAGAGACCCTTATACATATAGTGTCCTTTGTTTATTTTCTTCCCTTGGTGCATGCGATTTCAGTAGTATGATAACTCACTCTAACAAGTGGCTGGATTTGTTTTCATAAGAAATCATAAAATGGAAAATGGAGTATTGTTCACTGATTAAACCCTATTACAATAAAACAAATACCATTCCTAGGGACACTATAAGTGGTATTATTGTAGTTAATGATTCCTTTGAATATCAAGAAGTTTTGGGTTTTTTGATGTGAAGGGTTATAAACTAAATTGGTATTTGAGTTATCTCTCTCTTTTTGAATTGACGTAGTTTTTTTTCTTTTTTAAATGTGATTTAGATTTCTATATCTATTATAAATAGTATTAATTTTGTGAATATTAAAGGAGTTTACACATTGAATAGGAAAACTAAAAAAAATATAGAAAGAAATAACTCTACCATACATACTTTCATTAGGTATAGATGTTCTAGATATTATGACTAATGGTTTTACACATATTTCAAAAGGATTCTCTTTTACTTGGGATTATATAATGAATATAGAAATTTATGGGATTGAAATTTTTTTCCAAAATATTGGATAAATAGTTTTTAAATTTTTTGGAAATAAAGGTAGAGAAAGTCATTTAGAACAAGATACAAAAATAACTACGAAGGCAATGTTGAAGTAAAAAAATAATAAAAAGAGAATTTAGTTATTTAATCATAATGATATGTGTATTTTTGAAGGATAATATATTTATGAATTATTAAAAAAGTTTTAATGTGGTGGTCATCAACATTAAATAATTCAATGAGAGTTTTAATGATTTATCTACGATCGAGAAGATAATTTGTATCTTACTAAACATAGTTAATTCCAAATTTTCAATTTTAGAGGATTTTGATCTTGAAACAATTCCTTTGGATGAATTACATGTAATATTAGTTTCATATGAGATGATAAAGTAATTAAATAAAAATAATAATATTTTGGAAGATAAGAAAATATCATTCAAAGTCGTAAACAATGAAAGGACCACAATGAAAATTGAAGAAGAAGATAAAGATAAAGTTGGAAGTTGAAATTTAAATCAAGATGATGATGTGAATTTAAACAAGATGAGGATAATCATCTCAATAGGTTTATAAAGATTAAAATTTAAATTTCATGGAATGTTACCTACTATGGGGGTATTGAAAACATCACTTAATTTTTTCCAAATATTAGTGAAGATAAAAGTGAATATAAATAGGAGTACTCTAATGATGATTTAAGAAATAATTCAAATAACATCAGAAGAAAAATATGTCATCAAGGATTTTAATAAAGAAATTTTATTTTACAAATATTAGGCTTTATATATACAAAAAGGTTGAAATATAAAGTGATATAAGTGAGAGTGTTTGTTAATCAAGTGGTAGATATGGGAGGAAATTCATTACAATAATGGGTGTTAATGAACCAAGCATTGAATATGGATTAAGTAAAAATGAATAGGGTTCATCAAGTGTTGATTAAGAGTTACATGAATATAAAATGGAATTCATATTAAAGAAGTAATTAAATAATATAATATCCTATAATGTTTATTTGGATAAGGAAAAAATAATAATGAATAATGTATCCAATAAAGTTGAATTTGATAAGGCCGAATTCTGAACGAAGGAATATGAGTTACTATTAAGTGTTGAGGAAGTAAGATACTTAATCACCAAGGAGAATTATGAAGTTTATTTTTTTAAATATATGAGTATTTCCCAGAATAAAGATCCCTAATCTCTAAAATCAGAATTTCTATAGAAATAAAATTATATAAAAAATTCTAGATATGATTTTTTTCAAATTACAAGCATGGATTATTTGATTAGTTAGAGAAATAAAAATGTATTATGGTTCAGGGGAGACTTAAATATTGTTTTAATAAATAATTATATCAATTAATTATTCGTAAATATCATGGAATCCCTAAATAAATTATTGAATCCAAATATAATGTGTTAATTATAAAGAGAAGCACACAAGATAAGAATATTCAGAATTTATTTTCCTTTGGAAAGTCTAAACGTGAACAAAAGTTAGCTACTGTGTGTGAAGAAAATAGGCAATTAGAAAAAATATATAATTAATAGGAAGATTTTTATATTATAAAAATGTTATGATAATTAAATAGAAGTCAATAATAGTGAAAATATAATTAATTTATGATGGGAATACTAGTGGTTCAAGAAGATTATTGAAATTTTATAGTCAATATTGGTTATGTGAAGGCTACTAAAATATGATGAAATGTTTCTAGTTAAGAGGAAGAATATTTAAATCCATGAAGAGTGATGGAAGGACAAAAAATATGGTGAAAAAAATCATAAAAAACAAATTAAATCTGAATTCTATTTAATAACAAAATTTGAAGTTGAATAACTATTTGGAAGAATTGAATGAAGGGTGTGGGAGGTTTGATTAAAATTTTCATATCACTAAATATTGTATCATGATACTACAAAATAAAATATTTAAATGAAAAAATACCATATAAATTTAGATTACATACAAGATAAAGAAATCAGTGAGGAAGAAAATGGCTTTCAAGAAGATTAAAGAGAATGTTGAGAATCCAATGAAGCTTTTTGATTCAAAAAAGGGAAGAAAAAATTTTCTAGTAAAAAAGAATGATTAAGGATATATATCAGGTAGAATAGGTAAAAAAATTAATGAAGGAGGTGCTACTATTTCAGAACAATATTTTCAATGTTTTTAAAAATAAGAAGGACTAAAGATAAGAAAGAATAAATAATCTTTGGCATTGCATATTGCTGAAGTAAAAAAGAAGATAAATTATCCCAATCTATATTGAGAGTTGAATAAGAAGTTGGATGATAAAAGTTTTTGTTATTAAATGAATTATATGAATAATACTGCATGGAGGATGAAGAAAAAATCTTAGCATTCACTCATCAGTTGCAAAGATATTGTATTTTATAAGTGGAATTTTCCCTATGATAATATAACTATGCCATAATTAGTAATGTATTTTTATATAAAGAACATTATAATAATTTAAAAATTATACATAGAATATATATATATATATATATAAGAATTAAAAATTTTATAATGGGTTTAAAAATAGAAAATAAGATAACTAAAATATGAAAATTTGTGTCTGCTCGATCCACGAGAATAACTGCACTCATGAACAACACTGTAATAAAGAATAATATTTTAAATTAATTATTAATAATGAAAATTAAAATATATATAACCTTAGGAGAAAATATAAGCTAATGAATAATTAATTAAATATAAGGTATTTATAGGAAGTAGAGAACCTATATGACCGTTACAAATCTGACAGATGTAATAGTAATATGATCATTGGAATCTTACCATTGGAATAATAATCTTATTGTTTGGAATTGTAAACCGACTGTTAGAATAGTATAATCCCTTATGGAAGTGTAAAATAATATTTATGAATACTACTAAATGAAAATATGACATATTTATATCATGATTCTAGGAAATAAATGTTTTGAAATTGATAAAATAAGTGTTTGTATTTTTGAAAAATATATGTTTTGTTTACATTTTTATTAGAAAATATAATAATTTAAAATAAATTTTATTATCATAAAATGAATTTATAAATTAATATTAATATTTATTATAATAATAATATACTTTTATGAGACCCCAAATAATTTTTCAAAGGGTCCAAAAAATTATCATAATATTAAAATTGATATTTTTTCAAATAATTAAGGATTTAAATTAATATAGAATTTCTCTTATTTAGAAAATAATTTTCTGAAAATGGATAATATTTTTGGAATATAAATGTAAAAATATGGTTATGGAGAAATATTCATGGTATACAATGATACTTCAATGAGGGGATAGGGTTGTGTACTAATGTAGAATGATAAAGTGATATCCTACCCCTCAAGGTAGTTGAAGGTTCATGAGAAAAACTATCTAACACATGATCTGGAGTTATCTATAGTAATTTTCACATTGAATATTTGATAGAATAATCTCTATGTAGAGAATTTTGAAATATATATAGATCATAAGAGCCTCAAAAATATATTCACACAGAAGGAACATAATATGAACCAACAAAGATGGTTAGAGCTGATCAACGACTATAATTTATCACTCCACTATGATCATTGAAAATAAAATAAAGTGGAATATTATTTATTTAGAAAGTAACTTGAAACCTTATTGATGATGGGAATTAATATGGATATGATAATCATATACATTCAAAGGAGGGACATGAGAATCATAAATGTAGGAACATAATTATTCATTTCTCAAATGATTTCTCAACCCTACCATCTAGAGAAGATAAATGATGGTCAAAGAGTTGATGTGGAAATTCATAAGAATATGGAAGCTATAAGAATAGGTAAATCCTAAATGTTTAAAATTTATTGAGAATGAGTTTTAAGATATTGGTTATGACTATGTGTACCATCAAATCCTAAGACAAAGTACTTGTTGAATGATTCACATAGCTCAACCTTCTCCATCAACCTAGAGAGCATGAATATGTATCTAGATATTTGAGATCACTATTTTTGGGGAAATATGAATAAGTATATCACATAATATACATCAAAGTTCCTAAAATTTCAGAAATTTAAGGATAAAAATAAAAAATCCAAGGGGATGATGCAACCACTACGCATACCCATAATGAAATAGGTGAAAATCACTAGGGATTTTTTCACTAGTCTTCCAAAGACATCCAAACGAGTTATTTGGGTAGTGGTGGATTTTATTATAAAGACTTATCACCTCATTTCAATTCAAGAGGACTTATAAATCGATCAAATTGAAAGAATATACATTAGAGAATCAGTGATGTTACATGGAACACCACTATTATTAATATGAAATTGAGATTCAATATTTACCTATAAGTTTTGTAAGAGACTCCAATATTCTGTAAACACTAAGTTGAACATAAATAAGTCTTATCACCCCAAAATGATGTCCAATCTAATTGAACTATCCATACACTGGAATAAATGTTGAGAGAATACTTCATAGACTTCAATGGATGAGGGGATCAACATCTTCCTTTAGTTGAGTTCAAGTATAATAATATCTTTAACTCAAAAATACAAATTTATCCATATGAATCCATTTATTGGAAGAGATATGGAAAAACTAAATTCTAGAATTTAATTAGAAAAATCAAGCTAATGGGACTTGAAATGGTTAAGGAAATGTATAAAAGTTCAAGACCATTCAAAAAAACATCACGATTGCTCAGAGTCTATAGAAGATCTTTGTTGATAATATTCAATGTGACTTGGAGATTGAGGTTAGTGATAAAGTGTTCGTCCACATATCTCCAAGTAAGAGAGTTTTTTAAGAATAAAGGAAAACTAGGATTTTGGTACATCTACCCATTTGGGATTGTTATCACATTAGAGTCTTGGATTATCGACTAGCGATCCAACCAACACAATATCAACTAAATGATGTATTCCATGTGTAATTCCCCGAACCTAGATTCCTAGAGTCGTTGCATTATTTTAATACATTGGCATGATTACAAGGAATCAAGTCCCGAAAGACCGATCAATTTAGCAGTCTTGAAAAATAGATTACATACATGAACATTACATTACACTTTCTAACATACAACAAAAAAAATAATCCTTTGAGAATGCAATTGTTCCCTTTGCTTAACACTGCATCTCAAACATAAAACACTTCTTGGGATCATGGGAAAATAAAACATTAGAAAGGGGTGATCTCAGATGCTCAGTAAGGGTAAATAATTTAGCAGAAGATAACATAAACAATATGCATGGTGAATAATTAAAAACACATGCCTTTAAAAATAATAAAAATAAACACTTTATAGTAGAAATATGAGCGGAGTAAATAATGCCATAATAAAACATAGTCATGGGTATTCTACTACTCGAATAACCACATGAACCATCAATATTATTTTTATAATGAGGGAATGTATAATGCTAGATATTCAGAAACATTTTTTCAAGGCCTCGGCCAAAACCATATATCAAATTGGGAAAGGCCTCGACCAATTCCATGTATAATTGTCTCATGAGACCAACAAATGCATCTAGGATCTATAGTGGGCTCCACCCGTCACTTACTATGTCCAATACATTCCTCATATGAAAAGGATGAAACATTACATAAACATTCGTATTAAAACTAGCATACAAAATGTCAATACCTTATCCATAAACCATGAATGGTATAAAAATAACACATTCACAGTTAAACATATCACAAAACCTTCGATACAATATGGAATATTTGTATCATTATAAATAAACTTCAAACAAGTTTAAAATCCATCAAAGGATGTTGACATAGATGAAATTGATTCGTAAAAATCTTCGAGAGAAATACCACTGTTTCATGAAATCGTTTAAAAGTCTCACAATTTATAAAGGAATTATTTTAAAAGATATTTTTTAATCAAAGTGTATCATACCAATTTGAAACTTTTGAAAAAATTTATCATTTCAAAACATTCATGTCCATATAAATAAATCCTTAAAATCATTTTGAAAATATGGACATTAATTACAAGGGTTTAGAAAGATAAATCTTTAAAACATTTAACATGATGATCTAGTTAAATAGACCCTCCAATAAAACCATAAAATATTAATTTTTAATTTTTTTTATGAAATATGTGTATCTATGATAAGTATGTCCCATAAAATACTTATACATGAACAATCTCGGATAATAATGAGATTGAGGAAATAACCCTTACCTTGCACTTTCCTTTGGCCGAGGGTACGTTTAACCTCCTATATAATGACCATAGTATGTTATTAAATTATAACAGAACCATATTCACATTTATTATATCATACATGATTCATTTATGACTTTATACAACCCATTTAATAATGATCTCCATGTTAAATTACCATTTCGGGTAATAATCACTTTCTTTATCGTACGTGTTTTAACTTGTTACTCTTGATTGTATCACTTAGATCAAGATTTAAATACTTCCAGAATATAAAACATGATTTATATATCATATATATTTAGAATATAAATATGTATAATAGACATATATATGAAATGGAAAACACCGTTTATAGAGATGGTAGTCCGTACGTATGCATAAACATTGTTTCTGTTTTCATATCATATTGAACGGAAGTAAGTGAATAAGATATATGTAAGTACATAAATACATACATATATATATATATATCCAGTAGAATTATTATGTCATATATTACATACTTATTAGTAATATATATTTTTATAATCGTCGATGAATGGTGAACATGGAAATGAATCTTATCGCGTCGTGGAGACGGTAATCCGTACGTACGCACGAGCGACAATATCATTATTTTGATTTAATATAGTATGTAAATAGATTTTATATCATAAATACATAATAATTAACATGTTATATTTATTATTTACATCAATTATACATCATTATTAAACCAATCCAAATAATAATGTATTGAATAACAACTACACCACGATGTGGAGACGGTAAGCCGTACGTATGTACGTATGGTGACATGTCATTCATAGGATGGATAAAATAATGAATATGATTGTACCATATTTATAATAACATCACAGTATATATAAGATACTGGAGTTATTGTTTTAGAATGAAAACAAAAAAGAAAGAGGAATTGGAAGAAGAAAAGAACTTGAAAGAGGGGATGAAATATTTACTGCTTCTTCGGGTTCTTCCTTTTTATTTGATCAAAAGGGATCCATAGGTTGGATTTATGATCACACTAAGACCTCTATAATCATTTGAGGGAAGTTTGGAGGATATTTGTGCAGGGGTTTTCCGATCCAAAAGGCTTTGGAGGTGTGATTTTGAGAGAAGGGGAAGTGCCCTTTTATAAGAGGGGAGAGGGTCACTTTAGGTAAAGATTAAAGTATTATTTTATTATACATTCATATTCGGTTTATAATGGTTCCAAATTAATTTATTTCGAGCCTTATGTGGTTATGAGTCTAAATCCTCTCAACCAATAGGTTTTAGACAGGCCTAGGTTACCATTGTAACCTTATCGTTTAGATTTAACTCTTAGTTAAATAGTTTAACTTTTACCGTGTCTTCGTGTATTCTTACACTATATGGTTAATAAATGTACTCTAAACTTCCAAGAGAACCTAAAGTGGCTAATTAATGATATATATAATATTATTTAAGACCTTTGGCTGAACCTTACATTTTTAGGAATATTATATCGACCAATAATATAGTATTTGTTTTAAATATTAATTTATGTCAATTTTGACACTATTTGGTATTTTGTTTTTGTGAAAGTCATAAAAACTTGATTACTTATAAAACGATACATTTATTCCGACCTAACATGTCATATTATCCTAGAAAATTCGTGGATGTCATAAAAACTTTGAAATTATATTTATTTTAATATTTATAATACCATTAATTTGATTCATTCATTAATAGGGTAATTACTGCATCATCATTGTGTCATTAATAAATTTAATTATTTAATCTCTAAAAATTATGAATAAAATAAAATTATGTAGGAAATATTTTTATCATTCTAATGAATATTTATTGTTGAATTTATATTACTTATAACCCTATATTAAAAATGTTTTAGTTATTAAACTTTGATTTTAACTCTTTTAACTCTTCTTTAAATAAAATAATAATAAATTTCTTAATCTAATCCAAGTGGACCTAATGGGTCATATTTTATTCCTAAGGTTGTATTTGGTCTAATTACACTTATCCAATATAATTAGGACATGTGTTAGGGTAATAATAATATCATTTTTACCCTTAATTACCTTATTTACTTTTAACCGTGGTAAATAAAAGTAAAAAGTCACTATTCACCAAAAATTATTTTTATCTTATTAAACCACATTTTACTCCTTGATATTAACCGTGTCTCTCGGATGTTCAAAATTCAACTCAAAGAAGCGGTAAAATTAAGTTTTATGTAAATTTACAAATGCTCCTAGGGGGTGGGTAAAAGACAGTAAACAGTACGATAAGATTTTTATATATCTAAAATTATTATAAACTGAATCCAATGAATTAAATTGAATTTATAAAGGTATAATGTATATATTTTGACCTAAAATAAATTTAAATAAAATAAATAATTATTTAAATAAAAAGTCAGTTTTAAACAATAACTTAGTGTTTTTCACTATTCATCAAAAATTGAAAGTTTTCAGAAAAATACAAAAACTTCACCCTAAGCTAATTTTGATTTTCCGAATTCAAAAATGAATTATATTTAGAAATTTCAAAACATAGAATTTTCATTAATTAATTTAAAATTAATTCCCATTGTCAACACCAAGAAGCGTATTTTTAAGATATAATAACTATCAAAAGATTGACACTTGTTTATGTCCAATTTCAAAGTGAAATTACTTTCAATGACCATCATTGGATTAAATGGTAAAAATATAATCTAATTATACTTCCAAACCATTAAAATTTATAATTCAACAATATAAATTATTTTGATTAAAAAAGTTGTTTTTAGTTAAAATATAGTATTTTTCACTATTCACCCAAATATGAAAGTTATCAGAAAACACCAAAAATTTATTAAAACCAAATTATTATGTCTCGATTCTAAAGAAGAAGTTTATTTTGTCAAATTGAATATATAAAAGTTTCAAATATTGGATTTAAAAAGGGTTTTCCATTTAAAGGTGGTAAAATTTCATTTTTTGAAAAATACTTCTTTTATCCGAAAAAATGTATTTGTTCTTACATTATGTCTTAGAAACTCATAATATAGATTCTAAAATTATAAGGATTATATAAAGTTCCAAATTCAGTTAATAATATTCATAACCGCTTTTGAATGGCTAGTTTGGTAAGTCCTGGTGTGCTTGAACTGAGTATTGCATGTAGTGCAAGTTACTTTGAAGAAATAAGGTACTATGAAATCTTGGGGTGTTACATTCTTCCCTCCTTCAATAAATTTCATCTTCGCAATTTGAATTTTTTCTTCAAAAATAAAAGGTTGAAAATAGAAAATACCTTTTTAGGAAAACACACATCGAAAATTGGGTTAATAAAATTTAGTCTTAATAAGAGGAAAAAAATTATATATATATATATATATATATATTCTTGACAAGTAGAGTTTCATCCTTCAACTAATCTCTACCACAAACTCATCTTTCACTCCAAAGGATTTCAAAAAAAAAAAATTCTATTTATCCAAATCGTATAAGGTTCAAAAAATAATGAATTTATAATTCATTTTTCAGACTATTTAAAAAAAACTAAATTATACAAACGAGTACATCACGTAGTCCAGTCGTAGGTGATGCACCTTTTTCAGTATGCAGTTGCGGGTTCAAGTCTCACGGCCTTGCCAGATGCGACTAGTTGTTGCACAACCTCTAGGTTGTACTTTTTATAACAATCCAAAAATAACCTTAACAATAGTATTCAATTTCAAACTTAATCCATTCCAACCTTTAGACTTATCCAAAATACCTATATCCAAACTCTGAGCCCAAAATTTGTAAGGAAGTCAAACACAATGAAGATCCTTTTTTCTAGGTAATAACATGTGAACACCTTCATCATGTATTCTTTTAAAACACCGCAACATCCTGAATTACCATAAAACCTTATTGATTACATTCACACTCCCTTATTACTTCTAGAATACTAGATATACTCCTTCTATAAAAAAAGTTATAAACTCCAACAATGATGGAATATAAAAATCATTAATCAGTTTCAAGGAAGTCAAGAATATTCAATATAATTTATCCAAATCAACCATCTCTTATTCCAAAATCACTACCTCATTATCAGGACCATATTAAGGATTACCTTTCCTTCAACCATGTGTTTTCCAAAAAGTGTAGCTTACTATTAAGTCTCTTTTCTTAGAACCATATAATCTCAAATCCTCAATAAAATAGTACCGTAGTACAATCCTTATTTATCTCCATAATTCATGTAACCAGTATACTATTGATACAACACTCAAATGAAATAATTCTATAATAACAACATAAGAACACTAGTCATTCCTCTTCATCTGAGGTAGTATCATAACTTGATTATTATCCAATAATATCATTTGCGGTATACTCTTATGAATGAGACATTGATTCGTGTAGTGTCTCAAACCCTTGCAGATGAAGCATTTTACATTTGAAAACTTTTTCTTACCCTTGCAATCACGTACTTGGTTTCTTTTTTCTCCACACTTATAACAAACTACCATTCCCTTCAAGCATTTACCAAGGTGATTCTTTCAACATTTATCACATATTGGAAAATCCTTCTTTTCCTTCTTCCATTTATCTATCTTTCTATATTCCATCATTTTCTTCTCTTGCTTCCCTTCAAAGACATAGGACTCATAAAATTATTTACTTAACTTATTAACACATTATACTATTTCTTCATATGTTGAGAATACATGGGAGACTATTTACCTTCTAAATTTTATCTTAATACTGTGAAAGATATGATCCTTCTTACTCTTTGGATCATACATATTGCTGGAGTTCACATTACTTCTACTGGGTTCCATTTCTATACAATGGCATACACTAGGTCAGTTTATGAATTGCAATGAATAATTCCAAAATTGTAAAATACCTAACAAAAATTGAAGAGTTTATGGATATAATCCATAAAAAATATTTTCTTTGAGGAGGTATATAGTCGTAAATCATTCATAATGATTTGTAAAAAAAATGAGAATTATCCTAAGCAAATCCCCTGGGAGTGTCGTAAACAAGAGTGCAGCAAGGCCCATTGTCATGAACCAGTTCCTGTTTGAGTCTAGCTCAAAGCTGTGTTTTCAGGTTTTACCCCTAGGTACATCTGTTCTAGAGCCGCCTCTACCTGTTTGTATCCATACAAGGATGTATTTTTTTGGAAAACTCAAAAAATCTTTACATTACCAAAATTCAAGGAATTTCTTCTATACTAATCCTCAAAGTCTATCATAGGGTAATGTGATCTAATAAGAGTTAATCTAAATCTAGTTTCCAAGGTTATTTCTAAACTTTCTCTGATACGAACTGTAATGCCCCGACCCTAGATTCGCATAGTCGGTTCATTATTTTAATACATTGGCATGATTACAAGAAATCAAGTCCCGAAAGACCGACCAGTTTAGCAGTCTTGGAAAATATACTATATACATGAACGTTACATTACACATTCTAACATACAACAAAAAAAATAATACTTTGAGAACTCCATTGTTCCCTTAGCTTAACCCTTCATCTCAAACATAAAACACTTCTTGGGATCCTGGGAAAATAAAACATAAGAAAGGGTTGAGCTCAGATGCTCAGTAAGGGTAAATAATTTAGCTGAACATAATATAAACAATATGCATGGTGAATAATTGAAAACACATGCCTTTACAAATAATAAACATGACCACTTTATGGAAGAAATATGAGCTGAGTAAATAATTCCATAATAAAACATAGTCATGGGTATTCTACTAGTCGAAAAAACACATGAACCATCAATATTATTTTCATAATGAGGGAATGTATAATTCCAGAAATTCTGAAACATTTTGTCAAGGCCTCGACCAAGATGTCTAAAAATGATTAAGGCCTCAGCCAAAACCATATATCAAATTGTTAAAGGCCTCAACCAATTCCACGTCTAATTGTCTCATGAGAGCTACCGATGCATCAAGAAGCTATAGCAGGCTCAACCCATCACTTACTATGTTAAATACATTCCTCATACGAAAAGGTTGAAACATTACATACACATTTGTATTAAAACTAGCATACAAAATGTCAATACTTTATCCATAAACCATGAATGATATAAAAATAACACATACACAGTCAAACATATCACAAAACCATCGATAAAATATGGAATATTTGAATCATAATAAATCAACTTCAAACAAGTTTAAAATCCATCAAATGATGTTGACATAGATGAAAATGATTCATAAAACTCTTTGAGAGAAATACCCCTTTTTCATGAAATCGTTTGTAAGTATCACAATTTATAAAGGAAGTAATTTAAAATATATTTTTTAATCAAAGTGTCCCATACCACTTTGAAACTTTTGAAAAGAGTTATCATTTCAAAACATTCATATCCATATAAATAAATCCTTAAAATCGTTTTGATAATATGGACATTAATTAAAAGGGTTTAGAAAGATAAATCTTTAAAAAATTTAACATGATGATCTAGTTAAATAGACTCTCCCATAAAACCTTAAAATATTCCTTTTTATTTTTTTATGAAATATGGGTATCTATGATAAGTATGTCCTAGAAAATACTTACACATGAACAATCTCGGATAATAATGAGATTGAGGAAATAACCCTTACCTTGCACTTTCCTTTGGTCGAGGGTACGTTTAACCTCATGTATAATGACCATAGTTTGTTATTAAATCATAAAAGAACCATATTCATATTTGTTATATCATACATGATTCATTTATGACTTTATAAAACCCATTTAATAATGATTTCCATGTTAAATTATCATTTTGGGTAATAATCGCTTTCTTTATCGTATGTGTTTTAACTTGTTACTCTTGATTGTATCACTTAGATCAAGATTTAAATAATTATAGAATATAAAACATGATTTATATATCATATATATTTAGAATATAAATATGTACAATTGACATATATATGAAATGGAAAACACCATTTATGGAGATGGTAGTCCGTACGTACACATAAACATTCTTTCCGTTTTTCATATCGTATTGAACAGAAGTAAGTGAATAAGATATATGTAAGTACATAAATAAATAAATAAATAAATAAATATATATATATATCTCCAGTAGAATTATTATGTTATATATTACATACTTATTAGTAATATATATTTTTATAATCGTCGATGAATGGTGAACGTGGAAATGAATCTCATCGCATTGTGGAGACGGTAATCCGTACGTACGCACGAGCGAAAATATAATTATTTTGATTTAAAATAGTATTTAAATAGAAGTTATATCATAAATACATAATAATTAACATTTTATATTTATTATTTACATCAATTATAAATCCTTATTATACCAATCCAAAATATAATGTATTGAATAACAACTACACCACGACGTGGAGATGGTAAGCCGTACGTACGCACGTATGGTGAAATTTCAATCATAGGATGGATAAAATAATGAATATGGTTGTACAATATTTATAATAACATAAATGTATATAGAAGATACTGGAGTTATTGTTTTATAATGGAAACAACAAATAAAGAGGAAGTGGAAGAAGAAAAGAACTTGAAAGAGGTGATGAAATATTCACCTCTTCTTCGGGTTCTTCCTTTTCATTTGATCAAAAGGGATCCTTAGGTTGTATTTATGATCACAATATGTCATCTAGGATCAATTTAGAGAAGTTGGGATGATATTTGGGAAGGCGTTGGCCGATCCAAATGACTTTTGAGGTGTGATTTTGAGAGAAGGGTAAGTGCCCTTTTATAAGAGGGGTGAGGGTCACTTTAGGAAAAGATTAAAGTATTAATTTATTATACAATCATATTAGATTTATAATGTTTACAAATGAATTTATTTCCAGACTTAGGTGGTTATGAGTCTATATTCTCTAAACCAATAGGTTTTAGACAAGTTTAGGTTACCATTGTAACCTTATCTTTTAGATTTAACTCTTAGTTAAATAGTTTAACTTTTACCGTGTCTTCTTGTGTTCTTACTCTATATGGTTAATAAACATACTCTAAACTTCTAGGAGAACCTCAAGTATCTCATTAATGACATATATAATATTATTTAAGACCTTTGGCCAAAACTAACATTTTTAGGAATATTATATCAACCAATAATATAGTATTTGTTTTAAATATTAATATATGTCAATTTTGACACTTTGGTATTTTGTTTTTGTGAAAGTCATAAAAACTTGATTACTTATAAAAAAATAAATTTAATCAGAACTAAAATGTCATATTCTACTAGAAAATTCGTGTATGTCATAAAAACTTTGAAATTATATTTATTTTAGTATTTATAATACCATTTATTTGATTCTTTCATTAATAGGGTAATTACTACATCATCATTGTGTCATTAATAAATTTAATAATTTAATCTCTAAAAATTATAAATAAAATACCATTATGTAGGAAATATTTTTATCTTTCTAATTAATATTTATAGTCGAATATATATTATGTATAACCCTATATTAAAAATGGTTTAGTTATTAATCTTTGATTTTAACTCTTTTAACACTTCTTTAAATAAAATAATAATAAATGTTTTAATCTAATCCAAGTGGACCTAAAGGGTTATATTTTATTCCTAAGGTTGTTTTTGGTCGAATTAAACTTATCCAATAGAATTAGGACATGTGTTAGGGTAATAATAATATCATTTTTACCCTTAGTTACTATATTTACTTTTAACTGTGGTAAATAAAAGTAAACTGTTACTATTCACCAAAAAATATTTTTATCTTATTGAACCACATTTTAATCCTTGATATTAACCATGCCTTTTGTATTTTTGAAATTAAACTCACAGAAGTGGTAAAATTAAGTTTTATGTAAATTTGCAAATGCTCCTAGGAGGTGGGTGAAAGACGGTAAAAAGTCCGATAACATTTTTATATATCTAATTTTTTTATAAACTGACTCTAATGAATTACATTGAATTTATATAGTTATTATTTATATATTTTTACCTAAAATAAATTTAAATAAAATAAATAATTATTTATATAAAAAGTTGGTTTTAAACAACAACTCAGTGTTTTTCACTATTCATAAAAAATTGAATGTTTTCAGAAAAATGCAAAACATTAACCCTAAGCTAATTTTGATATTCCGAATTCAAAAATGAATTATAATTTTAGAATTTTAAAACATAGAAATTTCATTAATTAATTTAAAATTAATTCCCGTTTTCAAAACCAAGAAGCGTATTTTTAAGAAATAATAACTATCAAAAGATTGACACTTGTTTATGTCCAATTTCAAAGTGAAATTACTTACAATGACCAACATTGGATTAAATGGTAAAAATATAATCTAATTATACTTCCAAACTATTAAAATGTATAATTAAACACTATAAATTATTTTGATTAAAAAAGTTGTTTTCAGTTAAAATATAGTATTTTTCACTATTTACCCAAATATGAAAGTTATCAGAAAAACACCAAAAATTTATTGAAACTAAATTATAATGTCCCTATTCTAAAGAAGAAGTTGATTTTTTGAAATTGAATATATAAAAGTTTCAAATATTGGATTTAAAATGGGTTCTCCGTTAAAAGGCGGTAAAATTGCATTTTTTTGAGAAATAATATTTTTATCTGAAAAAATGTATTTTTTCTTAAATTATGTCTTAGAAACTAATAATATGGATTCTAAAATTATATGGATTATATAAAGTTAAAAATTCAGTTAATAATATTAATAACCTCTTTTGAACGACTAGTTTGGTAAGTCGTGGTGTGCTTGAACTTAGTGTTGTGTGCAGTGCAAGTTACTTTGAAGAAATATGGTACTATGAAATCTTTGGGTGTTACATTATTCCCTCCTTCAATAAATTGCGTCATCACAATTTGAAATTGTTCTTCGAAAATAAAAGGTTGAAAATAGAAAATACCTTTGTGGGAAAACCCACATCGAAAATTGGGTTAATAAAATTTAGTCTTAATAAGAGGGAAAAAATTATATATATATATATATATACTTGAAAAGTAGAGTTTCATCCTTCAACTAATTTCTACCACAAACTCATCTTTCACTGCAAATGATTTCAAAAAAAAAATTATATTTATCCAAATCGTATAAGGTTCCAAAAATAATGAATTTATAATTCATTTTTCAGACTATTTAAAAAAAAATAAATTATACAAACGAGTACATCACGTAGTCCAATCGTAGGTGATGCACCTTTTTCACTCTTCAGTTGTGGGTTCAAGTCTCGCGGCCTTGCCAGACGCGACTAGTTGTTGCACAACCTCTAGGTTATCCTTTTTATAACAATCCAAAAATAACCTTAACAATAGTTTTCAATTTCAAACTTAATCCATTCCAACCTTTAAACTTATCCAAAATACTTATATCCAAACTCTCAGTCCAAAATTTGTAAGGAAGTCAAACACAATGAAGATCCCTTTTTCTAGGTAATAACATGTGAACACCTTCATCATGTATTCTTTTAAAACACCGCAATATCCTGAATTACCATAAAACCGTATTGATTACATTCATGCTCCCTTATTCCTTATAGAATACTAGATATACTCCTTCAATCCAAAAAAAAGTTGTAAACTCCAACAATGATGGAATATACAAATCATTAATCAGTTTCAAGGAAGTCAAGAAAATTCAATATAATTTATCCAAATCAACCATCTCTTATTCCAAAATCACTACCTCATTATCAGGACCATATTAAGGATTACTTTTCCTTCAACCATGTATTTTCTAAAAAGTTTAGCTTACTATTAAATTAGTTTTCTTAGAACCATATAATCTCAAATCCTGAATAAAATAGTATTGCATTACAATCCTTATTTATCTCCATTATTCATGTAACCAATATACTGTTGATACAACACTCAAATGAAATAATTCTATAATAACATAAGAACACTAGTCATTTCTCTTCATCTGAGGTAGTATCATTACTTGATTATTATCCAATAACATCATTTGTAGTATACTTTTATGAATGGGACATTGATTCTCGTAATGTCTCAACGCCTTGTAGATGAAGAATTTTACATTTGAAAACTTTTTCTTACCCTTGCAGTCACGTACTTGGTTTCTTTTGTCTCCACACTTATAACAAACTCCCATTCCCTTCAAGAATTTACCAAGGTGATTATTTCCACATTTATCACATATTGGAAAATCCTTCTTTTCCCTCTTCCCTTTATCCATCTTTCTCTCTTCCATCCCTTTCTTCTCTTTCTTCCCTTCAAAGCCATAGGACTTAGAGAATTATTTATTTATATTATTAACACATGATACTATTTCTTCATATGTTGAGAATACATGGGAGACTATTTCCCTTCTAAATGTTGGCTTAATACCATGAAAGATATGATCCTTCTTAATATTTGTATCATACGTATTGCTGGAGTTCACATTCCTTCTACTGGGTGCCATTTCTATACAATGTCATACACTAGGTTAGTTTATGAATTTCAATCAATAATTACAAACTTGTAAAATACCTAACATAAATTGAACAGTTTATGGATATAATCCATAAAAATATTTTCTTTGAGGAGGTATATACTCATAAATCCTTCATAATGATTTGTATAGAAAATGAGAATTATCCTAAGCATATCCCCCAGGAGTGTCGTAACCTAGAGTGAAGCAAGGCCCGTTTTCATGCACCCGTTCCCATTCGAGTCTAGCTCAAAGTAGGGTTTTCGGGTTTTACCCCTCAGTACATCTGTGCCAGAGACACCTCTACCTACTCGTATCCAGACATGGATGTATTTTCTTGGAAAACTCACAAAATATATACATTACCAAAATTCTAGGAAGTTCTTCTATAATAATCCTCAAAGTCTATCTTAGGGTAATGTGATCTAATCAGAGTTTATCTAAATCTAGTTTTGAAGGTTATTTCTAAACTTTCTCTGATACCAAATGTAATGCCCCAACCCTAGATTCCCAGAGTCGGTGCATTATTTTAATACATTGGCATGATTACAAGGAATAAAGTCCCAAAAGACCGATCAGTTAAGAAGTCTTGGAAAATAGATTACATACATGAACGTTACATTACACTTTCTAACATAGAACAAAAAAAATAATCCTTTGAGAACACCATTGTTCCCTTAGATTAACCCTGCATCTCAAACATAAAACACTTCTTAGGATCCTGGGAAAATAAAACATAAGAAAGGGGTGAGATTAGATGCTCAGTAAGGGTAAATAATTTAGCGGAAGATAACATAAACAATATACATGGTGAATAAATGAAAACACATGACTTTACAAATAATAAACATGAACACTTTATGGAAGAAATATGAGCTGAGTAAATAATTCCACAATAAAACATAATCATGGGTATTCTACTAGTCGAACCATCAATATTATTTTCATAATGAGGGAATGTATAATGCTAGACATTCTGAAACATTTTTTCAAGGCCTCAGCCAAGATGTCTAAAAATGATTAAGGCCTCGGCCAAAACCATAAATCAAATTGGCAAAGGCCTCGGCCAATTCCACATATAATTGTCTCATGAGACCTACTGATGCATCGTGGAGCTATAGCGGGCTCCACCCATCACTTACTATGTCCAATACATTCCTCATATGAAAATGTTGAAACATTACATAAACATTCGTATTAAAACTAGCATACAAAATGTCAATACTTTATCCATAAACCATGAATGATATAAAAATGACACATTCACAGTCAAACATATCACAAAAACTTTGATACAATATGGAATATTTGTATCATAATAAATAAACTTCAAATAAGTTTAAAATCCATCAAAGGATGTTGACATATATGAAAATTATTCGTAAAACTCTTTGAGAGAAATACCCATTTCTCATGAAATAGTTTGTAATTATCACAATTTATAAAGGAAGTAATTATAAAAGATTTTTGAATCAAAGTGTCCCATACCACTTTGAAACTTTTGAAAAGAGTTATCATTTCAAAACATTCATGTCCACATATATAAATCCTTAAAATCGTTTCGAAAATATGGACATTAAATAAAAGGGTTTATAAAGAGACATCTTTAAAACATTTAACATGATGATATAGTTAAATAGACCCTCCCATAAGACCTTAAAAGATTCCTTTTGAATTTTTTATTAAATATGGGTATCTATGATAAGTATTTCCCAGAAAATACTTACAAATGAACAATCTCAGATAATAAGGAGATTGAGGAAATAACCATTACCTTGCACTTTCCTTTGGTCGAGGGTACGTTTAACCTCCTATATAATGACCATAGTATGTTATTAAATTATAACAGAACAATATTCATATTTATTATATCATACATGATTCATTAATGAATTTATACAACCCATTTAATAATTATTTCCTTGTTAAATTATCATTTCGGGTAATAATCGCTTTCTTTATCGTACGTGTTTTAACTTATTACTCTTGATTGTATCACTTAGATCAAGATTTAAATACTTCATGAATATACAAAATTATTTATATATCATATATATTTAGAATATAAATATGTATAATAGGCACATATATGTAATGTAAAACACCGTTTATGGAGACGGTAGTCCGTACGTACGCATAAACATTGTTTCCATTTTCATATCGTATTGAGCGGAAGTAAGTGAATAGGATATATGTAAGTACATATATATATATATATATATGTCCAGTAGAATTATTATTTCAAATATTACATACTTATTAGTAATATATATTTTTATAATCGTCGATGAATGGTGAATGTGGAAATGAATCTCATCGCGTCGTGGAGACGGTAATCCGTACGTACGCACAAGCGACAATATCATTATTTTGATTTAAACTAGTATGTAAATAGATGGTATATCATAAATACTGAATAATTAACATGTTATATTTATTATTTACATCAATTATACATCATTATTATACCAATCCAAATAATAATGTTTTTAATAACAACTACACAACGACTTGGAGACGGTAAGCCATACGTACGCACGTATGGTGAAATGTCATTCATAGGATGGATAAAATAATTAATATGATTATACCATATTTATAATAACATAAATGTATATATAAGATACTGGATTTATTGTTTTATAATGGAAACAACAAAGAAAGAGGAAGTGGAAGAAGAAAAGAACTTGAAAGAGGTGATGAAATATTTACCTCTTCTTCGGGCTCTTCCATTTGATTTGATCAAAAGGGATACTTCGGTTGGATTTATGATCACACTAAGGCATCTAGGATTAAGTGAGGGAAGTTGGGAGGATATTTGGGAAGGGGTTGGCCGAGACAAATGGCTTTTTAGGTGTGATTTTGAGATAAGGGGAAGTGCCCTTTTATAAGAGGGGTGTGGGTCACTTTAGGAAAAGATTAAAGTATTAATTTATTATACAATAATATTATGTTTATAATGGTTAAAAATGAATTTATTTCTAGTATTAGGTGGTTATGAGTATAAAGATTCTTAACCAATAGGTTTTAGACAAGTTTAGGTTACCATTGTAACCTTATCTTTTAAATTTAACTCTTAGTTAAATAGTTTAACTTTTACCGTGTCTTCTTGTATTCTTACTCTATATGGTTAATAAACTTACTATAAACTTCCAAGAGAACCTAAAGTAGCTCATTAATGACATATATAATATTATTTAAGACCTTTGGCCGAACCTTACATTTTTAGGAATATTATATCAACCAATAATATAGTATTTGTTTTAAATATTAATTTATGTCAATTTTGACACTATTTGGTATTTTGTTTTTGGGAAAGTAATAACAACTTGATTACATATAAAAAGATAAAATGAATCAGACCTAACATGTTATATTCACCTTGAAAATTTGTTTATGTTATAATAACTTTTAAATTATATTTATTTTAATATTTATAATACCATTTATTTGATTCTTTCATTAATAAGGTAATTACTGCATCATCATCGTGTCATTAATAAATTTAATTATTTAATCTCTAAAAATTATAAATAAAACATAATTATGTATGAAAACTTTTTAGATTTATAATGAATATTTATAGTCGAATTTATCTTATGTATAACCCTATATTAAAAATGTTTCAGTTATTAATCTTTGATTTTAACTCTTTTAACTCTTCTTTAAATAAAATAATAATAATTTCTTTAATCTAATCCATGTGGACCTAAAGGGTCATATTTTATTAATAAGTTTTTTTTATTGAATTAAACTTATACAACAGAATTAGGACATGTTTTAGGGTAATAATATTATTATTTTTACCCTTAATTACCATATTTACTTTTAACCGTGGTAAATAAAAGTAAAAAGTTACTATTTGTCAAAAATTATTTTTATCTTATTGATGCACATTTTACTCCTTGATATTAACCGTGTCTCTTAGATTTTTGAAATTAAACTCATAGAAGCGGTAAAATTAAGTTTTATGTAAATTTGCACATGCTCATAGGAGGTGGGTAAAAGACGGTAAAAAGTTTGATAAAATTTTTATATATCTAAAATTATTATAAACTGACTCCAATGAAATACATTGAATTTATATAGGTATTATGTATCTATTTTGACCCAAAATAAATTTAAATAAAATAAATAATTATTTAAATAAAAAGTTGGTTTTAAACAATAACTTCGTGTTTTTCACTATTCCTCATAAATTAAAAGTTTTCAGAAAAATAGCAAAAATTCACCCTAAGATAATTTTGATATTCCGAATTCAAAAATGAATTATATTTTACCAATTTCAAAACATAGAAGTTGCATTAATTAATTTAAAATTAATTCCCGTTGTCAAAACCAAGAAGCGTATTTTTAAGAAATAATAACTATCAAAAGATTGACACTTGTTTATGTCCAATTTCAAAGTGAAATTACTTACAATGACCATCATTGGATTAAATGGTAAAAATATAATCTAATTATACTTCCAAACCATTAAAATTTATAATTAAACACTATAAATTATTTTGACTAAAAAAGTTGTTTTCAGTTAAAATATAATATTTTTCACTATTCACCCAAATATGAAAGTTATCAAAAAAACACCAAAAATTTATCGAAACTAAATTATTATGTCCAGATTCTAAAGAAGAAGTTTATTTTTTCAAATTTAATATATAAAAGTTTCAAATATTGGATTTAAAATGGGTTCTCCATTAAAAGGTGGTAAAATTGCATTTTTTTTGAAAAATACTTCTTTTATCTAAAAATATATATTTGTTCTTAAATTATGTCTAAGAAACTCATAAAATGGATTATAAAATTATAAGGATTATATAAAGTTCAAAATTAAGTTAATACTATTCATAACCTCTTTTGAACGGCTAGTTTGATAAGTCGTGGTGTGCTTGAATTCAGTGTTGCGTGTAGTGAAAGTTACTTTGAAGAAATAAGGTACTATGAAATCTTGGGGTGTTACACCATGTATCCCTTTTGAGGAAGTACATACAAGATCTTCCATACGTACTAAATTATTCCGTGGTATAGTTGGAAAATAAGTTATCTTATTAGGATCATCTGGTGAAGATATTATACTATAGAGATAAAGTTCTATGAACCAAGAAAACTCAACGAGTCAAAATACTACGGAGAAACCATAAGTGTGAGGAGTAAACATAGTTTCCAGAGGAATACATGAAGAAAAATAACCCTCACCTTTTTTCACCTTAGTATGTTGAACATATTTTTTTGGATGAAATTTATTAAGGGGGGGGGGGATTTAATGACCCAATAGTTTATCAATAGAATTTTCCCTCCAATTATATAATTATTCCATACATAGTAATGTAGTGTTAAAAAAATTAAATGCAACACTTAGTAGGACCAATTTTTTATTATTATAATAATTTGAACACTACATTTAGGAAATAAATATTTCCATAAGAATTGAAAATTTTATAATGGGATAAAAAATAGAAAATAAGATAACTTAAATATAAAAATTTGGATATTCTCAATCTACCATAACAACCACACTCATGAAAAACATTGTTTAAATGAGACAGGATATCAGTAATGAAATATTTACCTTGAAAATGAAATATATATAACCTTGAGAGAAAATATAAATTAACAAATAATTAATTAAATATGAGTTATTTATAGAAACAAGGGAACCAATATGACTGTTACAAATCTATTCATTGTAATAGTAATTTGACCATTGGAATAGTAATATGACTGTTAATAATAGTAACATGATCATTAGAATAAAACAATCACTAATGGAAGATTAAAATAATAGTTAGGTGTCTGATGAAAGAAAAATACAATATATTTATATCAAGATATAAGTAAATAAATATTTTAAAATAAATAAAATATGTTTTTAACTTTTTGAGGACCATATATATTTAATTGTCATTTTTATAAAAAATATAATAATTTAAAAAAAATTTATTTTTATAAAATGAATTTATAAATTAATATTAATATTTATCAAAATGTTAATACAATTTTATGGGACTATAAGTAATTTTCAATCGGTCTGAAAATTGATCATAACATAAAATTGGATTTTTTTCAAATAAATAAGTATTTTATTTAAAAATTAAATTCCACATATTCAGATTTTTTATAAAATTGATTTACTTTTTTTAATCTACACATTAATTAATTTTTAGGGTGATTTTTTATTATTTTTCAAAAATAGTAGAATTTTTTGTGACTACTGAAATACGGTAAAATACAGTATTTAACATTTTAAGTTAAGTACATGATTAGTTGAAAAAAGGGTGACGTAAGAACTTGTTATTTCAAACTCATATGAACCATTTATAATATATAGTCACAATAATCAACACTATTGATAGTCTTGATCCAAAATAAGAAACTAATGAATATAATATTAAAAAAACCCCTCCCATCCCCTTATAAATATCACCCTCACCTACCATTCTACGAAAATATTATATGACTTGAAAATTTAAAAATTTCTACCCAATTATATTCCCAACACTATCCCTTATGTTCTTGTGCTACTTGTATCACCAAATTAAAAATTTCAAGTATCTTAATGAGTTTTTAAGGAGACGACATTCAAGAGGCAATATTCTAAAACAACATCTTTTAAATTATTTTCTTCTTATACCTTATCATCACCTACCTCATCCGAAATGGAATAACAAGTAAAGTATCATATATATGATATAATTTTATATTTCTAATGTAATATCTACCATCCATCCTCTTATCTTCTCCTCTTATTCTAAAAATGAAACCATTTTCTATATTATGCAAGTTCACAGCCTTCATGGATAATGAGTTTTTGTTTTCCATTACCACCTTCATGGAAGGTTTAAATTCACTCATAATTGTTTAAAATGAAATAATATGTATATTATATATTTTACACATTCTTTAATGAATATATGGATATAATACTAAAAAAACTAAACTAGTTCATGATAGTATGAATATATACTAAAATAAAGTAACCATATAACATCAATATTTTTATAAAATGAATCAACCATATGGGAAAAAATATATGGGTATTTTGGAAAATTTAAATTATTATAAGGACATGAATATAAAATCATTTAAATTCTATATTTTTAGTCCCATTTTATAAGAATCTCTATAATTATTCTCAAGTGATCTTTCCTTGGAGCCCTAAAACGAACACCCTCAGGAAAATGAAATTAAAACTTATATCTTATTGAAATAGATGAAAATGAAAAAATATAATTTTATTAGATATAATATTATTGTAAAAGGTTCTACCCTATGTAATTTATGAATTTATTTTTATTATTAAAGAACATAAGTGAAAGTGCATAACGATTATGGAACATAAGGAAAGAGATATCTCTGAACAACACTATTTCATTTGGGTTATAATTTCTATATATATTTTTCTTATTTAATTATTATATATTTTGTACATATTTCTCACACATATATACCAAGTTAAATTCACCTTTCTTTGATGGGGATAAATATTTTTTAAAGGCTCCCTTCTAAATTTCATTCATTAAGAAAACCCAATTAAAGGGACCTTCTCTATCTATTACCCCATTTCAAGTACCAATCCATAAACCATCCTTGGTTCCTAAAATTTTAAATTTTATTATGGAAATTTTTTAGTTAATTTATGGTTTTATGGAAATTAATATTCTCTTTAACTTTTTAAATACTCTTAACCCTTTTCCCTAAAACTCCATTAAAGAGGTAAATTTCCAAAGTTACTTATCCACTATTTTTCACATCCACACTTCAATTGGACATTCCAATTCAGGGAAAATGCCTATTGTTTTATATATTAAGGTCTAATAAAGTTTTAATCCATGATTTAATGTAAAATATTTTGATATTCCATCTAGTTATTCTATAAGATATGATTATGAAACTGATTTATTTCCATGGGTAGTGATTATATTTATGCCTTATATTTGATTCATTATGTGGAACAAAAATACATATACAAGTTATGATGGGTATAAACAGATAGTTATAAAATTCACTGGGTAATGTTTATACCTCATGATATTTTATTTATGGGATTAAAAAGTGATCCTAATCCATAATGAGACTCTATACACCATCTGTTGTTGTCTTGGAAGTTAGTATTTGCTATGCTTATATTATGGTCTATGTTGTCACAAAATTATTATGGTTACATGATATTATGATTCTGTGTACTTTATTTTATGCTCCCACATGGTTATTCATGAGCCTTGTATTTCATGATATCATATTATGCCTTTTGAATCATTTATTATACTTTGTTATCATGTTTATTCCCTTACTAGGCTGTGTAGCTCACCCCTTTTGTTTATGTATTACCTAGGTTATCCAATAAAGTTTTAGGAGATAAAATGGATTTAGGAGATCATTATGAAGATTAAAATAAATATTATTTTCATATGTTTCATGTTGTTGTTTAATGTACCATGTCCCCCAAAGAGGCTAGGCATCTCAATCTTTGGTTTTTATTTACTAGACATTTATATTAAAAATCATGTAATAATAAGTGTAAAATTCTTAGGTCTCAATATAAGAGGCTAAGGTATGTTGAAAATTGTACCCTCTATCACTTTTTCATTGGATTATTATTGTCTAAGGGGGATAAATACAATAAAAATATCCTTTTATTCAATCATTTAATTTACTTATAAATGAATAGTAAAAATATATACGTGGAAAATTAAAAGGTATGTGTTTAGTCTAATGGGGGAGATATATCTTATTTAGGGTGATCATGTATTTAGTAGGTATTTTTAAAATGGGTAAATTGTGAGGTCGTCATGGTTGTGATTGTTGTGAACTATTAGAACTTGTTTGGTGAGCATGTGTGTACGAACATGTAATACATAGGTTTAAGGAACAATTTTTCAAAAGTGGAAGAATTGTTTCTTTGTAAGTAACAATTCATATATAAATATGTAAATAATTAGATGTAATTAACTTTATTAGAAAGCATTGTATTAGTGTTCAATGTCCTTTTTTCAAAAAATGAGTTCACTCACATAGGCTTATAATCATTTAATGATGATCCATTACTAGCTGTGTTGATTTTTAAGAGTGATTTATATTCATTGGAATATAATAAAATCCAAATGGGAGATTTTTGATTCTATTAAAGAAAAATTTGGTTCAATAAAGAGTGGTTGTGTGTTTGGGGAGTTTGTTGTGACCCAAACATAGTTTTTTGGGTTAATAAAATTAAGAAGGTGAATTGTGGAAGTGTTCTAGGGGATATGATTGTTGTGTTTTCATTTATTATCAACACATAAATCTAGTTCAAAATCATGTGTTTAACAATGTTTCACTCTATATATACTTTGTTAATTGTTTTTGCAATGATTGAATGAACATGGAATGAGTTTTTCCAATAGGCTATGGGATAAAGACTAGCATCGAGTAGGAATATTACGAACACTGGAGGACTTTTCCTAGGTACCTATACACATGAAAACATATACTAGCCCAAAAATTCTGAATTTTAAAAACAATTGAACTACCATATAGGCATACATTTAAATCCCACAACCAGATTATTTCAGGAAGTAAAGGAATGTAAATAGGTCCAAATAAAATCCCACCATAAAGAGTCTTAAAAAATTACAACCTTAAAGTAATATGGGGCCTGCTATAAAGATACCACAAGAACAAACCTCGGTCTGTCCAGTCTCACTATGAACCACCTAGTCCTTATCCCTTAAGGACTCTATAAAAAGTTCAATCATCGGCACAAGAAACAATACATATGGGAAAATATCATCCATGGGTGAGTATAAAAATACCCTATAGGACACCCTAAAACCTCAAAGCATACAACAAAAGAATAAAACCACGTATACACAGGTATATGTCTATAATAAATATAACAAGAATATCTAGATATACTCAAAAAAGACACACAATCTCAAAGTAATGTCACAACTGTAATACTAGACTATGATTCTAGCTTGAAGGTTTCATATATCACTCATCTCAGTTAACACACTCAACGAGTCTGATAGCACTGAATACGTCCTTCCAAGAGGTAATTCTCTTTGGGTATATCTATTATAAGTACATGCTGAAAGTTCAAAGAGATACGATACACAAATGAGGATCACTCCCAAGGCCATAGGGTATACCAACAACTCAATCTGGATAAACCTACCAAGTAGAAGATCTGTACCTACATAGTGTTGTTCAGGAAGATACCAAGAACTCCACCTAGGGAATGAAGATGAAAAGGAAATCTCACTATAGTCCTAATGGAAGAATTCCAACAAATATATCCAAGAAGACATACTGAAGGGATCATTGTCCTATATTTAGGAGGATATTCCTTACCAACCCTCATGGAATGGCTATGAGGAACACACCCTAGAAAAACATGTCCAAGATACAGAGGAAAAGGGATACAAGCCAACTTTATGGGAGTACATGATGTGTAGTAGGGGTACACATCATGTCCCTTCAACCCTGGGTCTTCCTTGTGTAAAACAACTTATGTTCATGTCTGTGTAGAAGTAAATAGTGTACCGATGCCTATTCACCCCATACCATATCCTAGTACATGGATATGCCTATTTTGACTTGGCTTAGCTATGTTTTTGTGGGAGTACACGATGTGATCGTGGTCTTGTACTCAAGTCTGTGTCTATGTACCCTCTGAGGTACATGCTGATCTCACTAAAGGGGACCACACACCATGTGACAAGGTCACATGCTGTGTAATAATTATCTTCCTTCAGAAACCCTATCTGTAAATTTGAGGGGTCCACACACTGTGTAATCCTTGATTACATGTTGTGTGTATCAGGATTTTACAAAATCCCATATCTAGTTTTCCACATGTCTTATCTGCTACTCCGACCACTGATACAGCTACGCCCTATGCCAAAAATAAGGAAAATGGTTGGCTAAGCCTTCCCATAATGGAAACAATTTAATCCGACCCTCAGTATATTGAAAACACCTCCTAAAACTTAATTATTCATTGCACACTGAAGAACCTAAAAACTAGTCATTTACATCATCTGATCCAATGATATTTCCATCATTGCACCACCGTCACGCAGTGATGTTCCTAGATCTAAAATATAAAATTGTTTCTCTAAGAAAATGGTGATAAATGATCAATTTCTCAGTGAAAGTCAAACCACAAGCCAAATGAAGAATTCTTGAGATGAATGGATAATTTGGGAAGAAAATCACAAGAAAAATCCCAAGGAATGGACCTCAATCCATTTTTGTGTCAATCATGATTTATTTCCATTATAACGATGAATAAAGACATAGTAATTGATCATAGAGAAATTATTACAAAATAAATCCTTATAATAATACCATCCCGCAATATGCATGATCCGTGGATCAATATGTTGGTTGATTGATCCATGTTCATCATAGAAATTAAAAACAGGGAAGGAAGCTAGTCAAAACAACATCTTACCTTGATATGAATTGATCACTGATGAAGAATGATCCTTTGTCATTATTGTTGGTGAGATCTCTGAATCTCATTGCACACCGATCATCGAACCATGATTCAGTTGATGATACCTTGAGAGAGATCCTCCAACCCTCTCTCAAAGTTTTCTCCAACGGATCCATGGTTATGAGGATAACCCTAGAATTACATCATAATAGTTTACTTAATGACACATTTTTCGTTGTGTCAATGAAATAAAAATAAAATAATTTATTTAATTATTTTATTTATTTCATGACCGTGATGAATTTTCCACAAATTCCCCATGAGGAAAAAGGTTATGTTGTGCCTTGGGTAAAAAACACATTATCAACTCAATGGTGCCCTTTTATTTTTGATCTGGCTCTCGTTTAAAATTTATTTCAATTTTATAGAAAAAATACATGTTCTTTCTATTTAATATAGTTTAAGAAATTATTCCAGGAACATCAGGCATATAAATTTCCTTCCATCTCATCACTTAGTCTAAAAAAATAATCAATATTATATCAAAAAATAATAGATGGAAAATATGAGTATTTATATTCTACCCACCTTGGGAATTTATGTCCCAAAAATCCCAAACATGGGTTATACAAAGAGATGTGGGTACTGAGAACAAATCTAAGACTCCTTCTCCCAAGTTCTCTCTTGAAGATTCTCATGATTCCACTAGAGATACACTAAAGGAATCACTCACCCGCGAAAGATACTTTCCTTCCAATACTCAATATCTACTGGGTACTCAAAAAATGTATCTCTATACTTGATGTCTAGATTACCCCAATCCATAACATGTGATGGGTCATGAACATACCTACTCAGTCACAACACATTTAATATATTGTTTACCCTATCTAAGTAAAGAGGTAGAGAGAAATGGTATGTCACCTCACCAACTATACATAGTATCTGGAAAGGGCCAATAAATCTTGGATATAGCTTGTCGCCCTAGCCAAATCATTGTAATCCACATTGAGGTAAAACCCATAGGAACACATTGTCTCCCTCCTTGAACTCGAAAGGTCTCAATTTTCTATCATCATAAGACTTATAATGGCTCTCTATATTCCTCATCCACTTCTGGATGATCTTCACCCTATTGGCTATAGCTTTCACCGAATCTGGTCCCATAAGTTCCGAATCTACTAGGTCAGTCCAACCAAGTGGTGACCTCTAGGGTTTCTCATAAAAAACCTCTAATGGTGCCATACTGATGGTGGAATGGTATTTTTTGTTGTACAAAAACTCCAATAGTGGTAGGTGATCCTCCCAGATATGTCCAAAGTCAAACATGAAAGCTCGCAACATGTCCTCCAAGACCTGAATGGTCCTCTTTGTCTGGATGTCAGTTTAGGGGTGAAACACTATTCTCAAGAATAACTGAGTCCTGAAAGCCTCATGTAATCCCTTCCATAAGTGAGATATTAAGTGAGAACTACATTCAGAAATAATAATTTAGGGAACTCCGTGGAGTTGGACTTTCTCTTATATATAGAGATGTCCCAATCTCTCAACTGAACTCTGATCCTAGATAGCTAAGATGTGGGCCGACTTGGTGATCCTGTATATGATCACCCAGATGAAATCATGTCCCATGAAAATACATGGTATTCCCATCAATAATTCTAGGGATATCCCATCCCACTTCTACTATGGAACCACATGGGGCTGATCTAACCTTGCTGGAACTTGGTGTTTGGCCTTCACTTGTTGACAAGTAATGCATTTATAGACAAACTCTGCAACTCCCTTCTTCATCTACAACCACTAAAATTGACATCAGAGGTCCTAGTATATCTATTCCACACCTAGATATACCTCCAAAGTATATGTGTTAAAATATCTCAAAAACTCTCCCAACAACATCACTAGTGCCATCGTGTATCCTATGAAAAAACGCTATGCTCCCCACCTTTAGAAAATACACTAGGAGACTGTATAGTAGATATTTGAGTACTTAGGGTCTCACAGTTGACATCCCCAAGCTATTCTTCCTTGACTCATTATAAAAGATCAGGGTTAATAAAAACTGACTAGTGGTAATTTTTGTTCCTAGGTAAGATCATGACCACTGGGGGGGAATCAGTGGTTCCCTTTTATTTTATAATAAAATTTATTAACTTCTTAAGTAAAAATTTCTTAACCTTTGAAACCTATTAAAGTTCCAATACAATAAAATAAAACTTCTTAGACTCACCTTTCATAGGTAACAAAATAAAGATAAGGTAGAACCTAATATTTACAATGTTCAGTACAAAGACTTACTCCTTTCTATGTTGGTTAATCCCACAAAAATGGATTCTTTCACTTTTTTCTTTTCAGAATACAATGTCACACATAGTGAAAAATTATACAAACCGCATATAAAATTTCCTACTATAGTTGGTTATACCCCCCAAATATTCTTTTTAGTATCCACTTTACCACAACTGGTTATACACCTGATCACGACAAGAATTTTAAAAAAATGGTAAGTATCCACCATTATAAGATCCACTTTTCTACTTCTTTTACGATTCACTTCAAAAATTATTTACTTACTCCACAATTAAGTTGAATCAAAATTTTCCTAAGTACAACATTCGATAACTTCAAAATTTTTCTAAGGAACTTATTGCTCTTGAAAATTCATCTAGAAACATAGTCCAAAAATCCTCTTTAGCAAATTTTATCTGATCTTCCTCAGGCCGGTAACCTCTATCTGATGGTCTCCATCTGATTGTGCTTGATCTAATTATTCTTGTTACCTTCCTTCTTAAATTGAGTAGTAAATCAATTAGAATATCTCAATTCTTTCATCCAATGGAAATCAATATGATGAACCATTGTCCGATGGATGTATCTCCATGGGCTCACTCCAATGGACCTACTCTAATAAAGTGTTCATTTATTAGAACTTGCTCCGTTGATCAAATTGAACCCTAATCTGATGAAATCATTCTGATGGAACTTCATTAGGATCAAATTGAAAAAACAATTGGTTGGAATCTCAATAACTGACAAAATAAATTTCAGATCTCTCATTTTATGTTAACAATTAATGTTTTTCACACTTTACAAATGTATTAAGAGGGGGGATAGTGAGTGCTCAGGAATCTAGGGTTCGGGAATGGGCACCGTAGGCGGTGATGGCCGCTGAGCTGATCCCTCCTTCCTTGGTGGATGATGGATTTCCGCAGTCCTCTAGTGATCAACGATTTCTACCCTTCTCAAAACCCGATCTCTTTCCTTCATTCCCATAAATTTTTCTCTTCCCCAAATTTCATGACTTAAATGAAGGGATTCCATAGCTCTCGGTCTCAGCTAGTGAGTTCAATGAGGCTTTGTCCCTGCTGAGTCTGACGTTGATAGCTCGCTTCAAGCAACGATGTCCACCTGTGTATTGTTTTGATCGATTTATCTTTAGTTCATGGAATCTACAGAATCACGCCACTGTGGGCCTTCTTGATTCGAAACACATAATGGTTTAATTTGGGTTGGAGGAAGATCTGATCCTGGCCTGTTCCTCTGCCCCACTGATCTATGAAGGCTACTGCTTCCTGCTCTTCCGATGGTCCTATGACCATTATATGAAGTGTGATTCCTCGACTACGGAAATCTGGGTAAGATTTCCAGAACTACCGCTTCCATTTCAGAATCCTTCCATCATCTGAATGCTGGGAAATCTTATTGGACTTTATTTATGATCGAATATTAGAACTAGGGCTGTTTTCCACCCAATTTCACCGAGAATTTGTGTTGAAGTTGACCTTTTGAAACCACCGGTTTAGTCGATATTCATTGCTGTGAGTGAGGAATTTAGATGTAAACAATCTGTTGTTTTTGAGTCTTGGTTTGACTACTGCTCTCGGTGTCTTAAATTCGGGCATTTGAGGGAGGATTTCAAAGGTAGGAGGGTGGTTCTGTGGGTGGATTTGTCTCCAAAGGTTGCATAGGGGGTGGCCTTAAAAACTCAGCAAGGGAAGCAAGACCGGGGTAAGGGAATTCGAACAGAATCTTCTCCTATGAGTACCGGTATAGTAGATGGAAAGCGATTAGGGGAAGTGAATGAGTCTATGAATCCGAGGGTTGATGAGGTGTTTGGAAGACTCTGAAATGACCTTGGGGTGTCTCATGCAGGAGGTTTGAAGAATGTTGTGAAGCAGGTAGTCTAATCTGTTGGAATGACCAGTGGCCAAGATATGGTGCTAGCGGGGGATATGAAGGTTGTGGATGGATCTAATATGACCTTACAGGAAGGGGATTCTATGGAGGAAGCTGGTGGTTGGGTGAGGGCCTCTCCTGGGCTGAATACACATCATGTGCAACAGGTGGAGAGTATTGAAATCAGTAATTTCTTCTCTGGTCTGGTGGATGAAGAAATGGAAGAGGGTCAGGATCAGATTGCCCCTGATTTGTCTGCTGGCCGGATGACTGTTGAGGCTATTGAGTTGCAGGACAATGGGGTGATGGGTCTAGGACTGGTTTGTGATCAGAATGGAAGCAAGAATGAACATGTTGGGTTGAACTCTCAAGATGATGTTTCTGGAGAAGGTTTTTTGCAGGCCGAGGTGCTTGTTGATCATGATCATGTGATGAAACCACAGTTTTTAGCACTTATTGACATTAACATCCACATTGAGAAGGAGAAGAGTGTGAATAGCGGCTACCAGAATGTGGTTATCCCTGGGAAATGGGGGGAAATATATGACAGTGAGAAGGAGAATGATGGATGGGGCTGAACTTCTTTTAGTGATGTTGTGCAGAATGGAAAGAATGTTGTGGCAGGGAATGAGGGTGCTGTGACCGCCCCGCCAAGAAGAAGGCAGCATAAAGATTACTCTTCTTTTCCATAGCCAATACCTACCAGATATTCTATTACCAAAGCTAAAGGGATGACTTCTTCTAAGGAGTTTATGTATTTGAAAAAATTAAATCTCAGAAGAAAGTATGCGAAGATTCTGAAGCAGTATGAAAGTTTGGAATGGGAGTCAGCTACCGCAGACGAGGCAATTGATTATGGAGATGGAAACGGGTATGGCGCCGGGTATGGCTTCTAATATGTAACTAGATAATCTTGTTTTTAATGCTTTCCTATTGAACTTTTTCTTTATTTTAATAAATGGTCAGAGACTTTGTCTCTGGATGAGCTTTTCTGGTAAGATATCCTTTTATAGGCACCCCAGAATGGTAAAGGTGGGAAAACCAATTTCACTTCCCTCTAATTGAAATTATTAAATATGGAATTTCTCCTTCATCTAATTATTCTTGTTTGAATTCTTAAACTCTTTATAATTATTTTGGGTGCTTCTCGAATCTTCAGACTTCTTTAAGTTTATAAACATTTCTTCAGTCCGATTCTTCATTACGACTCGTCACTTCAATTCTTCATTACGATAAAGGAATAAAACAAATTATTTATCATTTTTATCTATACCAAATAATCACATATAAAAACTAAATGACTTCTCATCACAATTAAAACATGTGAAATATTGAAGATGACCCATTATAATGACCTCTTGTAAACACTAAAAGTATTCTCATGCATATGATCCATACCTACTATTAAATGTAATACATTAAAAAACATTCTAAAATATCATCAAAGTATCTATCCTTTTCTTTAATTCCTCTGAAAAATGATTCTACATCTGATTACTATATTAGGGTTAGTTTGATGGATCGGTCTCTATCTCACTCTGATGAACGTTGTTAGCACCAGTCTGATGAGTCTTCACCTCTTCTTGAGAAACAATCAATACTTTTTTTATTTTTCTATTAACCTAATTTTAAGAGAACATATTATGAATTATTATTTTATTTACCCAATTGAAATAAAATTCACCCTCTCTCAAACATTGTACCTCTGATAAAACTCTGCATCTGATATAAAAAGGACACCAATAATATGAATTGGTTTTAGAATCCATTTTGATGGATTAGTGGCATGAAACATTCAATGGAAGAATGTCGATAGTGACTTATTTATTTAGCAAGACCATTATTCTAGACTTTTAATATTGTCGCTCTGATGATTCTCATACTGATGATCTTCATCCTTCTATATCTAGTGTTCTTCACACTAATGATCAACAACAATAATACTTCATATCATAATCTACTCTCTTCCAAAAACTATAGCAGCTTATTTATTTCCAACCAAGACTCAATAAAATTATCAACACCAACAATCCCCTTTTCATTCATAAGGATTTCATCACAAGTTTTCTAGATAAATTATGAAATATGAAATACGAAATACTAAATCATCTTCATATTTACATCGGATCCATTTAGACTCCGAAACACTTTCTTATTAGGATCTACACCTTCATCCCATACTTGATATGATTTCCAATAGCTTCCAACTGTATATTTTCTTCTTCTTATTATATTTTTCATTGGATATATTTTCTTCCTTTTTTATCCTTCTAAGATTTTTTAACAAGTTTCTTTTCATATTCAGATTCTTATAATAAGGATGTCAATACATTTTCTTCTTTTGAAACACTTTTTTATAGAGTGTTTATAGAAAATATTTCATGCCTTATTCCTATTCTAATAGGATATCTAATTATTTTTAGCAACATGCCCTTTTTTATCACAACTTTTACACTTATTCAAAATTTTCAAATCACTATATGTTTATTTTTTTTATCAACTTTGTTCTCAAATTCAGAATCCTTTTTATTTCCATTTGATTCAACTGATTTTTATAATTATTCTACCTTCCTAGCCATGTAAACTTATTTTGTCTAGATAACTAATAAATTTTTCTTTTCTAACCCAACATGTTTTTTATCTACTTTTTCAACATACTCAGCTTTCTCCACCTTCCAAGATTCCATTTTTCAGTTCCACATAATTTTTAGGAATATTTGATCTTATTTTATTATCATCACTCCCCATTGATTCATAATTATTTCTAGTCAGAGACATGTTATACCAACTTAAATAATCTCTATGTCTGAAAACTAAACAACTTATATAGTGACCTCTGAATCTTGATTTTTCATACTGATAGTGAATTTATTCCGAACATTGTTTTTGTTGTTGTTGTTTCTTCTTCACAAATCATGGACCTCTTTGATCAGGAGGATACTTTATTGATGAATTATTATCTTTCTTAACGAAAGATGCTTTGTCACAAAACTTATTTTGAAATTCTTTCTTTTCATATTCTTTAGAAGTGTCACCTTTAACATAAACTACAATGGTGGTGTTTTCTCATATATTTCTTATCTCACTTTGTGATGTAAGAAACATTGATTGCGTTTCTAAAAACTCTTATTCTTTCTCCCCCAACTTAATTTTCATAATATTTATGAATTTTTTCATATTAAGATATCTTGAACTTATTTTATTTAATTTTTTCAAAAAGGATATATTATATCTTGTTGACATTCTCATTTCTTGCTGACTTTTCTTTATAAATTTTTAGTTTTATTTCAATATCACCTTTATAAAAAGTTATGTCTTTAAAATATTTCTATAACTTCCTTATTACTTTACTGAGTTGAGTATTTTTTTTCAAGTGAATTATCCAAAATTCATATTTATAATCCATTCCATTTATGTCATCTCATCATAATCATTATCACTTCTAGATGGATCACTTCCATTTCTGAATTGATAAATAAAGTTGAGTTGATGATCATGTTCATCACTCGATGAGTAATCATTCTACTTTCTTATTCTTAGATAATTTTTCTTATTATTTTCATAAGGAATTATTTCCTTATGTTTCTTCCAATTTTTTTTCCTAAGATTTATCATCATCTTCCTCATGCTCATACTCTTTAATTTTCTTCCTCAGAAAATTTTGTGCAAAATGTCCCTTCCCTTCACAATTCCAACATCGAAGGGTTTTTATTTTATATTTTACCTTATTGTATTTATTATAAAGTTGGGAAACTATTGTGTTTAAATATTTAGGTTCTTACTATACTTCCAAGTAACCTGATTCTTATTTATCTTCTTTATTTTTGTTTTTTGTATTTAACAAAGATTTGGAGGATATTTATTGATCAACAATTTATCTACTTTTTAGAACCTTGTCTCTTATAATTTCCTAAGTAACAAGATTACTATGAATATCAGCCAAAGAGAGAGTTTCAGGATATATATCTTAAAAATATGAAACATTGGAATCAAACTTATCAGGAAGAAATCTAAAATCTTTTCATCAATGGTTGAGTCTTGTCATTTCTCACCAAGACATCTTATGGTGATAACAATATCCTTTACCCTCGTAAAGAAGTCACTAAAAAAAATTCAAACTTGGCTTTTTTAGATCATCACACGACAACCTCCAAATTTGTAACTTTTCCTTATTTACCTTTGTATTGAATTCAAAAATATTTCTCAACTTATCCCAGGTACATTTGCCAGTTTTGACTCCCTTTACTCCAAGAAACTCACTTTTAGTTCGGTATGTGAGTAAATAATTTTCACTCCTTCCATCATTCTCAATTTTTCTCTTATTAGTAGTATTGAGAGGTTCATTCTAAATATGAGGAGAAAATCCATCTGTAGTATCTTCCAAAACATCATATCCAAGAGATATAAGATATGGAAGCATTCTATCTTTCTATATATGATAGTTATTACCATTGAAAACAGAAATCCCCTTATAGTTCACTGAATTCAAATTATACATTACCAGAGATGGAACTTTAAGAGGGATCCTAGGCTATGATACTTATTATTGTTCCTAGTCAGGATAAATAACACTGATGGGGGGTGGGGTGAATTAGTGGTTCCATTTTCTATTATAAGAAAGTTTCTTAACTTGTTAAGTGAAACTTTATTAGCCTATGAAACCTGTTAAAGGTACGATCCACCCAAATAAAACTTCTCAAACTCACCTTTCATATGAAAAAAATATAAAGAGTAGGAAGCACACAATATTTATAATGTTCAGTACAAATACATACTCCTTTCCATGTTGGATTGTCCCTCCAACATGGATTATTTCACAATATTCTTTCCAGAATAAAAAGGCACAAGTAGTGAACAATTCTGCAATCCTAGTAGGACATTCCTTATATAGTTGGTTATACCCCACAACTATCCTTTTTAGTATCCATTTCCCAACAGATGGTTATACACCCCATCAAGAAAATCCTTTTTAGTAACTGGTAAGTATCCACAATTAAAGGTTTCACTTTTCTTCTTCTTTTCTGATTCACTTCAGAAATTATTTACTTCCTCAACAAGTAAGATGAATTAAACTTTACCTATATACAACCTTCAATAACTTGAAAAATTATCTTAGTAACCTATTGGTCTTGATACTAATTATGGAAAGTATGTTCATAAATCTTCCTTAGCAAAGTCAGTTTGGTAGGCCTCAGTTCTGTAACCTCTATCCGATGGTCTTTATCCGATTGACCTTAGTTTAATTATTCTTCTTCTATTCCTTATTCGATTGAGTAGGAACTCAAACGAGAGATAAAAATTACTCCATTTGATGGAACTCAGTTTGATGAACCTTGTTCCAATGTATTTTGATTTTATGGTCTCAGTTTTATAAACTTTCTCTGATGAAGCGTCCGTCTGTTGGAACTTGCTATGTTGATCGGATTGAACCTTACTCTGATGAACTCTTTCTGATGGAATTTATTCACCATTAACCTAAAAAAAGTCTAGTTTGAAACTCAATACCCGACACAACTAATTTTAGAGATCTTAGCGCACGTTAAAAATTCATGTTTTTATCACTTTACAAATTTACTGAGATATCCTTTTATAGGCACCCCAAAATGGTAAATACAGGAAAACCAGTGTCACTTCCCGCTCAATGAAATTTATAAATATCAAATTTCTCATTCATTTAAGTTTGAATCTTTGACTTATTCAACTCTTAAAAATCATTATGTGAACTGTTTTAATCATTATACCTATTCATGTTTACAAACATTTATTCAGTCAGATTATTCATTATGATTCATCATTCCAATTCTTAATTTTGATGAAGGCATATGACATATTCTTTATTAAATTTTTCCTTGAAAAATAATCATATATGAAAACTAGATTAATTATCATTATGATGAAAACATATACAATACTAAAGATGGCCCATTATAATGACCTTTTGTAAACATTGAATGTCTTCTCTTACAGATGCTCTGTACAAAATGTTTAATTTAAGACATTGAAAACCATTCTGAAATATCTTCTGATATTTCTTATTTTATTAAATTAATTAGACCAATAGTCCTGTGTCTGATTATGATATCCATGTTAGTTTGATTTATCTATCTATCTCTCACTTTTATGAACGTTTTCAGTGCTAGTACGATGAGTCTTCACCTCTTATTGAGAAAAATCAATAATTTTTTCCCTTTTCTCTTGATCCAATTGTAAGAGAATAATGTATGACTTATTATTTTCTTATCCCAATTGAAATACAATTAAACCTTTCTCAAACATTCTTCCTTTGATAAAGATCTGAATCTAATATAAAAAGGATATCAATATTATGAATTAGTGTTATAATCCATTAAGATGGATTGGTGGAATGACGTGTCCGGTGGATGAGTGTTGGTAGTGACTTAGTTTCTTTAGAAAGATCAACATTCTAGCCTTCTAATATTTTCACACTAATGATTCTCATACTAATGATCTTCTTCCTTCTATTTCCGATGTTCCTCACATTGACAATCATCAACCAGAATACTTCACATCATATTATACTATCTTTCACAAATTCCAATAAATTATTTCTTTCCAACTGAGCCTCAATATGATTCACAGAACCAACAACCCTTTCCATAATAAAGAAAACATCATTATTTTTCTAGATAACTTATGATATATGAAATAAAAAATAGCAAAGCATCATCGGATTTACATCAGATCCATTCAGTCTCCAAAAAATTTTCTTATTTTGATCAAAACTTTCATTCTAGACTCGATACAATTTCCAATATATTATGACTTTATATCAAAATAAAAATTTGAAAGATCATATTAACTCATGTTGATGGGATGAATCTGATTAAAATTACGATAGTCTGGATATGATTGAAAACTTCACACACACCTTCTTAAATCTATATTTCAATTACCTTATCAACATACTTTATTTCTTTAACATAATAAACTTATTTATCTATTGAAAATAAATACAACCAAAAAAATTGGGCCTAACAGCAAGCTTCTAAATATCCATCCAAAAAGGATAATTGTAATGAGGAAAACATTTTTTACACCTCATTTAGAAACTTTAAACAATATATTTTTCTAAGATCATCTGCTACCATGTTCCCCTTCCTAGGATTATAGAAAATCTCTAAGTCATAATCCCAAGGGAACTCTATCCATCGACACTATCTCAAGTTAAAGTCCTTTTGTGAGAATTTATACTTGAGACTCTTGTGAGCCACAGGCAGTCACTAACTTCTTCTACATCATAACACAACCAAAACCAGTTCAAGATGCATCACAAAACACTAAATATTCAAAACATCCTCTATAAATATCATGATGAGAGATCTTTTCAAACTCTTACTTAACTTCTAAAAATACTTTTGGATCCTCTCTATCCACATGAAATGATTCCCCTTTCTGGTCAAATATTTCTTGGGTGATGATATCCTAGAGAAATCATGTATGAATATTTGGTAAAAGCTTAACAACCCAAGGAAGGTATAGACCATAATCATGATCTTGGGTGGATACCAAGATAACACCGCCTCAACCTTGTATAGGTCCAATGCCACTCCATCTACCGAGATAACATGTCCCAAAAATTGGACCTCTAGAATCCAAAATTGGAACTTTGAGAGCTTCCCATAAATCTGGTTCTCTTGGTGTATGTCTAGGATGATCCACAAGTGTATTATGTGCTCCTCCTCAGACATCATGCACACTATGATATCATTAATGAAGAATATCATGAACTGGTATAAGAAAGGATGAAAAAAACAATTCATGAATCCCATAAACACTACTAGGGAGTTCTTCATGCTAAAGAGAGTCACTAAGTACTAATAATGATTATAACGACATTGGAATTCCATCTCAAGTATATCCTTGTCCCATAATCACAATTGGTGATAGTATTTCCTGAGGTAAACCTTTGAAAAATATCATGGCCCTCTCAACTGATCAAAGATGTCATAGATCCTATGTAGTGGATACTGTTCTTAATGGTCACCAAGTTCAAGAGTCAGTATTATATATAAAAATTCAAGATCCTATTCACATTATTGAAAAAACCAGTACTTCCCAAGGTGAAATAATGGGTCTAACAAAGACCTTCCTCTATAAGTCTTCCAAATGCACCCTCAGCATGTGAAGATCCATGGGATCCATATGATATACTGGAACACACATCAGAATCATCCTGAGGCATAGATCAATTTAGAAGTCTATTTTTTGGAAAGGAGTTAAACTTAGAATATCCTCAATAAAGACATCATTATACTCCGACACCACTACAAGGAACTAAAAACTAATAACATCCACTAAACCAAGGGACATTCTTACCAACTAACGAGTAATCAGATACACCCTCCTATACATGAGTTAATCCCGATCTTCATGGGTTTCCTTTTCACTAAAAAAGTAGAACCTAGTTCCATTATTATGGACATACAACATCCTCAGCATAAACCAGTAAATCTGGGCATAAAATCTAGACAACTAATATATACCTAATATGACGCCATAAGGCCCAATTGCTAATACAAAAATATCCCAATAGAAACCCCACCTCCAAGAGTCAATTCACACTATCAACATAACTGTGTGGTCAATAAGTAATCTCCAGTAGGAGTCTCCAAGTGCAATGGTCGAGCCAAGGGCTCTACCAGAATCTCTATATCTCGAAAAAGATATGTGTAAATAAAGGAATGAATGGGACATATGATAAATTAATTTCATTCAATTTAAATTCAAGAATAATAAATCTTGATAAAAATGAGATTAAAAAATAAACAATTTCTTCTTTGGTAACATTCAAATCATAAATTCCCACAAATGAAGTATATGAATTGTTAATTAAAATATCATGTGTATGAATGATTCATGATATATTATTTAAAGGTAAAGTATATAAACCATTAAAAATGATTAATGTGTATAAAAGAACATGTGTATCAAAGAAGGAATTGTGAGATGAAACCCTCATAAAGTTCATATCATTGAGATGAGAGTTAATCAGTGGAGTGATTAGGTATAAAGAATTTAGATAAAAAAATATAGAAGTGGAAATAAAAAATTATGCAATCAAAATCCATTTTACAAATAATTTTTTCATAATATAATCAATTAAGTAGTCATATAACTCAATTAATGGAAATTGAGTTACGAAACCCTTAACAATGACCATGATACATTGAAGTGAGAATTAATCAAATAAGTGATTATGTGTTTCAAATGTAAATACCAAACAAAGTGTAAATAAAATGTAAAACAATCATATTTCATTAAACATATAATCTTAGATTATCAAAAACACGTAATAAGTAATATATCCTAATAAAAAAAATGAGTTATAAAATTCCTTACCACCTGGTAACATTCAAGAAAAATCCCCTTAGATGCAATAATTAAAATAGAAACTTAAAATACATATAATTTTGAATTATTAAAGATATTACATGTATAAGGGGATGTAAATACACCATATAAAATAAGTTATGAGAATAACATTACAATATGCCTCAATGAAAAGAAAATTGAGATGAAATCCCTTACAAAGTTCATACCATTGAGGTGAGAGTAAATAAATGGAATGATTATATGAGAAAATATAGATCCACAAAATAAACAATGTAAATAAAACATAAATAAATAAAAATTAATTTCACACATAATTTTTTCATAATATAATCAACGTTGTAGTCGTATAAACCAATGAATGAAAATTGATTCAAGAAACCCCTTACCTCGCACTTCCCTTTAGTTAAGCACTTATTAACATCATATATAGTTGTTTTAAAGATTTTATTAACTTATAATAGAATCATATTATTATTTTTAATATCATATATTATTATTTTATAAGATCTTATTACTTTTTGTTTTATAATCTATCATTACCACTATTATTTCGGGTGTTAATTACCTTATTTTATCCTGCATGTTTCGTCATGAAAGTTTCAGATCTTGAACATAAGTAAAAGTTAAATCATACATATAATTATGTCAGTGTTATAAATACAATTTTTTTATAATATAAATCTTTAGAATCAATATTTAATTTTTATCATGGAGAATGAATCATATCGCTTAGTGGAGGTGGTAGGTCGTACGTACGTATATGTGGCATTATCATTTCCTTAACAGGTAGAAGGGTAAGGAAGTGTATTGTATATTAGTTTTATAATATATATATATATATATCATGTCATATATATCACATATATTCATTAAATTTATCCTTTTCAAACTTCCATGTAAATCATTAGTGAAAAATGAATCACATCGCTTCGTGAGGTGGTAGTTCGCAGTACAAACAAATGACGTTATCATTTATTCAATGGATAATAAGGTAAGAAAGTATAAATATATTTATTTTATAGAATTATTAATATTCCTTTAATATATTATATTAATATATAATTAATCCTTATTTCATTCTATGTAAAGCGTAAGTGACAAAAATCACATCACTTCATAAGGCGGTAGTCCGCCGTACAGACTAACGACATTATCGTTTTCTATATGAAATAGAAATTAAGAAGGTATAAATATTATATTATAATTAAATATGTATAAATATATCATAAATATAATTTTAATACATTAGATACATTATTATATACATTTATCAGAAGTGGTGATGGTAGAAAAATTATATCAGTTCGTGAGGTGGTCATCTGCCATACACACGATCAACAGTTTAATTTACAATTTGAGGGAGGAAGAGATTGTTGTAGGTTATTTACATAAAATAAAAACATATAAGTATATTTAATATAATTATATATTTCATATCACCTTTATTTAAAAATATTTCAAATAGGAGGAAGAAAAAATAAAATAAAATGATCGGTTAAGGATGTTACCTCTTCTTCAGACAACTTATTTCAGTTTTCACCAAAATCCTTCCTAGGTTGGATTTATGACCAAACCAAGGATTATAGGGATATTTTTGGGAATTAATTATTTTATTTTGGTAGTAATTGTAAGAAATAATGGGTTATGGAATAGTGTAATAAAGGTGAGAGGGGGTGAAATTTTATAAGCGAGGGATAAGATACAATGGGAATTTTTGAAAAAATAATAATTACACCCGCGTTTTTCTCAAGAAAAAAGGATCAAAAAATGGATAATTGTAAAACTTAAGAAGATATATGGTCTAAATATCACTACAAAATAATAATTAAAATTTTTTTGGGTCACTTTTAACACTTATATTTTTAGTTTTTCACCTCAGAAAACCCTTTTTCACCTTAACCATTGTAGGTAATGTTTACGATTTTCACTATTAGTTATAGTAAAAAATTATGTTGAATTTATTTAATAATATAAATTATTATGATTAAAAATATGGAATAAAAATTTCAAAATTAAAATCACTTAAGTTTCATAATTTAATTAAAAATTAAACCAACATATGTGTCAATTTGTTTTCCAAAGAAAAATTTTCAAACGTTTATTATGTTTTTATATCATAATTCAATATAAAATTGATTAAAATGAACTAAATTTGTTAAATGATAATATAATTGAACTGATTTTACTTAAAAACAATTGATAATATAATTTACCATTGTAAATAATATAAATGAAAATGAAATTTTCAATAAATATTAATAGTTTTCAATAAATATTAGTATTTTTAACTACTCATAAACAAATAAATCTTTTCAGAAAACTCTAAAACATCCAATAAAAGGTAATTTTTAAATAATAAAAATAAAATAATTAATTTTATTTCTGTTAAATAAATATTAAAGAAATAAAAAAATCAATTTTAAATTATCTATGGAAAACCTGAATAATCCACCTTCCCGAAAAATTCAGTTTTCAGAAAACATTTATTTACTTTTAAAATGGTTATTATTATTTTTATAATAAATATATAACCAATTAATTTTTTTATAAAAGTTTAAAACATAATTTTAATAATGTATCTATTCCTATTCATACCCTCCAATTTAACATCTATTTTATAGTGGTCATGTTTAAATAATAATATTTTAATAGAGTGTTGCATTTCATTTAAAACCAGTGTTGTGAGAATAAAAATCTATTGAATAGATTGAAAATTTAAAAATAAAAATATTATAAATTCTAGGTGAGTTACAATATCTTATAATCTTGGTGTTTCATTTAATATATGATATCCAACAAGATTCTCCTTTTTTAAAATCTTAGGGTGTTACATTCTACCCTCTTAAATAAATTGAATCCTCATAATTTATTTTTGATCTTAATAATAAAGTGTTTAAAATTTGGAAATACCTTTATGAAAACCCACATCATAAAAATGGTTAACAAAGCATCCTCTTATAAAGAAAGAAATGTAAATACGATGGTAATCTAGAATAACACATAACTAGGGTTCCATGTTGGAGAACATTTGTGGAAAATAAAAAATATGGACATGGAAGAAAAAAATAAATAATTATAAAGAGTGGTAGATACCATAGATCATAATAAAGTTTATGATAATGATAAATTCAACAACCACCAAACCATAAATTTATTAAAAATTAAATGACCATTAATTCATTGGATATGAAGGTTATAGGATAAAATTTCTGTTTAAAGTTCATTTTCCTAGAGTTGAGGGATTATTTTTATATCAAGATATAAAGCACGAGAAGATAAGTGTGATGGATCAATATTCCCATAGTGCTCCTGGTGCCCTCAGCACTCCACCTTCTTCCCCTTCATCCAAGGGTTTCTCTATCTCTGTAGCTTTCACCCAGTGCTCTCAGTGATCTATTTTATAGACTTCACTTTATCTCGGTCCTCTCCAATTTTTTTATTTCGATGGTTCCTGGTATCCTCTCCCTGTTTCTCCTCACACGGCTCTGTGATAGACTTTACCATGTGCTTTACTGAGCTATGGCCTTAAGTTCCACCGCTCCTATCCAGGTCAGATCTAGAATAGAGGTCACACCAAGGTTTTGGGATGTAGTTTGGTGATTAAGGATCCTCTCGGTTCTTTTGGTCTTCTTCCTTTAGGGTTTCATCCCTCAGTCTCCTTCTAGGGTTTCATCCCCTGGTCTCCATTTCCCTCTTTCCTCCTTGGGTTCCTATCCACTTATTTATTCCTCACTCTCAATGATTTATGGTTGTCTTCTGTTGGGGTTTTTTTGTTTTATATTTCTAGTTCTTCATTGGATGTGGTGTTAGAATAGGGAATTTTTTGTGATGCGACGTGGAGGATAGAGGCAAAGGCCCTGGTTTGAGGTCTCCTGGTCGGTGATGGTCTTGTTGCTGTTTTATCTGGAAAAATCCTGTTTTTTCTCTTCTTTGGATCCAGGAATCAACTGTTCTCTCTAATATGGAGCTAAAAAATGGGGTTAAAGGTTCTTTTGGAAGTGAGTTTGAATGGGTCACTTTAGGAGGTGACATAGATGATGATAATTCAGTAGCGATGAGGCGATGGTGTTGTCAGTGATGTTTGGAGTGACAGTGGCATGATGGAAGTGACTCTTCGACGATGTGAGTCACTCAACAACAATGATGATGGTTCGAACTCGACGATTTCCAAAGGGTCTCTCTGGAGAGGTTGGTGGATTGTGTGTTGATGCTAGTGACATAGGTGAAAATATGTTCATGATGCCAGTGAATGGTTCGAGGTGATTAGGTTAGTGATGTGTCGATGGTATTGGAGGGAAGTTCTAAGTGGTGTGGTCCCATGGAGGTTAATGGTTTTCCGTCTTGTTATTTTAAATTTTGAATTGGTTCTAATATGGCAGCAATGTGGAATTTTGTTTGGTTGGTGCACGTCATGGTTTGATTTTGGTATGTTGTTCTTCAAAGTCTTTATGGGGCATGTGCCGGTGACAATGTGGAATTTTCTGTATGGTTTGAACATACACATAAAGTGGTTTTAATAATTCAAAAAAAGGATTGTGATCAGGTAGAAAACACTATAAAATGTACTTACTTGATATATTTTTATTTAATAAAAATAATATCATCCTTTAATTATTATTTGATCAATTTTTACATTACCTATTACTCAAATCAAATGAATATCAAATTTGATCTTATTTACCTGAAGAACCAAAATTAAATTTTAATAGATCATAATATAAATAAAAGTGTGCCAATATATTCCTCATATATTTATTAAAAAAATTTATAAATAGGAAAGATACTAACTAAAATGAATATGAATATATTAATTTCCAAAATTTAAAAATTAAACCAATGTTTTAACAAAGACCATTATTTAAATAAATAACCTTATATCCCAAATAATATTAATAATCCCAGCATGAAAGAATTATTTAACCTAAATGGTTGTATAATACCCTTTTAACTTACATATCCAATAATATAATAACATTCTTCCTAAATAATACTTTACATTAAACCAAAAGGCTATATATACATCAACCCAATAAAAAATCTCCTAAAATACCATTAGTTACCCAAAAATCAAATTACATGATCCTATAATATGTTTCTCAAAAATAAACTTAGTACATAAACATAAAACCATTAAAATAAAAATAATATTATAATAACTAGTACATCATGTAGGCTAATGGTTTATTGTGCACCTTTATAGCCCATAAATTGTGGGTTCATGCCCCGCGACCTTACCAGATGTGATGGGTTGTCACCCATCTTATGGGTTTTCACCCATATTATGGGTTTTCACCCATATTATGGGTTTTCCTTTTTATAAAACTATGAAAAAATATGTGATTATCATATTTATGATTCAAAATGATCCCATACTGTTATCATGAATATTAAGATCATATAAAAAAATAACATTAGTGATCAAATCACTTTTTTAACCACTATGGTTTTCAATAAAACTTATTATTTCATAAAAAATCATATAATTACCCCAACATTAAAGGAATCTATAAGATTTTATTTTCCTCAATTATGTGTTTTTACATAGAGTATTACCGTACTATTAAATCACATTTCTAGGTCATTAGTATGATTCAACATATTCTTACAAATCCTTAATTCAAAACTTCTATTGAAAAATCCTTATATATATATATCTATTTCATGATTAACATAATTCTTGAATTTTAGTATGAACACATTTAAATAATTAAAATTCATTTTTAATCCATTAACTGGGCTTTATCATATTATTCCTTAATACCTCCTTACTTTCATATGTCATTTGTAGTCTCTTCATCATCAATGGACAAAAACTTTACTTGTACAACATTTTTGATTATATTATAATTATTTCCCCTAGGATATTGATTTGTATAATTTTTATAATTTCCACATTTAAAACATTCAACCAAACGATACCTTATAGAGAAAACTATTCTCATCCATTGCATTAACCAAAATTTTCATCTTTATTTAGTAATTACTTACTTTGTGACCTTTTAAACACCCTAAAACATATTGCCATTCATTTGATACATTCACTTGGGTGTTTCCTTCCACATTCTTGACATATAGGAAGTTAAATCTTCTTTTTTCCATGGTCTTCACCACCCAAGATCTCCATGAACTAAATCTTTATATTCACTAATGATTCTGATATTAGTTAAGGAATATTTTATTAATCATATATTGTGATAAATGATTTGGAACAACAAAAATATCATTTATTCCAATAATAATCCCATTTTTTTGTTCATCATCACATTATCTATCACATTAAACATTAAACCAGTTTTTCTGGTTGTTTTGATTGAATAAAACCATAAATCATAGTGTAAGAAAAAATATTCATAGTGCGAGACAACATAATCATGAAAATTTATTTATAAATTTTCTAAATAATGGAATATTTATTCAAATCTAAGATACCTTATGTTTAACATAGGTCATTCATGACCATATTCTATTCAAATCCTTCATGATAGTTCATAGTGTTTTTGAATTTCTAAATTATATCACCTGTGAGTGTCAAACTAGGTGTGTAGTAACTCCCATTGTTGTGTACCAGGTAACACTCATGTCAAGGCTGAAACACATTTTTCAGATTTACCACCCCTAGGTATGTCTATTATAGAATGACATCCACTTATAATATCCAAATAGGGATGCAATTATTTGAAAAAAACTCTCTCTATACTTCACCAACATTTTAGGATATTTTTCTATACTTATTATTATTATTAGACTTATCCCTAGCTTTATCACAAAAGTTTCCTCATCTTAGTTCTAATGGTTAACTAAACCTTCAATTTGATATAAACTATGATGAACAAAGCCTTTTATGCATATTATTAAAAGATTCTTAAATATAACAAACCATTAATAATATATAATTATTTTAAAGGCCTAGTGTATTTTTAAGACTAGTTTATTAGTATATAAAACATGGAATCCTTATTTTATTTTCCATTGTGAGCTCTTAAAATCCATTCAATATCCTAAATTTTATTGAAAAACCCCAGGAAATACATGAATACATTGGTGAGCTAAAACTCAAGTAATGGAATAAACATGATAAGGAAACATAAAATGTGAGTTAAAGGTATAACAAGACATCATAAAAGATAAGGCACATGAACAATCACATTGAAGCAGAACGTAAAGAACATGGTATCATAAGATCATGGAGTCATAGGAAATGTGGCAGAAACATATAACATGATATAAACATGAGTCAAAGTTAAATTCCAAAATAATATAAAATGAAAGAAAAATTATCCTATTAGATTAGGTTTACTCCCTAATCCTATAAATTATTTCTAATGATACTAAAACACTACACAATACACTGGACCACTATTTGAACACACCTGTCATAACATGTTCATGATCTATGTTTACTACATAATAGAAATAAATCATATGGAATAATATAAGAATTTACCATAGAAGGAAAATGGGTTGTATAATCTTTCTTCATATCATATTTATAGGAAATTTCCTAGAAAATGAATTTGAGATATTATCATAACTCATGTATTAATTGTAACACCCTGAGATTTTGTGAATTATTTTTTTCGAATTAATTTTAATCCTTTTGATATTTTTTATTTCACGCAACACTAAAAATAGTATATTTTATATCAAAGTACTATGTTTGGATTATTTTATACACAACACCAAGTTAAAATTGAACTAAATGCAACATAAATTTTATCCTTCCCTACACTGAACACTGTGGTTAGCTTTCATTACACACAATAATGAATTTTCTCGATGGCTTACATAACACGCATGACCGAGGATTACTGAATAATAATATATTATTAAAATATTATTATGTAATATAATAAGATATAACCTAGACGTTAAATTAGTAGTTATTAATGGTATAAACAAATTTATAAAAATATATGGTTTACACAAATATAATATGAATTTATAGGTTATAATTAATTAGAAATGAAAATGAAAATTGGTTGAATATAAAGGGAAATATTATTATTTTTATGGTCATAGAGCAGTTTTATCCTAATAAATTAAATTAATTATAATTAGTGATTAATATTAATTTAATATATATTTTATATATTAAATAAAATATTTTTTATATTCATCCAATATATTTTATAGACATAAGATAAGAACAAACCCAATTTTTTGCTTTAAAACCTATTTTTTTAAAAAGGTAGTTTTACTGCATTTTAATGGAAAAAACATTTTAAATCCAAATTTTAGAAATTTTATAGATTTAATATGTTAAAATTAACTTCATATTGTAAATATAAACATAAAAATTATGTTAGGATAATTTTTTTGGTATTTTTCTGTAAGGTTTAATTTTTTAATGATTAGTTAAAAATACTGTATTCTAGTTCAAAACTGATTTTTCATCTAAATTATTTATATGGGTAAATTATATTTTAAATTGGTTTAATAGTTTAATTTGAAAATATTTTTATCAATTAATCAAATTTAGGTCATTGAAACCAATTTTACATTGAAATTGGGTATAACAACTTAGAAAACTTTTGGATGTTTTTACTTTTAAAACCCATAGTGTCGTCCAATCAGTGGAATTAATTTTAAATTAATTTCTTCCACTTATATGATTAGAATTTGGAGAAATTTATTCCATATTGGGAATAATCATAATTCATAATTTCCAATAATTTTAACGTAGTTTTTGACAAAAAATATTAGTGAAAGTGATTAAAATTAATTACAATGGTTAAAAGAAAAATCCCAAGAGCCTCAACCTAGTTGGTGAGGACTAGAGAAGTGAATCCAATACACCCAATATCAAATATGAGTATAGAAATATTTCTGAGTTACTATATCCAGACTGTAGTAGGCACTGTAGCAGATACTCTTCAACACTGTAGCAACTAGAACTATTCATCTGTTTGGGATTTCGAGCCACCAGTTTGGTCCTCAGGTCCATCAAGGCCTTTGAGCCACCCAAGGACTTTGGGAAAGTATGGATTACAGGTATCCTCAACGGATTTGGGTCACATAATGACCTTCAAGCCACCACAAGGACTTCAGGCCACATGAAAATTGTGGTTAAAGGACTAGGAAGACTCTATAAGGAACATACGCTAGACGAGGATTCAGAGCAGGAGCATTCACCAGAGTAAACCTAATGGATTTGGAATAATGAGAGGGTATAAAAATTTCCATCAGGACCAACCTATGCATGCATGAGGATCCTATCCAAGCAGTCGTGCGAAGGTGGAGAGTTGACATCATGATATGGACGTTGGGGAGGCGTAGTTTTAAGTAGTTATAATCTAGATGAATTCCTCCAAATCCCTTCAAGTCATGTAATGTCACAAAGCCTATGGTCCATGAAAGGGTTCCCCTTGAAACCCTTAAAAGGGATATTATCAAAAATGAATAAAAAAATTCCTTTGGGCCATTCGAGTAAGAGAAAAATTAGGTTAATAAAGTACTAAACCTTAAATTTAAGACACAAAACGACCTAGAAACTTGTCCAAAAACCATTTTATAGAAATTATTCATCCACAAAACTTCAAGTATTATGTTTTTTTGGTTTTTAAATACTTGTTTTAGGTAAAAACATGGGTACACCTAACTTTTGTTTCAAAAATTCCAAGTATATCCTTTCCCTTACCAATAAAAGGATACCATCTCTCCCTATTCTTTACACCTCTCAAACCCCTTAGGTTCATCCATTATATACCCAATACACTTCCCAAAATATATCCCTTACTCCTTTAATCCTATATTATTTCATAAAGAAATCCAAGGAATCCTTTTGGCATAAACCAAAAGAAGTAACCCGATTAAGAGGTAATGCCTTCTCTCAATCTACTTTCCTTTATTTCGTTTCTCCACCCCTACACTCTCTTTATGCTGTGATTGTATAACAAAACCATTATATTTAATATACTAGGATGTTTTTATTATAAGGGTTATACCTACACTTACACACACATCTATCTAATGGGTAACAAACATACTTTTTTGTGTACGACAAACTACAACCTCACTAAACGATGATTGTTAATTTTTACTTTACCACCTCTCGTGGTGGAAATTATGATGGAAACTATGTTTATATATGTAATATATTATATTTATTATGTATTTAATAATATTAATTACTTTTACAACACATACCTTTTTAATTTCCATTTGGTGTAAATACGATAATTTCTTTTGAGGAAGTCTGGACTATCGCCCCCTCAAACCGACGTGATTTGTTCACACACTACATGGAATGTATTAAGGATGTTTTTAGTGAATGCATATGATATATATGATATAATAATGATATTTTAATAATGATATATATATACTTATATTTCATTTTCTTTTTTTCTTTCAATATAATAATAAAAATGGGAACAACATCCACACGTACGTACGATTTACTATCTCCATGAACGTTGTATTCCAATCCGTACTTATATATTCTATAGATTATTATAATACACATATAATTTATATAAATGATATTTATATCATGGATTAAATTATATAAATCTTGATATAAGTATAAGGACCAAAGAAATAAAAAATTAAGACACAAGCGAAGAACAAAGGGAATATTACCCAAAGTGAAACCTTAACATAGGATTATGAATAAACGAATAATATAAGGCCTTAATAATACCATATATGTTATTATATATAAGAATATTATTTTTTAAAATATTTATAATAAACTTACATTTATTATATTGAAATCGTGTATGAGTACGAAGAGAGTCAAGACACATGGTAAGGAGATTTCATATCACTTTTTGTTTTCATGAGATACATGATTTATTCACCACCCATTCCTTTTGTGTGGTATGTATAGTACCCATGGATGAATTATATGATTATTATAATTAAATTTTTGTGTATTTACATATATATTTTATGATGTTTCTTTCATGGGGTTATGTTTCAAAAGTTACCAAATCGATAATGGAATTTTGTCTCAATTTTCCTTCTTTGAGACATATGCCATGTTATACACCTATATTTTTCCATGATATGTATATAATACCTTTTAAATGTTATAAAATGAATATAATTAACTTCATGATACTTTAATATTCATTTAATCTCATTTTATTACATGGGGAGTATGGTTTAAAGTTACCATGTAGTAAAAGTTCATTGAAAAAATCTCATCACATTCGAGTTTGTTTATACCTATGCTTCATTTAATGAAATATTATGATTCATATCTCAATAAAATTCATGAATATTATTCTCATATAAATTTTCATTATTTATTATTGCATTGATACCGTTATTAAACTATTTTATACCTAACATAGTTAATAAAGAGTTTTAAAGAAAGCCAGACCTTACCATCTCTTCGGTCGGAAATATATGTTCCTTAAAAACAATATTTTATAAAAAGGGTTTCCGAGAATTTTTTGATACTATACTAAAATTTTTACCATTTTTTTCTTTTGAAAATGTTTTCAAAGGAATCTTATTTTCAATTTATGAATGATACCTTTTTCTAATGTTTTTACCGTGAAAAAGGAATGTTCTTTTTACCTCTTACAACATGTATTGATTTACCTGTAGTCAATTATTTAATGATTTATTTTCTTGTTTAAAAGTTCAATTATTAAGAAAATATTTTTAAAATATATTTTAAATGAAATGGTTTTCAAAATGTTTTGAAGCTTCTTTTATAAGTTTGTAAGGGAAATGGTTTTCAAATGGTTTTATGTTTTAAAGAGCATTTTTCAAAGAAGAAAGGTTATATACCTGAAATGTTTTCAAAATATCCTTAAAAGTTATTTTCTATCTAAGATAAATTCCATTGATGTTAGTTATTCCCTTATAGGAAGTGATCCAGAGGTTCCATTCATATTATTTCTTGAATGCTTTATGTATTAATGAAATGATTCTCAAGACACTTGTTTCACTTCCACAAGTTTCATGCTTTTGAAACCTACTTATTTTCCTTGGTTATGATTTCATAAAGTGATTATGAAACCTATATATTCTCATAGGTTATGATGTGATGAAATTTTAATTATAACTATTTTATTTCATGGACTATGATTTGATGTTTATAAAACCTATCTCTTTTTATGGGTCATGATATGATGAAAGTTTTATTATCATGTAGAATATGTATGAATGATTTTATTATGAGATGGGTTAGAACTATATCTCCATTCAATGCATTGGGTAAGGAAAAGTTGTATATGAGATCCAAGGGTACATGGGTTGTAGCCCAAGCCTCAAAACAGGAAGGTACATGGGTTTTAGCCCAAGCCTAAAAAAAATAAGGTACACGGGTTTTAGCACAAGCCTAAAAGTAAGAGGGTACCTGGGTTGTAGCACAATTATAAAAATAAGAAGGAACACGGGTTGTAGCCCAAGCCTGAAAACAAGAATGTACATGGATTATCACCCAAGACTAAAAGTAATAGGGTACACGGGATATTATCCGAATCCTAGAGTAGGTACATGGGTCATATCGCAAGCTTAACATGCTATAAAGTTATTAGTAGGTAGCCTTGACATAAGATTTTCTATTCTTATATTCATAAAACAATTCCATGTCTTATTCCAATGTTATAATTTCATAAATTATGCACTTAATTATATTATCATCCATATCTTATGGATTTAAAATCTTTATTATGATCTCTAATATGCAGGGTATGACCTTAAAATATTATTCTCAAGTTCCATACCCTTTTTTCATGTTATTCTTTTGAATTTCCTTTGTTTACCCTTAGTGAGCATATGAGATAAACCTTTTCTTATGTTTCATTTCTCTAGGTTATGAAGAATGGTTTTAGGTATAAGTACTAAAGGTAGAGATCTTTATGGGAGTTGATAAAGATCTTTCAACCGGATAAAAGATTTTGTTTCAAAGATTCTGAAGACACTAAACTATTATGTTCCTTAGGAATGTATTTTTGTAATGTATATAATATTAATCTAAAATGATATAATATCCATGTATGCTAAGCTTGGGGTGCTGTAGTTGTTAAAAAAGGAAAGGTTTAGTCTACCTTTGGAAACTAGGATAAGAAAACTTTAGTGAGATATATAGGTATATTTCTAAGGATATGTCTAGGGATATATCTAAGGATAAGTAAAAGGATAAGGAAAAGTATTGTAAAATGTATTCAAATTTTGGTAAAGGATAAATAAATTAGTTTCCTTGAAATACATACCTATCTGGATACTACAAGTGGATTTCACTCTAACACATATGTACCTAAGAATAACAACTCTAACAAGATGTTCTGGGCCCAACTTAGGGTAATCTTGTACATGACAATAGGCCTTTATGCACAATTGGTTTGACACTCTTAGGGGATATGGTTTGGAAATTAAAAAACTCTTCATGAACCATCATGAAGGATTTGAGAAATAAAATATTATGAATAACCTAGGTTAAACCTAATGTGTCATTGATTAAAATGTTGGTGTCCTGATTTAGACACACTATAGGTAATTTTTCATGATTATGTGGTTTTATTATAATATATGTGTTTATCACCCCATGATTTTTGGTTTTAGTCAATGGAGGAAACCAGAAGGAACCAGGTTAACATTGAGTCTGATGGATAATCTGTTGATTAAGAGAAATAAAATTGGATAATGACTGGAGAGAAAGATATTGTGATTATGCCGAATCAACTATCATGATATATGATTAAAATAGTAAAATTTTGTGATATTACAATCACATCACATAAGAAGAATATTTAATTTTATAAATTTTCAAATTACAAGGAGAATGGAGGACAAAAGATTTGGATTTCTAAATGTTTAGAAGAAGGGAAGAAGAACCTTGAGAAATACCTCAAATGGAGGGGAAGGTGTTATATATGTGGGAAAAAGGGTCATAGAGTGAATAATTTTCATGGAGTTCAATATCTCATTTATGGAGAACATGGGAATTACCAAAATCAATGCCCAAAAATAAGAATTTACCACTAAACCAAGGAATGATCAATTCCATACCAACTATTAATGTAAAAGGATTGAAGTATTTATGTATTTTGATTCATGAATTATGAATAGTTAATTATTTAAGGATTAATCAATTTATGTTTTTTTTCTAAGGATTTTCAAGAATATATTGAATAGTTATAATTGAAAAGAAAAGTGATGTAATGATAAGGTGATATTTTTACTATGGGAAGATAACACTTAATATGTTCCTTATGTTAAGATAATTATTTTTATAAAGATATGTGGGATATGAATAATTAAATTGGAAGATATTGATTACCTTAAAACTGATAAAAGATCCATTAAAAAAGTAGTATATGTTATCATGGATGATGTTTGAAACTTCTTAGATTTAAGGAATATATCTAGTAACCTTTGGAATAAGTAAGCATGCATGTTTCCCAAATGTATTTATGATAACTCATGTTATTACCGTGTTTTAAGAGAATATATTATGAGGGTATTTAAATGTTTGAAATGTGAAAACAAAGAGTTACTTTGTGATATATGGGGGATCAACGTTAAGATAATTTTTCAAATTATTTCTAAGGTTTTGGATTTTCATCATTCATAAGGGTAATAAGGTTAACCATTTTTTGTAATATTAAGTTAAACTTTTAATGAATTTTGTGAGAATAAAGTATTATCTTACCACATGAGGAGTTATGTATATTGGATAACCTATTATAAAAACATGGCGTTTATGATAACTGATGATATATGGTATGAAATATCATGGATCTCATGATCTGTTAGAGCTTCAAGAGTGAAAAATTCACCATCCTTTTTAGAGAAGGAGGTGAAGTTTATCAAGAAACAAAAAAGGGCGAGGTTTTCTGGGAATAATTCAAGTATATATTTTCATGAAAATTATTTAACTTTAGGAAAAAGGATCTTGAAACAAAAAATGTTATCCTAGTACCTCCATTTCTGATGAATCAGATTGTCCTTTAGTTCATCGTATATTTATAAATTTCTAATTGTTATCTTTCTCTTGAACTTATTCTCTGCCACTATTCATTAGAACATGATGGTTAGATTTCTCTTCTGTGTCTCTATTTTTACTTTCCACCTATGTTATACCATGTGTAAACTCAATTATATGTTACTTTGTGTAACCTTTATGGTTCCAAATTTCCCTTTTTAGGGGAAGTTTTAATATTCATTTTTACAATGTGGGTTTCTATGAATGAAACTTCCAAGTATTGAACCTTTGATTACCCAGAAAAATTTACAGGGAGAAATTAATTTTAAGGGGGTATAATTTAACACTCCAAGATTTTTTTAATTATATATTTTTCAAATTAATTTAATCCTTTTGATATTTTTCATTTCACGCAACACTGAAAATAGTTTATTTTATATTAAAGCACTATACTTGGATTACATTATATAAAACACCAAGTTAATCATGCATTACACGCAACCTAAATTTTATCTTTCCCTACATGGAAAACCTAGGTTAGCTTTCATTACATTAAATAATGTCTTTCCTCGATGGCTTGTGTAACACGCATGACCGAGGTTTTCCGAAAAATAATAAATTATTAAAATATTATTATATAATATAATAAGATATAACCTAGATATAGAATTAGTTTTTATGAATATTATAAAATGTTTTATGAAAATATATGTTTTAATAAAATATAATATGAATTCATAGGTTATAATTAATTAGAAATGACTATGAAAACCGATTGAATATAAAGGGAAATATTATTACTTTTACGATCAAAAAGTAATTTTACCATAATATATTAAATTAATTATAATTATTGAGTAATATTAATGTTATATATATGTTATATATTCAAGAAAATATATCTTTTGATATTCGTCCAATAGATTTTATAGACATATGATAAGAACAAACTCAATTTTATTCTTAAAAACCTATTTTTTTTATAAAGTTAGTTTTTCCACCTTTTAATGGAAAACCCATTTTAAATCCAAATTTTGGAACTTTTATAGATTTAATATGTAAAAATTAACTTAATATTTTAAATATAAACATAAAAATTAAGTTAGGATTTTTTTTTGAATTTTTTTAAGGTTTCATTTTTAATGAATAGTTAAAAATACTGCATCTTAGTTTACAACTTATTTTTCATTTAATTTATTTATAAGGTTAAATTATATTTTAAATTGGTTTACATGTTTAATTAGATAATATTTTTATTAATTAATAAAATTTAGTATATTGTAACCAATTTCACATTGAAATTGTGTATAAAACCTTCACAAACCTTTGGACGTTTTTACCTTAAAAACCCACAGTGTTATCCCGTCAGTAGGATTAGTTTTAAATTAATTTATGAATATTATGTGGTTAGAATTTGTAAAAAATGGATTAAATATATTGAAAAATCATAATTAATAATTAATATTAAGGCCAACTTATTTTTTTACCAAAAAAATTAGCGAAATTGATTAAAATTAATTACAATGGTTAAGATAAAAATTAAGTTAATAAAGTACTAAACCTTACATTTAAGACCCAAAACGAGCTATAAACTTGTAAAAAACCCATTTTATAGAAATTATTTGGAAATTAACCATAAATTATTTAGTTGGGTTTGTTTGGTAAGACTTTTGTTAGTTAAAAATGCAGGTACACCTAACTTGTTTTAAAAAATGCCAAGTGTGTCCTTTCCCTTCCATATGAAAGGCCCCCACCTATCAATCATCTTTACACGTCTCAAAACACATAGGTTCATAAAATATCTTAACAATAAAATAACCAACACACATCCATTACTCCTTTAAGACTCCCTTTGGGTATAAATCAATCCATGTAATCCTTTTGGAACAAACCAAAAGGAGTCACCAGATTAAGAGGTAATGCTTTCTCTCAAGCTTCTTTCCATTATTTCATTTCTCCACCCCCTACACTCTCTTTATTACATTATTTTATAACAAAAAAAGTATATTAAATACAATAGTATTTTTTATTTGAATGTTTTTATGTACACTTACACACACATCCATCTAATGGGTAATGAACATACCATTTTTGTGTATGGTGAACTACCACCTCACTAAACGATGATTGTTCATTTTTCCATTACCATCTCTCATGGTGGAAATTATGATGGAAAATATTTTTATATATGTAATATATTATATTTATTATTTATTTAATATTATTTATTCCTTTTACAACACTTACATTTTTTACATTCCATTTGGTATAAATATGATAATTTCATTTGAGGAAGTGTGGACTAGTGCCCTCTCAAAGCGATGTGATTCATTCACACACTACATGGAATGTATTAAGGATGTGTTTAGTGAAATTATATGATAGATATGATATAATAATTCTATTTTAATAATTATATATATACATATATAGATAATAATATTTCATTTTATTTATTTCATTCAATACAAAAATAAAAATGGAAACAACGTTCATGGGTACATACGACTTACCATCTCCGTGAACGATGTATTTCATTTCACACATATATATTATATAGATTATTATAATAAAAATATAATTTATATAAATTATATTTATAAAATGTTTTAAATTATGGAAATCATGATATAATTATAAGGACCAAAGATATTACAAATTAAGACACATGCGAAGAACAAAGAAGATATTACCCGAAGTTAAACCTTAACATAGGATTGTTAACAAGCGTGTAATATAAGGTCTTAATAAAACCATATATGGTATTAGATATATTAATATTCTTATGTAAAATTTTTATAATAAACATAAATTTATTATATAGTAATATTGTATGAGTACAAATAGAGTCAACACACAAGGTAAGAGGAGTTCATCTCACTTTTTATTTATGGGAGATACAAGCTTTACTCACCACCGATTACTTTTGGGTGGTGTGTATACTACCCATGGATGAATTATATGATTATTATAATTAAATTTTTGGGTATTTACATATCCATTTTATGATCTTTCTTTCATGGGGTTATGTTTCAAAATTTACCAAATTGGTAAAGTAATTTTGTCTCAATTTTCCTTCTCTGAGACACATGCCATGTTATACACCAATATTTTTCCATGAGATATATATAATTCCTTTGAAGTGATATATCATGAGACTAATTATTTTAATTATATTTTAAGAATCATTTAATCTTATTTTATTACATGGGGAGTATGGTTCAAAGTTATTGAGTGGTAAAAGTTTATTAAAACTATCTCATCGCATTCGAGATTATTTATGTTTAGGATTCCTTTGATGAAATATTATGATCTATCTCTCAAGAAAATTCATGAATTTTATTCTCCTCTAGATTTTAATGAGATATTATTTTATTTTTACCATTATTACACTCTTTGGTAAATCTTATAATTAAGAATGTTTTTAAAAAAATCCAATATTTACCCTTTCTTTAGTCAAAATGTTTTGTTCCTTAAAAAATGTTTTCTAAAAAGCGTTTCCAAGAATATTTGGCTATTATCCTAAAATATTTAATATAATTTTTTTCCCTTTTTGACTTTTACCAATTTTTTCAAAAGAATCTTATTGTCTCTTTCTGAATGAGTCATTTTTCTAACATTTTTACTATACAAAATGAGTTTTCTTTTTACCTTTTACGAAATGTACAGATTTACCCACCATCATTTTTTTGAAAATTTATTTTCATCTTTAAAATCTTAATTTTTAATATTTTTTTAAAATATATTTTCAAGGAAATGGTTTTCAAAAATTTTCAAGCTTATTTTATAAGTTCTTGAGGAAAATGGTTTTCAAAAGGTTTTATGTTTTAAAGATCATTTTTCAATGAAGAATGGATATTTAAATAAAATGTTTTCAAAAATATCCTTCCAAGTTATTTTCTATCTAATATAACATCCATTGATGTTACTCATGCCCTTATAGGAAATAATCTTAAGGTTCATTCATATTATTTCTTTAATGGTTTATGTTTTGATGGAATTATGCTTAAGACACTCATTTCACTTCCACGAGTTTTATTCTTTTAAAACCTGCTTCTTTTCACGGGTTATGATTTCATAAAGTGATTATGAAACCCATATCTTATCATAGGTTATGATGTGATGAAATTTTAATGATACCATTTCATTTCATGGGTTATGATTTGATATTTATAAAATCTATCTATTTTTATGGGTCATGATATAATGACAGTTGTATTATCATGCGACACATGTATGAATGATTTTATTATGAGATAGGGCGACCTATATCTCCCTCAAATGAATTAGGTAATGATAAGTTATGTATGAGATCAAAGGTTACACGAGTTGTATCCCATGACTAAAAACAATAATGTACATGCGTTGTATCCCAATCTTAAAAATAAAAAGGTATATGGTTTTTAGCCCAAGATTAGAAGTTATAGGGTACACAGTTTTTAGCCCAGGACTGAAAACAATAAGGAACATGGGTTGTAAACCAGGCCTGAAAAAAAGAAGGCACACAAGTTATATCTCAAACCTGAAAACAAGTAGGTATATGGGTTGTAACCCATGCCTAAAAGTAATAGGGTACACAGTTTGTTATCCCAAGCTTGAAGCAGGAACATGGGTCATATCCTAATCTTAACATGTTATAAGGTCTTAGTAGGTATCCTTGACATAAGAGATTATATTCTTATATGCATGACATAGATTCAATGTATTATTCCTATGTTTTGATTTTATGAATTATTCCCTTAATTATCTTATGATCCATGTATTATGAACTAAAAATATTTATTATGATCTTTAATATACAGGGTATGATCTTCAGATGTTATTCTCAAGTTCCATACCCTTTTGTTCATGTTATGCTTACACATTTCCTTTATTTACACTTACTGAGCATCTGAGCTCACACCTTTCTTATGTTTCCTTTCCCTAGATTATAAATAAATATTTTAGGTATAATTACTAAAGGTGGAGATCTTTATAGGAGTTTATGAAGATCTTTCACCAATATAGAAGATTTTTTTTACAAGTTTCCAAAGATACTAAACTATTATGGTCCTTAGGTGTGTATTTTTGTAATGTATTGAATATTCATATAAAATGTTGTAATATCCATGTATGGTAATACTGGTTCATTATGTTAACCCATAAAAAGAAGGGAGAATAAACTAGGTATAAATGTGAGAGACATATTTACATAATTTAGAATAAATCCATAACATCAAATTTTGTTTTCAATTATGAAAATACTAATAAAAATTTATTGAGGAAAATAACCTTTTTACTTTGAGTAACATCAAAGGATTTCATCTTGGATGGAAAATGATTTTGATATATTAATTTGAACATTTCATGAGGAAAACATCCTTTCCATTTTGAAAACACTTATTTAAAATAAAAAACTTTATTAAGCATTATATAAAAAATAATTTTAAAAATAAAATTTGAAATATAAAAAATAATATTTAAATCATTGAGTGTTCATGATGGTATAAGTTTTTCATTTATTCTAAATATGTAATAAACAAAGATTCCTTTCACATTTTTATAATAAATTTAAAAAATTACCTTGTTCATAAATTGACAAAAATATTCCTTAAAAAAATTGAAAATTTAATTAAGGGTAAAAATTATTTAATAAATCATAGTAATTTTTTTTTAATTTTTTTAGAAAACATGTATTTTGATGAAGAATGATTTTTTACTAAATAGAGAAACAAATTTATATTTTTTTAAAAACATTTATCGATAAGTTTAAGTACGAAATAGAGGAAAATTGAACTATTTCTTGAAATAATCATTAATAAATAGTGGATAATAAAATTAATTGGTTTTATTATAAAATGATCAAATAATTTTCTTCAATGGAAATTCAAGCATAATAAATTCGATTAAAATGAGATTGAAACATAAACAATTACCACTTTGGAAACTTTTTAATCATAAATTCTCATGAATGAATTAAATGAATTGTAACTTAAATATAATAATTTACACAGGATTAATGTTATAGTATGTAAAGGGTAAATATATACACCATTCAAATTAAATTAGGTGCATAAAAGAACTTGCGTCTCAAAGATGGAAGTTTGAGATTAAACCATTACAAAGTTTGTCTCACGGAGGTGAGAGTTAATCAATGAGATTTTTATATGTAAAAAATTTGGATATACAAAAATAAAATTTTAAATACAACATAATTAAATAAAAATATATTTAACACATAATTATTTCATAATATAATCAATGAAGTAGTTGCATAACCCAATGAATGGAAATTGAGTTAATAAACCCCTTATAAAGATCATAATATGTTAAAGTGAGGATTAACCAAATAAGTTATTATGTGTGTGAAATTTAAATAAAAAAAAGTGGAAATAAAATTTAAAATAGTCAAATTTTATTAAACACATAATCATAGAATATCAAATACATTGAATAACTAATATAACCTAATGAAAAGAAATTGAGTTATGAAACTTCTTACCCCTTGTAACATTCAAGTCAAATCACCTTGGATGAAATAATTCAAATTTAAACATAAAATACAATGGATTATGAAGTATTCATGATATCACATATAAAAGGGTTAGTATATACACCATCTAAAATAAGTTTTGTGCCTAAAATTACAATATTCTTTAATGAAAAAAACAGGAGATGAAATCCTTTACAAAGATTGTATCATTGAGGTGAGTTTTAATCAATTGAATTATTATGTGTTAAAAATTTAAATCCACATAAATAAAATTTAAAATATATAATTAATCAATACGAATTCATTTAATACATAATTTTGTCATAATATAATCAATGTAGTAGTTGTATAACCAAATCAAATGAAATTGATTTAAAAAACATGTTACCCGACACTTTCCTTTAGTTGAGCCCACTTTAACCTCCTGTATAGTGGTTTTAAACATGTTGTTAACTTATATCAGAATCATGTTTTTATTCATAATATCATATATTATCCTTTTATAAAATCTTATTACATGTTAGTTAATAATATTTAATTACTATTATTTTAGGTGTTAATTGCCTTGTTTTATCTTTCACATTTCATCATGAAAGTTACAGATCTTGAACATATGTTATAGTTAATTCATATCCAGAATGATATTATTATTTTTTAAATCAATTTTTTATTATATAAATCTTTATAATAATTATTTAATTTTGAATATGGATAATGAATCACATCGCTTCATGGAGACGGTTGGTCGTATGCACGCACGGGCGACATTATCATTTCCTTAATGAGTGAATGGGTAAGTAAGTGGATTGAATATTAATTTTAAATAATTAATATTATTTCATATATATCACATATATTCATTAAAGTTATTCTTTTTCTACCTTCCATATAAATCTTTACAAAAAAATGTATCACATCTCTTCACAAGAAGGTAGTCCTCCATGGACATGAACCACATTATCATTCATTAAACGGATGATAAGGTAAGAAAGTATATGATATGATATTTTATATAATTATTAACATTTTATTAATATAATATACAAATATAAAATTAAACCTTATTAAATTCCCTGTAAATTGTAAGTAAATAACAAATTAAACCATTTCATGAGGTGGTAGTCTACCGTACACACGAACAATGTTATCAAATTCTCTGTAGAATAGAAGGTAAGAAGGCATATATGATATTATAATTATATAATTATAATTATATCATAAATATAGTATGTAAAAATTATATAAATTATATATTTATCCTTGATAAGTGTATGTAAAATGAATTACACCAGTTAATGAGGCGGTAGTCTGCCGTATACACGATCAATGGTTTCATTTCCCATTTGGGGGAGGAGGATATGGTTATAGTTCAAGACATTAAAATAAAAAAACATATTCATATGTATTATATTGAGTTTATTATATTAGAATATTTTTATAATATTTTAATTTAGTTAAATAAGAAATAAAATAAAACACTTGTTTAAGGACGTTACCTCTTCTTTGGTTAATTTCTTTTGGTTTGCACCAAAATACTTCCCAGGATACCATTTTGAGAAAAAAAAAGAATTATAGGATGAGGGTAGGTAATTAAAGAATTAATTTGGTAAGGTATTTGACGAAAGAATTGGTTTTGGAAGTGTGGAAACTAGTGGAGCAGATTGGACTTTTATAAGTGGGGGAGATGACACACATTGATTTTTTGAAAGGAATAAATTCTATCCTTTTTTTTCTCATGCCAAAAGTATCCAAAATGATACATTTTCGAAAAATATAAGATATAATGTCAAGATATGAAAATAAAATAGTAATTAGACTATTTTTGGTGCATTTTTAACACTTATATTTTTAGTTTAACCACGTGTAAATGTTTTTTTATCTTAATTGTGGTAAATAATTTTAACTGTTTTCACTATTAATTATGGTAAAAAGATATGTTAACCTTATTAGATAATATAAATTACTATGATTCAAAATATTTAATTTAATTTTATAAATTTAACTCATATAAGTGGCATAAATTAATTTAAAATTAAACCCACAGATGTGTTGAAAAAAAGTTTTTTTTTCAAAATATAAACTTTTATATGTTTAAAAAGTTTCTATATCACAATTCAAGATAAAATGGCTAAAATGAAAAAAATAGGTAAAATTTAATATAATTAAACTAATTATATTATAAAAACAATTTAAAATATAATTTATCTTTTTAAATAATTTAATTTAATACGTAGTTTTCAATACAAATCATTATTTTCACTATTCATCAAAGAATAAATATTTTTAGAAAATTCTCAAAAATTAACACAAATATATTTTTGAAATTTAGATTTAAAAAATGATTTTTATTTTTTAAAAAATAAATTTTCTAAATGTGGTAAAAATTAATTTTAAGTTATGTTCACAAAGCGCAACTAATCCGCCTTTCAAAAAATAAAGTTTTTTAGAAAATATTTATTTCACTTTAAAATGGTTCTTATTTTATTTATAATCAATAAATAACCATTGAATTTAATTTATAAATGTTTAGAAAAATTTATCATAATTTATTTAGTCCTATTCACACCATCCAATTTAATGGCTGGGTTATAATGATCATGTTTAAATAATAATATTTTAATAGAGTTTTGTGTTTCATTGAAACCCGGTGTTGCTTATAAAACAAGATACTAAAGAGATTTAATTAATTTAAAAATAAATATATCATAAAGTATTAGGGTGTTATATTATCTTATAAGTTTGGTGTTTCATGTCCTATACGCTGTTAAACATGATGTTCCTCTTATAAAATTTTAAGTTGTTACAGAATATAAAAAAATAGTGTCAGTATGGAAAAAATAAACATAGAGAAGCTCACATAAAATAAAAGGTAATGGTTCCTAATATTAAAAAAGATTTGATTTCATAAGATATTGTGGAAACATAACTAACTTAGATTAAATATGTGCCTTAAAGGGTTAGTATATTTGTTTAGAAGCTAAGAGATACAAATTTTGTTTGGTAAATGATAATGATTAGTGTTTATAAATAATGATATTATTACCTACCAAGAGTCTATTGAATGATTTGATTCTATGAAATAGTTAAAGGTTATGATATCTATGATAAAATCCAGGTACACTAACAAATATTGAAACTTAGTGGATACACTTGATAGGGAAATACACATAGGGTGTAAGTGAGTTTTTCATAAGAAAACTAACATGGATTTTAGAGTGACTATCTAAAAAACTCACTTGGTTGAAAATATTTATAAATAAATTTAGGTTATTAACATTGAAGATACAATCCCAGATGAAAATGATAAATTCAAGACATTTATTTTTATATAATAGATCATTATGAATATATGATGTTTCAATTAGATATGAAATCCTATTTACTCAATGGTAATATAGTAGAGGATTTATATATTGAAAAATTTAAATTTTATGAATTTAAACATGATGTTTCTAAGGTATGGAAGTCTTGAAAATAAATGTGTTTATTGAAGAAATCTTCCTAGGGTTGGAACATTTGGTTTGATGATATAATAAAAGTGTTTTGTTTCATTAAGAAAGTGGATGAACATTGTATATACAAGTGGTTTAGTGGGATTGTATTCAAATTTATTGTGTTATATGTAGATAAAAAACTACTCATTAGAAAAGATATTCCATATTTAAATTCTATAACGGTATGGGTGAGAAAATGATTCCTAATGAAAGTAGTGGATGAATCATCCCATATACCGGGTTTGAAGATCTATATAGATATATTTAAACAAATACTTGGACTGAATCAAAATAATTATATTCACGATGATAAAAATATTTTAGTACAAAAAAGTCCGAAAAGGGGTTTTTACTAGTGTAATATAAAATAAGTATTATGAAGATTAAATTTCCATTTAGAGAGTTGAAAAGAATAAATATGAGTAGGATTCCCTATATAACTTCCCTAGGATCTATCATATATTTTATGTTTTATACTCAACTTGATGTATCTTATGTTTGGAGAATAACTACTATATTCTACTAAAATCACAATGATATTTACTATATAACTATTAAAAACATCTTTAATTACTTGATAAGAACTAATGATCCATTATTCACATTTGGAGGTGAGGAAGGAATCATCATAAGGGGTTACTCCAATTCTAGTTATTAAAATATAATAACTTGAATCTCATAAATATAATATTATTTCAATTTTAACTTAATTAATCATAATATACAAAAATGTATAGGTATATAATATTTTGGATAATAGATACATAATACATCACCAAAAAATTAAATTGCATCCAATTTATTTTGATCTCCATAATGTGATCATAAGTCTCATTGAACATTAATTACTTCATAGGATACCCTGGGTATATACATGAAAGAAAGGATGATCTATAAGTCCCAAAAAGTGAATAATGAGAGTAAAGTTTGATGCTAAAGTTAATATGAGTCAAAAAAAAACATGAAATCATAGAAGGGGAGGATCATAAGTAAGGAAACATGCCATAAATAAAATAATTTCATAAGATCATGGAATCATAATTATGTGGAAACAATATTAAAAAAGAAATCATAATCATAAGTCAAGGTTCAGAACTATGAAAACATAAAATGGCGTTCTAATATTATTTCCCATGCGCTGTACTAATATCTCATAATATTGAATTTTTTTACATTACATTGGAAAGATAGATTATTTCAGGACCACCAATCACATCATAACATATACATGACTATGTTTTCCACATAAGGAAAAGAAATCATATGTAAAATAGATGCATCATAAAACCTATAAGAAGTAAATGAGTTACATAATAATGTCTCAAATAATATCCAAATTTTATATTATAATGATTCCCTATAAAGTTGGGATTAAGTATTTTTAGATTCTTATAAATGAATAAATAAATAAAGTTCTTGAATACGAAGGTAAAGAGAAGAAATAACCATAGTAAAGGTGTGAATAAATTGGTATATAAATGAACCTCTTAAACATATTCAAGAATTTTGTAAAGTATCTTTAAATATGGTAAGCACGTAGGTTTTTACTTAAAAAAATAAAAAAAAATAAAAAAATACTGCTTTATAAAACAATGAGTTTTTTTATAATTCATGGGATTTGAAAGCCTTTAAAATAGTGATACATGAAATAATATAAGGAATAAATAAGTTTCCTTTGATTTGGTTTTTGAATGAAAATATTTAGAAGGGAACTTGAAAAACATGAATGTCCCCAGAAAAGAAAAGGAAAATAGGCTAGGTGATTATGAAAACAACACATATATGGAATAAATAAGAATTATGTGTTAATAATATAGAGATAAATAGATTCAAATAGATATAAATCATACAAAAAATAAAAATTACGATTTGGAAGTTCCCTTACCTCGGGTCCCAACTCACATGGATGCTCATTTAACCTCTTGAATAGATGATTTACGTAGGTTTTTTGAATAATATAGATACAAAGCCTTGTTAATTTTTATTTTATGTAATAATGTTGATTTGGTATCATATTTCATTAATTTATTATATAGATGTTGCTCGTATCGTCCACTTGTGGTTGTGTAGTCAACTAATCCCAAAATACTTTGGTATATTGATATGGATCAATGGTTTGTTCAAATTGTTCAATGATTTCTAGAATTGCATAGGAATTGTCTTGACCCACCCCCATTGAGAACCCCTAATGGGCATGAAATGAAGGTTAGTGTTACCTAATAAGGATTTCTCGAATAGGTCATGGGTGGGAGATTATCATCGAGGTTATAGTCACTCATATGAGAGGCATTACCCTCATAATATTAGGAACAAGGGAAAATACCCATAAGATCCAAAATATAAAAAAAACACACCACAATGAATATTTTACTTTTTTTTTGTAAAATACACAATCACCGTAAAAGTAAAAGGAAGGATGAACTCCTAAGACCCTAAATCATCCTTTGAACACTACTAAAGTTACCAAAACAAAACTTTTAGTTTCCAACAAGCTATCCTATAAAAAAAATTATTGAGTGGTGAGCACTTGGGAGTACTTAATAACTTCATCATTATAAATAAATCAACAAAACATGTACAAATAAATATGAAATATTATAAAATAGTTATAATAACCAAGTAAAAGATAACCAAAAATAAAAACAAAATAATATTAATAAATACGATCATTGAACTTGGTGTTCCACCTCAACCACCACAATTTCCTATATTCCATGCAACATCATCAACCATTTCTACTAACAAAGATTCCAAAATAATTCCTATCCCCCCTAGGGATTCAAATAAAAAAACAATAAAATAGAAATATAATGGTCTTTAAAGAAATCATCAAATTCAACCAATTAAAAGTTCCCAAAAATTTACCGTTTCTCTAACCTATTAATTTAGATCTGTTTCCCCTCAAACCAGTTGCGATCTAGCAGGATGACATGTCCATAACTAATAAAGAACATGATAATGGAATAAAATCAATACCACATCATGAACCATGTCTTCAAACCACAAAAAAATGGTATCACATAGCTATATACTATAAATACCCAACCATAACCACAAAATGAACAGTACATACCACACCACCACCTACCCACTTATCATAAACATATATTTATAGGGTAATATTGACATGACATACATCAATATCATGCCTTCATCCTTCCATGTACATACCATGACCATATAGGTACATTCACATCCTCCCTATTATAGTAGGGTATCATGAACAATAAGGGCATCAACCTGAGGCCCTCCTCATACTGTGAATATCCCCCACCATATAACTATATCACAACCAAAAAATCCTATAAGATAGTATATATATAAACAAATTCTATATTACATTACATCACACACACACACACACACACATATAGACACACCGACATACCGTGAGGCATCACATCTCATGACATTCCACCTATCAACATCCTACACCACATCATATTCACAAAAAACCATCCATAATATCAAAATAACAATGTATCAACCAAAAACCAAAATACCACATTCCACAACAAGTCATCATCAATTTCATTAATAATAATATATGAAAAGGTAATCCTTATAATAAATAACATCTCTTTTACATATCATTTAAAATCCCACTATTTACCATTAATAACCTCGTTATGTGCATTATGCCATCCGTTTTTTGATATCTAATGTTAATATATTTATTAAACAACTTCCCATTTCAATTTTTTTATTCATCATTATTCACTTTTATTTCAGCAGTTATCATTTCACATAAACCTTCTCTTCCCTTCACTTCACATTTATATTTCACAAGAGATCAATCATTATATTAATAACAAATTCATTCAGTTAAAGATTAATTTTTAACCCATAAATTTTATATTTAATCCACAACTCAATATAGAAACCAAACATGAAAGATGCATTCCACTATCTAATTTTTATCCACACACTTCCCAACTCATGCACAACCCATGAAAAAACTTGTAGAAACAATCTTCCAATAGAAAGCAACACAAACTTAATATGAAAATCAACTTTCTAATGAAACCATAACATCATGACACAAACTCCCATAACCTTATCATTCTAATTATTTCAAAATATATTTATCTCAACATGTTTATTAATATTTAAGAGGAGAAAAAACACAAAACATCAACACCCCTTTACGTACATAAGGAATCAACTTAACCAATATAACCTTATTTATAATGATATTAGACATCCAAAAACACAATATTGAGCATAAATAGTCAATAACAATGATAGAACCTAAAATTAATGGTTTTAAAAATCCCCTTTTTTCTACCTTATTTAATAAATTATCTAATTTTAAAGTTGAAAAGGTTATTCAAGAATTATGGAAATAAAAAAAATCAAAGTAGTGAATAGAAGTCAATGAGAATCAAGACATATAAAACAACATTAAAGTCTATAAAGCACAAGTGACTTTACTACCAATTCTAAATTTATCGTACTTATTTTATTGACTTCAATTAATTCATTCTTATATATGGGAGCTTTCCCCAAAGTATCCTCTTTTTCACAAACCAAGAACACTAAATAAGTCGTAACTAAACATCAGAAAAAAAATATTTTAAAATATTTAGAGGGAATCATAGTGATCCAGTCAGGAATACTATCCCAAAATATAGATCATGGTATTATAAACACCATACCCCAATGAATAAGATAAATTTTACATCAACATTATTGAATTTTAGCAACAAAAAATCTCTGAGATGTTTCCACAAAACTGAATTATGTCAATTTGTGCTAAAGAAATCACCAATACCCAATATATTTTTTATTTTAAAAAACCTTTAAAATGTATGAAGGAAAATATTAGTGGTAAATTTAGATCAATGACTTGTTTTAAAGGATAATGTAATGATTCTCCAAGGGACTCATCCATTAAAAACTTGATCAAATCACCAAATTTCTATATATCATTGTAAGGTTACATAGATATGTTTAGGGAATGCCATTGTGTAATGATTATCACCGTGCCATGATATTAAAATTCTTAAAAATCATGATGCATACTCCATGACTCCACCTCATACCAAATCACATTAGAAATAGACCATGATATAGCATATGCACCCCGGTGTTGGACACACTGATATTCGACACACTGATGTTCAACACACCAATGTTCGACACACCGATGTTCGACACACCGATGTTCGACACTCTGATGTTCGACAGACCAAAGATGATAGACTGAAGAAGACAGACCAAAGATGACATACCAAAAATGAAAGACCAAATATGATAGACCAAAGATGACATACCAAATATGACAGAACGAAGATGATAGACCAAAGATGATAGACTAAAGATGACAGACCGAAGATAACAGACTGATGCTGACACACTGATGCTAACAGAACAAAGATGATAGACTGATGCAAATGACTCACCGATAGTCCTAAATAACAATTTCAAATTTATTAATTAAAAATTATTTCTAATGGCCATATTTAGACAAATTAACATTTCTGACATTATTTAAGGTTGTCTATAGGATTACCCGTAGAGAGTATGAGGTACATGCACATTGGGATACCTTCATTCCTACTGGACCTTGAAGTATAAAAGGCTTACAAGCTCAACCTAATGAGGGAGATGCTGAACCTGCTAGAAAAACAAAAGGCTGGCTGTGCGAATGAGCAATATATTGCAAATAGAAGAACTCGAAGCTTGAGTACACAAAGAGTTTAATATTACAAGAAAAAATCTATTAAAGATTGCTGAACATCCTCACATAGAAGAGATAAACCTTTTCACACTTGGAATCTAGATTATAGAGACTACGATACTCTGTTTTGGAACCAAATTCCTGAAGAGGACTCGAATATCATTTTCTCTACATCCGTTGAGTCCAGAGCTTTACTACACAACACATAGAGATTTCTAAACACTATTCTCATTTTATAACACTGTTGTGATCTCGTGTTTACTATTTCAGCAGTGTGTGTATCTATTTGTGTCACACACACTGTCTCCTAAGCATAACTGAAGGATATTAAAATATCCTCACCCTCAATTCATTTTTACTATTGTATCCCACGTAGAACTAAGGAAGAGACCATGTGTGATATTTTTGATAGTTTTCTAATGAATAATTGTGTTAGAGGTCAGGTGTGACCTGGACAACCCTGTGTGCTGTTGTGAACCCCGATCCAGGGTGTGCATCAAAATTTTATTAATATAAACTGCTTGGTGGAAGGTGATCACTAAGTGGAGAGGACTAAGTCTCAACTTGAGACTGAGCCTCTTGTTTTACCCATTGTGCTATTTTCCCTGTGTTTTAATCTGATATGTTTTTTTCACATTAAGATAAACTAAAATTTGATAGTTATTTTTTCAATAGTTTATATCTATTTTGAATCAGTAGATTAGTTTCCAAAGTTTGACTAATCTTTATATTATTAAATCTAAGAACTAACAAATCTTCTGAGAATCTAATTAAATGTTCTGAGCTTTTATAAATTCACTATAAATTGACTTTAATTTTATTTTAATAGGGGATGTTATTTTAAAGAACCAATTTTAATAGGAATTTTATAGATACTCAATTCACCCCCCTCTTGAGTCATCTACTCTGACCAACATTTGGTATCAGAGGAAGATAAAAAGTTATTTGTTAGTTTTCAAATCATATCAATTGTTATTATAGTTGTTTTTCAAAGATCTCAAAATTTCTGTTATTTCTAAATTTGTATCTCTTCGAAATTATTTTACAATCTATATCATGGAAAATAGATTAGAAGGGGATGCTACCAATATACCACCTTTCTAGAAATGGAACTAATTATGCTCAGTGAAAACTTAAAATGAAAATACATCTAGAAAGCATGGGATTTGAAATCTAGACTACTATTGAAATTAAATTTAAAATTCCTAAAACTGGTAGAAACACATGGGATGGACCTACCAAAACCACCATAACAATAATTGTGAAGCAATGAATGCTATCTACTGTGCACTAAGAGATTAAGAGTTTAACTGTGCCTCTGCTTGTAAAACTGCACAAGAGATTTGGGACACTTTTTCCGTTTCTCATGAGGGAACATCTAATGTTAAAGAAATGAGATTAAATACTTATACTACTAAATATGAAAACTTCATAATGAAAATTGATGAGTCTATTTATGATATGTATATCAGGTTCAATGAAATTGTGAATATAATGATTTATTTAGGAATAGAAGTAAAAACCAAAGATCAGATTATGCGGATTCTGCGATGCTTACCAGAAAGATGGCGTGGAACATCTGTTTCAATCAGAGAATCATGCGATATTGATAAGATTCCAGTGAAGGAATTGATTTGAAAATTAATGATGTATGAAGAGGAATTAAAAGTGAATCATGAAGAGGATGAACCAAAATGAAAGTATGTAGCTTTCAAGACAACCACTTCTAAAATTTAAGACAAGGATAAAGTTCAAACTGCCATTGAAAGGTCAAGCAGTGCTGAAGTAGCTACATATAGTGATGAAGAAATGGCCCAGTTGGCCAGAAGATTCAAGAAAGTTTTTAGGAAAAAATAGTTTTTTCAAAAAACCCAATTACAAAGGAATGTATGATAACAAGGTAAATTGAAAAAAGGATTGGAAGAGAAATGATAAATTAGAAGAGATAATTTGCTACGAATATAAAAGGAAAGGACATGTGAAGGATGACTGTACAAATATAAAATACAAGAAAAAGTATAAAAATAAGTATAAAAGGTATAATAAAGTAACGAAGGCCACCTGGAGTTCCTCCGAGGATAGCTCAAGTGAATCTATCTCTTCTCAATATGAGAAAGATGATACGACTAATATCTGTTTTATGACAAACACAACTAAGTTAACCTTAGACTCTCCTGTGCATAATTCTTATTATTCTGATAGTGAGTCAGAGAATATGAAAAATGATGAATTATTCGAATATTTACACATGTTAGAAGAAACATGTAATGAGTTGAAAGATAAGTATAAATTTTTGAAGAAACAACATGTTCTTACTATGACTGTTAACTCTGAACTTACAACTAAAAAAGAGAAAAATGCTCAATTTCTCAAGGAGAACAATGAGTTAGAAATGTCTAATGAGCAATTAAATAAATACTTGGAAAAGTTCACTAATGGGAAAAATAATCTTACTCAAATGCTCAGTAAAAAAATAGATCCTATGTATACTTTAGGAATAAGATATCAACCCGGTCAAAGGAATTTATCAAAATCACATTTTTTAACCATATCTGGAAAATCTTCTTCCTTTTTCAAAAATCATAATTTTGTAGTAAGTTCCAGTTCCAAGAATTCTTTTACTGCATCAAATTCTTCAGGAACAAATAGAGTTTACTTTTCAAACACACTATATTCTACACATAAGAAACCCATAAGACAATTGTGGGTTCCTAAAGATTATATCACTAATGTATGTGGACCCAGACAAATATGGGTACCAAAGTCATTTCTTGGATGAACTGTTTTGTAGGTAAACTGCCTAAAGAGATCTTGTAAAAAGCTATGGTACTTGGACAGTGGCTGTTGAAGACAAATGACTCAGGACTATTAAAGTTTTAAATGTCTTACCAAGATTGATGGAGGACATGTCACATTTAGTGACAATGGTAAAGGAAAAATCATCAGCCTAGGCCAGATTGGTAACCCAAACTCTTTTTCAATTTCTAAAGTACTGTGTGTTGATGGATTAAAGTATAACCTTCTCAACATATCTCAATTGTGTGATTATGGATTTAATGTTAAATTAAAAAATTATTCATTCCCTGTTTTTAATGCCAAAAATAATTTAGTATTAACTTCCTTTATAAATGATAATGTATATGCCATAAATATAAACACACTAGCCTCACAGAATGTCTCCTGTCTGAATGCCTTTCAAAAAGATTCTTGGCTCTGGAATAGAAGACCAGGACATTGCAACATACACTCTCTTATAAAGTTAAATAGAAAAGGTTTAGTTAAACACTTAACCAAATTAGAGTTTCCAAACAATAATGTATGTAATACTTCTCAAAAGGAAGGAAACATAAAATCTCTTTCAAACCAAAGAAAGAAGTAACTACTTCTCAACATCTTGAGTTGGTTCACAAGGAATTTTTTTTACTATCTAGATTTTTGAGTCTCAATGGGAAGCACTATGTTTATGTTCTTATAAATGATTTCTCTAGGTACACCTGGACCTTTTTCCTAGATCACAAAAGTGAAGATTATTCACTCTTTACCAATTATGCTAGGACTGTAGAAAATATCAGTGGACTTAAGATTAAATCTTTAAGAAGTGATCATGGTCGTGAGTTTGAGAATCAAGATTTTGAAGCTTTTTTCTCACTAAATAGATATAATCATAATTTCTCTACTCCTAGGACACCTCCAAAAAATGGCGTGGTAGAAAGAAGAAATAGAACTATACATAAAATTTCCCAAACTATGCTCAATGAATATGACCTAACTATTTACTTCTGGGCTGAAGCTATTAATATAGCTTTTTATATAATAAAAAATATCTTAATCAGAACAATCCTTAAGAAAAATTCTTATGGGTTTTGGAATAATAGGAAACCCAAAGTAGGTTATTTTAAAGTGTTTGGATGTAAAGTTTATATTCTGAACACTAAAGATAATTTAGATAAATTTTCATCTAAAAGAGATGAAGGAATATTTCTTGGATATTCTTCAGCAAGAAAAGGCTATAGAGTCTTTAATAAGAAAACCAAATGTTTGGAGGAATCTGTACATATCAAGTTTGATGAAGTAGATCCATTGGATCCCAATACCTCACTAGAAAATATTTGATGAGGATATGTCCAATCGAGACATTAATGATAAAAACTCAAATCATCATATGAAGGAATATATAAAAACTTCCAGTTCTAGAAATTCTCTAGATCCCAACCATAGTGAACCAGATCAGCCTGACCAACCTGAAATATCAAGTCCAACCTCCTCTAAACCAACTAGGACCCTTAAGAATAATCCCCTAGATACTGTTGTTAGATATTTTGATAGAGGAACAAAAACAAGAACTTTTTTGAAAAACCAGGTTGAACATCAAGCTTTCTTGTCGTAGTTTGAACCTAAAAATATCAATTATGTGATCATAGATGAATTTTGGGTAATGTCCATGAAAGAATAACTTAATCAGTTTGAAAGAAATAAATTTTGGAAACTTGTAGATAGACCAAAGGTTACTTTGTTCATAGGAACCAAATGGGTGTTTAGAAATAAATTAGATGAAGTGAGAAATATAGTTAGAAATAAAGATAGACTAGTTGCATAAGGATATAATCAAGAAGTGGGAATTTATTATGAAGAGACCTTTTTACCGATAGGTAGACTTGAGGTAATTAGGATCTTACTTGCATATGCAACACACATGGATTTTAAACATTATCAAATGGATATCCAAAGTGCTTTCATAAATGGTTATATAATTGAGGATGCTTTTGCCAAACCACCCCGAGATTTTAAAAATCTACATTTTCCAAATCATGTGTTAAAATTATAAAAAGATTTATATGGTTTGAAACAAGCTCCAAGAGCTTGGTATGAAAGGTTGATTAATTTTCTAATTTCTACAGGCTTTACAAAAGGACTTGTATATTCTACATTATTTATAAAAATAATTTCAAAATAAGTTTTAATATTACAAATATATGTAGATGATATTATCTTTGGATCTTCTAAAAGTTCTTTATGTAATGATTTTTCAAACATAATGCAAAGTGAGTTTGAAATGAGTTTAATGGGTGAACTTAAATATTTTCTTGGATTAAAAATATTTCAAAATAAATAAGGTATTATTTTAAATCAAAGTAAGTAAACTAAATATATTTTGAAAAGATATGGCTTTGATAGAGTTAAGAGTAGTGAAACCCCTATGAGCTCCACATATAAGTTAGATATTGATGAAAATGGAAAATTAGTTGATCAAACTGCTTATAGAGGAATGATTGAGAGTTTGCTGTACTTAACTTCTTGTAGTCCAGATATTAGGTTCAGTGTTTATATGTGTGTGAGATTTCAAGAAAACCCAAATGAGTCACATTTAAATGGTGTTAAATGAATTTTTAAAAACCTTAAGTATAAATAAAATTAATATTATTCTATCCTAAAGGAAAACCTTTCGATTTAGTTAGCTATTCAGATGTTGAATTTAGTGGATGTAAGTCAGACAGAAAGAGTACCTATGGAACATGTCACCTTTTGGGAAATTATGTAATATCATGGTATATTAAAAATCAAAATTCAGTTGCCTTATCAACTACTGAAGCAGAATACATTGCTTCTGAAAGTTGTTGTGCACAAATTTTGTGGAAGAAACACACCTTATTAAACTATGGATTTCAATTCAGACATATCCCCATAAACTGTGACAACACAAGTGCTATTAACATTTCTATGAATCCAATTTATCATTTTAGAACAAAGCATATTGATGTAAGACATCAATTTTTGAGAGATCATTATAAAAAAGGTGATATAACTCTTGATTTTATTGGGACTGAGCATCAGCTTGCTGGTATATTCACTAAACCCCTAAACTTCGAGAGAATTAATTATATCAGAGATGAACTAGGAATGATAAATCTCTAAGATATTGTGAAAACAATCCTTGAAACTGATCTTGTGAAACTGATCCTTGAAACTGATCTTGTGAAACCGATCCTTGAAACCGATCTTGTGAAACCGATCCTTGAAGCTGATATTGTGAAACCCATCCTTGAAACCGATCTTGTGAAACTGATCCTTGAAACCAATCTTGTGAAACCAATCCTTGACATTGATCTTGTGAAATCAATCCTTGAAACCGATCTTGTGAAACCAATCCTTTAAACTGATATTGTGGAACCAATCTCTGAAATCAATCGTGTAAAAATGATTCAATAAAACCGATACATTTAAGTATACTTTTATAATTTTGTCTATTTTAAATAAAATGACATTGTTTTGGTATTTTTTTCCATGTTTATATTTTATGCTTCATGATTTAAAATCCCTAAATGATATACTAAGTTTGATCCATCCTGACCTTTCACCTTCCCACTTCTATAAAGCCTTCTACTCTTTGTCACTCTATATCTCAACCCTTGACCTATCAACTCATTTGGAATCCAAAACCTCGAAATGGAAAGGACCAAGTGCTCCATGGAAGAGCCAAGAAAATCCACACCTACTAAGCATCAGAAAGGTGAGTCCAGTGGGACTGCAAAATTGAGCTTGGAAAGCTGAGTGGTTAAAACAGAGAAGGAAGTATCTGTAGAGTGGCTTCTGTCAAGTAAGTCATTTTTATTGAGAGTGGTGGAATCTCAAGGGTGGCTAAGATGGTTCTATAATAATGAAATGCCTTATTATCCCCAGCTAGTACATGAATTTTATCATCATTTGAAGATATCCATGGATGAAGCTGAGGAAGCTAAGATGAAGTCAGTGGTAAAGGAAAAGGATATAGATTTTTCATATAAGGAATGGGTAGAGTTCTTGGAGATGCCTCATGAAGGTGTCTATGCTAATTATCTGGGTAATATTCCACCTTCCTCTGATTTATTATCTTATGAAGATGCTCTAAAAGAGATGACTAGAAATGGATAATCTATGAGGACTATTTAAAGTGAGTTTGAAGGAGAGGTAAAGTTTCTTTTTAAGTTTATACAACATCAGATCTACCCAAGGAAAGGAGATTTCACTATTGTGAAGTATCAGGATATATTCCTGATCTATCTATTGAAACATGGGATAAAAGTGAACCTATGTAGGTATCTAATGGTGCATGTATCTGATTTGATAAATCCATACAATAAGGAAACATGTTGGTACTATCCGAGGATGATCTCAGCCATTTTAAAAAAGGTAGGTTGTGTGGAAGATGAAGATGAAGAGATAAGTTCATGTAGTGGTTTCTGCATTCAAGAAGATATTTGTAAATGAATAAAGGTCTTTTGGAACCCATGGAAGAAATGAGGGGTAGGTGATGAGGAAAGGCTGTATGAGGATTTCAATCTTGTTGACCATCTGACCAGACCGAAGGATCAAGTTGATCTAGGTCTCAAACTAGGAGAAGAACTTGTTTATTATGATGAGGATGCTGAGACTGAAGTACCAAGGGAAGAAGGATCTCCTTTTGATGACAGGAGTGATCCTGATATTTTTAAAAGCCCCAAAGATAAGTCCTATGGACCTTCTCTTCCACATTTGGACTTACCCTCAGGAGAATCTTTGTTAGGTGATGAGGATGAGGAAGAGACCGATATTACTGGAGTTGATGGTTATGTAAGTAAATCAGACGAGGATTCTGATGATGATGATGATTATGGATGAAATGATGAACATTCAAGTGATTCTTTGAAAGTGGGATAACAATTAGTTGACAGATCTAGTGAGGAATCTGTACGTGGAGCAGGTAATGGTGTTGAGACTGTTGAACAAGAAGATGTTGATCATTGAGATACTGTTCATAAAGAAAGATCACCCCATCCTAATGTAGAAAATCAAGAAATCATTCAGGAATTAAATGAACCTATAGCTGGTGGCCATGACAAAGAAGCTGAGGATCAAGTGACTCGAATTGATGAAGTTCTTGGAGAATTTGAAGTGGTTGGAGCTCATGTAGAACCTCAAGCTTAGTTGATACCAATACCCAGAAATGTCATTATGGATAGTGAAAAGGATGAAGAAGTTGATGAAGAATAAGTTGTTCCTGAGCCTCAAGGAAGAAAGATCAGGATTGACACTGTTGATCCAAGAGACTAGACCTATACCTGAGATTGGAATAATGATCTATGATACATTCTTTTTGGGTTGGAATATGACTCAGATGAAGAGAGGGTGCCTCCTCCTCCTACTCCACAAGCCCAAGCTAAAGCTGAACCTATTCCACTAGTTGCATCTCTAGCAGTAGATCCAGTTTCACAGACAGTTCCTAGTGACTATTTCCCTATGGTTGATTTGGAGCAATTAAAAAATGATAGATGTGAGTCAATGAAAGCCTCAATTGGATCCATAAGTGTATCCTCCACTTCTATAGGAATTTCAGATGCATACTCAGTAAAGATTGTAGGGATGGTGATCCCGGAGATTCAACCAAATTTCATTACCACAACAAAAACCAGTATTAGGCATAATAGCTTACTGAGATAAGAAGTAATGAAGATGAGCAATGAGTTAAATTCTCTAACCTCATATTTCAAGACCTCATTTAGTGGTGTACTGGAAGTTCATAGGAACATGGTGACTCATCCACTAAGTGTATATCTGAAGAAATTGAAAGAGGAACTTGGAAAAATGATTACTAGCCCTTCCAGCTACAGGAGTGGAAGATGTGCTTTTGTTGATTTGGAATCTCTAAAGGTTGTGAGGAGAGAGGAAATACAAAATCCTCAGAGTGTTTCAGACAAAGAAACTCTTGAAAAGGTGCATCGAAATATAGACCTTATGTATAATATGATAAGGAAATGCACAAATGAAGCCTCAGAAGCTCAGAAAGAGATTAGAGAGAAAGTGGATAAGTACTTTAATAAGATTTATACCAAGAATGATCTAATAAATAACTTTAGGTTTCTAGAAGAAAGTATCAGAATACCTCTTGTCACAGAAGAGGTCAAGAAACAAGTTACTCAATTGAAGGAGTTTACCCATTTGCTGAATAAATTCATGGAGAATAAGGATGACTTTGAGAAAGCTATGCAATATGGTGGTGAAATCATAAATGATTTCATCAACCTCTTTAAGAAATATCTACATGTTCATGATGAGGAAATTTTGGATCCTCCTCCTACTTCCATTGGTACTACCTCTTGGCCTCCTTCTCCAATGACCGTCTCTTAGGCTCTTTACCAGATTCAACCGATCATTACTGGGTAATCTTCTAGTCGTGTGTTGTCATAAAGAAGTCCTAGTTTTGCAGCCAATGTCCCTACAGGTGTTTCCCTTCCTGGTGTTATCTTCATACCGCCTCTTCCCTCTGCCACTCCCAAACCTTCTCATCCTACTACAGATCCTTTAGATAAAGGCAAAGCCCATTAGAAGCCAAACCCTTAGGGATAGATTGTATCTTTGATAGGGATTTATCTCTTATTATTTACTTTACTCTTTTTCATCTTAATAGAGCCCTTTTTATGCTTCTTTATATATATATATATATATTTATCTTCTTTCTATTATTTTTTTGCTAATACCAAAAGGGGGAGAAAGAAGAGGCATAAATTATTAATCTAAGGGGGCGAAATTATGGTATAAGACACATGGAATGTCCTCATCATAATACATTTATTGAGGGGGAGTTTTTTTTAAAAAACTCACAAAAGGGCAGGATTTAGTTATATTGAATAATCAAATTTAGTGAAGATTATAATAAGTCTAGTTATTATTATTCTTTATATTTACATGTATTCCATAATTTGTGATTATCAAAAAGGGAGATATTGTTGGACCCTCTATGTTGTACTCATTTTTATAATCACAAATAATGTAAATCTATATATACTACTATTTATTTCCATTTAATATATCTAAGTAAATCAATTATTTCATAGAGAACTATACACTTCAATAAGTCAATAATCTATATATAGATATGAATCAATATGTTTACAAGTGTATTCTTACCTGTATTTTTTGGATGTCACTTAATCTAGTAATGTTATGTGTAAGATAGACACTTCATAAGCTTTTCAGAGTCACTCGAACCAATAGTTGGTTCGATACAACGATGTTCAACCCACCGGTGTTCGACACACCGATGTTTGATAGACCGATGTTTGACAGACCGATGTTCGACACACCGATGTTTGACACACCGATGTTTGAAAAAATGATGTTCGACACACATATGTTCAACACACTGATGTTCGACACACTAATGTTTGACACAACTATGTTCAACACACCAATGTTCGACAGATCGAAGATGACTAACTGAAGATGATAGACCGAAGATGAAAGACTGAAGATGACAGACCAAAGATGACAGACCAAAGATAATAGGCCGATGGTGACACACTGATGCTAACAAGCAGAAGATGACATACTGGTGCAAATGACTCACTGATAGTCATAAATAACTATTTCTAATTTATTAATTCAAATTAATTTCTAACAATCATATTTATAAAAATTAATGTTTCTTGACATTATTTAATGTTTTCTGTAGGTTTATCCGTAGACAGTATGAGGTACATGCACATGGGGAGATCTTCATTCCTACTGGACCTTGAAGTATAAAAGGATTACAAGCTCAACCTAAAAAGGTAGATTCTGAACCTACTAGAAAAACAAAAGGTTGGCTGTGACAATGTGTAAGATATTGCAAATAGAAGAACTCAAAGCTTGAGTACACAAGGAGTTTAATATTACAAGCAGTAATCTGCTAAAGCTTGCTGAACATCCCCACATAGAAGAGAAAAACATTTTCACACCTAGAAGCTAGATTATAGAGTCTACGATACTCTGTTTTGGAGCCAACTTCCAGAAGAGGACTCGAATATCATTTTCTATACATCTATTGAGTCCAGAGCTTTACTACACAACACACATATATTTCAAACTCTATTCTTCTTTTATAACACTATTGTGATATTGTGTTTACTATTTGAGCAGTGTGTGTATCTGTTTATGTCACCCACACTGTCTCCTGATCATAACTGAAGGATATTAAAATATCCTCACTCTCAATTCCTTTTTACTCTTGAATCCCACGTAGAACTCTGGAGGAGATCCTGTGTGATCTGTTTGATATTTTTCCCACGAATAACTATGGTAGAGGTCCAGTGTGACCTAGATATCCCTTTATGCCATTGTGAACCCTGATCCAGGGTGTGGATCAAATATTTATTAACATAAACTTCTTGGTGGCAGGTGATCACCAAGTGGAGATGATTAAGTCTCAGCTTGAGATTGAACCTCTCGTTTTACCTGCTATGCTGTTTGTCACATGTTTTAATATGATATGTATTTTTTCACATTAAGATAAACTAAACTTTTATAGTTATTTTAGAAAGCGTTTATATCTATTTTGAATCAGTAGATTAGTTTCAAAAGTTCGACTAATATTTAGATTGGTAAAACTGAGAACTAATCAATCTTCTGAGAATCTAATTGAACATTCAGGGCTTTTATAAATTCACTACAAACTGAGTTTGATTTTATTTTAATAGGGGATGTTATTTTGAAGAACCAATTTTAACAGAAATTTTTATAGATACTCAATTCGCCCCCCCTCTTGAGTCATCTAGTCCGACCAACATCTTCATAAGTAAATTTTATATAGTAAAACATATAACATATAATATATTTTCAATTATTGGTAGATATGTAAGACTCTTCCTTTATAAAAATTCCAATATGTTTGATATTTTATAAACTCCACTGTAATGTGTAATATTTATGACTTAGATAAATTTACAATTCATCAAAGTTCACACTATGATATGTAATATCCTTCAAAGAATATGTAATATTTTCTATAAATACATAACATTCCATACTTTTCCATAGTTTGTTAAAGAATAAACATTATAACACTTCCTAAATAAAAAATATACATGAACATGTATGATATTTTCCTTTATGAAATATAAAATAAATATGAATTTTTCCTAACACAATATGATACTTAAGGTTTTATACATTTACAAAATTTTGAATATAATATATTCATCATAAAATTTACACTAAACACATAATAAATACTCTTCAACACATGTGATTTTATAAATTTAAATTAGGATACATATTATTTTTGATAATAAAAATAATTTTTTTAGGGATTAAACATAAATGAGACCAATGAATGAATTCACAAAAAATATATAATATATGTTGGAGATTATGTAAGATATTTTTAACAAAAAATTTTCAACGTACCAGGATATGGAAGATAATGTTGAGTCCACTACAAATATATGTAAGGTATTTATTTCTCATGTAAGATGATAAATTTGATATTTGAAAAAGGGAAGTATTTCAATGGGATACATAATATATTTTGATATTACATAACATATATTAGTTTTCCAAAAGTCCAATGTGATCGACCGATACACAAAATTGTACAAATATCCTCTTCCACCAATGATTCACTGTGTAACACTTATGTCCATGATACAACTAAAAAAACATCAATAAAAAATATCATAACTCTTAAATACTTAAGACCACATTGCATGAAAAACCCCACACTACAATACAACCTTCACAGTGTGATTCACTAAGTAAACTTGTAAAACTCCTTCCATAACCCATAAGACTACCAATAGATTTCCCTAGACTCCCAAATACTCATTGAAAATTATTAAGAAATTTTATAGGAAATTATGGGTTCTTTTATGAGATACCTCTCAAAGTATTATCATCATTGAGAGTCAAAATAAAATGTAGATAAAATAGAAACAAACCCAAGTAAAGGATAGGGAAACCCAATATTTCACATTAAATACCATTCAAATGATTTATTCCCTCAAGAATCCATCCCAAAAATGAAATAAGATGGCCCAAAGCTTATCAAACCTAGGGATAAATATACTAAGAAGTAACATAAACATTGAGGGAATCCAAAAACAAGAAAATAATACAAAACCATCCAACTTGATCCATAACCAACCTCTAATTATCCACTCCATTCAACAAAACCATGTTAAAAAATAAATATGCATAGAAAAAAACCCACTACAAATTTTGAAATCTTTTGGAAGAACCCCCCCCCTCAAAATATGTGTGAAAAAAAATTTACTTTAATATTGAAATATAAATACACATACAATTTTAAATGGGTTTAAAACCCACAATTAATGTGAAATCCCAGTCCCAAATTCCATTCAGAGGTGCCCCAAGATCAGTTAGGCACATGGCCTCAAGTACATCTCACTGAACGCCAGAGGATATCGACTAGTAGTGAGGGCCTAGGGTGTGTCTGTAGGGAGACTATTACCTCATTACTAGAGTTTATAAAAATAGATAAATAAGATAACATGAAAAGTAAAGGGATTAGTAATAAATAGAAGACACACAAAAAGCAGACTAAAGTAATAAAAAATAGGAAGAAACAGATATCAATACCCAAAATATGAGGATGATATATGTCATGCATCTAGAAAAATATAAAACATGGATAAAAAGTAGCATACAATACATTCTTAACAAAATTATAAAAAAGGAATCCAAAAAATATCCCCCATATCCCAAGCTCCAACTCGTTATTATACTACCAGCTCCATCCTAATCAAGAAAGCAATCAAGTGTCTGCAGTGGTATACTTCCATTTGTCAACACATTTATACATGTAATCTTCCAAGGTGCCAATGTTGACCCATATATGGTGTGAGATAAATCTCAGTAGCCACCATCAACAGCATATATAACATCCAGTCTATATAATATAAACTGAAACAATGTTCGAGTATGCATATATAAAATTAATGAAGTAAATTAATGTAAATAACCAAGTACATGCTTCATCCCTCTACTAACATCTGAACATGTAACCATTTCATTAATTAATTAGGTTCCATTTTTATATTTAAGACACATGAGGTGAAACTAGAAATGACATCCTCACATTATAGTAATAATAAAGGATCCAAGATGTTATAAGGAATCCTTGATGGTATGAATAATAAAGAAGTTCCAAGCTAATAACCAATGTAACCTTAACCTCAGAGGTTGATCCAACTCAGGTAGTAACTATATCTTGGATAAGGGGTAAGACTATAATCCAAGGGGAATCTCTCAAGGCATTCCCCAATAATGTAAATCTAACTGAGTCCATGGGAAAACTCCAAGGTAAAATAGAATAAGTAGTGACTAGGCCCAAGTGTGTATCCAAGGTGCCTCATGTCCTTATATATCACACTAGATCCAATTATTGTATCCAAGGAATCCTATAATGATAAAATTAGGGATCCTACGGTGTCATTCTAGGCATCTATAAGTAGACAAGGATCGAGTTCTTAGGTGGGTCTCACCCTTGGAAATCAACATCCTTGAATCAGAATGGCATCCACAGGTGATCAAGGAATTCCATCAGGATTACAAGGTGATATCAAGTCTTAACACTCATATTATAATGAATAGGTCTATATTAATTAGACACAATATAATCAATTCATTTAATAAGTTTGGCCATGTAATGGTCATTCCACTTAATAAGCAAAGAGATTCATTCCATGCCGTTTATACAAGTGAAAAGGTATCTCAAGGATATGAAACCATTTATTTAATTAATATAATTGAAAATCATTTTATAAGTTTCAATCTACTAATTTCCATTAAACATGGAAAGGGGTTTTATATACATGCAACTGAACCATTGGATTACTTCAATTGGGCTAAGTCATATATATAGTATACTTTCCAATTAAACAATTTGAGAATTCGTTAGTTAAGTAGAGTACTTACCTTAGAAGGGTAAGTTGATATATATAAATTTAATAGAAATTTTTGATTCATACTTTCAATTGAGACACATACCTTTAACAAGGTTAATTCACAACTCACCTGAAGGATTGCACACATAGGCTTAAAATACACCAAAAGAATAATTAATGGAAACAACCTACATGGTGTGGTCTTTGTTGAGGTCACAACCATCAATGATGGATATAATTTATAAAAAGAGTCTTAGAACACAATTTTAATGACTATAAGAAAGGAAAATCAATTAAATAGGTGATGCTTGATGAAATTGGTGTGCACACAAGGAAATTTATAAAACAAAAAAACACGAGGGATGAGTTATAAAATACATACCTAATGCTCATATGACTATCCTTATCCAATATAATCCTATATTTTGACATTAATTTGAAGTGATCTAAATAATGGATCAATTTCATAAAAATAGGGCATATGATTTTTTATCTAAAATGAATCTTCGATAAAAAGAAGAACAATAAATGGATAAAAATTAATTAAGATCTTACTAGTGCGGATCCAATGAGATGAATGACAATCGAATCAGAATTTGGATATACGATCAAGATTGATTCATATATTAGGATTAAAATGAGATCAATAGGAGAAAAAGAGAGGTGCCTGTCTATTAGGGAGAAAATAGGAAAGTCTGGTTGATTCAAAATAGAATTTTAATGGAATTTATGATAAAATAACAAAAAATTGCCATCCCATGGTTTGGACACATAGTTGGTCAAACCATGTTCTAAACAGTAATATTATAATATAGGGAGGGGTAACCCACATGGTTAGGATGCATGTTATGAGAAACTATGTGCCAACTGTGGAAAAAAACTCTACAACATGTATGTAGTTTTTTACATGATTGTGTGTCCCAAACTACATAGTTTTTATAACCGTGCATCCTTTAGGAATCCACTATCCAACCTCACTTGGTTATAAATAACCATTTGGCCTACCCCATATGGTTTTTACTAACCGAATGATAGGCCTTTTTCTCCCAAAAGTTGGGTTTCTGGATCTGAACCAGCTCCAGACACCCCCGAGACACCCATGAACTAATTAATAATTCTTATTAGGTCCAACAAAATAATTCGACCAAATTTAATAAGATCTATAACTGAGTAAAAATCTGGGTTCTTATAGTCTTCCCCCCTTAAAGGAACTCGACCCTGAGTTCACCTTCTAAAGTAGGAGAAACACTATCTGAGAACAACTCTGGGCACTTGGCATGTACATCAGCCTCCCGCTCCTAAGTCTTATCTTGTACACGACCATGCTGTCATAGTACCCATACTAAAGTGATAGACTATCCGTAGAGAACCTTTGTTCTCTAGTTGAAAATGGATATAATATACTCCTAAAATGAAGCATCAACATCAAACTCAACATCATTGGGATCAAAAGTATGATACAAGTCGACATGATACTATAAAATCTATGAAACATGGAAGATGTCGTGCATGGAATGATACCTATAAGGTAGTAGAAACTGATAGGCTACCATCTTGAATATCTATAGAATCTAAAACAACCTTATATAATGATGATATAACTTACCTTGAATTTTTATCTATCTACTCCCTATCTTCGGTGATACCCAATGGAAAACACGATCTCCAAACTCAATCAATAGAGGTCATGAATGGAGATTGACATAAGATTTATGTCTAGACTAAGTAGTAGACATACACTTCCTGATGATCTAAATGTGGACTAAGGACCTAGTAGGGATACCTATACTGGCTCTAGCTAGCACATGGGTGAATGAAAATACCTACCATACAAGGGCTTAAAAGGATCCATCTGAACTGTTTCTTGGAATATGTTATTATAGGATAACTCAATGAGAGGGATATACTTCTCCCAAGAACCTTTAAAATCAAGTATGCATACCTAAAACATTTCCCTTAGAACTTGTATTTTCTGTTTCAACTATCCATCAGTATGAGGGTGAAAGGAAATTATTAGAAGCACATGTGTACCCATATATTTCTATAGCCCCTTCCAGAATGATGACATAAATTAAGTGTCTCTATCTGAAATGATAGTATGAGGGACCCCATGTAGTCATATAATCTCATAGACATACATTCATCCCATATCATTAATTGATAATATCTCCAAAAAGAAAGGAAGTGGGATAATTTCATTAGTTAGTCAATGACTACCCATACATCATCTCTACCTCTAGGGGACCTCGGTAAACCGAATACAAAGTCCATGGAAACATATTCCCATTTCTATTCCGGTACATAAAGTGACTGTAACAAGCCTTTAGGTCTCTTGTGCACCACCTCCACCTACTGATAGGCGGAACACCTAGTGATAAATCCTTCTATCATACATTTTATCCTAGGACACGAATACTAGCATTTCATATCTCAATACATCTTGGAGCTTCTTGGATTAACTACCCACTGAGAAGTGTAGGACTCACACATTAACTCCTCTATAATATTTTTATGAAGCCATACAAATCCATGAATATGAAAAATTTCTTCTTTTTCCACAATCCAATTTAGAGGTGGGTCAGCTCCTGAAATACTCTCATGGGGAAGCAATTATTCAAGATCTAAAAATTGCCTTCTCCTCACATTCTCAAGGAGGGAATGGGTAACTATAAAGGCTAAGTGATAAGACCGCTCATGACTATCATGAAACTCTATATTCTGCTAAAAAAATAGGATCATCAATTTATTTTCGTCACTAGGTTCCCATATGGCATGTCCTTGAGTTTTCCCACTCATCACATCTGCTACCACATTGCATTTTCTAGGCATATAGAAAAGCAAAAAATTGAAGGGATAATGATATTCAACCCATACCCACTGTAAAAAATAAATCCATACTTTTTAAAGATGTATTTAAGGATCTTATGGTTTTTATACACAATAAATTACTCACCCATTATATAATGTCTATAGTAATGCATGTCATGGAAAAATGCTGCTTGATCGAGGTCATACATCAGGTAATTTCTCTCATGGTGCCTCAACTTCTAAGATATGTACACAATGATTCTATCCTCCTACATGATCATTACTCCTAGTTCAATGAATGATGCATAAAAAACACTATATATCCTTTAATAGGCTCTAGAATAATCAAAGTAGTTGTCGATACAATTCTCCCTTTTAGCTTCTGAAAGGCTTTCTCACACTTTTCTGACTATAGGAACTTAATGACTTCTTTTAAGAACAGTAAGAGGTGCAGAAAGGTGTGATAAGTCTTGTATGAAATTCCTATAATATCCATTCATCCCAAATAAACTATGAATAACAAAAATGTTCTCGTGATTCTCCTAGGAATCTAAAACACTCACCTTATCTGGGTAAACATATACTCCTGATTCTAAGATGATATGAGCCAAGAAGTGAACATTTTCAAAATATAAATGTAAATTATAAATATTGGAATTAATATGTTGCTCTCTTAGTGTAATCATAATGATCTTAGGGTTCTTATAATGGTAGATACTAGTGTTAGAATACACCATGATTTCATCCACAATGACTATGAAAAAAGAGTCCAAATAGGGGTGTGACACCCTATTCATCAAAGCCATGAATATAGAGGCTGAGTTTGTAAGACCAAATGGAATAGCGATGTACTAATATAGACCATACGTACTATGAAAATATTTACAAGGTATGTATAAATTATTGAATCATACATGATGATCACCCAATATCAAATCGATCTTAGAAAACACCCTTGATCCTCAGAGGTGGTGAAAGAGATAATCTATGAAAAGAAGTGGATACCGGTTCTTGACCATAATCTGGTTCAACCATCTATAATCCATCCATAGATGAAGGTTCATATCCACCTTATTGGTGAAAATAATTTGAGAAACCCATGAGTAATTATTGGGACATATAAAATATTTGGCCTCTAAGCCCTCCAACTATCACTTGAGCTAATATAAATTAGTAGGTTCCATCTAGTACAGAGGAATGAGCACTAAAGAGGCTCCTAAAACTGAATAGATAGTAATATATAAACCTATATCTAGAGTTAATATTAAAAAATAAATGGGAAAAACATCCCTGAAATGATATACTGTTTGAGGGTATTAAACATGATGTAATCCCTAATCCTCAATGAATATATTGGAAATATGGGAAGTCACTCCACCTAGCCCATGATGATTTGGTCCATCTCTACCATCTTGGAAATCCCACCCATCATTTTATAGATAATTGATACCCTTTAGTGATGTAAATGACACCCTACAGTGATAGAATTTTACAAAGGTGTGATATGGAACCAACCAATCCATTATGAGAATGTTATCAAAGCTTGTCATATCGAGAAAAAAGAGGTCCCACAAGAAAAGGCAACTTCCTACCTCAAGGGGAGAGTCCATACATTAGTGTATTCCCTCTTACCGTACACCCAATGGTCTATCTAGGGTCATTACACTACAAAAATACTATATTTCTAGCATGATACTTTACAAGATAGATAAGGAGATGAAGGAATGTGAAGCACCTATATCAAAAAAAGAAAATACAATAGTAGAGGCTACTATAATAGTACCACATACTGTAGAAGGTTCTGTATCCTGATCCTTAGGTATCGTTTTAGTGAATGCTACTAGCCTGATCCCTGAACTTGTTCTATATATGGACTAACCTGATAAATACCACTCTACTAGAGATGATAATAATCTTATGTATGGATATTATGGACAAAAAATCATCCTCAGTCAGTACTGCAAGTGATACTCTAACTCCCCACCTAACGCAATGTAAAATAACCTTCCTCTAAAGGTGGAGCGGTTACGAATCCTCTTCCACTAGAAGCTGATGGAAATGTATGATAAATCTCTGAATATTCCCTATACAAATACAAGCCTGAGACTTTAGAGGGTCTCTATCACACTGATCCTTCAGATACCATTTTCGTCTACACTGATGACACACCATAGTGCTACTAGTATGGGTACTCTATCTACCACTTCCCTCAAGAAAAATCTTAAGGGATCACTTCATACTATTGGAAGAACTGCTAGCCTACCGCAAAACTAATCCTCTATGCCTGATACTATCACCATAACTTAGGTTGTTCTCAATGATAAGAGTCTGATTGAATATTTCAAAAAATGTAGGTTGGAAAAATACATTCACTTGAGTATGGATGTCATACATGATTTCATCCTTGAAGCGTCTAACACGTGAAAGATCATCATTGGTTAGAAGTAGTGCAAATAATTGTAACTCTATGAAACATGATGAATACTACATGAACAATATAGAACCCTACACAAGATTACTAAACTCTCTATCTTGATCAAATCTCAACATCTGAGGAAAGAACTAATCATAGAAATCAATTTAGAAATTAGCCCATACCATGCCCAGATAGAGACCATCCTGGGTAATTACATACCTCTAGTGCTGGGATGAATCATGCAACATATACATAGAAATATTGTCCATCAACTCTATATACATTTCTAGATGATCAAATATAGAAAAGGTGGAATCTATCCAAGAATAAATAGCATGTGGATCGCCATACCTTGAGAAGGTAGAAGGATGCAGCTGCTGGAACTCACAGGTCAGATTAGCCGTCATAAGTTCAGGTCATAGAGCACCTTGCATGGACTACATTAGATGTAGGAAACTATAAAATAGACGAGAGTCAGTTCCTATATCATGTGTAATATAATTCTATTCATGTGGAATTCTTTGTGGTAAGAATGGTGGATCAGGGCCCACCATGTATGGAGCATGGTTGTTTCCACAATCTCAGCGCACGACATGAGTACATCATGGAAGAATTGGTCTATAAATGAAAACAAAATTCTTCAAAACAAGTTTAATGTAGATAGTTAGAAAAGAGGAATCCATCCATAATAAGAGGGATCACTACCCATGGTATACTATCCCAACCAACCTCTTATAAGGCCAGGTATTGGTAAGGGATATTTATTTAAACTTAAAAGGTTCTAGTAGATGAAGTGTCAACTATACTTCACCTCATCATTTATTAGAAACCATTTATTTTTATAAGTCATATTCCACATTTATAAGTTTCATTTGTTTATTTCCATATATCATAATTTGTATATAATGGATCACCATTCCCAGTGAATTAGTTCCCATACATCATATCATTGAAAATGAAACCCATTCAATTTCATTTTTATGGATCAAATTGGTGAATTACCCATTCCCATAAAACTCATGAATTGAAACAAATAATCACTCAATTGTAGCAAAAAAGTAACAAAAGAATATATATATAATAAGGCTCACAAAAAAACTAGAATATCAAGAAAATAAAAGTAGTGAAATACACCTATATTGAATGGAAATATGCATGGAATGTGGATTTTAGGTGTCTATTATGATTCATGTAATAATTCCCCTTGACCTCATATCCTTGAGCCAATGATGAATCAGGATCACAATCAGAATAATAATAATAACCACGACACAACATGTGCATCACCCAATGGTGAAATTATATAAAATATAATAGGGAAAATAGAACAATAATTAGAATTCAAGAAACATGATATTTACCCTGAACATGGGTTAGCTATGACCAAGAACAACTTATAACCAAGTTCCCAGAATTCATAATATCCTGAGTATTGTATCCAAATAGTAATGAAAGAAATGAAATTCTCTGATACCACTATGAGAGGCCCTAGACTCTGATACCATTCAAAGGTTCCCCAATCCCAGTTGACCACATGGCCTTAAGTGCATCTCCCTGAATTCCAGAGGCTTCTGACTAGCAGCGAGGGCCTATAATGTGATCATGGGGATACTATGACCTTATTAACAGAGTGTAGCACAACATATAAATAATATATTAGGTAAATTAGAATAAGTTGTAATAAACAAAATCCATAAAAGAAGCAGACTAAGGTAATAAACAATAGGAAACAACTGATAGTTATACTCAAAATATGATATGATATATGTAATGTATCTAGAAATCCATAAAACATGGATATAAAGAAACAAATAAATAGACAATAAATGATATATATAAGTAGAAAAAATGAATCCAAAAACTATCCCCAACATCCCGAGCTCCAGCTTGGTCATCTACTACCATCTCCATCTAAAACAAGCAAGAAATCAAGTATCTAAAGTGGTATGCTTCCCTTTATCAACACCTGCATACATGTAATCAACTCGGATTCCAATGCCAAATTAGATAAGTTATAAGATAAAATCTCCACAGTCCACCACTAATAGTTTCTATAACATCAATTTTGTGTAATATAAACTAATATAGTGTGAAATCATGCATATATAAAAGTAAAGTAGTATAGTAATGTAAATACCAATGTACCTGCTTCATCCCTCGGTTGGTGTCTGAACATATAACAAGCTCATTAATTAATTTGGTTGTAGGTTTTATATGCAAGTCACATGAGGTAAAACCAGCACTGACATCCTGACATGATAGTAATAATAAAGGACTGAATATGTAACATGGAATCCATGATGGTATGAATAATGAAGAGGTTCAAAGGTAATAACCAAGGAAACCTTGACCAAAGAGGTCAATCCAACTTAGGTAGTAACTGTACCCCATCTAAGGGGTATGTGTGTAATCCAAGGGGAATCAACTAAGGCATCCCAAAAAAATGTAATTCTAACCAAGTTTAAGGAAAACTTTAATGGTAAAATGGGATAAATAGTGACTAGGACCAAGTGTGTATCTGAGGCACCTCATGCCTGTTGAAGTCACACTATATCCAAGGAGTGTATCCAATGCATCCTATAATGATAAATGAGGGATAATATGATTTCATACTGAGAATCCATAAGTAGTGATGGATTGAGTTCCAAGGTGGGTCTCACCCTTGGCAATTGACATCCTTGAATCAGAATGGCATCCATGATTACTCAAGGAATTCCCTCATGAATCCAAGGAAATCTTGGATCTGACCACTCTTATTATATTTAATAGGCATATATGAATTTGATTCCATTCATTTAATAATTTAATCTATATAATAGTCACACCATTTAATAAGTCAAGTGGTTTATTCCATTCCTTTCGTATAAGTGATAAGGAATCTCAAGGATATGAAACCATTAATTTAATTCATATAATTCATAATAATTTTATAAGGTAAACTCCACAAATTTATATTAAACATGCCAAGGGGTGTTACAAATGCACCACCAAACCATTAGAATACTTCAATTAAGCAAAGTCATATACACAATGTACTTTTCAATTAAACCATTTGAGCACTCATTAATTAAGTAGAGCACTTACCTTAGAAATTTGAAGTGATATATATACATATGACAACCATTTATGATTCATATATTCAATTTAAACACTTAAATTTAACAATTTCAAGTCATAGATTACCTGAACAGTGTTGGAAATTGGATCAAAGGCTACTAAAAGCATTATTAAGGGAAATAACCTACATTGGGTGGTTGTCGTTGAGGTAAAAAACTCCATCATTGGATATAATTAATAAAAGGAATCTTAGAACATTATTTTAATGACCATAAGCAATGAACATCAATTAAAAAGGTGACTCTTGATGAAATCATCATGCACACAAGACAATTTATAAAATGAAAAAATTTTAGGGATTAGTTTTAGACCACCCATCTCATTCTTATATGAATCTCCTCATCTAGTATTAGCCTCTATTTTGGTCTGTATTAGAAGAAATATAAAGGATGGATCAATACCTTAAAAATAGGGAATATGACCATGCATATAAATAGAGTTGTTTATAGAAAGGAGAATGAGAAATGGATAAAAAGGAATTAATATATTACTGGTGTGGATACAACAAGAAAAACGCCGATTATATTAGAATCCGAACAGATGATCAAGATCGATTAATAGATTAGGATTTAAAGGAGATCAAAGGTAAAGAAAAAGAGGTGATTTCCCACTGGAGAGAAAATAGAAAATAAGGGTTGATTTAAAATATAATTTTAAGGTAATTTTGGTAAAATCACCAAAAAATGGTCATCTCATGGTTTCACCACACATTTAAAAAAACCATACACCAACCATGCATCATATTTTGTAGTGAGGCGGAACCCACATGGGTAGGCCGCATGGTTTTAGAAATCATGTACCAACCATGAAAAACTCTTCTGAAACATGTATGTAGTTTTTTTCATGGATTTGCATCCCAAATAACATGGGTTTTCTAACTATGTGGCATGTAGGAATCCAATGTCCATCCTCTCATGGTTAGAAGTAACTATGTGTCCTGCCCCGCATAGTTTCTACTAACCGTGCGATAGGTATTTTTCTCCTAAAAGTGGGGTCTCGGGCTCCGAACCATCCCTAGACACCCCAAAGACACCTGTGAACTCATTAGGAATCCATATTAGATACGAAATAATGAATTAGACCAAATTTAATAGGATCCATACCTGAGTCAAAAACTGGGTTCTTACAATGTTGGTTTTAGTGAAATGTGTCAGATTTCCCAAGGACATTACTATAAATAACTCTCCACTAAAGAATGTAATGCATGATGAATATTAGGGTATTTATACTATTGATTCCCAGAAAAATTACAAAAAAAAGATCAAATTTCGAAACATAGAACACCTCATGCTACTAAAACCCATGGATCAAATCCATGATCTTATTCAGAAGTATTTCCTCACTCCCCCTTATGTGAACCTAAAGACCCACTACTCAAAGTATTCATCTCGAGATTCATAAAAACCTAAGAGGGGCCTTAAAAAATCATCTATCATAGATAAACTTCAATTTATGATATATTATTTATATCTTACCTCTATCCAAGATTTTAATTGAAAATTGAAGACTACTCACTGAATCTCTACCCTCATGGTGGACTTACAATGTTGCGCATGATCTTCCTCACTTTCCAAAAAACATAATTACCAAATGATTATGACTATAAAATGACTCCCCATGCTACACACACTCTTAAACAAATGTTTAATCTCTATAATATTTTCATATGACCTCCCTTTTGGACTTTAAAAATGAAGTCCTTATTGAATTATTCATGAAATGCCTCCCATGACACCCCTATTGCGTTGCCACACTTTAGCTTCCACCATCTTTGAGAAACCTTCTAAAACTATAAAACCACCAAATTAACTTAAAATCAATAAAGATTCTTCAATAAGTCAATGAATACTTCAATATCTTCTAACCAATAATTGTAATCATAGCTAGTTTCAGTACTAAGGAACTTTAATATTTATTAGTGATGTAACTTCAATAACGATCTATCCTAATATTACCCTTTATCTTTTACATTCCTAACGACTCATTAGTGTTTGGTAAACATATCTTTAATTTATCATGAAATAATAATAAAGTTAGCATAAACCACGTAAGGCACAACATCATCATCATCATAGAGGATGATGAAATTTCATAGAAAAATAAACCAACCCATATACTACTATTTCCAACTAGATTCTCTACACGACACTTCTCATAGCTACATCACCAATCCCCACATCATTAATCCACTATCTAACCAGAGAAAACACTATTTACTATACATTCACAACATTAATCTAATAAAAAACTTTTAATAACCCACCAAGAAACATCTTCACCAATTCCTTCTTACCAATAATGATCACGTCAAACTTATTTCTATGAAAAAATTGAATAGAAGTTCCAAAAATAAATTTTATTATGGAAAACCATAATATTAGGAAAATTTTAAGTTGTAAATTTATTGTTTATAAAAATAGTTTATCATCAAATCATATCAACACTTAGAGTAAATAATCATAAAATTACACATTATAAAAATAATAATCTAATTTATTTAAATTACTTTTCAGTGATATAATAATACCTTGCACTTAAATAATATTACTTAAACATACATCTAGATTATTAAATAAATAAATAAACATTATTTTTTTGCATTCATCATGCTTGGAATGTTCTCACTAATTTTTTAGGAATCTTATTAATCATGAAATATAATTTCACGTTATATAGTAGGTTTTATACTTCCACAATTTAGGAGAAACATGTTCATTACAAAAATATTCTTTAAGAAATACACATTATTCACTGAAATAAAAATATCATCGATATAACATGTAATAAACATCCAAGAATACTTATATAAAAATTTATGAAATTTTTCAGTTATCTTTATAAATTATTCCCACTATAATAATTTCATATTTACCATTCATGTCAAATGAATAATTCTTAGAATGAATAATTTACCATTAAATATGTACATCTTTATTTCAAGAAACAAAAAATGTCATGGTATTAACAATTCAACATGTGACAAAAAAATATTACAATATACCAAAAATTTAATCATACTTTTGAAAGAAAGAAACATATTTACTCTTGTAAAATTTCTCTAAATTTAATTATTTATCATTAAGAACAATTTATATCTCCCAAAAAATCTATAAAAAAATAAAAAGATCCAATATTACAATAAATTTAAAACACATGAATCTAATATATCATTATTTGAAGTTAACACATGGAATTAAAATTCATTGGGAAATTCAAAACCCCCTTAAACAAGTTTCTAAAAAATTATTTCATCTAAATAATATATAATTTACCAATGGAAACATTTTTTAAAAAAACCCTTAATTTTTTTGATTAAATTCATTACGAACTATTTAAGAACACATTGATGAAAATTATAAACATCATGGATATGTGTGCAACTCAAGTTCCAGGCCCAAGGAGTTGCATGCCGATAACTAAGGATTTTGACTATAAATAGAATCTCATCCCTCCCCCTGAGAGGCTCTTTGAAAGATAAAGAAATGATATAATATGTGAAAAAATGGGATTTCAGGTACTATTGTAGCTCAAATATTGTAGTAGGTAATGTATCCTGTCAAGTACTGAAGCAGTACTACTCACTAAAGGGTCCTTTAGGTGAAAAAATGGGATTTGGGAATAGAATTTGGGATTTCATGCCCCTGGACCTTCATACCAAGTTCATGGGACACATATACATGGGCCCATGGGCTATTTAATGGGTCTCCCTATACCTAGATATGAAATTGGTATTTTCTTTAATAATAAAAATAGACATAAACCACAAATTTATTATAAGAAAACAAGATATTTAAATCAATTTAATGGGTAAAATATGTTATAGTAAGAAATGGAAACAATATATTCAATAATAAATTATTTTTTGTATAATAACATAATAATATATAAGATCCAAAATAAAAATACCAATGAAGATACTGATAATGATGAAAGTTTCTCTATATTAATTCTACCCTACAATGACTACACTTTATCCAAATTTTTTTAGTAGGTTGTCAAAGTCCATGCATCAGATCATAGGGGGACCTAAATGTATGTTCCATTTCTAGTATCAATGGTTTACATTACATGTTAGGCCCAAGTTTCACTACTTCCCCACTAATATCATGAAATTTTCATTGTTCCTAACTCCAAACTCAAACCTAACTCCTAAAAAAAACTTTTAAACCACTTTTTCATGACCCACTACCATTGGGAATCCCACCTACGTCTGAAGTAAAGATGAGGGTGATCCCCAAAGAATAACTAAAAAAGTATATAGTTTTGAAAATAGAACTGAGGATATAGTCACACATATATGATAGGAATTATCCTCATAATACTAGGATCAAATAATGGAAAAACTGCTAATCAACTCCATAATATAAAAGAAAAACCAATACCATACAATGAAAATGTTACTTATATTTAACATAAAAAAACAACATAATTGTACATTAATTAATGAGATTCTAAGACCCTAAAAACTCTTATAAAATCAACTCAATATATTGGAACAATAAATCCAGTGTCCCATGAACTATCCTATAAAACAACTCAAAAATAATATGGAGGAGTAATAACTTAAGAGTACTCAGTAGGTTCATCCTTATAAAAAAATCAACATACATTTGTAATAAATATTTAAGAGTAGAAAATAGTGATAAAAAAAGAAAAAAATAAAAATAAAATAAAAAATAAGAATAATGAATATTTTCATTGAACAATAGGTTCCCCCTCAACCACTACAATTTCCTCTATTCCCTACAAATTCCTAAACAATTTACCAGAACTAAGATTCCAAACCAATTCCCATTCCCACTAGGTATTCGAATACCACAAAAATAATAAAAAAATTATAAATATATTATAATCCATAAATATATTCAAAATTCACAAAATAAAAGGGTTCATAATTTAACTATATATCTTACCAGTTAGTTCATAGTTATTTCACCTCAAAATGATAGAAATATAATAGGATAAAAATTCCCCAATATATTAGGAATATGAGAACAAAATAACAACAATACCACATCATCGACTAGATATTCAACCCATAACTAACCACCATATCACATATCGGCACACCAAAACTACCCAACCATAACCACAAAACAAGTTCCATATTCCAAAAAACCTCGTTGACACTTATTATACATATATATTGGTAGGGTAACATAGATATGAAGAACATAAATCTAAATCCATTTTCTTTCCATCTTCATCCCCCAAAAATATCTACATATCCATATCCTCTTTATCATAGTAGGATATTATGAACATGAAGTATATAAAACTCATTCTCTCCTCCTACTATGGATGATATCCACTATGTAACCACATAACAACCCCATTATATTGTTAGCTAGTATATATATTTATATACATAAAATCTGAAATCCATTAAAACTATTTCACACACACACACACACCTACCTTGAGCCACTATAAACCAGGAAGTTCAGACCATCATCCTCATTTAACTCATTATATCCCAAAAAACACTTTTATAATAAAAAAATAACAACCTAGAAACCATACACCAAAATTATACTTTAAGAAAAAAAGCATCATCAATAGCATAACCAAAACCATATGAAAATGGATGTCATGAAATCAACAACCAATTTTCTATATAATTTATAATCCCACCATTTACCATTTAACATCCATAGTATGTCCATTAAATTATTTATTTATCCATATTGAATGTAAAAACTTTTATCACACCAATTATAATTTCAATCCATTCATTCATCAATAATCACATGTATCATACCCATGTTATTTTACATCAACTTTATATTCCCTTAATTTATTATTAATTTTTAACAAGACATTTATAATTATATTTATAAAAAATTCATTCTATATTACCCATGACTGTTACATTTAACCCAACACCTTAACCTAAATATTAATCTTGAAAATATTAATTCCATTCCAATTTTTGAATCCACACACTTCCTAAATCATAAAAAATCCATGAAAATACTTGGATAAAATAGCAGAGAATATAACACCCCAAAATCCTACCACCAAACTCAATATCATATGGAAACCATAATAGTAACACACAAAATATCTAAAACCTTCCCATCATCAATGTTTCAATATATATTTTACTTATCATGTTTATTAATATTTAAGAGGAGATATAATAAACCACAACACATCAATGCCCATTCCAACCATAGAAAACCAACCCAACCAAGATCACTTCAATTATAATAGAATTAAATAGTTTCAAATGAAACATAAAGTATAAAAAATCAATAATAATGATAAATCCTGAGATTTTGGGTTTCAGTAACCCCTGTTATGTTACCATATATAAGTAATTATCTTATTATGAAGGTGACACCGTTCTTAAATAATAATGTCAATAAAAAAATCTTAGTAGTTAATATTACTCCATGAAAATAAACACATAAAAAATAATATGAAAATACTTAAATAACAAAATACTCTCATTCCCATTCTATTTTCCTCATACCCAATTTATTTACTTCATTTAATTCATTTTTCCTTAAGGGAGTTATCCCCCATGTGTCCCCTTTCCCCAAAACTGAGTACACATAAGAATCCACTACTAAAAAATATAAAAAAAGAATATAAGAGGATATTTGGAAGGAATAAAAACAAGCTAGTCAATAATATTATTCTATAACATAGAAGGGTATTTAAAAATATTCTACCTCAACATAGCTGATAAATTATTTGTCAAGAGTACTAAAACCAAGAATCAAAAAATCTATGAGAAGCTTCCTATAACACGATTCTTGTGAATCCACATAAAATAATCCCACAACACACAATATAATCACTTAAAAAACCTTTATTTAAAAAGGATAGAGGAAAATATGATAGGTAACCTTAGTTAAAATACATGTTTATAAGGATCATGATGTGATCCTCCTAGGTGATCCCCCATGTAAAACTCAATCAAATCACATAATTTTGAAATGGAAGAGGATGATCATAATGGTATTACTACGTATGGCCATACTATAATGATTAATACCACATTGTAACATTTGAATTCCCAAAAATGATAGATTAAACCATATTCCTCAACCTCTTACTCAATCACCCTAGAACAAGACCTATACGTTGCCTATGCACTGTAATGGAATGATGTCCATGTAAATAAAATAAAGTTTTTTTAAAGCTGTTGGAAAATGGATTATTCTTATGTATTAAATTGGAAGCAATTCATAATATATTAATTATAATCAGATAATTTTAAAAGAATTGGGAGCCTTACAAAGTGATAAAAAACATATATGGTACGCAAGATATTATTTCATATTTTTCTAATTTCGTATTCCCCCTTGAAACATACTATTTCAATAATAATATATCAGATACATAATATATTTTGAATATTAACTTCATATGTAAGATTCTACCTTTAAAAAAGTTTCAATACGCAAGGTATTTTCCAAAATTTACTATAATGAAAAAGATTTATTACTTATGCAAATTTTCAATATGTTAATGTTCACATTGTGATGAAAAATATACTTCTAGGAATATGTAGGGTTTTATATACATATGTAATACTTCATACCCTTTCAACTATTTTTGGATAATAACCCTCTCCAAATATATAAGATATATATAATAATACATCAGATATTTTACTTTTCAAAATATCAAATATATAATTATTTTTTCCAAATCTATATGATACGTAAGTAAAGTTAAAAGGAACAGATTGTATATTTCTTTTAAATAAGTTTATCAGATAATATATGGAGATTAAGTAAATATGTGTTAGGACTATTTGAGGATTTGGGTGAGCTACTTCCATTATAAAAAGAAAAGAAATAATGAATAAGTTAAAGATTCTTCTTGAGGAAATTGTGAAGATAGATTCAAGAATCCTTATATGTGATGATTTGTGATATGTTATTGATGTAAAATACCTATAATTATTATTTGGTAAGTTTTATCTACACCATTTGATATAATTTGTGTGTTTTAATCAAGTGTATTTGTTTTCATATTTTATTAAAGAATTAATATTCTTGAGGAAGACAGTAGCTGATGTCAAGAATAACCATCCAGAAATCAATACACACAAACACTACTACTTCATTATAATTAGATCCTTTGGGTAAGGATTGAAGATATTTGTTAATAACTGAGAATCCATTGAATTGAGTTAAATATATCTTTATAATATTTGAGTGATGTCCAGATTCACATAAGAGGATCCCCCATATAAAGGGAACCATAGATGATCCACCACATAAGGGGATTCACATTTGATCACCCAAATAAAGGGATCCACCTTTAAATATGTATGTAAGGGTGAAATAAATTTATGGATCAATATAATGGTGGAGTATATATGGGGATAGATATAAGAATGGTTTATTAATGAGTTCCCCACATATGGCTGACCACATCAGCCACAAAACTATGTATGATTCAACCACTTTGTGAAATCTAAAGAATTATGAGTACTATAGTTATAGTATAATTTCATAACTATTAAATGTGAATAAAATAATATCAATTTTTTATTTTATAGTAAACTTAAATTAATTAAATATCAAAATATGTATTTTGATTCTTGTCTAGATTGAAGGAGTACCGATCAAAAGTAGTAGCAGGAGAAGAGTTCCATGTAGTAGAATAACTATTCCATGTGGAAAAGGTGTATTCTTCCAGGAATATGTGGGGACAATTTAGAGGATTTAAAATACCAGATTTATATATATTTCTAGATTATGACATTTAAATATCACATGGGAATTAAAAATCAAATTCTTATAGAATATTGAATTGATACATTGACTTGATTTTTATGAGTTCAAAAGAGAGAATATCTTCCTGACTAAACATCACATAATTTACATAAAACTTATGGAAATAATATTTAAAACATAGTGAATATTACATAAAATAAAAAAATAAGGGACCTATTTAGAACTTGAGAATTATGATACCAATGTCACTCTTAGAACATCTACTGTGTATTGAAGGAGAAGTTGTTGACATATATAAGAGTACACTTATATGGTAAATAATAAAGAGGAGGAGGAATCCAATGATGTTAGAGTAGTGTTAAATATGATGATAAAGTGATAAGTAGAAATCTAATAATATTTATGATATTATATCATTAGGAGAACCTATGATCAAGGCCACTTGATCTTTTTGAAGACTAGGACATGAGGAAATGAAGGGTAACAAGTCTGACCCACCACTACACTAGTAGAGAGGGAATGCCAAAGACATATTGAAAGGATTAGTTTGAGACAAACCTTGAAGAAAAAAAAGGAGTAAGTATAATAACCCCATCAATAAATTTTAAGAAAATTTTCAATAGGAAAATTTATCTTATAGGAGACTGTATAAAGAACCTTTTGGGAGGAGGCTGCTATGATCACTTGGAACCATGATTTTTGAGATATTCTCTGATGGAATTTCTAGAAGTTATCTTGTATATGTACTCAATTTGATTCATTATGGGGAAATAATGTATCGAAAAATAAACATAAACCTATAAAGTAGTATCCTCTCAAGGATGAATTGGGTGAACTATTTAGGTTCCCACATTTAATTATTTTATCACCCAAGTAAGGTCGAGAGAAATAAAAAAGAGAGGATCAGATTCAAACTAATCATAGAGTTTTAATTAAATGTGAAAAATTTTAAAAAAGAAAAGGGACAACTAATTTACCCCCTCCATATCTTAGTGATATAAATATACATTGGAATTACAGTAGGTTTTAGGTATAATCCATGTTTCCTCTTAATGATCAAATGAGAAGCATTGATAATTATAATCCCTTCGATAATAGAAGAGTTCATATTTTTGATGGAAATAGTTTTCATGGTTAGAATAATTTAATGCCTACATGTTTTCTATAATAAAGTATTGAGGTGATTTATTATAAAATAATGGGATTTAGTACACTAAAAATAGATTCTCCAATGAATTATTCTGACAATATGAATCCTGAATTTGATGTGAAATCTAGAAATTAAATTCTATTACTTATGTAAAATAATGTCTACACTAAGAAAATGGGAATTAAAAACTCTAAGAATAAATTATAGAAGATAGAGAAAAAATATTAAGGGAATATAAAGATTAAGGAATACAAAATTAAGATTTATAGAATAAACTTTTATGACATATGGATGGATGATGATGGTGGAATTGATAACTACTCTACCTGGATTAATGAGATTGTTCGTAAAATAATTGGGTTTGGAGATAATCTGGAAGATTAAACTATTATAAAAAAATTCAAGAATAATTTCCTATATATATTCAACGAAATGATTTCATCCATGGAGGATATTGGAAATCTATCACTTGATGAGCTACATAATACCCTCCTTAACAATTCAATGATGAAATCATCTGTATTCAAAAAGAAATAAAATGAGGGGATAAAATTTAAATTCAATAAATATTGAAATCTTAAGGAAAGTATTATTGAATAATATTCAGACTCTAAAAAATAATATGAAGGAAGATATGAGCATAATAATGTTAGGGAATTTATCTCCGACAACATCAGAAGATGTAGAGTAAAATACAATAGTATACTATCTCTTAAATGATTAAAATATGGAGGCATTTGAAATTTTGTAATTTAATACCCCAAAAAAAGATGAATATGAAAGTGATGATGAGAAAGAATACTATTCTAATAGAAGATATGGAAAATCTAGAAAAATTTATTCTATAAGAAAGAAGAGTTATTCAAGTAAATTTAGGATGAATTTAATGAGAAGTGATAAAAGGGAATATTTATCATCCTAGAGTGATTCAGATGAATATGGTATCTTTCAAAACCATAGAACCTTTATTTTTTAGGTTAAAATATTTAAATAATCATCATGTAGCAATGATAAAGAGGAACAAGGCTATATTAAGTATATATTGAGAGATGAACTCATGACCTTACCTGAGAAAATTCTAAGCTCAAGAAGAGAATTAGGATGCTTGAAAAGGTGAATATAAGTTAATATGGTAAGGATTGAGACCTTATTAAAGAGATAAAAAATTATAAGGAGAACATTATAGAACATGATATAATTTTAGAATAGATTAATGAAAAACTAGTTTCTAAGGGATACGAGCTTCATAATAAAAAATCTAAGCACCTTAAAGCTAATATATCATTGAATAACAAAATAAAAGAATATGATAAAGTTATAGAGATTAAATATGAATCATATAAAGATACTATATAGAACATACCTAATAAAGAGGTAAAAATTGGTTTTATTTTATTAAGTAAAAATAAATTTGATTTGTCTATAAATAAAAACTTTGAAGCTAAATATAAATATCTATGTACAAAATTAAATCACAAAAATATCACTCCTATATCAAGGATTTTTATAGTTTATTTGAGAAGATAATGAAAACCAAGACTAATAAAAACCAAGGGTTGTAATACACTAGGAATACAAGACTTTTTCAGGGTTAGACCCACCAAAATCATGTAAGATCAATATTTAAAGGCTATTGTTGCTATTTTGGATACTTTGAACACAAATCCTGTAATTATTAGTAAACACTTTCATTACCGTAGGCATGGAATGAGTCAGGGGAGATCCATAAATAATGAAAATAATTAATTCTTTTAGATGAAGAAACACCTTTTTATTATTATTGTTTACAATGGAAAATATATAAGTATGTTTACACAAAATGGATTTGAATTTATAGAGGAGATTTATATAATGGGTGAACAAAATGGTTTTAACAATTTTATGTTCATGGTAATTATTCCAAGATAAATTTTACAATATTATTATGTAAATTATGATGAAAGAGAAAGGAAGAAACTAGATTACTCTAGACATGGAAGCTATTCATAAAAGATAAATATGAAGAGGTCATAAGAAAATACTTATGGTAAAGGAATACAAGAAATTTTTCATGGTGGAGTTCTATGTAGATTGAATGAGAAAGATAGAAAGACATCAGAATATGATTAATTAATTTTATAAATAAAGATAAGTTAGTAAAAAATTATAGGAAAACTCCCATAGAAGAATGTGAAATTTTTACTCATAATAGGAAGAAGTAACCATTCATTGAAGGAATTAAAATAAATAAGGAAAACCTGATTACTCTGAAGATACATCACCCGAATTTTATAAAAAGAGGCATGGTGAACTTTTCAAGATTCAAATTTGGAAGAACTGAAAAATCTGAGTTAAAACGAAACTATAAAATTTATTTCAATTATTGAAGAGAAAGGAGAACTCTTACTTACTGCCTTAACCTTTTGTGTTTATATGAACTAACATGAAAGGAATTAATGTAGATAAAAAAAACAAAGAACTCGATGAGGCTGTCCATATTTGAAATCTAGAGAAGTTTATATTCATGGAGTGTTATAACTACCACATAAAGGATACATTGAGTGCATCCCATGAGGGGGATAAGATATAAAAAATAGACTAATAGACCATGTTCTTTCCTAAAATCTATAATTTAAGTGAATTTGGAATTTATGGTCAACCTATAAAAATAAAAATCAAGGTATTCAAATCAAAATTTATACCTTTGTTTATTATAAAAAATATATTTAATAATTTTGAGTATTGGTTGATGTTTTTGTTAAGAGAAAAAGGGAGAAAAATTTCCGTTTAATGTATTTTTTTGATGTGTTTTTTGAGATATGTGAAATATATAAGATATTATTGATAAAACTATTAAAAAAGCTTTATTTTGATTTTTTTTGTGAATAATATCACTTTCATGGGAATTTATAGATAACATTGTTGTCTTAGTGAAATATCTATTATTTTCTATACCAGGTTAGCCCATGTATATTTAGAGTATAAAACTAAAGGACCCTTCCAATGTTCTCTGTGGTATCATCCTTCTATCAACAAGTGAACTTGGAAATAATTTTATTATAAATAGGGATACGAAGCTGTATTGAATTTACCCATTTTCTCAAGAAAAATAAAGAGAAAATGAGTGAGTTTCCACCCCTACATAACCTTTTTATTTATTTTCAATAATTTGGATAATGAAAAGAGTTTTATATAACACATATTAACATATAAGGAATTTAACGGTATTTAAAAAAAATACAAAGGGGAGATTTAAGTGTCTATGAATATATTATATTTGTTTTCAATAATATGAAATTTTATTATATAGAGAATTTTTCAATATGTTTTGGGACTGTATGTTAATTTGAGTGAGTTTCATCCATTTTGTAAAGAAAATAAATAATAAACAAGTTGTATTTTCTTCGAAATTACTTGTAAATATAGATTCAAGAATCCCAACATGTGATGATTAGTGCATTTTTCTTGATTAAAAATAATTGTAATGATTATGTGGAATTGTTTTCAACAAAATTTTATGGAAGTTAATGGTTTCTATCTAGTGGATGATTTTTTAGATTTTATTAGAGAATGGCCATTCTTGAAAAAGTAACTAGATGATGTAAACAATAAGAATCCATAAATTACTACACATTTACACTATTATTTTAGTTTAAGGAGTTCCTTTTGAATGATGTTTGAAGATGTTCTTAAGTGATTGGTAAGTCCTTGAAGTGAGTTTATGAATTCATGTTAATATGTGAGTGATGTATAGATTCATGTATGGGGATCCACCATATAAATGGATCTATGTATGAGCCACTATATAAGGGTATTCACATCTAAGCCACCATATAAAGGGATCCACATATAAGGATTCACATAATGGTGGATGAAATATATAGATTGATGTAAGGGTGGATGATGTACAAATATTTATATAAAGGTGGACAACATATGGGGATCTATATATGGATGACCCATGTATGTGTTACCCATGTATGGGAGAGTAAATCATCTTGAGAGCTATGTATGAGTTATTCACTTTGTGAAATTATGAGAATGCTAAGATATTGAATTATATTGGAATTTCAAAACTATTTATTCTGAATAAAATAAAACCATTATATGATTTTTTAGAGATCTATAAATAAATAAGTATCAAAATAGGGAATGTGATTTTTACCAATATTGAAGGAGGAACAACCAGGTGTAAAATCTAGAGAAGAGTTCCACACTATAGAAGATAAGTTACATATTGAAATAGTGTATACTATCATGCATATGTGGTGATATTTCAAAATATTAAATAGTGGGGTTTGTGGATATTTTTAGATCATGATATTAAAATATAATGAGGTAATTAAAAAATGAATTTTAAGAAACATTAAATAGAGAATGTGACTTGATTTTAATGAGTTCAAAAGTGAGAATATCCTTCAAAACAAATATAATGGATTTTTCATAAAACATATGAAATAATATTAAAGTATCAATGAATATTAAATAATAAGGGAAAAAATAAGGAAGATGTAGAGAACATGAGAATTTTGGTACCAGTTCAACACTTAGAACATCTATTGTGTATCAATGGTGGAGTTGTGGTTGGGGTCTTACCTAAGTGATTCAGACTTTTCATAATACCACACAAATCACATGTTTAAAATTGGATGAGAGATAATTTTGGGGCACTGTAGTACTACTAATACACTATAGTAGTGCATGTACTATAGTAAGTACTATGGTGGGGTTCTTTACAAACAATAATTTTCAGTCTAGTAGGTCATTTTTTCTATGTATTTGGCCTCCGACCCACATGGACTATGGGCCATCAAAGTAAATTGGTTAGATGATACTGGAGTATCTCTAGGATGATATATTAGAGCATTAGAAGTCACTATATAGAGATAACTAAACATAGTATTGTGGAGAGATAATGTGGAAATTCCACTATGTTTAAGCATGGTAAAGGTTTGAATAGGGGAATGAAAAGATGACCCCATCATTGTGTGGTGAGTTAGGCACATTATTAAAAGAAGGTTTAAAGGAGGGATTATTTCAGTATAGTTGGGTTAAAAAAGTGTAAATGAATTTGTGCCTCTGGGCCATCTATTATGGGCCTCTTAGTTTTATAAGGTTAAACTATCCAGCTAGTTAAAAAATAATTATTTAAAATAAAAAATATGGATTTAGTATATATCAAGAGATTAGGAGATGAAACATCTAGGAGTGAACATGTTCATTGAAGACGAAGAAAACAAGAGGAATAAAATACTATTGATGTAGTGTTAAAGCCATGGAGAAAGTGAAAATCAAGAATATCCTACCACCAATGAAATTACATCATCATAAGAACTTATGATAAAGGGTGAATGATCCTTTGGAAGTTTGGGACATGGGGACTTGAATTGGAACAATGAAAACCCACAACTACACTCTTTGACTAGGGGACTTGAAGAACTATTTAAATGAGGAGTTTGGGATGAACCATGAAGAACTATTGTGAGGTAGTATAAAGATCCAATCAAAAGATGGTAAGATTTGTTTGGGAGATAACTTAAACTAATGGGATATGGTATAAATAAACTATCAATAGGTGACTGTTGTGATCACTTGTGGCTAGAAATTTCAAGATTTATTTTAAAATAATTTTCAAGATATAGTTTATACATATACTCAAGTTGATTCATAGTGGACAAACAAATCCTTATAACTCAATCAAAACCTAGAAAAGAGTATTATTTTAAGGTAAGTCTTTGTAAATCACTTGTGCTTAAGCCTTTAATTACTACATCACTCAAGTAAGGCTAAGAGGCAAAATAAATAGAGGGTCAAACTACATCTAATCAAAGAGATTGAATTAAAAGAGAAAAATTTAAAAAAAATGAAGGGATCACCAATTCACTCACTCCCCCTCCCATTGATCTCAATAGACATGGGATATACAATATGGTTTTATAATCCAATAAATTTCAGAGTGTAAGATATTCATCACCCATTATCCACTAATTTCCTAATAAATACTCTTAAATATATAGTATTTTGTTCATAGAAAATATTATAGGTAATATTTTTATGATATAAAAGAAATTTATTTAGGATCAGACATAAATATAGAAAATGAAAGAATGCACTATGAACATGTAATATATATTGAAGTTTATGAAAGATATTTTAGAATGAAAATTTGAAAACATACCAAGATACAAAAGATAATGATCAACCCACTATAGAGATACATAAGATAATTATTTCTTGTATAATATGATATAATATAAGATTAAAAAATGAAATATTATAAATAGATACATAATCTATTTTGATATTATATATTACTTTTCCAAAAAAATTTGTGTGACATATCAACACCCCAAACTTTAGAACATTCCCCTTTTAGCCAACTATTCACAGTGAAACATCTACGAAAACACTGTGAAAAACATAACCTAAAAAAAATATTCTAAAACACATGTACATAACCCCATGATTGAATAGAAACCTAATACAATAATACAAACTTCACAATCTAATTCATTAGTAAAACCATCTAAACTCCTTCCCATTCCCTCAAGACTACCACCAGATTTCCTGGGCTCACTGTAACCACCAAAAAATTAAAAATTATAGCACCAACAAATTCAAGTCCCTTAAATGTATGGATTCTTTATTATTATAATATAATTAAATTTATATATATTAATATATGGACCAAAATAGTTTTAAATTATAATAAGGGCCTTGATACCTTCATTTTAAGTTGTTAACATGGAAGTGGTCTTTAAATTTTAAAATAATTGATAGAATACATAATTTTTCTTTAAGAAATATTAATCATATCATAAATATTATATTTGTTAATTAAATTTATTTTTAAATCCATTATTTTATATTGGTAATATATGTTTTATAGCATCATCCATAATAGTGATTAAAACTGGATATGATCGTTCAAGTATTATATACAACTATAAAATTTATTTTATGAAGTATATGACTATATATCTCATATTAAAGTAGAATTATATTATTTTTTTTGAAAATTAGAAATAGGAGGTGGAAGCAATAAGGACAACAAATTTAATAGAGTATGAAATGGAAGACTTACATCTCTCTTTAGATTAGCTCTTTTAAAATTAACTAAAGCCTTCATTGATAGGTCATTTGGTCATAAAATTTATTCCAAAACATGGATAGGATATTTGGTGAGTTATTTTAGTCGATCTTGGGAAAGGTAATGCGTTTTTATTTTGAATAGAAATGGGTGGATGATTGTGTTATTTATAAGATAATGAGAGTGGTGTTTTTAAATTAAATACTAATTAGATTAATATTTTTGTTCAAGGAAACCAATAATGATTATTATTATGAATATATATATTAATTTATTTAATTTAATCTGGTTTAATGGTTTCTTACATCATCTAGTATGAAATTAATCATGTTTTTAGTTTATAATGTTAAATACTATATTTTATCTTATTTAACTATTGAAAAAAGGAAAATTTTTCAAAAAAATGTAAAAAAATAATTGTAATATAATTTCAAAATTCAAATTCTAAAAATCACATCCACTTTTAAAAAATACATTTCTAAAATAGATAGTTTTAATATTTAATATTTGATTATATGTTTTTATTAAATAATAAATTTTTAATAAATATGAACAAATATACTTAAATTTTGTTAAATTAATTAAGTAATTATTTTATGGTATCATGATATATATATATATATATATTTAATTTATGCTATTTTTTTTGAAAGTTAATTCATCATTTACCTTAAAATTCATTTTATTATTCAAATGGCCAGGTTACTATTCTAATAATAAGATTATTATTGCAAAAATCATATTTACAATGGTTATATATCCAATTTAAAAAGGTCATATAGGATACCTAATTCCTATAAATGCAAATTATATTATTCTTTTAGTACTCACTATAATTAATATCAAGGTTCTACATTCTTCATTTTTAAAATTTGGATTATATTTCTCATAACAACCTAAGTTTTTTTGTGAACATTTTTTTAATAAATTAATTTTATTTGATGTCATTAATTAAATTATACACCAATTCAATATTTCATTATATGCTACAATGATATAATCTTGTTCTATATGCAATATCGACGGGGCTTGTGTTGCACACAACATCGAGTTTCTATTCAACATTATTTTGTTATAATTATTTAAATGAGATAGTTTAAAACTAGCCATTAAACTTAGTAATATGAATAGTAACAAATAATTTTAAAATATTATTTATAAAAGTTTTATATAAATAAAAAATACTGATAATAAAACATGTAATATTGGTAAAGTCTTTATATGTTTGAAAATACTATTTTCTCAAATGAATTGGTTTTTATGACCTTATGTGAACAGTAATAAAATTAATTTTAGACACTATTATAAATTTAATTTGAAAAAATAAACATCAATTTTGAATTGAAAATGTATAAATTACATTAAGGTGATTTTTAGGTCTTTTTCTGAAAACATCATTTTTGGATGAATAGTGATAAATACTGAATTTTAATTCAAAACTACAATTTCAAATAATTTATTTATATAGTTATATTATATTTTAATTTTGTTTTAAAGTGTAACAATAATAATTTTACATCAATTAATCCAAGTTATTTCATTGGAACCATTTTCACATTGAAACTAGATATCAGAACATTCCAAACTTTCGAACATTTTTGCTAAAAAACCCACTATTGCGACACATCTACGAGATAAATTTTAATTTGTTACAATTATGTGATTGGAATTAAAATAAATAGATTAAATATTTTTAATAATAATTATTTATAATTTATAATAAGTTTAACCTAGTTTTTGATGAAAAATATTAGTGAAAGTGATTAAAATTAATTATAGTGGCTCAGAGAAAAATCAGCTTAACAAAAGACCAAAGCAAAATCTTATGGCCTAAAACAAACTATAAACTTGTAAAAAATAAATTTTCTGTTAGTATTTCTACTATATACCACCTTACCCAAATATGGACCATTATTGGATCCAATTTTCATAGAAAAAACAAGGTTGAAGTTCACTTTTCAAAAATTTACAAGAATGCCACTCTTGATCCTCTATAAAAAGGCACTCACCCCCACTTATTAACACCTATAAATCCCTTTGAATCACCCAATATACTCTAAAATAATCTAAAAAAATCACCATATTCAACATTTAAGCCTCCCATTTTGGAATAAATCCAACCAAGGAAGCCTTTTTGTGCAAAGTAAAAGGATTTCCCCAAAGAAGAGGTAACATCATTCCTCATGCTACTTTATGATATTTTATTTCTCCACTAACACAATTATTATTATTCAATTATTATATAAAAACTTAATTATACTAAATATAATTATAAATTTTTATTCTAAGGGTTTGACCGATACTTACACAAACATCCATATAATAGGTAACAAACTTATCGTCTTTGTATACAATGAACTACCGCCTCAAAAAATGATATTGTTACTTTTTTCATTTACCACCAATCATGGGATAAAATTATTTTTGAAAATATATTTTTATATTATTTATATGAAATTTATTATGTATTTATTATTCTGTAATTATTATATAACACATACATTCACAGATTCAATTTTTTGTAAATAAGATAATCTCGTTTAGGGATGTGTGGATTTCTTCCTCCTCAATGGGATGTGATTCATTCAAACTCTAAATGGAATTTATCAAGGATGGGTTTAGTGAAATTATATGATATATGTGATATAATAATTCTATTTTAATTATGATATATATATATACATATATTCCATTTACTTTCTTTCTTTCAATACGACAATTAAATAGAAACAACGTTCATGCATACGTACAACCTACCATCTCCATGAATGGTGTTTTCCATTTCATTATTATATTTTTTATATATTTTTATAATTACATTTATAATGAATATATATGATATATATATATATCATTTTTTACATTATGGAAATAATTAAATCATGGTCAAATTTAGATAATCAAGAATAATAAATAAAAATATGTATGAAGAACAAAGCGGATATTACCCAAAGAGAAACCTTAACATGGAATTGTTAATAAGTGGGGATTATAAATTAATAATAAAACCATATATGGTATTAGATATAAGAATATGGTTCTTTAAAAAATTTATAATAAAATTATATTTATTTTAAAAGAGTTTTTTTTGAGTATGAAGAGAGTCAAGACATAAGGTTAGAGGATTTATAATCCGATTTTTATTTCTGTAATATTTATGCCTTATTCACCAATCATTAATTTTATATGGTTTATATAATTCCCATGAATATATTTAATAATTATTATCCTAAAATCTATTTTTATTGACATATCCATTTTATTATCTCTCTTTCATGGGGTTTATGTTTCAGAAGTTAACAAATTGGTAAAGTAGTTTTTTCTCAATTTTCTTTATTTGAGACACATTCTATAAATTTGAAAGACCATGTTTTCAAAAAAAAATTCATTTTTAATTTTTTTAAAGATAATATTTTAATATTATATTAAAGGAAAAATTATTTTGAAAATGTTTTATGGTTAAAAAATCATTTATAAGTTTTCAAAATGTTTTCAAAGAAATTCATTTCAAAATGTTTCCAATATTTCTTTATAATTTTTCATTGGGATTTCAAAGAAATTATTTTAAAAACCTTTTTAATATTTGTTTATATGTTTTATAAGTGTTTTCAAAGAAATGGTTTTCAGATTATTTACAATATTTCTTTATAAGTTTTCAAATAATATTTTTTTTTCATTTTTTTAATATTTATTTATATTATTCCAATGAATTTTCAATGAAATGGTTTTCAAAACATTTAAAATATTTCTTTATATGTATTCAATGTTTTTTCCAAGAAATTACTTTCAAAAACGTTTCAAGAATTATTTATATGTTTTCCAAGTGTTCTTAAATAAATTATTTTCAAAACATTTTCAATATTTCATTATAAGTTTTCAAAGTGTTTTGAATGAAATGATTTTCCAAAATATTTCAAGATTTCTTTATAAGTTTTCAAAGTGTTTTCAAATAAAAGATTTTCAAAATGTTTTAAATATTTCTTTATACTTTTTTATGTTTCTTATCAAAGAAAAGAGTTTTAAAAGGGTTTTATATTTTAAAAATAAATTGTCAATGGAGAAAGGAAATTTTCCTCAAGAAATGTTCTTAAAAGATAATTCAAAATTATTTTCCTTATAAGATGACATTCATTGGTGTTACTCATGAATTTATAAGAAAAGTTTCCAAAGATTACATTCATATTCATTCTATGACTGGTTTATTTTTTGATTATATTATATTTATGAAAACCATTTATTTTTTATAGGTTACATATTTATGAAACTCGTGTATTTTTCATTGGTTATATGTTTATAAAACCCGATTCTTTTCTAGAGTTATTATTTTTATGAAATGATTATGAAACCTGTCTCATTTTCCACATGTTAAGATATTATAACTTTTTTATGAGATCCATTTCATTTATTGGGTTATGATATGATTTTTTATGATCTTGTGGAATATGTTTGTATAATTTCCTTATGATATGGGTGGGAATTATATCTCCCTCCAATTCATTGGGTAAATATTTATATCTAATGAGGTAATGATGGGATTCAAGTAAATGGGATTGATCAATTGTGGAAGATAGGTAAACCCAATATACTATGGGAATATGTGGAAACCCAATCCACTCTGGGAAGATGGGGATACCCGATTCAATATGGGAGGATAGGGAAACCTGATCCACTATGGGAAGATGGGGAAACCCGATCTACTATAGGAAGATAGGTAAACCTGATCCCTTATAAGGAAAGGACTATGACTAGGGATGGTGGTGCGTCACACCCAGTAGGTGTAGTCCCAATGAATTTCCCTAATAAGTTTTATGAATGAGTTTCAACTTATAGGTAATGATATTACATGTTTTTGTGTATGCCACAATTCCATGTCTTATTCCTATGTTGTGATTTCATGGCGTATTCTCTTGATTCTATTATAATTCATATCTTATGAACTGTGAATCTTTATGACATGATTTGTGTTTATAATTATTGATATGCAGGGTATGATCTTATAAGTTTATGATCACATTCTCATATCCTTATTCCTATGTTTATGATTATATATATCCCTTGTTTATCCTTATTGATCATATGAGATCACCCCATTTTATGTTTTCTTCTCAAGGTTATGAAGATATGTATTATGTTTAATGTTTATAAGAAGGGTTATAGTCATGAAGAAACTAGTTGGATATAATATATCTCACTTATGTACAATGTTTCCATGTTTCCAAAGCCACTAAGATAATATAGACTTTTGGAACATATTTGTATAATGTATTAAGTATTCAGAAAAAGTTATGTAATGTTAATGTATGAAAAGAGAGGGTCTCTATAGTTGGAATTAGAGTAATTTTTTTTGTTAAACTTTGGAAACTAGGATGAGAAAAACAAAGTTAGGACTCTAAGGAAATGTATAAGGATAAGTCTATGGATAAGGAAAATTTTATTAAAATGTCCTGGAATTTTGGTAAAGGATATAGATATTGGTTTTCTAGAAATACTTCCATGTCTAGATATTACAAGTGGATGTGGTTCTATCATAAATGTACTTAGTAGTAAGAACTCTAACTAGGTGCATCAGGGCTGACTCAAGCATAACCTGGTGCACAAAAATGATCCTTACTGTGTATATGGTTTAACAATACTAGGGGATATTCTTTAGGAATTCAAAAACTCTTCATGAACCATCATGAAGGATTTAAAATTAAGTGGTCTATGAATAACCTAGGATAGACCTAGGGTGTCACAAATTAAATACTTTTTCATAATTTAGTCATCTTGTAAGTGTTTCTTCATGATTATGTGGTTCCTCACTATGAAAAATGTTTCTTACTCTATGATTTTTGGTTTTAGTCAATGGATCGAACCCAAAGGAACTGCATTAATGGTGATTGCGATAGATAATGAAAATACTGTTCTCCTGAGTATCCAAATGCTATGTGTTCTAGAATGAAAAACTCATTTCAATTATCATAAAATTTTATTAAGATACGAATCTTGTTGATATTCCAAATGAGTAAAGTAGGGAATAACATTTTGTTGAGTCATTCATGAGGCAACATGGAACTTCTTTCAATGGGTATTCCAATATACTTGTTCCTAAAAACTGTATTAGTACCATTGAAAATATATTCTCCTTTCTCATGTGTTAAAATTATGAGAAAGTCATTATGTTTGTTTATCTGTTAGAAATTGAAGCCAACCAGTGGTACACTCTAATCAAGAATACGAGGAAGAAATATGAAATTGAATCCACGAATTGGGATGTGTTCAAGAACTTTTTATTTAATAAGTAATTTCCTTATGTTCTTTTTATAAAGGTGTAAAAATTTTTCCTTTAGTCAAATGAAAAGGATGATGAATCCATCGATACCTATGAGGCTAATTTCATAAGACATGTGAGGTACAATTATGGAATTATCATCCAAACCAAAATTAAAGTTGGTAGTTTCTTTAGTGGATAAAATCCAATCTCAGAAGGAAATTTTAGAAAAGATAATTTAGTAGCAATGAAGAGATTGTTTATTATGCAATCAAAGTTGAAATGGATGTTAGAATTACATGTCAATCACATGGTTTTAATAATAAAAGGAATATGGAGTTCAAAGGAAAATCTTAAAACCATGAAGAGAGGAAAATGAGACTTCATTTATGCTATAAATGTGTAAATAATCATGGAGGAAATTTTATTATGGGGTCTAATAAGTGTTTTAAGTGTATAAGATAATGATATCAGGCAATTGATTTCAACATTCATGGGAAGAAGTAGTCCAATGATTAAAATAGAGGAAAATCATCATATAATTCACCTTCTACACATAAATGCTTCATGTGTAAGGAGGATGGGAATTATGATAACAATTTCTAAAACCTAAGGGTTGGGGATGATGATTGGTGTAAAAAACTACTTAAACTGAGGGAAAAGGGGAAATATCACGTGATAACTATTTCTAAAAAGGTGTGCAATGATGATGTGGTGAAAGGTACACTTACCGTCCACTCTAGAACTGCTAATGTCATATTTAATTCTGGATGTACCCACTCTTTCACATCTAAAGAATTTACTAAGGATATTAATATTCCACACAAATGAATAGATATGGAATCAGCATTACAAATCCCTAATGGTACAATGATTACATCTTAAGTATTTGATTCATATCCAATTGAATCTTTTTGGAAGGTACTTCTTGAAAATATTTTCATTCTTCCCTTGGTTTAATTTGATATCATATTTGGAATGCATTGGTTTTATCTTCATAAATCCCACATAAATTGTTGAAGAAAAGAAGTTATGTTTGATATTTAAAACCAAAATATGACCATCTATAAATGTGAGGATAAGTATGAACTTCCAATGGAGATTACATCCAGTGTACAAGTCTTAATTCCCATTTAGAAGGAATGTTTGTCTAAAATGATTGGGGAGAAACTTGACATAAATGATATGACTATTTTTATGGAATTTGTGGATTCATTAATAGAATAGTTTCCTATAATTCCACCAAAACTTGATGTTGAGTTCTCGATAGAACTCATAACTATTTCCACACTAATTTCAAAGACTCCCTATAGAATTTACCCTATTGAGTTCAGGAATTGAAGAAGAAACTCCAAGAAAACCATGATAAGGGATTTATTCGGCCAAGTGTAAAACCTTATGGTTCACCTATTCTATTCATGAAAACTAAATATGGATCAATGCGACTATACATTTATTATTGGTATTTGAACAAGTTCACAATCAATAACAAGTATCATCTTCCCTACATTGATGACTTATCTGATAAATTATATGAATCTCAATACTTTTCCAAGATTTAACATCATTATAGATATCATGAATTGATGGCCAAGAAATAGGATATACCTAAGATGAAATTCCTTAAAATCTATGGACACTATGAATATATAGTTATGCCTTATGATCTTACTAATTCTAATGATATATTCATGGATTTGATGAAAAAAGTCTTTAAATATTACCTCGATCAATTTGTGGTAGTCTTTATAGATGATATTATTATCTATTTAAAGAGAAAGGAAGACCAGGAAGTATACTTGATAATTTTACTAAATACCTCAAGGAAGGATAAACTATATGAAAATTTTAAAAAGTGTTAATTTTAGCTCCAAAAGGTTTCATTTTTGGGTAACATAATCTCAAGAGATGCTATAACAGTAGATCCATCAAAGATAGATGATATTTAATATTGTACTAGATGAACATGGTGACATAGATTCATAGTTTTCTTACATTAGTTGGATATTATCAATGTTTTGTGGAGATTATATCATGAATATAGAATCCTCTAACCAAGTTAACTCATAAGGGTGACAAGTTCCTTTAGAAAGATGAATGTGAGGAAACTTTAATTGAACTAAAGAGAAGGTTGATCAATGCACCTATGCTTACATCACCTAGTGGTGAAGAAGGGTTTTTAATATATAGTGATGCATCCAATAAGGTATTTCAATGTGATTTTATATTGAATAACATGGTTATCTCTTATTCCTCATGATATTTGAAGATCCATAAGAAAAATTACCCAACTCATTATTTAGAGTTAGTAGCAGTAATATTTGCAATAAATATATGAAGGAATTATATTTATGGAGAAGAGTGTGATATATATACTATTCATAAAAGTTTAAAATATTTATTCACATAGAAGAAGTTTAAAATACACTAGAGAAGATTATTGGAGATAATAAAGGATTATGACTACTCAATACATTACTATATTTGGAAAGTGAACACGGTGACTGATGCTATGAGTTGAAAGGATCATTCCAGCTTTTCCATGATGAGGATCACAAAAGATATAATATTTCTAGATTTGAAAATTATAGATCTAGAAATCATGATGGAAGGGGAGAAATCTTATCTTTCTCAATTGAATGTTTAACCCTCTATCCAGGTTAATATTAATGAGGCGCAACATGAAGATGTAGAGATGAAAAAAAGGTTAGAAATGTTTATGAGTTTAAACACGACTAGGAAAAAATGATAAGGTCTAGGAACCATGTATGTGTTCCTTACATACTATATTTTAAGAAGGATTTATTGTAGGAAGCTCATAGTTCTTAATTCTCTATTCATGTTGGATGTATGAATATGTAAAGAGATTTGAAGGAATAATTCTAGTGGGATGGCATGAAGAGGGATATTATAGAGTTTTTATCTTAGTTCTAGGTATAATAGAAAGTTAATGTTGAAAGGCCAATGTCTGAGGGTTTGTTGCATCCATTACCCATACAAGAATGAAAATGAGATAACATCATTATATATTTTTTTGTTGGACTCCCTAAAACATCCAAAGGGGTTAATGATATTTGGGTGGCATTCGGCCACCTTACTAAGTAAGTGCACTTCCCTACTATTAGAGAAGTCTTCTCTCTATACCATATTTATAGGATATTCATTAAGGTAGTGGTAAGGTTTCATGAAGTACCACTTTCTATTGTATTTTATTAGTATTTGAGGTTTACCTTAAAGCTCTGGTGAATCCTTAAATAATAACTTGATAAAGAATTGTGTTTTAGCATTGCTTATCATCCTCATATGGATGTCCAGTATAAAAGAACAATTCAAACCCTATAGGATAGTTTCAGATCTTGATAATTGGATTTTATAGGTGGTTGGGTTCAAAACCTTCCTCTATTTGAGTTTTCATAAAATAATATCTTTCAATTAATCTATCATATGGCTCCTTATCAAGCCCTATATGGGAATAAATGTAGATCTACAACATGTTGGGACGAAGTTAGATAAATAAATCTATTGGTACTCGAGATAGCTGAAGAAATAGCCAAGAAGGTTAGAACCATTCAACATCATATCAAGGTAGAACAAAGTAAACAAAAAATTTAATTTGATTACCATCAACATGACTAAGAATTTGAATTTAGTGAGATGGTTTTTCTAAAAATCTATCATTGGAAGAAGTTTATGACGTTTATGAAGGAAGAGAAACTATTCCATATGTATATTAGTCCCTTTAATATTCTTGACCGTATTGAAATGGTATCCTATCACTTGGAACTTCCTAGAAATCTCTCTCAAGTTCACAATGTGTTTAATGTATTTATCCAAAGGAAGTACATACCTGAACCTTCATATGTGTTAAACTCAAAAGTAATACCATTAGAGAAGGATCTTTCTTACGAGGAACAATGAGTTGAAATTTTGGATCAAACAGAGAAAGTTATACAAAACAAGACCACTCACATGGTCAAATTTTTGTGGATAAATAAACAGTTATAGGAAGCTACATGATAACTTGAGGATATTATAAGGTAGAAATATCCTCATTTTTTTGTATCAGAATAATTTATTTTAAGGGAAAAAATCATTTTAAGGGGGTAGAATGTACCACCATAAGTTTTTTTTGTGAACTTTTTTTAAGAATAAAATAATTTTATTTGATGTCATGAATTTTATGCTATAATAATTCAACCTTTAATTATACTCTACACCAAGATAATATTTCGTTACTTGCAATAGTGACTTGGCTTGCGTTACACACAATAATGAGTTTCTATGAAACATCATTTTATTGTTATAAGTAATTAAACGAGATAGTTATAACCTAGACATTAAACTTAGTAATATGAATAATAATAGATAATTTTTAATATTATTTATAATGGTTTTATATAAATAAAACACATTTGTAATAAAACTTGTAATATTGGTAAAGTCATTATATGTTTTAAAATACTATTTTCTCAAATGAATTGATTTTTATGTCCTTATGTGAAAAATAATAAAATTAATTTTAGACAATTTTATAAATTTAATTTTATAAAATAACCATTATTTTTAAATTCATAATTTCGAAATTACCTTAGGGTTACTGAATTTTAATTCAAAACAACTTTTTCATCTAATTTATTTATATTGTTAAATTATATTTTAATTTGGGTTTAAAGTGTAATTAGATTAATTGTATATAAATTAATCAAATTTAATTCATTTTATCCAATTTCGCATTGAAATTTAATATCCAAACATTCCAGGCTTTTAAAATTTTTTGCTAAAAAACCCGCTCTCGCGACACATCAGCAGGATTAATTTTAAATTTATTTGTGACACTTATGTGATTATAATTTTGAAAAATGTATCAAAAATTTGGAATCACCATAATTTATAATTAATAAAAAGTTAAAATAAGTTTTAAACCAAAAATATTTTTGAAACTGATTAAAAATAATTACAACATTTAAGAGAAAAATTAACTTAATAAAGGACTAAACCATAAACCTAAGGCCCAAAAGACCTATAAAAATTCCCAAAATACATTTTATATTCATATTTATATCCTATCCTACCTTTTATCAAATTTTTACCATTATTTTGTCCACTTTTCATAGGGAAAACGTGGGTGAAATTCCCTTTTAAAAAAATTACAAGAATACCACTCCTCATCCACTATAAAAAGGCACTCAACCCTTCCACTTATTCACACCTATAAATCCATTTGGATCACCCAAAATATACTCAAATAATCTATAAACATCCCTCCAATATTCTTTTAAGTATCCATTTGGTTATAAATCCTACCAAATAAGCCCTTTTGTGCAAAGTAAAAGGAGTTACCCAAAGAAGAGGTAACACGCTTCCTTAATCTTCTTTCCTATATTTTATTTCTACACCAAATAAATTATTATTATTAAATTTTCATATAATTACCTCAAAATACTAAATATAATGGTACATTTTTATACTAAGGGTCATACCTGCACTTACACACTTCTATATAATGGGTAATGAACTTACCATTTTTGTGTACGACGAACTACCACCTCAGAAAATGATATTGTTCATTTTTCATTTACCAGTTCTCATGGGTGGGAATTATGATGGAAACTATATTTTTATATGATTTATGTGATATTTATGATTTATTCAATATTATTTAATTATTATAAAACACATACCTTCATGGATTCCATTTTGTGTAAATATGATAATTTTGTTTGGGGAGGTGTGGACTACCGCCTCTTCAAAGCGATGTGATACATTCAAAATCTACGTGGAATTTATTAAGGATGGGTTTAGTAAAATTATGTTATATATATGATATAATAATTCTAATTGAATTACGATATATATACATATAATTATTTTTATTTCATTCTTTCAATACAACAATTAAACAGAAACAACATTCATGCATACATACGACCTACCGTCCTCATAAACGGTGTATTCCATTTAATATTTCTATATTTGATAAATTATTATAAATAAATATATAATAAATATATATTATATTTATATCATGTTCTAAATTCTATAAATAATTAAATCATGATATAAGTAAGATGATCATGGATAATAATTCAAAACATGTAAGAAGAACAAAACAGATATTACCCGAAGCATAACCTTAACATGTAAATTGTTAATAAGAGGGTAATATAAAGTTATAATAAAATAATATAAAGTATTATATATAATAATATGTTTCTATAAAATATTTATAATAAAACTAAATTTATTATATTGGATTTTTGTAGAGTATGAAGAGAGTCAAGTTATAAGGTAATGGGATTTTATGTCTCACTTTTATTTCTATGAAATTTGTTCCCTATTAACCACTCATTTATTTCATGTGGTGTATATAATTACGATGAATATACTATATGATTATTATCATTAAATATGTGGGTATTTACATATCTATTTTATTATATCTCTTTCATAGGGTTTTTTGTTTTAAAAGGTACCAAATATGTAAATAAGTTTTGTCTCATTTTTCATTCTTTAAGACACATGCCTTGAATTTAAAAAACCATGTTTTAAAAAATGTTTTTAAATTTGAAATTTGAAGTAAATTATCAAGGAAAATGATTTTATTTTTTTTGGGTTTTGAAATAATCTTTTATAAGTTTTCAAAGTGTTTTTAATGAAATGGTTTTTAAAAGGTTTTCAATATTTTTTATAAGTTTTCAAAGTATTTTCAAATAAAAGGTTTTCAAAACATTTTCATGATTTATTTATTATTTTTTGAAGTGTTTTCAAAGAAATGGGTTTCCAAACATTTTCAATATTTCCTTATATATTTTAAAAGTGTTTACAAAGAAATATATTTCAAAACCTTTTCAAAATTTCGTTATAAATTTTCAAAGAAATGATTTCGAAAATGTTTTCAAGCTTTATTTATATGTTTTCAAAGTTTTTTAAAAGAAACAACTTGAAAAACGTTTTATATATTTATTTATATTTTTTCAAGTTTATTTTAAAATAAAATGGTTTTAAAATGGTTTTATGTTTTAAAAATAATTTTTAAAAGAAGAAATCGTATTTTCCCCAAGAAATGTTTTTAGAAGATATTTAAAAATTGTTTTCTATATAAGGTGAAATCCATTGGTGTTACTTATGCCTTTATAAGGAAATGATCCAAAGGTTCCATTCATATTCATTCTCTAAATGCTTTAATTTTTGATGGCATAATGTTTAGGAAACCTATTTATCTTTCATGGGATTCATGTTTATGAAACCCATTTCATCTTCATAAGTTATATGTTTATAAAACCCTATTATTTTCAAGGGTTATTATTTTGATGAAATTATTATGAAACCTGTCACTTTTTACAAACGTTAAGATATTATTTCAATTTTATGACACCCATTTCATTTTATGGGTTATTATATGAATGTTTATGATCTTGTGGAACATGTATGTATTATTTAATTATGATATGGGTGGGACTTATATCTCACTCCAATGCATTGGATAAATATTTATATCTCAAGAGGTAATGATGGGATTAAAGTTAGTGGGATTGATCCACTATGGACGATTAGGAAACTTGATCCACTATGGGAAGATGGAGAAACCTGATCCACTAAGGGAATATAAGGAAAACTTAGTCCACTATGGGAAGATGGGGAAACCTAAACTACCATGGGAATATGGGGAAACCTGATCCACTACGGGAACTTGGGGAAACCCTACATATTATGGAAATATGGGGGAAATTAGTCCCTTAAAAGTAAAGGACTATGATTGGGGATGGTGGTGTGTCAGACCTAGTAGGTGTAGTTCCCATGAAGTTCCCTAATAATATCTAGTAATCCTTCTTGACTTATATATAATGACATTACATATTTATGTGTATGCCACAATTACATGTTTTTTAATGTTGTGATTTCATGGATTATTCTTTGATTACCTTAAGATTCATGTCTTATGAATTAAAAATATTTATTCTATGATTTATTCTGATAATATTCGATATGAAGGGTATAATCTTATAATGTTATGATCACATTATAATACCCTTACTCTCATGTTTATTATTACATATCTCACTTGTTTATCCTAAATGGACATCTGAGATGACCCCTTTTTTGTTTACTTCCCTAGGTTATGAAGATGTGTATTATATATGATATGTCTAAGAAGGGAGATAGTCCTGAAGAACCTAATGGGAGATAATTTAACTCACTTATGTACCCATGTTTATGTTTCCATGTTTCTAAAGGCAATAGGATAATACGGTCTTTGGGTATCTATTTCTATAATGTTTTAAGTATTCCACAAAAGTGATGTAATTTTAATTTATGAAAAGAGAGAGTCACTATATTGACAATTTTTTTGTTTTTTTATATACATTTTATCATCTATGATAATTCTAGGATAAAAAAAATGAACTAGTATATAAGCATATATATTTGTAATTTTTATTCATTTATTGTCCCATTATAAAATTTTGAATTTTATTAATTATATTAATATTTCAAATGTAATGTTCTATTTTAGTGTAATAAAATAGTATTCATTTGTTATGGTATTCATTTGAAGAATTTATATTATATCTTATAACAACACACAAATATTGAGAATGAAATTTCATATAGAAAATATTTGGTTTTTTACACAAACTACCAAGGATGGTATTAAATTTAAATCTTGTATTATACTTTAACTCAATGATAGAGTTATCTATGGGAAGAGTTCTAAACAACCCACCAAGATAGACTGGATAAAAACAAATATTTAATTTTTTCATTATATTATTTTATCTAATATTTTTATATCAACATGTTTATTACCAAACATAGGGTGGTTCCTATAATTTTGGGAGAAATATTTCTTTTTTTGTGAAAACAATGGAGATATTTCTCTGGAGAAGGAACCATTATCTAACCAAATATCCAAACAAAACTTATAAAATAAAATCTCATTTGAGAAATATTTTCGAAGGGAGATTTAATGATCTATTGGATGGATATAAAGTAGAATACAATAGATCTATATATAAATCCATTATTGTAAAATAAGTATGAGATTCATGTAAAGTAGTTAGGTTTTAGATACATGAGATACTTGATTAATTTTTTTTCAATGTAAATGTATAATGGTTTTATCATATTGTTAATATTTATTATAATTCATTTATGTACATTATTTTTATTATATAAATATTGGAATGATAAAACCCCTTACTGTTTGAAACTGAGTGTCCCTTAATTAATAAATATCATGCAATGTTATGTGATATAATGATATGTTAATATTAAATTAAGAATAATAAAAAATATTATATATAATAGGTACATGAGATAATAAGTAGAGAATTATTATTTGTACATACTTCCCAAAGCATATCGCATGGAATTTCATTTGGTACTTGATATACATAGGTATGTTTGCTATAAATAAATCACCAATATATATGTCTAAAAAGATAAATAGTATTTGAACTTTCATACTTCTATACCTTTCATATTCTAGATTTGAAATAGAGATATACAAGGGGTGCTTGAGTATGTTATTTATCATATCATTAGTTAAGTTTAACTAATATAATATTTTTTTCTTGTAGGAAATTTATAAAATCTAGCCCCTGAATTAAATTAGACTAAGTAAATTTATTATAATTCTTAGTTAAGTGACATGTCATGTTATTAACTATTTTGATGAATGAAATTGAATTTATTCATTCAATATTCTTAGTTAGTTTCAAATAATATAGAATTCATGATATGACCTATAATAATTTGATATGTTTAAATTATAACGGTCTCTTGATTTATTAGAAAAAGAGATTATATAATAATGTATATGAAATTTATAGATATATCTTGTGGAAAACATGTTCGTATGAAGATATGGGTCTATTTGATTGATAAAATGCTAGAACCCTTTGTAGATTATGTAACAATGAATTTTTTTGAGGCCCCTATTATATTACAACTATATATTGGGAAAATTATAATTATTTTCAATGATATAAAGGATTATAGTGGAACACATAAGGATAAGGATTAAGGGTTAATTTTGGTATATAGTTTTCATAAAAATTTGAGATATTTTATCTAATAATAATATATAAAATATTTTAGATAGATTGAAAAAGAGTTTTAAAATATTTTATAGGTTCAAGATAATTTATTACAAGTTTATGATTATTAATATACACTAAATTATATATTAGGATGTGATGAGAGTAACCATGCCATAGTTTAGGCTACATCATGGTTTTTGAAACAACAACATTATGTTCCAAATGAATGGTTTGAGATATCATTCAGTCTATACTCCCATAATGATTATCTTGTTGTTTTGTATTAAACAACCTCATGTGATAATGTGGAAATGGTTTATTGATAGCTATATTAATTTAACAATTAAATTTCTTAAACAAAGTCCACTGTAATTATTAGAATGGGATCTAAAGAGTTTTATATTTCATAACATATAGAAATTATGAAATTTTATAGGATCTTTCATTGAATAAAGAAAATATATATAGTAGAGTTAAGTTACATCATTTTTGTATAGTGAATATCATTTTCTAAAGTGGATTCTCACTCAAGCTCTTGTTTTTTCCTTTAAGAATGTGTTTTTAGTAGACAACTCTAAAAGATTCATAAAATTTCTTCCATATTTTGATTGATAATTGAATCAATGATATTTTTTTTTTATTTTTTAATGTTTTTTATATAATTTATATGATGAAATATTTTAGAGATACCTGGGAAAAATTAAACGATGTAATCAAAACCATGTTGTAACACACTAAAATCACATCATTGTTTAGTCGAGAAGAGATGGAGATGATTTTATAGAAAAACCACACTACCACCCACATATTTTGTTATAATATACCTATGAATATGTGTATGTAACACCCCAAAAATTTAACTTAAATTAATTAATGGTTTTATATCATGAATAACATGCTACACCGATATTTATGAAAATTGTGATGTATTAAAAAAATATTATTATTTAAATGTTACCACTATTACGAAGCCATTGAATTAGATGGTATTAATATGAGTAAAATAATTATGAAATAAATATATAATGGTCCTATATAGTAGAAAATAATTGATTAAATATTAGTAAATAATCACTCATTTTATAGTGAAGTCATTTTATACTTCAAAAATGCAATTTCTTCAAAAATGATTTTATTTCAATTTTTACAAGGAAAATGTAACTAATCTATACCACTTTTAGAAATTATATTTTATAAAATTAACATAATTTTTGAAATAAACATATCAAAAATAACTTAGGGTGATATTCATATATTTTTATGAAATGATTTATTTTTAAATGAATAGTAAAAATATTGACTGTTCAAATACTTTCATTTCGTTTCATTAAATCAAGTAAATTAAGTCCCATTATATTTTGTATTCGGTCCGAAAGTAACATATGATAAATTGTATTTATAATAATATAATTAATTCCATTTTAATAATAAATATTCATAAATTTTATATAAGTTAATTTTTATGTTTATAAACATATTTTTCTAAAAAACTATTTATTGTTCCAATTTAAGAACTTTTGTTAAAATTAATTTATTACACTTATAGAGATTGAATCTGGAAAAATTGATATCATATTTGGAATTAGGATATTAAAATTTGATATATAGGTCCCTTTTATTTTTGTTTATAATGAATAGTAACAATGTTTAATATTTTCACCCCAATAATGGTAAAATGGGTAAAATAAAGATAAAACTATGACATATAGTCTAAAAATAATCTCAAAACTATAATTTATTTCATTATAGGAAATTAATTTCAAAATATATATCCCAAATTAAAATATAATTCATTTTGGTGCCATTTTCTATTGATAATAATATTTATATTATTTTATCTATGATAAAATTAAAAAATGCCACTCTCTTGAATTTAATATCCCTAAAATTTTATATAATGATAAAAGAGGATAAGTTTGGTTCCAACTTTTTATTTGAAATATTAATGTTTTTTTATAATTTTAATTAATTATTACTTTTTAGTGATGAAATAAATTCATTCAATAATTATGCAATGGTGCCATAATTCCTATGTGTGCAATAAAAAAATAAAGTAAATGATTTTAAAAATTATAAAACTAATATTGTTTCTGTGGGTTAATGTGTCCATGAATTTTGAAAGTAAATATACTATATTAAATATGTGTGAATGATTTATTTTGTAATTTCATTTCTATCAAGTTGTTATATAAGTCAAATTTTGAGAATAGTTGTTAGAATGATATAAATAGTATTCTATATTAAATATATTTTATTAATTAATTTAAAAATATTAAAAACTTTAAATAGGAATATTAGGTTTGTAAATGGTATAAAATGTTATCCCTTGGAAATTTTTGATCTAATTTTCATCTTATAAGTAAAATTATAACCCTTTAATATTAAAAAAGTCATTATTGTGGTTAAGATTAAAATTGGAGAACTAAGGGGTTAAATAAAAAAAGGTTTAAAATGATATGTAAACCTATAAATATTTACTTTTTTGATTATATTAAGATAATATATTACTTATATTATAATTAATATAATTTTGGAACCATTATACAAGAGTTAGACACATATTATATTATAATATTTCACTTATTTCAAAAAAGACAACAATCATATTTTATAATAAATAATATTTTATTAAATGATTTAAAACTAATAAAAAAATTATATTATTCCAAGTGAATAGTATATGGTTAATAAAATCAACCATGGTTTAATTTTGGGTCATTTATTCTTTTATAGTAACTTTGTATACCCCTGAAGAGTAAAAAACATTGATGTCACGGTAATTGTACAAAGGATTAATGGGGGGGGGGATACTTAGAGATAAGGGTAAACAAAATCCAAAACCAATTAAAATTTTAATTTATGAGATTTTTTTAATCAAAATAATATTATATAACAATTACAACAACTTTTATTTACATTTTAATGAAAATTAATTTGTATTAATTTAATATTTTAAGTAATTTAAAGAGTTCCCTCCCCTCACTTATAAAATGGCACATCATCTCCATAATTATTCACATTATTCGAGACTTATATCTAACTATTACCTATCTAAATATTATCTTATTTTCCTTAACCACATATTATATCATTTTTTTTGCTAAAATGTATTCTTTGAAGTTTTAAGTTGCAAGCCAAAAGTGTTTTTTCAATAAAGAGGTAAAACTCTTAACTGAGTGTTTTTCAATTTATTTCTTATTATACCTCCTATAAATATATTTTATTCATCATAAAATAATAAATTAATTATCCTAAATATACTAAATTGTGGTTATGATTTTTGAAAACCAATATACAACCCCTTTTACAATAAATGGGAAGTAAATGTATCACTCATGTGTATGTGTGGACTACCGCCTTCACGTAGTGATGAAAATCATTTTCTATAACCATAAATAATGGATAGTAATTATGATGGGTTTAATGTTAATATATGACATTTATAATGTAATTATTCTTTTATAATTATAATAGAAAATATTTCGTTTTTTCCTTTTTGTCCTTTTCTAATCAATAACCTCACTTGTGTGTACGTGTGGACTTCCACCTCCACGAAGCGATGTGATTTGTTTTTTTAATTAAAATTTACATGGATGGTAATAAGTTTGAATTTAATGAATATATAATAATTATTATTTAAATTTTAATTATTTTTTACCTTTCTTTCATTTCATTCCTCGAAATGTGAAAACAACGTTCATGTATACATACGACCTACAATTTCCATAAATGGTGTAATTCATTTTTCTATATCTATGTTTTATGTATGAATATATATATATATATAATTAATATATATGATATTTAATTTTTTTTTATAATTTCTGGTATTATTTATCCATGATCAAAGAACAAGGACCACAACTACTAAACTAAAATTCTAATAAAAAGCTAAACAGTTAACATACATGAACAACGATTTTGATAAGGAATTATTAATAAATTGGTTTGGAAATGTTATAAGCAAATAATATATGATAATATATGTATTCAAATGACTATGATATCTATTTATAAAAAATATAAATTTATTATACCATAGTTTAAATCACTTTTGAAGCAATTCAAACTCAAGGTAACAGATTTTCATCTCACATCTATTTCTACGATACACATAATTTATTAACCACTATTTTATTTTATGTGGTATATATAATTCCCATAAATTTATTTTATGATTATTATCAAGAAAATTAGGAGTATATTCATATCCATATAATTTTATCTCTTTCATGAGTTTTGATTCAAAAGTTACCAATTTGGAAAGGGATTTATGTTCTAATATCATTTTTATCATGATTGTGTATATTTGAATTTCCATTAAAGGAAATTATAAGATATTTTCCTTTTAAATACCATTAATTTTATCATAATATTTTTATTTCCTTATAATACAATTTTTCCTTTCATTTTCCCCACTTTAAGAAATCATTATAATTTTTTTTATAAAAAAATAACTATGTATATCTTGGTAAAAAATACTTTTTATTCTATTAAAATGTTTTAAAAACATGTTTTGAAAAATGTTTTTATATATTATTATTTGTAAATTTAAATTAAATTTTTACCGTGATTTAATTTTTTATAAGTAATATTCCTATCATTTTCTGAATGAGGTACTTTTTAATTTTTAATGAAAACATAAAAGAAATATTTTTTTAACTTACACGACGTGAATAAAAATTACCAAAATTATGAACAATGAATACTTTTACAGTTAATTTATAATTTTTCATAGTTATTTTAAATGAAAATTATTTCCATAATTTTTTAAAAAAATTTATATTATAATATGTTAATTAAAAATAAAAATGGTACTTTCCTCATGAAATATTAGAATGATATTTTAAATAATTTTTCCCTATATGATGACATCCTTATATTTAACTTAGTCTTTATAGATTATATGATCCAATGATATCAAATTTATTATTACACTTGATGGTTTATGGTTATGATAATAAAATATCTTTGAAATCAGTTTTCTTTTCCACAAGTGAAGTTATGAGGAATTTTATTATTATCTTGTTGCATATATGTGAATTTATTAATGATTATGTGTTTGGTGGACCTAGAATTATATAGATATCCAATTAATTAGGTAAATATTAAAGTTATATGAGATCAAAGGGTACAAGATATGTTATCCCAAGCCTAAAATAGGGTACATGAGAGGTTATCCCATATTCCAAAAGAGTGTCCATTAAAGGTTATCCCTAGCCTATAGTAGGTTCATTGGAAGTTAGACAAATACTAACATGCTTTAAATATCTTTGTGGGAATCCTTGACAAAATATTACTATGATTATTATTATTCCACACATTATTCTACTCTTTTATGACATGACTTTATTATAATTTTTCATTATCATGGTTCATATTCTCTGATCCTATGATGATTCATATCTTATGAATTTCCAAGATTTATTCCATGTATAACTAAAATATTCACCTATATCCTGGGTCAAAACCATGGATATTGAGGTAAGAACTATAAATATAGCTTATATCTAGGGTATAACTAGTCATTTATCCTATTGGTGTGGAAATAGTGCTGGGTATATAACCATAATTTTAAGGGATATAACCATGGTTATCCACCATGGAAATATAAATATATCCATTGTTGTCCACCATATAAATAGACCCATTTCCACAGTTTAAAAAACATGTAAATTTCCTATCAGTAGTCCATTGTGGCTATAACCCTTTTAAACTATGGTTATAGGCTTTTAATAAAATGTGATAAGTCTGATTTAATCCATAGACCTATAATATCAAAAACTATATTCTTAACCACTTATCTACAAAACATTGTTGGTTTATATATATATATATTGTTTTATATATTTTTATATACCATGTAATTATCCCTCAAACCATGGATATAATTTTTCTTGCACCCTTACTATGGGTATGTTTTTTCCCCTGAGCTTTCATTGGAATCCTATATCCATGGTTTACAAGAACCATGGATATAAGTGTGCTCTATAGCCACAATTTTATATAAATATAGACATATCCTATGAATAACTACCAATAGGCACAGTTTTCTAAAACCATTACAATAGGTTTATCTATAGCCACATTTTTTTGGAAAATAATGGCTATAGGTGTGGCCTATAGCAATAGATTTTGAAAAAACTGTGGCTATAAAACTTTTTTCTTATAAAGATGATTCAAGATTATGATCAATGATATATTGGGCATGGTTTTAAAAAATTAATCTCATGATCTCATACCCTTATGGTGACGTTATGATTAAGTGATTAGTGATATATCCCTTTTTTACCCTTACTGAGAATATGAGATCTCCCTTTACTATCTTTTCTTTTCACCAGGATATGGAGAAACATTTTACGTATGTTGTTTCTAAGAAGGGTTCTATAATTAAAGAACTAAATGGGAGATGATGTAGATCTTTTATGAATTAGTTTTTTATGTATTTATGTTTCGAAAGACACTAAACATTAATGATTCTAGATTGGATAATAATGTTATGTAATGTATATTGATCTAATAAGATGTAATATTTATGTATGAAAAGTACGAGTCACTATAGTTGGCATTTGAGAAAGTTTTAATTACCTTAGAAAACTAGGATGTGAAAAAATTAGTGATAACCTATTGGATAATCCAATATATATGATAATTTTCTACGTTATACTAAATAAAGGATTATATTCTTACAAGAAAGAAATACCTATCTAGATACTATAATTGGATGTGGTTTTGGAAAAAATGCATCTAGGGTTAATAACCTCGAAAAGAGTTAGTCATGTATATCTCTTCCATCATTCTGGTTCATGGTTATTATTCCCTCACTATGAACCCAACTGAACATTTTAGAGGGATATTATTGGGTTAATTATAATTTCCTTTATGAACTACTATGAATGATTTTAATAGATTATGATCATGTTTGTCCTATTTTAAACCTAAGGTGTTATAATATGACGAGTAGGTGGCATGATTTTGGAACTCTATAAATTATTTTTCACAATATAGCACTATGATTATTATTTCTCATACAATGGTTATTGGTTTTAGAAAATGGATAGAACTAAGTGGATTGTTGTTAATGGTGAATGTGATGGAAAATATAATGACTGAACTCATGAGAATCTAAATAAAATTAGAATATAAAGGAAAAACCATATGATTATTCTTATCCAGTTATTATGATATATGATTAACAACATAAACTTTGGTGAGTTTCCTAATTCATAAAATAAGTGTAACATGTAATTTTATTAAATTTCATGTGGTAATTAACATAGAGGAATGAATGGTTAATTTTGTTCATGTTAATATTTAAGGAATTTTCACCCAAAATAATATCTAAAGGGAAGGGTATGATGTTTTCTATTCAGAAATAAAGGTCACAGAGCAAAAAATTTCCAAGGAATTAAATGTCTTTTGTGTGGGGGTGGAACTTGGGTATTATCTGAGTCAATTATCTAATCCATGTGTTACCTCTTAGGCCAAGGAAGGACCTATGTGATGTAGATAATTGAAGTGTAATGATTAAATTTTATATGTGTTGGGATTTAATAATTATGTTGTAAAAGTGTTTTATCAATTATATTATTATTATTAGAATCATGATATATATAGGGATTATTCTATATAATTTTTCCTTTATTTATTTGAAAATATATGTTGAATGGTATCGATAAACAAGAAAAGTGATTTTATGCTAATGTTACATTTTTAAACAACACATGATTAAGGAAAAGATAACCCTTAATATGTTATTTTTTTTGGGTAAATAATGTTAACTAAGGATAAAGAGATGATTAAAATTGATGAAGTAAATGGGATAATATTGGTGACCTCTAAATTGGTTTGTTATTTGATGAAAAAGTGATTTAGGTTATCTTTGATGAATTTTATTTCATTTATGGATTTATGGAATATAATTAATAGTATATAATTTTATTTATAGAATAAAAATAGAGTTAATTTTTGGAAGTTGTTATGTTTTCATTATGGTTTTATGGTGATTCAGGTTATTAGTATATTTTAAGAGAATATATGATCAATGTATTCACATGTTTATTATGTTACATTATTATCTACTTTATGTGGTCTCAGAATAAATGTTAAAGTTGATCTTGAAAAAAAATGTCATCAAATAGTTCATATTTTTGGGTTTTGAATTTGGTAAGAAATATTTTAGAGGATTATTATGGTTGACTATTTATAGAATAGATTAAGTTGAACTCTGGGTGTTATTGTTATGGATTTAGAAAATAATGTGTTATATTTATCAATGTTTGAAAAATTTTGATAACAATTTTTATTTTAGTAAATATTTAAAATAATAAGAAATTCATTTTCAATATTTTATAGATTTTATGATCTGTTAAAAGTTAATTTTAGTTATTTATTCTTGAAAAATTCATCTTGAATATTCATTTCATGGAGTAAGAGATGAAGTGGAAATTGATGAAAATGAAACCAAAATATAAAATTATTATTAGGAAATGGAAATAAATCAAGTAATTACATTTTATCATTCTCTATATATTGTTAATAAAATAGTATATCAAATTTTGGAAAAGGATCTTGAAATAAAAACATCATCCTTTTATCTCTTTTTTTGATGAATCGATGGTCTTCTCACCCATCAATAATTTAGGGTTTTGTGGTTTTCAACTTTATCATAGCCATATTCTATATTAATCTCTATTATTCCATTAAATTTAGTTTTCTAATATATGTTTTTATTTTAACTTCCCACAAATGTTGTCCTTATATAAGAACCCAGTTATGTGTTATTTTAGGATATCATTATGTTTCCCACTTCCCAATATCAAACAATGTTTTATTATCCCTTTATATGATGTGATTTTTCAATAAAGGTATTAATAAATATTGAACCTTTTTTTTACTAAGATATAAATTATGTGGGAGTAGAATATAATACCCCAAAAATTTATATTAAAAGAATAAAAGGCTCAATAGCTTGTTTAACATGAAACATCGAGATTTAAGAGAAATGTTATGTATTATTAAAATATTATTATATAAATGTTACCATTATTACCTAGCCATTTAATTTTTGGGTATGAATACGAATAAATTAATTGTAAAATAAATATATAATGTTTCTAATCAAAAATAAAATCATTGATTAATTCTTAGGAAATAATCACCCATTTTATAGTGAAGTCATTTTATGACTCAAAAATTAAATATCATTAAAAATTATTTCTATTTCATTTTATATGTGGAAATTATAATTAATTTATATAACTTATTAGAAGCTTTATTTCATAAAATTAATATATTTTTTGAAAAAAAATATGAAAATTAACATTGGGTAAAACTTTGGGATTCTATTGAAATGATTGTTTTTTAGTGAATAATGAAAAATGAAAACTTCTCAAATAGTCTCATTTCTCTTAATTAAATTATGATATTTAAAAGTAAAATTATATTTTTGAGTTGGTATTAAAGTTACATATGATCCATGTGATTTATAATTATATAAATAATTTCAATTCAGTTAGTAATATTCATGATTTTGAAATAAGTTAATGTTTACGTTTAAGAACACATTTTTCTAAAAATTATTTTCATTGCGTCTTACAGACATATATTAAAATTGATTTCCACCACTTATAGTGACATAATAATGAAAAATAGATACCATATTTATAATCAATAATTTCAAATTTTTTAATAATACCATTATATTTTTTTTTCATTATGAATAGTAACAATGATAAATATTTGTTACCTTGATATGGGTAAAATGGAAAAAACTAGGGTAAAAATGAAATAAGGTATCCAAGTCAACACACTATATTCGCAGAAAAAATATGTAAAATATATTTATATCACATATTCCTTAAAGAATTTTTGTCTAATGAGATGAAATTAAGGGACTTGGGAGTGATCTCCATATGTGATGTGTTCTTAGCTGTATTTCAAAGTAACCTCCCACTGAAACTAAAAGATACATGTATATTTTATATTAAATGTATTATCAGTTCACGAAAATTTAAAAAATATATTTTAAATTTAAAGGAAACTTTCAATTTAATGCCACTGTAAATTTTCACCTAGTTTTGGATAAAAAATACAAAGCTCACAAGAGTTAATAATCAATTCAATGATTGATTTACGAAGAATCTAATAGGAATTATAGAGTTTGAAATAATGAAAGTGAAAAAATACATCCTTCCCTACAATTTTATCATTTTAGAGAGAGTGGAAGAAGAATATTTGAACTCATTCTTAGACATCCATTCCTATCCACATTGAAAGTACTAATTTATGTTAATAACAGATGTTTGATGTTCAATTTTTGAAAGAAAATATCATAATTCAATATAATGAATGAAGTGAAGTAGAGAGACACACCATAATATTTTTATGCTACCATTAATTCTAAAGGGGAATATAGATCGCTCAAGGTGATAGAGGAGTAAGAGAAAGATATGATAGATATCATCAATAAGGAAATATATATAAATAATTAGGATAATAGTGAGTAAATTGTACATGGGAGAGGATTAATTACATTGGAACAAATTTAATGGGAATTATTTTTAAAATTGATTACCTTGATTATGAAGTCACTAATATTAGAGTTGGAGGACCTCCAGACTAATTTGAAGTACTTAATCATGGAATAAGGATAATATTTATTGGTGGTAGTGAGTGTTGATATATGAAAGGAATAAAATCATTGGTTTGTTATGGTATTTAGGTAAAGGGATGATTATATTTATGATATCCTAGAAATTATTAAATATATAGAAATCACGGATTATCATACATAGATATTACATAACTTTTTTAAGAATATTCATTACATTACACAAACACACACCTGAGGGACATGATAGTTTAGTACCTTTGGAAACATACAAAAATAAACACTAGTCCATAAGGGAGATACATAATCTCCCACTACATTATTCACAACTATAATCCTTATTATACATATAATACAAAATAAATATCTACATAACCTGTGGAAAAGAGACATTACAAAGGGTTACAACAGATGCACAGTAAGGGTAAGAAAGGGAGATACATAAATAGAACACGAATATAAGGAAATGAGTACATGATGACAACATTTTAAAACCACATATTTCATATCAAAGATCATAATATTGATTCATGGCATAAATATTTATAGTTAATAAGACATGAATCATATGGTAATCAAATAACATGATCCATGAGAGAATTATACTTTCATAAGGTATGAAATTTATGGAATACACATAATCATAAAAAATAATTTCTATTTTAGTCAAGGATCATTTCCAATACCGTCATAGTGGAAAACATACTTTACTAAAATGGGATCACTCCCCATTCTAGACCTTTCATAGTGAACCAGGTTCACTCCCCATTCCATCCCTATCTCACTGAATCAATTTTACTCCGCATTATATCCAATTTAATCTTAGGAGATTTTAATCTTTACCTAATTAATTGGAGGGAGATATAGGTCCCACAAATCACATAATGAAAACCATATCTATGTGTTCCATATGATCATAAATATCCATAATATCATAACCACAAAATAAAATGGGTATAATAAACATTTCATCATGTCATATCTTATGGAAAAGAGATATGTTTCATAATCATTTCATCATAGAATAACCCATGAAAAAAAGTAAGTTTTTAAACATTTCCTCATTATTTAACACATGGAGGAGAAAAAGGTTTCATAAAAATCATTCAATAAAAAACTAAACAATTTATGAAAATAATATAAATGGAATTCTTGGATCATATCCCGAATAAGTATGAAGTAACACTGATAGATTTCATCTTAGATTAAAAATAAATTTGAAAGGACAATTTAAAAAATTTCTTAAGGAAAATATCATTTCCACTTTGATGAAAACATTTTAAAACTTAAAACATTTTAAAACATTATTCTTTGAAATTAACTTTGAAAACGTATAAATAAATATTCTAATAAATTATTGGTTATGATATTGGAAAATTTCATTAGTGCCATACATGTAAAATTGAATATTGTTTTCACATTATTAGTAAAAGTAATTTTTTTAAGAAAATGAAAATAATATTCCCATAATTTTTTTAAAAAATAAAAAATGTGTGAAAATTTATTTTAAAAATACCAAGATATTAATATTTTTTTATATAATTAGTGATTCTGGAAGAAAACATATTTTTTACCAAAGAGAGAAATAAAGTTGGATTTTCTAAAACAATTATTAATAATTTCAAGTTCCAAATAGTGGGAAAGAGGAACCATTACTTGAATATATCATGAATAAATACATGGGAAGAAAATTCATGATAATTATTGAGAGGTATATCATGATATTTCAACATTGGATACTCAATCATAAACAATCCTAATAATTGATGAGGTTGTAACATGAAATATTTACTCCATTTTTAAAATTGAATCATAATACCCATGAAGGAGTAATCATAATATGAGACATAATATATCATGAGAATGAATAAATGCATGATATTAAATGTCAAAGGGGATTTATATACACCTTATGAAAGAATATATGTGGATAACATAACATACGTATCAAAGAAGGAAAATTGGGAAAAAAATCACTTGCTTTAAGTATTTACTTTCATCATACTTATTAATTTATATTTTTAATAAATATAAGTTTCTTAAACAACTATTAAATAATAATATTCATATATATCATACCATATATTATTTTATTATAACATTTTATTAATAATTTCAGATTAAATTTACGTCTTAAAAAAACTGCTTTGTTTTTCACATATGTTTAGATTTGTTATATTTTTTGGTCCTCTTACTTTGATACTGATTCAATAATATCTAGAATGATAACCATGATATAAATACTTTATATATTATTTATATATGTATTTACAATAATCCATAAAATTTAGTGATAGAAAATGAAATACAATCTTCATGGAGACGGTGGGTCGTACGTACGTTGGATCACTAACTCCATTATCTTGTTAGATTGTATGAAATAAAGGTAAGTGATATATATATTTCATTAAATTTTTTTATGTAATATACCTCACATTTGTTTCTTTAAAATTATCCTTAACATCTTCTATGTAAATCATGAATGAATTACATCACTTCGTGAGGTGGTAGTCCTCCGTATACATGAACGACATTATTATATTCCTAAAAATGAAAAAATTATTTTATGTGTAATATTATAATTAATTAATCATAGTAAAATCATAAAAATATTATATATTAAATATAAATAATATATAAATTATTATTTACATTCTTGAGAGGTGGTAATGGGAAAACTAATGACATTGGTTCGTGAGGTAATAATCCACCGTACACAAAGACGATGATTTCATAACCCATTTGATAGAAGTGGATATGACTATAGAAAATGAACTTAAAATAATAACATATATCTATATGGAGTATACTTAGTAGATTATATAACAATTATATTATATTAATTTGAGGTCATGGTGGAATAATTAAAACAAAAATGCTCGTTGATGAATGTTACCTCTTCTTCAGTTATCCTCATTAGGTTTTCACTAAAAGCCTTCCTAAGATATATTTATTACCAAAAGAATACTTATAGGATTAAGGGAGGAAATGTTAGTAGTTATTTGGGTAATTATTTCATGAACCAAACTGGCGAGAAGGTGTAAATAAGAGAGGAGAGAGGTGACTATTTAGAAGTGGGGAGAGGGCACACTTGGTATTTTTGAAAAGAATTCGTTTCTCCAACATTTTTCATATTCCAAAAGGGTCCAAAATGGACCATTATAGAACCTTATAGGTTTAATGGTATAAATAGTTCAATAAAATAGTTTTTAAACAAGTCTATTAGTTATTTCTACCCTTATATTTTTATTTTGACCCCCTGTTAAACATATTTTTACCCTAACCACATTAATTATCTTTTACTACATTCACTATTAATTTTGGAAAAAAAGATATAATTATGATATAATATAAATTTTGATTATTAAAAATAGGAAATCCATTTTTTTAAATTTTATTAAATTAATTTGAAAAAAATAATATAAAATTAATCCCATAGGCGTGATGAGAAATAAGGTTTTTAAAGTGAAAATGATCAAATGTTTACATTGTTTTTATATTAAATTTCAATATAATATTTATTCTAATGACCTAAATCAAGTTAATAGATTTATATTTAAACTAATTATAATTTAAAATAAATTTAAAATGTAATTTAACTTTATAAATAAATTAAAAAAAATATAGTTTTCAATTAAAATTCTGTATTTTTCATTATTCATCAAAAAAATAAATCTGTTAAAAAAAATCCAGAAAATTATCCCCAAACTAATTTTTACATTATTAGTTCAAAAATTAATTTTATTTTATCAAATAAAATTTCTTAATATTTCAAGAATTACTTTTATTATTGTTCACAAAGACTTAATTTTTTTTTGAGAAAATGGTATTTTTGAAATATATAAATAATTTATCAACAATTAGGTATTTTATTATAAATATGTTTTATTTATATAAAACAGTTATACATAATATTTTAAAAGTATTTATTACTATTTATATATCCAATTTTAATAGCTATGTTATAACAGTTATGTATAAATAATAATATTAATAAAATATCATAGTTTTATTAAAACTTTATTCCACACAACCTAAGTAAGTGTTGTGTGTAGAGAGAGCTTAACTTTGTGTTTTCTATAGCTCAAGATATCAAAGATATTTAATTTTTTTGGAAAAAAATAATAAAAAATTAGGGTGTTTCATTCTACCCCCTTAAAATTAATTTATCTCTCTAAAATTTATCATTATGATACAAACAAATGATGATAATTCAACCTCATCATATCCTCAAGTTTTCATTTTGCTTCCTCAAAACTGTGGTTTAAAAAAAACTTTGACATGATGAGTGGCCTTTTTTGTAGGACTTTCTCTATATGGTCCATAATCTCTATCAGTTTTCCTTATAAGAATGATCATGCTCTAGTGGTATGACTTATGTGTTTTTTACGTGTGAAGGGCCAGGTATTTAATTCCTAAAGAGAGATAAATGGAGTATATCATGGACTTGAAACAGGTTTGGTGGAAGTTCCATGAGATATGAAAACATCATGATATGATTAAGAATTTCAAAGGGACTGATATACCTAGGGGATAGTTTCAATTTTTTCCTAAATATCACAACCTTATTCCATGGACAAATTCATAGAAACACCTTATCACCAAATTCAAATTCAAGGCCATTCCAGTCATTATCAGTATAACGTTTCTGCCGACTCTTAGAAACCTTGATGTGTTTCTGAATGGATTTGACCGTCTCTTCCATTTATTTAACTTTATTATGTACCAATTTATTTATTTCTCCAGCTTCATTCTAGAATTTTAGTGATCTACATTTCTTTCCCTAGAGGGATTCATAAGGATCCATCTAAATGCATGATTGAAATCTATTTTTATAAGAAAACTCAACCGGAGGAAGGTGTTGATCCCAACCACTTTTGAAAACAAATGAATAAGATCTCAGCATATCCTTTAGGGTTTGAATTGTTATTTCATACTTACCATCTACCTGAGGATGATATGAAATGAATAAATTAAACTCCATATCAAGTTCAAGCTGAAGACTTCACCAAAAATTTGGGGAAAAAATCATATCCCGATTAGACACAATGGAATGTGGTACCCCATTCACCCTTACCAATTCCTTCATGTATATCCTAGAAATATGATCTAGGTAGAAGTCATATCTTATAGTGATGAAGTGTGTTTAATTATTAAGGTTAATGACTACAAACCATATATAATTATGTGCTTTAGAATTTCTTGAGAGTCCAATGAAAAAATCCATGGTGGTGTTTCCCATTTATATTTGAGTATGGTAAATGGATATAATATCCCATTAGAATTTTTTCTTTCAGCCTTAACTTATTTTCAAACCAAGCTTCGAGATACCAAAATTTATGATATCTCCCATCATGTCATACCTTCAGAAGAACTCTTTCAAATCTCTTTACATCTTCATACTTACCAGATAAATAGAGAATGAATAATTATGATCTTACTCTAAAAAATACATCATAAAATATGGTTTGTAAGGAGCACATACACGGTACTTGAACCCTATCATTTTAACATGATCATTATTAACCCCAAGAACATTTTTAAAATTATTTTTTGGTTATAGATCTACTTCTACACCTCTTTAATATCAACATGGATAGATGGATGGACATTAAATTGGTAAAGATAATATTTTTTTCATTACATATTTATTTCTATATCCATAATTTGGAAATCTATAAATATTTGATCTTTTTTAATCCTCATCATTGATAGACTTGCATGATCCTTTTGACTCAAAGCATCAACCCCCTTGTTCACTTTCCCAGGGAAGTAATTTACTGAGCAATCCTAATAATAAATTATATCTAATTATATTATTTGGCACATGTTCAACTCCTTCTATGTAAATATATACTTTAATATTTTTTGATTGGTATATATATCATACTTTTCCCATAAATATAATGCCTCTATATATTTAATGAAAAATTATCGTAGCTAAATCCAAAATCACGAGTTGAGTAATTTTTATAATGAACCTTCAATTTTCACAGGGAATATTATATAACCATTTCATTATGTATAAGAAAACATCCCTATCCCATATTATAGGCATTACTATATTTTAGATACCCTTCTCCCTTATAGGGTAATATAACCAAAGGTTCAATGACTAATCTTCTTTTCAGTTCCATGAAATTTTCCTAACATTTATATATCTAGAGGAACTTGGATCCATTTTGAGTTAACTTGGTCATAATATTATATAGTGATGAAAAAGTTTCCACAAACCATCAAAAATATCTAGATAAAATATGAAAACTATAGATCTCTATAACCATGTTTGGTCTCTTCTAACATTCAACAACCTCCATCCTTGGTAGATCTATTGATATACCCTCTCTTGAGATTATATGAACAAAAAATGAAGCCTTCTATATCCAAAATTTACACTGTAAATTTGTAATATATTTTATCATTATTTAAGGTATTAAGTAAAATTCCCAAGTGGTTTACATGATCTTAATTAATCATTGAATAGATAATAATATCATCTATAAATACTAAAACAAACTGATCCAGGTAACCTCTAAATACTCTATTCATTAAATCTGTAATGATAATAAAGGAATTAGTAAGAAAAAATGGCATCACTTTATATTCATAGTTTCCATACCTTGTATTAAATATTGTCTTGGGTATATCCTCCTTCCTGAACCTCAATTGATGATATACATAATGAAGGTCAATCATGTAAATGTATTTATCTATATATAATTGATCAAAAAATTCATTAATTCAAGGAGGAATATACTTGTTCTTAATTGGGATATTTTTCCAATCCTAATAATCAATGCGGAGCCTTAGTGATCTTATTTATTTTTAATAAAAATAACAGGTGAAACCCAAGGTGGAGCACTGGGCTGAATGAACCCTTTTTCAAGGTTTTCCTGAAGTTTCTTCTCCAATTCCTATAACTCAATTGGGGCCATTATATAGGGATAATTTGAAAAGGATGTGGTAGCGGGTATGAGATATATTGATAACTCAAATTCATGTTTTTGTGGAAGTCTAAGAAACTATTATAGAAAGAAATCAAAAAATTATTACATAATTGGAGTATCATCAATTTCGAGTTTCTCTCTAACCATGTGAGATAAACACCCCTTCTTAAGACCCATACAATTAATGTGATATCCATTATAATTATTTGATAAAAAAATATAGGTTGGTTTGGAATATAAAATTTGACTTAACTTACTTAATAATTGATGAGAGTTATTTTATAGAAAGGTAATCCACGCCTAGGATGAAATAAAATTTAAATAAAAGAAGAATGAAAAGATTTTCTGGAAGTGCATTTACACCGACATCAACCAGAGAGGAATCATATACTTAAGATGCAATCATCATACCATTATGGGTTTTTATTGCTAATTCCATATCTAATAATTTTTTTGGAATATTTATACCCTTATAAAATTTTTCATATATGAAAGAATGGGTATATATAGTGTAAAATAATACATTAGTATTTCTAGAGTGGATGGTATTTGTACCTTTAACCATATTGTTATCTTACCCCTTTTCAAAAACATTGATTGAATAAGACCTAAACTTGAACTGCGACTTAAGATTTTATTAACATTGATCATCAACATTAACCCTCAGGTCTGGTCACCGGTTAGAAATATACCCTTTCTACCTACATTTAAATCACTAAAGCATGGGAGGTTCATTCTGTGTAGCTTTATCTCTATTCACATCATTTTATAACTTCATCCCACCAATTTAGTAATAATTTCCACAATGAACTTCCCTTACACACTTAAATCATTTAATAGTTACCCTAAGAAAATTTACTACTAGATTCTTCCCACACATTGAGCATTAATGAAGTTCACATTCTTCTCTACATGGGTTTTAGATTTTCATTTTAACTGTATCTATATTTTTCTTATCAAAACCTTGATCTTGATACGTAATTACAACCATCATTTCCACCTTGACAGCACATTGAACAATCTCTTAATTTCTACAGAAGTCACTTATAGATAATTCCCAAAAAAGACTTAGTTTTACCATATTTAAGAATAAATCAACCTTAATTTTATATTGGATTATAATACTAGAAGCATGCCTCCTAAGTCATGCAAAAGTTTACCCATAGGTACCAACAAATTACTCATCATTTTTTATTGTCTAAAGTTACTACTTCTTCATCTTTATATGAAAAATAAAAGGAAATTTATTATTTAAAAATAAGTTCTTGAACTAATACTAATCCATAGAGTCAACTTCATCTAGTTTCCTTGTATTCTTGATAAGGCTCCACTATTTATCTTCTTCACCTTTCAAATAGTAGATTGCTAAAATGATTTTCCCAGGATCCAAAAATTTGAGTGTAGAAAATATATTTTCAATGGTGTTGATAAATCACTCATAAATAAGTGGATCAGAAGGCCCACTGAATGAGGGTGGAATTTTCCTCATGATAGACTCAATAGAATATTATTTCCCTATTTGTTCACTTGGAAGTCCAACATGTTTCTTATCTTAAAAATGTTGTTTATGAAAATAAATGAGAGTTTTCATTCCAGACCACTTAACATTTGGATTATTAGGAGGAAAATCATTAAAATGTTTGTAGAACTCATAATTACCACACTTCCTTTAGGTTATAGCTGTTATTTAAAATATGAAATCATATACTAAGGAACAATAATCATAGTGGGGAGCCATATAATTTTGAAAACCACTTATAGTATGTCTAAATCATGACACCTTATTGTTAATCTATGAAACCCTAGGTTTATCCTAGGTAATTAAAATTAATATTCTATTTAACCCGTTTATGATGGTTAATAAAGAGTTTGGTAATTTATAAATCATATCCCTTAAGAGTTTCAAACTAGATTTTTAGTAAGGCCTATTATTGTTCACCAATTCTTGATCCGGTCTAGCTCAATGTGATGTTTTTAGGGGTTTCCACCCATAGGTACATATATGATTGAGACACATACACTTGTAGTATGTAGACAGGGATTTATTTTTCAAAAAATACTCACTCTGTCCTTTAAAATTTTTTAGAAAATTTTCCTATACTTTAACTCATCCTAAGACTTATCCATAAACATTTCTTAAGGGATATCACTATCATTTTCTCATCATAGTTTACAAAGGTTAACTAAACCTATACTATGATACCAACTATAGAGAACCAGACTTATCATATATAAATATTAAATCATATTTTTGTAAATATTCATTACATGACACAAATACAGATCTATGGACTTTAATAGTTTAGTGACTTTGGATACATGGAAACATAAACAATAGTCCATTGGTGAGATATATCATCTTCAAAAATGTTCTTCAAAAATAGAAACCTTCACAGAAATATCATACATCATACATATATTCATAACCTATGTAAATTAAACATAATAAATGGTGATCTTATATGCTCATTATGGGTAAAAAAGGTTATACATTAGTATAACATGAATATAAGTGTATGAAAACATGATCAAAACATTTGGATACCAAACCTTTCATATAAAAAATCATAATATTAAGTCATGGAATAAATATTGATAAATTATAATAAAGGAATCATAAGGTAATCAATGAACACGATCCATTCGAGCATAAAATTGGAATAAGATATGGTATTTGTGTCATAAACACAAGTATAGAAAATAATTTTCATATTAGTTAAGAATCACTATTAAGACCATCATTGTTGACAAAGTCCTTTACTGAATTAGGTTCACTCCCTATTCCAACCCTATATTGCTGAACCAATTTCACTCCCCATTATAGATTTTTATTAATAAACTTGGTTTACTCCCTATTCCATCCATGTATATCTCATAAGATATAAATATTTACCCAATTCATTGGAGGGAGATAAAGGTCCCACCCATCACATAATGAAAATCATATCTATATGTGATATAAGATTATAAAATTTCATTATATCATAACCCATGAAATTAAATGGGTATCATAAAAATTTCATCATATTATAACCTTTATAAAATAGGAAGGATTAATAATCATTTCGGCATAGAATAACCCATGAAAAGAAGATGATTTTATAAGCATTTCCTCATGGTATAACCTCTAGAAGAGGAAAATGTTTCAAAACATCATGCCATAAAAACAAAAAGAATTAAATATAATAATAATATGAAGGGTATCCTTGGATCATATCCCAATTAAGTCATAATTCATACCAATGGATGTTATCTTATATAGAAAATAATTTCGTAAGGATCATTTAATAATTTTTTTGAGGAAAGTATCCTTTCCTCTTATATTTTTTTAAAACATAAACCCCTTTGAAAAAAATTCATTGAAAATAAATTCTAAAAATTATAAAGTAATATTTAAATAAATTAACGGTAATGATGTTATAAAATTCCATTCACACCATACATTTTAAAAGGAATATTCCTTTCACATTTTTAGTAAAACCCAAACATGATTTTTTTTTGAAAAAGACAAAAAGATTCCTTTAATTTTTTTAAAAAATTAAAACATGGGTAAAAATTTATTTTAAAAATCATAATATAGTAATAATTTTTTTGAAAAATCTTTCATAAAACATGGTTTTGGAAGAATACATATTTCATATCTAAGAGAGTAATAAAGTGGTATTTTCTTAAAAAAAATTCTTAATAATTTTAAGTACAAAATATTGAGAAAATGGCACCATTACATATATATATATAATTAATAAAAATATTATAATAACATTCATGAGAATTATTTATAGATATATCATGAGATTTCAACATTTTAAACTTAATCATAAAGAATCCCAATAAATTATGAGATTGTAATATAAAATCTTTACCATTTTGGTAACATTGAATCATAAGACACATGAAGTAATAATTATAAAATAAAACATAAAATATCATGAGGATGGATAAATTATTGATATTTCTTGTCAAATGGGATTTATAAACACCACATGAAATAATATAGGTGTATAAAAAAATTTATATCTCAAGGAAGGAAAATGGAGACAAAAATCCCCAACCTTATGTCTTAACTTCCGTTATACAAGTTCAAAACTCTTGTATAATAAATATAAGTTTACTATAAATATATTAAAAAAAATATTCATATATATAAAACCATATATGTTTTTCTTATGACCTTTTATTACCATTTATTAACAATTTCTTGTTAATGTTATGTCTCGGGTAATAATCACTTTTTCCAAATAAATTTTGATTTTATTATATTTTTGGTCCTATTACTTTTATCATGATTACATAATATCAAGATGAAAACAATGATATAAATATCATATAAATTCATTATATATGTATTTATAGTAATCCAAAAAATTTAGTGATAGAAAATGAAATACACCATTCATGGAGATGCTAGGTCGTATGCATGAACGTTGTCCCATTTTTATATTGTATTGAAATAAATAATAGTAAGTGATATATATTATTAGTATAGAATAATTTTTATCTTATATCTGTTAAATATTTTCAATTAAAAAATGTTTAAAACCTAACTCGTATATCATGAAAGAATCACATCACTATGCGAGGTGGTAGTACACCGTACAAAAGAACAATGTTATCATATTCCAAAAATAGAAAAAATGAAGGTATGTGTGATATAATAATTCAAGAATCATAATAAATTCATAAAAATAATATATATATATATATATATATATATATATATAAATACACAAAATATATCCACCATTATTTCTATCATAGACAGGTGGTAATGGAAAAATGAACGACATCGATTCGTGAGGTTGTAGTCTACCGTATAAAGGAATGATGATTTTGTAACAAATTTGATAGAAGTAGAGATGGTTTTAGATCATGAACTTAACATAAAAAATCATAGTATATGGTATATAATAAGGTTATTATATATTTATTATATAATAATAATTTAGGGGTGGGGGTGAAGGAAGAAGTAAAAAAATACTCATTGATGAACATTACATCTTTTTTAGGTATCCTCCTTAGGTTTGTAGTAAAAGCCTTCCTAGGATTAATTTATGCCCAAAATTTGGATTCTAGGATTATGGTAGGGAATTTGGGAATTGATTTAGGTATTTCTTGGAAAATAACATTGGTTTTAAGGTGTGAATAAGAAAGTAGAGTGTGTGGCCTTTTAAAAGTGCAGGAGAGGACAAACATGGTATTTTTGAAAATAATTGAGTGATCCCATATTTTTCATATCTCATAAAGGTAGAAAATAGACCATTATATAAAATTAGAAGTGTAATGGCCTGAAAATTAATAGAAAATAGTTTTTATAGAAGTTAATATATTATTTATACCCTTATCTTCTTTGATTAACCCCTGGTAAACCCATTTTTACCTTTACAGTAATAATTAATTTTTACAACATTCACTATTCATTTTGGAAAAAAATTATATTTACATAATTAGATAATATAATTTTTTTGATTATAAATATGGAATAATTTTCTCCATATTTTACTTATATAAGTGGAAAAAATTAATTTAAAATTTTTCCTGTAGACATGATGAGATAGATGGTTTCTAAAAAAACGATCAAAAGTTTACAAAGTTTTTATATTAAATTTCAATATAAAATTGACTAAAATGAAGTAAATTTTATGAATATATGTATAAGTGAACTAATTAAACATAAAAACTAATTTAAAATATAATTTATCTTTTAAATAAATTAAACTAAAAAGCAGTTTTTAATTAAAATTCATTATTTTCACTATTAATAAAAAATGAATCTTTTCAAAAAAATTACAAAAATTCCCCCTAACCTAATTTTTAAATTATTAATTGAAATTAAAGATTATTTTATTAAATTAATTTTCAAATATTTTCAAAATTTTGTTTTTTTGTTGTCTACAAAAATAAATAAAAAATAATTTTTTGAGAAAATAGTATTTATGAAAAATATAAAGACTTTATCCTAAATTATATATTTTATTATAAATAAGTTTTTCATATAAATAAATTATAATTAACTTTTTAGAAATATTAATTACTATTCATATCTATATGTTTAATGTCTAGGTTATATTGTTCACATTTAAATAACTTTATTACAAGATTATCTTGGTTTTATTAAAACTCAGTGTCACACCAGCTAAGTAAATATTATGTGTAGCATGAGCTTTAAATGGTGTTATGTATTATGAAAGACATCAAATAAGTTTAATTTATTAGAAAAAAAATATTTCATAAAAACTAGGGGTGTTACAAAAGCTATAATCCCATACCTTTTCACACATATGGTCAGACACGAATAAGGGAAAATACCAACAATATAGGCCAGAATTAGGTTAAAAACTCTAGTGAAGGATATTGAGAAGTAAGAATTATTGAAACTATTTTATGGTAGGATAATATAACAAATTTTTCAAATTGAATGTGTGATCTCACTATAATTGGTACCCATTAAAGGTGGTATGAAAGTGATAAATAATGACAATGATCTAATGTCCAACCAAATAGTAATGGGTTGGAAAGTTTTTTTTCAACTATAGGAATCTTAATGATGAAATGATTAAGGATAACTTTCTCCTCCCATTTATCAAAAAAATAATGTAACAGTTAGTTATATATTATTACTAATTTCTTATCTATGGATTCTTTTTATATAAAACATTTCTAATAGATTTGGAGGACCATGGAAAAAAACATTTACATTCCCTTATAAAACCCCCTCATATCAATATATTTCATTAATTATGTGTAATTATCCTGCTACCTATCAATGATTCATGATATATAATTTACATGAGATAGTGAAGTAGTTTCATGAAATTCCCATGGATGATTTCTTTTTTTATGTTCAATCATCTGATGTATGTCTCCAAAATATATACTTTTTGTTAGAATGATGTGAAGAGACATTCTTAGTGGTAAATAGTGACCTGTTCCATTTTCACGATTAATAATGTCACTATATATAGATAATAGATTTATATAGATGGGATAGTGGTTTATCCCACCATGGTAAAGGTGATAAAGTAATAACTGGAACCTATTATGGTGAGGTATATCAAGCATTTTTTGGGGAATTATTTTTTTTATTAAATGTTTATGAAATATAAATCTAAAATTTCTTGAAATTTTAATTATTTAATGGGAAATAATGTAATTATTTCATTTTATAAAAAGTTCCTAGTTTCATTTATCAATATTTAAACAATATTGGTCACTTACTTAATCATGGTACCTCCAAATTAGATGAATTCATTTGATATGGTGTGAAATTAATGTGATTATACAGTATGGGTATTTCATTGATGTTCAATTAAACTACACCATGATTTATAAAGAGTTACTTAATTTAGTATTTAATTTTTATTTGTTTATAACATATATAGTTCTCCCCAAAGTGGTGTTATATACAAATCATGTCCCACTGATGTACATGATGAACAAAAGGGATGAAATTCCCCACTCAATCATTTAGATTCTCCTTCAATAGGAGTTTGATTTGAGTTTAAGGATAATAAATATTTAAAGATTGATTTCAATGGCCATGTATCATAGATATTATTCCAAAATATAGATGTAGACCAAAAAGTGGATATTAAGTATAAATTTTCTAATAACAAATTTTACAATAGAGCTCACAACACATCCATGGTTCATCAAAATCATAAAATACATAGAAAATAATATGATTTACTCTTAATTTACACATATACATTATAAAAGGTTCCTATATAAATATATAAATTACTTTAAGTATTATACTATAAAATTTAAGTGGTTTTAGATGGATCAATTCAATGATGTATACACGATAATTAAGTTAACTATGAGTTTGAGTTTTGTCACTCCTCACCGATGGGTTTACACCATGGTCTAGAATAAAAAAGGGGAGAAAATAATTCAATTTGGATTATTTTATCAATATATAAATCAAAATGAATGAAGATTAATTTTAACATAATATCACTACAAATTGGCCAAAAACATTGGAAAATGGAAGATATTCAATATTATCCAATCATGGAGGTCAATGTTTTTGATATTTGTGGAATAGTATTAATGAGTCCATTATATTATTTTTTTCTTAAAATATGTCATTTTGTCTATAATTTTTTTATCCAAATGGTTTAAATAAGAAGATAACTTGGTTAATATGCCAAAGTCTGTGATAAGTTTTATAAATAAGATCATGGTTTTATAGTTTAAAGTTCCTATTCTATTAATCATTTATAGATAAATTAATTTAGATAACCATGTGTTAATGAGAATTCAAGAGAGGTGTGGAGTTCTCTAAAATGAAAGTACTCTTTACCACCCTTAAAAAATTGAAAAGATGATTTATTGAATGGAAAGTGGAAGTAGCTTCTAGATAAGACTATTAGTGAAATCTAAAAATATCAGTTAAGAAATCATCAAGATACATTATAGGATTTTCAAAGTCACTCCAAGAAAATATTACGAATTTATATATTCTATTTAGTATATGGGAAACCATGAAACCTTTTTATAGGGCATTCCCACAAATCATAGTGGGGAGTCAAGGTAATAGAATAGAGACAATATAAAGGTGGAATGGAAATTATATTAAAGTTATGTAACCAAGATAAGCTTAAGAGATAGGATTATGATAATTTCCCAATATTCAAGAAGAAAATAAATAATTAACATGAATAACACATTAAAATGAAGAAGTTATAGTTGAGAGGTAATGTAATTATTTTTATCTCTTATTTCTAATTTCTCCTAAGTAAGATCAAGTCAAGATTGTAAAGTCCTTTTATGGTGGAGAGAACCTTTCCAAATTGATATGTATAGATTAAATGGATGGAGGAACCATATTCCAATGTAAAAATACTATGACTTAGGAACCACATTGAACATTCTCACATATGGTGTGAAATTTCTTTCATTTCTATTAAGGATACTTATGTACATTGAGATTTTTACTTTAAATAAAGTTCTCATTAAGGGAAAACTCATGAATGTTTTATTTTAAAAAATTTATACCCTTTCATTCATATTTGGATTTATATTATGATTCATTAGGATACATATGTCATTCTATATGACAGTAAGGAAGACTCCTTAAAAATCATATATAATCCCTCTAATCCTCCCATAAGAATAATACAAATTTACTAAAACTAAGTTATATTAGAGTTATTTTTTGGAATGAGGGGAATTAATTTTTTTAAATCACTAAAAATTATTGTACAACACTCTATGTAATTACACAATCCATCCCTAATAATTTCACCCAAAAAATAAAAGGGATACTTTCCATGTTGCACCATGTTCAAGTAATGAATGAGATGAAAACTATGTGAAACAGTGAAATATAATTTCCACATGAAGGGTTACTATGAGACGATAACCAAGATAAAAAATCCCTTTGGGGTACCTCATAATATACAAACATAAACCTTAGGGCCTTAATAAGTAATAACATGTAAAAAATGGTGAAAAAAACATTATTTACACAAAATAACTCATGTGATTAGGGGAAACCAAGAAAAGAATTTAATAGGGTCCCTCTTCATATAATAATAATTATGCAATTCACACTTCAAAATTGAAACATGACACGTCTTATACAATGAAGGAGAATAAAAATAAAAATTTCATAGAAATTAATTTTAAAATTTCAGTATTCCTGTAAAATGAAAAATACTAGAGTAATTATGATAATCACACCATAAAAATAGAGATGTATTTGAATATTTTTCATAGACCCTAGGTTACACTATGTTTATGTGCTACTACCCTGCTCTTAGTTCTTCCACAGGCTAAGTCAAATATATCCTAAATAACTTCTATTTTACTAAGATTTACCAAGTAAAAACTTTCCAACTACCTTATATAAATTCAATAACCCTCCACCATTTCTATCTTATACTTAATATATTTTCTTAACCCACTTCCCAAACCCAGGATTTTCTATTGGACTCACCACAAACATTTTTTTATTTCTCCCATAAAATATAAATCCCACCCTAAACTTCTCCATACTATATTAATTTATATATCATAACTATAGTGAGAAATAAAAACACCACTCCAACTTCCAAAAATAGGAAGAATATTTATTCCAAAATACCTAAACAAGATACCCTTAAAATTCTTTAGGTTTCATGAAAAACCTCAATATCCACCACTAAAACCTTCCTCTAGCATAACCTCATACTAATACAAAACCAAAACCAAAACCTTAGAATCATCCATTAACTTGTATTTAAGGGAGTATTTTATCCTAAAATAATATGTACAAATACCTTCAATTCAAATTCTATATCTACCAAGAGAGATTAGACAACATCATAATGAAGACGATATAACCATGAAAAGTCTAGATAAGTGTGTCTTGGAATTTTCTGGTATTTATATAAATATCATAAATTTGTTAAGGGATATAAATCTATATTATTTCATTAAGGTATGTGAGTAGGCCTATAACGAGTCATCAATGGAGTTTTTTACTACTTTTTATCATGATTATGGGGATGTTAAATTTTTTTAGGACAAAGGCATTGGAATTTCACCCTAAAATACCTTAGAATCCGGCTATAAATCTATAACCATGAGTATTTCAGGCATCAAGACTATTTCAACAAGATTAAGGATCTAAATAAATTTCATAATTATAAACTCTTTTTTAGGGGGTCAACCTTTAATATGGCCAATTAGTTCATTTTATATTTAGATGGCCAAAAAATAAGTCTAAGGGGATGATCATGGGTAGTAAATTTGTTACATACCATTCCAAGTTATTGGGATCATTCATGTTATCAATTACACATTATTATTTTAGAAAAAAAGTTAATATATTGATCTTCATTTGAAAAGATGCGGATTTTAAAGAACGATCAGAATAGATATATGTGACACCCATGGTGTAACTATTTGAAATGTATTTTTATATTGATTATTTGATGGATTTAGTTTAATTTTAGAGTGAATATTTTAGGTTATTGAATGTGTTTAAAGGATAAACGGTTGATTCATGGTTTTCTTAAACCATGCATCCAAACCTTGTATTTGAAAAATATACTTCCAATATACCCTACAATGTTTGTGAACGTATTGGTAAACATATAATTCAAACCATACAGAATATAAAAACCTAAATAAAAGTTAATTCATAAATATGATTAAAATGTTTTTTTCACAATTTTTTATTCTCATTATTACCTACCCACTAGGAATTCATTCCCATGTTTTCTACATCATTTCAAAAATCCCTATGAATAAAAATATATAAAAATGAATTGATTCCTTAAATTATGTGATTTGATACCACTTCCTCTCATCTTCTATCACCTACCCTCTCTATGATCTTTCTCTTCTATGGAAATGGAAACTAGGGTTACCACTAAAATGATTTTTTATTTGTGATTTATGTATTATTGATATTTGTATATTCATCTATGGAATACTATTAATTTATATAAATTCTAATAACATGGTTTTTCAATATATTCTTCAATTTCAAGAATATTATTTTTTGTATTTACATTTGGTAATAGAACGATGGGTGATTGAGTTTTATGACCCATATTTTCAAAGGGGATATATTTCATAATAACTATATGTGTATTTTATAATGAAGTTTAAGTGTTTTGAAAAATTATCCTTTGGAAACAAATTTATTTTCCTCACTTAAAAGTCAAATATTTTATTTCAGGTGATTCATTCACATGAGGTGTTTATGAAGATTTTATTATTTATTTTTCTTAAATAGATTAAAGAGGATCTCATGGGTTGAACACATATGATTTATAATGATTTTATAATGAAATTCTATTGATGTTTTCAAAAATTAATGTATTTTTTGGTTTCTTTAAATTATGTTTATTCCATAAGACGTTTTATATTATAATTATTCTTTCCCATGTTTTTAAAATGATTTAATTATGTAATTGAAAGTGTATTTTTCAATAAATTTAATTTTTTCCCAGTATTGAGTTTTATTTTAAATAATAAGGAGATTAATATTGAGATTCATTTTATAAATTCTCCAAATTATGTTCATATTTAGGAATATTATGTTTAAATATTATAAAATAATGATATGTGGTGTTGTGAATGAGTTACATTGGAGATAATATATATTTTTATTACTATATGATTGATATTATTGAAAAGGGGTTTTTTATTTGAGGTGAGGTGACATATGATATAATTATTTTCTTATTATATTGTTAAATGTTGTATTTTGATGTTATCCTTATTTTATATATACTAATAAACCATAGGTATCTAGGTGGGAAATCATGGAATGAGTATTACACTACTCAATGATTCTACTCTGCCTAGTGCCCCCCCATGTTGGGACGTTAATGTAAAACCCTGGGATTTTAATAGAGGAATATCAGGTTGGATAACATATATGATATGAAACCAAAAGATTATGCGAGAAAGTAACACCCTCATAATTTACAATATATTTATTTTGAAATAAATTCAGTCTCTTATATAACTTGTAATGCACACAACACAGGGTTGATTGGAAACATGATACTCTATTAAATTTTTTTTAATCATGATCATTATAACCTAGATGTTAATTGGCAGGTAATAATAGAAATAACTAAGTTATAAAACTTATGTTTTACACATTTATAATATAAATTCAATGGTTATCAATTTATTAGAAATAAAATAAGTACCATTTGAAAGAGCGAGAAATGTTTTATTAAAAGCTATATTTTCGTAAAGGGGGACGAGTCGCTCATCTCATATATAATTTATAATTAATATTTAGAACATTAAAAAAAATTATTTGAAAAGGTAAAATTTATTTTTTAAATATACATGTCAAATTTACCTTTGGGTGAATTTTTGATAATTTTCTAAAATTTGTTTTTGATTAATAGTGAAAAATATTTTTTTTATTGAAAATTTCCTTTTTGTTTATATTATATAAAAAGGTAAATTATATTTTAAATTGGTTTTAAAGTAAAATTAGTTCAATTATATTATAATTTAACTAAATTATGTAATTTTATTCAATTTTTTATTTAATTATGATATAAAAATGTTTTAAACTTTTGAATGTTTTTTTCATCAGAAAACCCCTTTTTTCGATATGTCTGTGAGTTTAATTTTAAATTAAATTCTTGAACACATGTCAATTAAATTTATAACAATGGATTCCATATTTATAATAATAAAAATTTATGTTATATAATATTTTCAATTTAATTTTCAACTATAATTAATAGTTAAATGGTTAAAAAACAATTCCATTGTTACAGCAAAAATGGGTTTAATGGGGGGGGGGGGGGTTAAACTAAAAAGAAAAACATTAAAAATTACCACAAACAAGTAAAATTACTATTTTATGGTGATATTATGGACTTATATATTATATGGTTATAAAATGTTCCATTTTTTATACTTTATTCATGAAAAAAACATGGTTGAAATTCTTTCTTTTCAAAACTTCCAAGTATGTCCTCTCCCCCAATTATAAAAAGCCACCCCTCTCCTATCTTTTGAACACTTACAAAACCAATTGGTTTAGAAAATAAATACCAAAATAAATTTATTAATTCCATGAAATCATACATAGAGTACATATTTTGGTCATAAATCTAAACTTGGAAGGATTTTGGTGAAAACCAAATGTTGTTTTCTAAAGAAGAGGTAATATCCTTAATTTGGCATTTTATTTTTTTCTTCTTCCACCACCATAAAATATTATTAAAAAATAAAAATATAATAAAAATATTATCATTCATATAATTATATTTTTTTATTTTATGTTAATTACCTACATTCATATCCTCCTCCCTTAAGTGGGAAATGAAATCATTGATTATGTGTACGGTGGGAAATCGCCTCACGAATCGGTGTAAATAGTTTTCAAAAAATCATATCACAGATTGATATAATGGTGTATCTAATGTTAATATATTATATTTATTATATAATTATACTTTTATAGTTATAATATCATAAATAACTTCTTACGTTCCATTTCATAATGAATACAATAACGTCGTTCATGTTTACGGTGAACTATCACCGCATGAAGTAATGTGATTCATTTTTCACCAACGATTTACATGGACGGTAATAAGGATTATTTATATCTTTATATAAGGTAATAAGGAAATATTAATAATTATTAAAAATAAATATTTCATTTAATTTATTACCTTATCATCCATTGAATAAATTATAACCTTATTCGTATGTACGAGAGACTACCAACTCATGTAACGATCTGATTCTTTTTTCACAAACGATTTACATGGAAGGTAAAAAAGTATATTTTTAATAAATATATGTGATTTAAATGTCATTATTTTTATTATGGAGAATTAATATACAATTAAATTCCTTACCCTTTCACACATTAAGGAAATTATAACATTTCTCATGCCTACATACAACCTACTGTCTCCATAAACTGATGTGATTCATTCTGTATTTAAAAATTAGAAAATGATTATAAATACATATATAATTAAAATATTATATTTTTAACATTAATATCATTATGTATATGATGGAAATATAAACCATGTTCAAGATCTAGAACATTCTTGTTGAAACATATTGGAGAAAACAAGATAGTTTACATCCAAAACAATAAAGATAATGAAAGATTATTAAGGAATTGGTAATAAGATGTTATAAATGGATAATATAATATATTATAAATAATAATAATAATAATATTATGATTTAAGTTAATAAAATGTGTAAAAAACCATACAAGAGGTTAAAGATCACTCAAGTAAAGGGAAGTGTGAAGTAAGTGTGTTTTAAACCCAATTTCCATTCATTGGGGCTTTGACTACTTTGTTGATTATATTATGAAAAAATTATGTGTAAAATTAATTTTGACTTATCAATGTTTTATTTTAACTTATATTTGTGTGGATATAAATTTCTACAAATAATAACCCCATTGATTAACTCTCACATCAATGAAACATTCTTTTTTTGGGTTTCATCTCAAATTTCCATCTTTGAGACACATGTAATTTTATGCACCTAATTTCTTTTGAATGATGCATATACTACCCATTTAAATACTATATCATTAATAATTCCTATATAATGATATTTTATGTAACAATTCATATACTTCATTCATAGGAATTTATGATTCAAAATTTACCAAATCTGCAAGGGTTTATGTTTCAATATTATTTTAATAGAGATTATTTATGGTTGAATTTTCATTAAAGAAAATTATTTTATCATTTTTAAATAAACCCTTTAACTTTTTTTACTATAGTAATTCATGAATTTTTCATGTAATAGTACCATTTTCCAAACTTTTTTACTTTAAAATTTTTAAGAATTTTTTAAAGAAAAATTGAATTCATGTATCTCTTCAGTTGAAAATAATTATATTTACAAATACATGTTTTCTAATTTGTTTTTCAAAAATTATTCACAATGTTTTTTTAAATTTATTAGTTTTTTAAAAAGTAAATTTAATACTCTTGTAATTTTTAGAATAAGACAGTTTTTAATTTTCTTATAAAAATGTGGAAGGAATCTTTTGTTTTTTAATGTATTTGAAGTAAACAGAACTCTTCTTTCATCATTAACACTATTTTTTTAAATAATTATTCTTAAGTTTAAAATTTAGTTTTCAAAAAAAGTTTTATTTTATGATTTATAATGTTTTAGATTTTAAAAAAATTATTTTCAAAATTGAAAGGATATTTTCCTCATGAAATGTTTGAAGTAATCGATTAAAATCATTTTCCATATAAGAAGAGATACTTTAATGTTATTCAATGTGAAATTGTTATTTTCTTCATGATTGTTTTATAAAACTAATTTTATTAAACAAACCAGTGATTTTATGTATTTCTTATAAATTATTTACATATGTATATCACATATATAACTAGTTTATTATCCTTTTCTTTAATGGGGTAATACATTCTTTATAAATATTTCTGAGATACATTCATTATGATCTTTCCTTAAAATATGATATGAAGAAAGATTATTTAATCCATTTTATTTTGATAAAAAAATTACTATGTTATTACTTATGATTGATTCCTTTATGTGGAACACATATATAATGAATATTTTATAATGAGTGTGCCTAGATAGCACTCTAATGAATTAGGTAAATCTTTAGTCCAATAAGGCGTCATGTGTGGGATTATAGAGAAAACATAATCCATTATGGGACTTTTTCCACCTTGTGATATTTTTTAACAAGTTATCCTTGACTCATGTTTATTTTATGTTATATTTTTCTTCCACATTTCCTATGATTCAGTGATATTATGATACATTTTTTTACATTATTCTTCTTTGTTATTACTAATGTTACTTATCTTTTGTGATATCATGTTATACCTTTGAATCACGAGTTCTTTTTTATTATCTTATTAATTACCTTATAGGAATTTATATGTAACTCCTTTATTTTTGTATTCACCAGGTTATGCTATACAGTTATCGAAACTTCAATTAATTTAAGATATTATATAGTAGAATAAAATAAATATTACATGTTTAGGTTTCCTTTTATATAGTATAAACCATGTATTCAAAACAAACCAGGAATTTATGATCATTTTGTTGAATTAATGGATATCTATGCTTAAGAATCATTTAATAAAATGTATAAAAGTCTTGGGCCATCATATTTGGTATCAGTGGAAAGGTTTAGTTATCCTCTGGAACTAGGATGAGAAAAATTTTAGGATAACCCAACAGTTAAGTCTAAAAATAATACTAAGTATAGAATAATATCCTTGGATCATGATGAAGTATAGAGTGATTGGTTTCTGAGAAATTAAATCCCTATTCAGATAATACAAGTGGATTTGGTTCTGGAACAGATGTACATAAGTGTAATAAATTTGAAAAGGTATGTCGAGCTTGACTCGATTATTACCTGAGAAATGAAATTGGTCCTTACTAAAAAACTAGTTTGACATTCCTAAGGGATATAATTTGGAAACTAAGAGACTCTTTATGAACAATAATGAATGATTCAAATTACTGATTATCATGTATGACTTATATTAAACCTAAGGTGTCTTAGATTGAAATTAAGAATTCATGATTTTGACATATTATACATAATATTTCAATATTATATTATTTACCACTATCAATATTGTTTCTCACACTATTGTTTATGATTTTAGTCAGTGTTGGGAACTAAAAAAGAACTGGGTTAATGTGGAATATCGTAGACAATGTTTTGATGAGAAACCAAATGGGATGATGATTGGAGTGAAGAATATTACAACTATTTTTAATCATTTATCATGGTATATGATTAAAATCCTGAACTATAAACGACTCAAAAACTCCCCAAATAAGAGAATAAGAGAGTTCGCTGAGAGATCTGGTAGATGAGACAATAGAAGAAAGAATATTCAATTTCTTATAAGTAAAGAATGTGGAACAAAACACCCAGGTGAATATATCAGAGGAATGAGAATATTTTATGGGTGTGTAAAGGAAGGTCACAATATAAGTAATCTTATATGAGAAATGAAAACATTGCTTAATGAAACAGATGATGGTAATGGTCCCATGAAGGTATCATTGATAGTTGAATATTTTAAATATGGAATGTATAGACAATATGAAAATAAATATTCTATTAGGAAAACTAAAGAATATAATCAACAAGGTTTTACAAGAATTTTTTTCTATTAATGATAAAGAGACAAAAAATAATGTTTAAATGTAATGATGTATAAAGGAATAAGATGATTAATCCCAATTAATGGTTTAAGAATTAATTGGAATGGTTGACATATTTATGTACTAAAATTGAATAATTATGTGAATAAAGATATAAATATATATAGATATTTTTTTGAAGATATTTTATATTAATTATTTTAAAGAATATATTTATTTACTTTAAATGGGGATTTAATTAAAAGTTCTTACTCTATTGAAAAACACATAATTGAGGGAATTATAACCTTTCAGATGTTCTTGATGTTGAGGTAATTTTTTGATTTCGTGAAAAATAATGTTTTAATAAAACCATAGTGGTTAAAAAAAGTGATTTTATTAATATGATTATCACATAAGTTTTTACATAGTTTTATAAAAAGGACAACCCACATGATGGGTGACAATCCAACGCATCTGGCAGGGCCAAAGGGCTTGAACCACCAACCAAACAACAATAAGATTTCAAAACCTACTACTAGACTACATGATGTATTTATTAGTATAACATTTTTTACATAGATAGTTTGAAGGTAAAATATTAAGTTGATTTTGGGAAACATATTATAGAATTAATTCATCTGATTTTTGGGTGACTAATGATATTTTAGGATAGGTTTTTAATGGTTAATGTATATTTATGATTTTTTGTTTAATGTAAATGATTATTTGGGAAGAATGATATTACGTTTCTGGAGATGGAAGTTGAAAGGGTATGAAATAATCTTTGAGGTTAAAACCTTAATTCATATTGAGGTTATTGAGGTTATATTGGATATAAGTTTATTTATTTAAGTAATGATCCATGTTAAATGATTGGTTTCCTTATTGAATTTCAGATATTCATATATTCATATTCATTTTTGTTATTATATTACCTTTTCTAACTATTTATTTAATAAAGTATTAAGGAAAAACTTGTTTCTATTTTATGGATATTTTGATTTTTTAAAAGTTAATTTAAGTGCTTCAGTAATAAAAGAATTCATATTAAATATTAATTTCCTTATATTAAAAAGTAAAGTGGTTATTGATTGAAGTAAAATGAAAGGTTGGTTTTTTTATGAATGGAACGATATCAAATATGTATTTTTTAGTGTTATGTATCTTTATAAAAAATAATCCATCAACTCTAGTGAAAAGGATCTTGAAGTAAAATGTTTTCTTATGACATTTATATCTAGTGAATCAATAGTATTTTAATTCATCAAATATTTATGGTTATTTGGTTTTTGAATTTATCAAGATCATTCACTTTCTTATGATCAATGATCTCTATCCCCATATTTAATCCTTAGGTATTATTATTTCTCTTACATGTCTATGTTTTTATTTCATACAAATATTCTCCTATATAGAAACATAATAATGTTTTATTCTAGATGTGATTAAACAAATCCCTATCTCTATTATAAAGAGAATGTTTTATTAACCCTATTTATTATGTGTGTTTACAAAAAATCTATTTTCAATTGAAAAAACCTTTATTACTAAGTTCAAAATTAAATTATGAGGACAAAATTTATTTAAGAGGGTAGAATGTGACACCCTAAGATTTTAAAAGAGTAACATCACATTAGATAGGACATGTGACACAAAAAACCATACTTAGAAGAGATTGTAGCACCTAGATACATTATGATATATTTATTTTTAAACAATTTCATTCTCTTCAATATCTTGTGATGCAAACAACATCAGGTTTTAATGAAACACGATACTCTATTAAACCACTTTTAATTAAAAATGACCATTATAACATAGCCATGAAATTTGAGGCTTTGAAGAGGAATAAATAAATTATGAAGATTATATTTTACACATGAATAAAATAAATTAAATGGATATATGTTTATTATCAATAAAATCAGAACCATTTGGAAGATAAATAAATGTTTTCTAAAAAAGTGTATTTTTTAAAGGCTGATTAGTCATGCTTTGTACACATAATTGAAAATTATTTTTTTTACCAATTTTAGAAAGTATATTTGAAAAAATAAAATTCATTTCTTAAATATAAATTTCATAATTATATTTGGATGCCTTTTTCAAAATTTTCTAAAAGATTTATTTTTTAATGAATAGTGAAAATAATAATTTTTATTGAAAACTTCCTTTAAATTTATATTATTTACATAGGTAAATTATATTTTAATTTTTTTATTGTAAAATTAATTAAATTATATTACAATTTACCTAATTTTAGTCATTTTAATCAATATCATTTTGAATTATGATATAAATAATTTTTGATATTTTAAAAGTTTTTATTTAAAAAAACCCATTTTTTGACACGTCTACGAGTTTTTTAGACATTATATGATATGATTTATGTGATTTAAATTTGAAAAATGTATTAAATATTAGGGATAATAATATTTTATATTATTTAATAAGTTTAACTTATTTTTTTAATGTAATGAATAGTGAAAAAATATAAATTTATTTACCACAGTTAAGGTAAAAACGGGTTTACTAGGGGTTAAAATCAAATGATTAGGGGTATAAACTACCAAAAGAATGTACAATTTATATTTAATAGAAATATTTAGACCTTAAATCTTCTAAATTTCTAAATTTTTTCATTTTTTATCCTTGTTTCATGATAAAAATGTGGGTTCAATTCTTTCTTTTAAAAATGATAGTGTTGTCTCTCACCTACTTATAAAATGCCACACAATCCCCTATCATTTAAAAATATCCAAAACTAATTGGTTATAATAATACATACCCAAAAATATCCCTAATTCCCTAAACCCATCCTATAGTCCATGGTTTTTTCAATAAATCCATCCTTGAATGACTTTTTGGGAAAACCAAAAGAAGTTGTCCGAAGAAGAGGTAGCATTCTTAGCCGAGGTTTTTATTTAACTTATTATTACACCTCCTTAAAATATTATTAAAATATGATGATATAATAAAATAATTATATTACATATATTGGTACCTTTTTATGTTAACTAAGTGTACTAAAACCATCTCTTCCTCCCTCAAATGAGAAATGAAATAGTTGATCGTGTGTTCGGTAGACTACGGCCTCACGGATTGACGTAATTATTTATGCATCACTACTTATCACAAATGGACAATGATGTATCAAAATTAATATATAAAATTTATTATATAATAATACTTATTTAATTATAAAATCATATATTCTTTTTTACTTTCTATTCTGTATAGAATATGATAACAATGTTCGTGAGTATGTTGGACTACCGCTTTGCGAAGTGATGTGATTCGTTTTTCGCATAATAATTACATAGAAGGTAATAAGTATTAAATTTATTTTTATATATGATATTAATTAAATTTTAATCATTATTGTAGTGAAATATATCATATATGTTCTTACCTAATCATTCATTGAATAAATGAGAACGTAATTCATGTGTACGGCAGACTACCGTCTTATGAAGGGATGTGATTCATTTTTCCCTAATGTATTACATGAATATAAAAAAAGGACAAATTAATTAATTTATGTTATATATATTAAATTATATTTATTTTTTAGAATTAATATGAAGTAAATTTCCTCACCCTTACTTTCGTTATGTAAATGATAACATCACTGAAACATATATATGACCTATTATCTTCAAGAAGTGATGTGATTAATTCTCCATGTTCGAAAATTAATAATGATTTTAAAGATTTATATAATTAAAAAAAATTTATCAATAAAAATAATATAATATTCTATATGATGTAACTAAAGCCTATGATCTAGATCTAGAACTTTCAAAACAAAACATACAGGATAAAATAAGGCAATTAACACTCGTAATAATAGTGATAATGAAATATTATTAAAAAATGGGTAATAATACGTTATAAAAGGATCATATATAATGTTATAAATAATATATTTTTTATGATAATATGTTTTTTTAAAATATACATTAGGTTAAAGAGTGATTAACTAAAGGGATATGTGAGGTAATGGGTTTATTTACTCCATTTTCATTCATTGGTTCATATGACTACCTCATTGATTATATTATGAAACAATCATGTGTGAAATGAATTTTTGTTACATTATTTTGTATTTACACTTTTAATTTCGTGAGTATACATTTTTAACACATAATCACCCCATTTATTAACTCTCACCTCAATTATACAAACTTTTTAACAGTTTTATCTCAAACTTACTTCGTTGAGACACATGTTATTTTATTCACCTAATATATTTTGAATAGTATATATACTAACCAATTTCATACTATATACTGAATAATTCCAAAATAATGAAATTTTTTGTTCCAATTAGTCTAATTTATTCCAGATAATTTCTGATTCAAAAGGTACCAAATTGGTAAGGGTTTTTATTTTAATCTCATTTTAATCGGGATGGCTATGCTTGAATATCCATTAAAGGAAATTATTTGATAATTATATAATAAACCCCTTTAATTTTATTCTAATCTAGTAATTTATGAATAATTCAAGTAATAATACCATTTTTAAGTCCTTGTTACTTAAAATTATTGAGAAACTGTTTAAAAAAATTCAAATTCATTTATCTCTTCAATCGAAAATCCTTCTTCTTCTAAATCCATGTTTTCTAAAAAAAGTTTTCAAAAGTATTTTACAATGATTATTTAAATTAATTTTTATTATTTATAGTATTTTTAAGAAAATATTTAAAGGAATATTCCTTTCATTTTCTGAAAAAGTTACTTTTTGACCTTTCTTACAAAAATGTCAAAGTAATATTTTTTAATATATTTGGCATGAATGGGAATATTCAACTATCATTAACACTCTATGTTTTAAATATACAATTTTATGTTTCAAAGGTTATTTTCAAAGGAAAATTTCTCAATATTGGTTTAGAATGTTTTATTTTTTAAATATGTGATTTAAAATTGGTAAGGATATTTTACTAAAGAAATGTTCAAAATGATTTTTCAAAATAATTTTCTATATATGATGATATACTTTGATGTTACTAAAATTGAAAAGTTTATTTTTCTAAAATTATTTTAAATGAATTTTTATGAATAAAAAAACCTTTGATTTTATAGATTTTTTCTAAATTATTTATATATATAACTAAATTATATACCTTTTTTATTCTTCCTTCAATTTATGAGGTGATACATTCCTTATAACTGACTGAAAATAAATTTTTTATTTTTAAACAATTATAAGGATCAAGTGAGAAACCATGAGTTTAAAAACAAAAGGAAACATTAGAGTCATTAAAGTGAATCTTAAGACTACCAAGATTAGTCTCCCAAAATAATTCCCAAGAGATATTACTAACCTAAGTGTCTGGTTCATCCATAAGGATATATTCATATCGAAACACTAGCTTGTCCTTGGATTGAATATATTCTTCAAGGATAATATTCCCATTATTGAATCCCCCAACTATGATATAATCCTTATTTTCAATCTATTCATATTAATCCTTATTAATATTCATCCTTAATAATCTCTCCAACATTGTAGAGGATTCCTCTTCATTAGAATTGAGAGAAAAAACTTGTTCAACTATTTCTTCTTCTAAGATCATAAGAAATTCCATGGTTTAATAAAAAAAATCTTGACTTACAGTAGTTTTCCACCATCTTAAATTTCAACTTCATCACTGAACATGTCTCCATAAGAATATGCAAGGAAGGGTAATCCTTTCTCTCCTTACAAATTCCCTTCTTCCCATCTGTGAAGGTCTTGACCTAAGCACCTTCCATCTCTGGAATTGCAACCTCAGCCTCGTTATGATCATTAACATGTTTAACATCCAAGATGAAGCCACTATACAATGAGTGAGCTCTCCCTATAAGAGTGGTTTCACCATCAATATGTTCATCGTGAGGCTCATTCACCACAATCGCCTGAAATTATTGTGTTGTAGAGGCTTCTTTAGTAATGGAATCCCGATGCATTTCCCCCCTCTAACTCCTACCTCAGTTCATCAACCATAATACACCAAAAATGGTTGCATACTCTAACATTTTTACTAGATATATTTGGTTTCATTCCAGTTGGTTCCTCAACTCAGTCTGTACTATCTGCATTTTTGGCATCTACACCCTGCCTATTCTCAATATCTTCCTTAGAATTTACCCCTACCATTGTAAGCTCAATAGGAACCTATATACTTTAGGGGCTCGCAGATTCCTTGATTGACAAACCAACAGCTCTATTATCAATCAATTAGGGCCTTCCAACAATATTCCCTCCTATGATACAAAAGGGGTAACCTCTAGTAGGTTACCTCGCTTGAACGTAACACCTCCTTTAGTATATTCATTCTGAAACGCCTCTAGAACAGACCCATCTCCACTATCTAGGCCATTGATCATTCATCCCACTACCAAATATAGCTTTTTTGAGTTTCATCCAGACTGTGGTTCACTTTGAATCTTCTCAAGACCATATTTTCCTTGTCCTAAGGATCCATCAACATGGTTGGTCCCAAACCTGTTTTGTCTAAACCCAATATTACATGTTGATGCCAAATGACCTAATCTATTGCAAATAGAACAAAAGTGAACCCAATATTAGTACATAACCTTTTTTCATAAAGAGGAATTCCTATCCAATTTTAATCAAAATAAAATCCAAAGGCTTTCATGAAACATCGACTTTGACACAGACTATTGGATTAACATGATGTCACACTTCTTTGGTTCGTCTATCAGAGCACAAGAATATACCTATTAGATTTACAAGCATCCTAATAATGGATGGGTTCTGAAATTATAGGGGAAGATTAGAAAAACTCACCCAAGTCACCACCAGAGGGGAGTCCCACCTCATGTGATAGTCATAAGTCCATATGTGATGGTATAATATGGACCCGTTTCATCTACGAGGAACACATGACCAAGATTGTATCAGGTATTCCTATGATAAAAAAGAAATTACGAGGTTACTGTGTTCTATAAAACCAATAATAGTCTTATGCTCTAGATCCCACAAACTAAAAACGAATATATCAAAAGTGTCCATCAATGGCCTTTTTTGAGAGAAATGAGCAATAAGAGTCCGATTGAGCAGTACCAAAGCTTCATAAAACTCCTTCAGTGACAATGTAAGATTAGGGTATCCTTCATTCAAATCAGGGACCTTAGGGTGTAGTGAATAATGCAGGAACAGTCGAAGCATCTCAGGTTTAAAGAAGGGGGAGAAGGAAGACTCGAATCCCTTGAAGGAAAATTAAGGTCCCTCCCCTGCCAGTTGGGTAGGGACCAGAAAGGTTGCTGGCATCACCATGAGGTAGTAGAAGATAATGTGAAGCTCCCCTAAAGGAAACCCTCAATCCATTATTTATAAAAATTTCTGAAATTCCTTTATTATGAAATTTTTTTATAGTACCATATAAAATAATATTATGTATCCCATTTACTTTCCAATAGTTATTCATAGGTCATGACTTATTATTTATTCCTTTATGGGGAACACATAGATCATGAACATGTTTTGATGGGTGCACCAAAATAGTAATCTAATGAATTAGGTAAAGCATTAGTCTCTAGAGGAATAATGTATGTGATTAGGGAGGAAACCTAATTCTTTATTGGACTTTATTCACTATGTGATATTGTCTTATAATATATCCTTGAATCATCTTTATGTCATGTTATATGTTTTTTCCATGTTTCCTATGATTCAATGATATTATGATACCATGTTCTTTATGTCATTCTTCCATGTGATTACTCAAGTTCCTCCTCTTTGATGATATAATGTTATAATTATGACTCAAATATTATATTTCATTATCTTGTTCATTTACATACTATAATTTTATATAAACAATTTCTTTAGGTATTCACCAGGTTATCTCATTCAATTTTAGGTGCTCAAATGGATTTTAAGATCTCACTGTGGAGAATAAAATAATGATTCCATGTTTATGTTTTCTTTTATTGAATATGAGTCTATTATTCCAATGAAATTAGGCCTTTATGATCTATTTATTAAAAAAATGAATATATAAGTTTAAAAATAATGTAATAAAATTTTTAAATGGATTGGGACATCATATTTGTTATCATATGTAAGGTTTAATTATCATTTAAATGCATTATGGGAAATATTTAGTGAGAACCATATATATAAGTATAAGAATAAGACAAAGTATTGAAAAATATCCTTGAATCTTGGTAAAGTATATAGAGAGTGGTTTCAAAGAAATTACATCTCTTCCTGGATACTACAATTGATTGTGGTTCTTGCACAAATGTACCTAGTGGTAGTAACTTTTAAAATGGAATGTCGAGATTGACTCAAGTGTTACCAATTAAATGAAAATGGGCCTTACAGTGCACCATATTTGAAACTCCTCGGGGATACGCTTTGAAAATTCACAAACTCATTACAAACCCTCATAAATGATTTGACTATATGATGATCATGAATGACCTAGTTTAAACCTAACGTGTCTTATATTAAAATGAAGGTGTCATGATTTAGAAATCTTATAAATAATTTTTCAAAGTTATGTTGCTTCCAAATTTGATTATTTTAGATCACAATATTCTTTATGATTTTATTCAATGGCGGGAACTAGATGGAACTACATCAATGCGGAATATTATAGACAATTTGTTGATGAGAAACCAAATTGGATAATGACTAGAGTGAAGGATACTATGATTATTCCCAACTAGTTATCATGATATATGATTAATAACCTACACCTTAACCAACTATTGGACTCAACAAAGAAGATAAGGATATAATTTGTAGAGATCTCAGGTGGTAGATATCATAGAAGAGATAATATTTAGTTTCATATATGTTAAGAATGTGGAAATAAACACCCAAATGAATGTATTATAGGAACAATAAGAAATTTTCGATTTAGAAAATATTGACACAATACAACTAATTGTTGATGAAAAATGAAAAGTTTTGTTAATGCAATTGATATGAATAATGTTCTCCCTAAGGTATCATCCATGGTTAAACATTTTAATTCTTTAAATTATTAACATTATTAAAATCAATTTCCTAAGTGGGAATATCATGAATATGATTAACAAAGTTGTTCAAGTAAATGTTCTTTGATTATTATTAAGAGAATAAATATAAAATATGAATGTAAGAATGTATTAAGGAATAATATGATGAATCCAAATTAGAGCTTAAAAAATGAACATGAATGATTAAAATATTTATGTTTAAGAATTAAAAATTATATGAATCCTAAAATATTTATATAAGGATTGTTCTGTAGATGTTTTGTGTAATGTATTTTCAAGAATATGTAGAATTAATTAGAAATGTGATTTAATGTAAATGATAAAATCTATAGGAAAACACATAATTTAGGAAAAGATAATCTTGGATATGTGCTCTATGTTGAGGTAATTAGTTGATTTTGTGTAGATGAATGAGTTTTATAGAAAATCATAGTGTTTGAAAAAAGTGATTTGATGCCAAATTTTATTTTTAAAGATCATCATCATATTATTTATAATTTTATAAGATCATAGAGAATTATGTATATTATCATAACAAAATATTTTCTATATTTTTTGAGAAAAGAAAACCCACAAAATGTATGAAAACCCATCACACCCAACAAGGTATTAGGCCTGAACTCACAATCAAAGGGATATAAGCGTGAAATACACACCACTGGCCTACATGATGTTCTGGTTAGTGTAATATTGTTTTTACCTAAATGGTTTTTTTTAATTATTAATTTGATTTTTTGAATCATATAATAGGATCATGTTGTTTGATTTTGGGGTGACTAATGATATTTTGGGAGAGGCCTTACAAGGTTGTAGTATATATAACCTTTTGTTTGAATTTAAATTATTTTTTTAGAAGAATAAAATTATGTTTTTGGATATATAAGTGGAATGGGTATGAGATAACGTTTTATGTTAAAACCATTTTTCTTTTTGAGGTTATTGAGGTTATTTGTTTAGTGTGGTTATTTTTTAAAGGAATGATCTATGTTAAACCTTTTGTTTCATTGTTAAATGTTTGAGATTAATATATTAATATCAATTAAAGTTATTATCTTTACTTGGGCTAACCATTTTGTTTTTAATAAATATAACTTGAAAATATTATAACTCTTTTATGGATCTTATGATCTTTTTAAAGTTAATTTTAATAATTTCTATATAGTAAATCATATTGGATATTTATTTCCTTAGAGTAAGAGGAAAATTTGAAATTGATAGATACAAAGTGAAAGGTATATTTTTTTATGAAATAAAAATATATCAATTATGTATATTTCAGGTGTTCTCTATCTTGATAGAAATTGAATCCCTCAAATATAGTAAAAGGATATTAAAATAAAAATATTACCTTATTACCTTCATATCCAGTGAATTAATAGACTTTTAATTCATCAAAGATTTATAGTTTCTTGGTCTTCGACTTTATCAAGATAATTATATTTATTATTAACAATTATCTATATAACTCTTTATTAACCCTTGGGTGATAGTATACTCTTCCATTTTGATGTTTTCATTTCCTAAAAAATGTCCTTTTACATTGAAACCTAATAATATCGTATTCAAGATGACCTAAATATATCCATTTCTCTCTTACAATGATTATTTTTTATTTACCATTTTTATGATGTGGGTTTTCAAGAAATGTAATTTTAAATTTCAAAACCTTGATTACTGTGATCAAGGTTTAATTATAAGGACAAATTTTTTTAAGGGCATAGAATGCAACACCTTGAGATTTTAAAATAGGAACATCATGTTTGATAGCGTATTTGACACACAACACTAATATTATAAGACAATACAACACACTAAGACTTTATGATATATTTATTTTTAAAAAAATTAAATCTCTTCGATAGTTTGTGATGCATGTAATACCAGTTTTAAAAGAAACACGATACTCTATTAAAATATTATTATTTAAACATGAAAATCATAACCAATATGTTCAATTGGAGGTTATGAATAGGAATAACTAAATTATTAAACTTATTTTTTACACATGTATAAAACAAATTTAGTGGTCATCTATTTATTTGAAATAAAATAAGAACCATTTGAAAGATAAAGATGTGTTTTTAGAAAAAATGTATTTTTATGAAAGGTGGATTAGTAGCACTTTGAGTACATAATTTAAAATTAATTGTTACCATTTTTTAAAAATATATTTGATATAATAAAATTAATTTATAAATATAAATTTCAAAATTATTATTTTTTGATTTTTTGAAATTTTTTTGAAAAGATTTATTAATTATGAATAGTGAAAATACTGATTTTTATTGAAAACACATTTATTATTTATATTATTTAGAAAAGTAAATTATATTTTAAATTAGTTTAAAATTAAAATTTGTCATGTTATATTATATTTTAATTAATTTATATCATTTTAATTAATTTTATATTGAATTATGATATAAAAATATTTTAAACTGTTGAATGTTTTTTTGAAAAAAATCATTTTTTTGACACAACTATGGGTTTATTTTTAAATTAAAAATTTCTAATTATGTGAGTTTATTTTGAAAAAATGGGTTCCATATTTCGAATAATCATAATTTATATTATATAATAAGGTTAAATTAATTTGTAAGAATAATGAAAAGTGAAAAGGGAAAAATTATTTACCATTTTTAAGGTAAAAAGGGGTTTATCGGGGGTTGAACTAAAGTGATATGAGATAAAAATTACCCCAAATTGTATAATTTGTATTTTATAGTCATATTTTGAAATAATATTTTCTGAGGTTTTAAAAGGGTCCATTTTGGGTTATTTTGGCATGAGAAAAAGATGGTGGAATTTAATGTTTTAACAAATTCCAAGTGTGCCCTCTCCCCCAATTATATAAGGCCACCCTGTATCCACTACTTTCTACACATATAAATACAATTAGTTTATAAAATAAATTCCAAAATAAATTACTTAATTTCCTACCCTCATCATATAATCCTTTTTTGGGTCAGAAATCCAACTAAGAAAAGATTTTTTAGAAAACCAAAAAAAATTATTAGAAGAAGAGGTAACATCCTTAATCAAGAATTTTATTTTATTTCTTATTCTACCTCAATAAAATATTATTAGACCATGCTCATATAATATCCTTATTATATTTTATATACTAAGATTTTTTTTGTAAAGTTAATTACCTATAACCGTCTCCTCCTTCCTCAAATGGGAAATTAAATCATTGATCGTGTGTATGATGGACTACTACCTCACGAACCATCACAATTCATTTTCTATCCTGGATTGTTATGTATGGATATAATGATTTATATAATTTTTATAGTTTTTGTTTTTGATATAATTATTCTTCTACAATTATAATATCATTCTAACGTCCCAAAGCTTTACGTACATGGAAAATACATTACTTTTCAGAAATACTTAATACACAACAAAAATAGACACCCAAGGATCGTAATATTTTAGTGTCTTTGGAAACTCGGAATAAAATATTCTAATCGTGGTGAAAGATCTTCAACATCTCCCAATAAAGATCTTCCCCATTTTTTTCTTACCTAAAACCTTTCTTTATATCCTGGGGAAAAGAAAACATAAAAGGGGTGAGCTCAAATGCCCAGTAAGGGTAAACATAGAGAACATAAAACAATCCATAAACATTTGAATTCAAAAACTTGAACATAAAATCTAAACATCAAAATCTTGAGCAAAGACATGAATCTTGGAAGTACGTAAGGCATATATCATAAGGGAACATCAATCATGATAAAATAGCATGGGAATAAAACGTGTAATTTTGGCAACCATTAAGCACATGTTATGATTTCCATAGTAGCCAAGGCATTCCTGCCAATACCATCTTAGTGGACAAAGTCCCTTTCTGAATCGAGTTCACTCCTCGTTTCAGTCCTATAACACTAAACCAGATTAACTTACCATTCCAGCCATGTATATCTCATGAGATATAAATCTTTACCCAATGAATTGGAGGGAGATATAGGTCCTACCCATCTCATAATGAAATCATTCTTACTTGTGCCACAAAATAAACATACATCATTCATAATAGCCCAACGAATAAAATGGGTTTCATAAACATAATCCCATCATCAGATTAAATCCATATAAAAGAAATGGATATCATTTCATAATAAGAAAAGTGAAACAATGTAAATCATAGAGACATTATACTTGAAACATACACATATGAAATAATGTCATCTTAGATGTAAAAATGGTTTTGATAAAACATTTGAAATGAATTCTTGAGGAAAATATCCTTTCTTCTTCAAAATCAATTTCTTTTCACAAAACGTCATAAAATTTTAAAAGGAAGAGATTTTGTTGAAAATATTCATGAAATATTTTGGAGGAAGCTTCATGAAAATAAGTCTTTATAAAATCATAAAAATCCTTTCATGCCGTATACGATAAAAAAACATTCTTCTCGTACTTTTGTCGAAAAAGTCAAAAAGTACCTTGTAGGGTAAATAAAATAAAGATTCCTTCTATACCATGGGGTAAAAGTCAAAATGGGTAAAAAGGACTTTAAACATACATGAAAACACTTTTATAAAACATGCACATGGACGATTGCAATAACCCCAGTAAATACTTACAAATAAGCAATCTCGGATAAAAATGAGATTTGCAAAATTATCCCTTACCTTAGGTCCGATATGATTCGTACGTATCCGAACCTCCTGTATAATGATTTAAATAATGTCATTGACTTATTACATAATAATATTCATTGTTATGATATCATATATGTTTCACTTATGACATTATAGTACCCGTTCTTTTGTAAATTCCATGTTAAAGCTGCGTTTTGGGTAAAATCATTTCATTTATCGTATGTGTTTCAACTTGTCGTTCTTGATATTAATAATTATATCCTGATTTAAATAATTACAGAATGTAAAACATGATTTATATATAATATATATTCATCATATACATATATATATTATAGATCGATAAAAATAATGAAATACACCGTTCATGGAGACGGTAGGCCGTACGTACGCATGAACACTATTTTCGTTTCCTTATTGAATTGAATGAAACTAAATAGATGACATACATATATATATACATAAATCCAGTAGCATTATTATTTCATATATTTCATGATTACTTATTATATATACTTTATAATCATTTATGAATGGTTAATCATTGAGAATGAATCTCATCACGTCGTGGAGACGGTATTCCGTACATACGCACGAGCGATGATATCAATCCCATGATTATTGAATAGAATTGTAGTCTATGGTACAATATATAAGAATCAGTATGATGTTATAATAACCATATATAGTTATTCTTTACACCATTATACCCATCCATGTAAGGTGTTGGTGGAAAAACAGATTTCACCACGGCGTGGAGACGGTATTCCGTACGTACGCACGCGTGGTGATTTCGTTTTCGGTAGGATGGATAGATGGTGAAATAGGGTTGTTTAATACTTATAATAACATATCAGTATATGAGTTATACTGATGTTATTACTTCATAATGAAAAAACTAAAGAAGAAGAAGTGGAAGAAGAAATAAAGTTGAAAGAATCGGTAACGGACATTACCTCTTCTTTGAAGCGTCTCTTGGAGACCTCCTCTTAGGGCACTAAAATTGGTCTTTGAAGAATAACAGGGCCTCTAGGATGTTTCTAGGGAAGTGGAGAAGAAAAATTGTCAGGGGTTGGCCAAGCTTTAAGGCTCAAATTGGTGTGAGTAGGAGAGGGAGGAGGTGCCCTTTTATAAGGGAGGAGAGGGGCACCTTTGGAATAACTAAATATATTATTTTATTATAAAGTCATATTCGGTTTTTAATAGCTCCAAATTGATATATTTTGAACATTAGGTGGTTATGGGTAGAAATAATCTCATACAATAGAATTTAGACAAGTTTAGGTCATTATATTAACCTTATCTTTAAGTTTTAACTCTATGTTAATTAGATTGACATTTACCATGTCACTTTGTATTTTTTTATTATATAGTTAATAGACTTACCATATACATCCAAGAGACCCCCAAGTGGTCCATTAATGATACAACTATCATTATATAAGTATCTTGGCCGAGCCTTAGATTTTTAGGAATATAATAACAATTAATAATATAATATTTGTTTTAAAAACTATTTTATGACAATTTTAACACTATTTGGTAATTGATTTTTGTAAAACTCATAACAGAATGATTAGTTCTAACAATGTTAATTAAATCAATACTAACATGTCATATTAACATATAAAATTATTTTAATTCATAAAAAGTCTCAAATTACATTTATTTGGGTATTTATAACATCAATTATGTCAATATTTCATTAATAAGATAATTACTTCATCATCATTGTGTCATAAATAAATTAAATTATTTTAAGTCTAAAAATTACAAATAAAATACCATTATGTAGGAAATCTTTTTATCTTTCTAATTAATATTTATAGTCGAATTTATCTTATGTGTAACCCTATATTAAAAATGATTTAGTTATTAAAATTAGATTTTAACTATTTTAACCCTTCTTTAAATAAATTAATAATAAATGTCCTAATCTAATCCAAGTGGGCCTAAATGGTAATATTTTATTCCTAAGGTTGTTTTTGGTATAATTACACTTATCCAATAGAATTAGGACATGTGTTAGCATAATAATAATTTCATTTTTACCCTTAATTACCCTATTTACTTTTAACCGTGGGAAAAAAAGTAAAAAGTTACTATTCACCAAAAATTATTTTTATCTCATTGAACTAAATTTTAGTCCTTAATATTAATCGTGTCTCTCGGATTTTTGAAATTCCACTCGCTGAAGCGGTAAAATTATGTTTTATGAAAAATTCAGTTTTTTAACTACCACTTAGTGGTTTCACTATTCATCAAAAATGAAAGTTTCCAGAAAAATACCAAAAATTAGGCCTAAGATATATTTGATATTTTGAATTCAAAAATGATGTCTATTTTACCAAATTCAAAACATATTAGTTACATTAATTAATTTAAAAATTAATTCCCATCGTCAAAACAAATAGCGTGTTTTTAAGAGATAATAACTATCAAAAGATTGACACTTGTTTATGTCTGGTTTAAATGTGAAATTACATCCAATGAAAGTTATCTGAAAAGTACCAAAATATCACCCTAAGCTAATTTCGATATTCCGAATCCAGAAATGAAGTCCATTTTGAAAGATAAAATTTATAAAATTTCAAAAAGTGGGTATTACTATTCATAACGGCTAGTTCATAATAATATTATAATAATATCTCGTTTATTGAAACTCGGTATTGCGTACTACACACGCTATTGAGGAAGGTCTTTATTACATGTAATGCAAGCCAAGTCAGGGATGCATGTTGTGCAAGCTCCTTTTGGTGTAGCGTACACCACAAGACATTAATGAAATTAAAAAGAATATTTTTCATAAAATCTCTGGGTGTTATAATCATATACACATTTTTATATTTCATTATATAGAAAATACAATAAATTTGTTCGTATGTTCGAAAAACTACCACCTCACGAAACGATGTGATTCATTTTTCACTTATACTTTACATGGAAGATAAAAAGGATTAATTTTATTTTTATATATTATATTAATGAAATATTAATCATTATTTTAAATAAATATAACATATAATTTCTAGACTTATCATCCATTAAATAAATGATTACGTCGTTCGAGTGTACAATGGATTACCTAATCATGAAGCAGTGTGATTCATTTTTTACTAACTCTTTACATGGAATGTTAGAAAAGATATATTTAATGAAAATATGTGATATATATGACATGATATTTATCCTTTAAAACTAATATAAAATTAACTTTATTACCCTTTCACCCATTATATAAATGATAACATCGCTCGTGCATATGTATGACCTACCATATCCACGAAGTGGTGTGAATCATTCTACTTGATCAAAATTTAATAATGACTCTAAATATGTATATAATGAAAAAATGAAATATATAAAATTAATATCATTCTAGAGAGGATATAACTATGACCAATGATCAATATTCATAACTTTTACGATGAAACACATAGGATAAAACAAGACAATTAATAGTAGAAACAATAGTGATAATGAAATATTATTAAAAATGATTAATAAGATGTTATAAAAGGATAATATATGAAAATATAAATATGAATAATATTATTGAATAATTTAATAACATTTTTAAAACAACTATACCTGAGGTTAAATATCCCTCAACTAAAGAGAAGTGTGAGGTAAGGGGTTTCATAACTCAATTTCCATTCATGGGGTTATATGATTAATTCGTTGATTATATTATGCCTAAATGTTCTGTGAAATAAATTTTGATTGGTTTGTATTTTATTTAAATTTAAATTTGTGTGGATATTCATTTTTTATACACAATCAACCCATTTAATAATTCTCACCTCAATGATATGAACTTTGTAAGGGTTCAATCTCAAACTTCCAGCTTTGAGACACATGTTCTTTTATACACCTAATTTATTTTTTGAATTGTGTATATACTTCATATTTGAGTAATATATCATAATTAACATCTAAATATTGATATTTTAACTTTTAATTCATATACTTAATTCATTGAATGTTATGATTCAAAATTTACCAAAATGGTAAGGGTTTATGTTTCAATCTCATTTTAATTGGGATTTCTTATGGTTGAATTTATATTAAAGGAAATTAATTTATAATTGTATGATAAAGACATTTAATTTTCTTATCCTCAATTTATTCACCAATTTTTTATTTAATAGTACAATTTTACACTCTTTTTTACATAAAATCATTAAGAAAATGATTTTAATAAAATTCGACTTCATTTCACTCTTCAGTTGAAATTCCTTCTTCCGAATACAAGTTGTTTAAAAAAATCCCAAATTGTCTTAAGTGATTATTTTAATTAAATTTTACTCTTAATTATATTAAAAAAAATTAAAATTAAAATTACTATCTCTTATTGTAAAAATTTCTTTTAGAAATTTTCCTAAAAAATATGAATGGAATTTTTTTTAATGTATTCAGTATGAACGAAAATCTTTCTCCGCCGTGACAACTAAATGTTTTAAAGCATCATTTTTATGTTTCCAAGGTCATTCCAAAAAATAAGCTACCTTATTGTTTGAGAATTTTTTATATTTAAAATATGTTTTTTTGAAAATCTAAATGATATTTTCCTCATGAAATGTTCAAAGTTATCTTACAAAACAATCTTCCTTCTACATTGATATCCTTTGTGGTTACTCAAAATAAAGAGGTTATTTTCCCTATGATTTTTTTTAAATAATTTTTAGAAATTTAAACATAATTTTATGTAATTAATTTCTTATAAATTATTAATATATGTCTCCCACATATATACTTAGTTTATTTTCCCTTCATCTTCTGGGGTAATACATTCCTTATAACCATTTATCAAATGCATTCATTATGAAATTTCCATTAAATATGATATGATGTAAGATTATGATACCCATTTTCATTCCATGGGTAATTCGTATTTTGTGACTTATGATTGATTCTTTTATGTGGTACATATAGATCATGAACATTTAATGATGGGTTTTACCAGATAGTGATCCAATTCATTGGGTAAATCTTTTGTCTCATGATACATCATATATGGGATTAGGGATTAAACCTAAACCATGATGAGAAATTTTAAACCAAGTGATATTGTCTAGAAAGTTAGACTTGACTCATTTTTATGAAATTTTATATGTTTTTACCACATATTATATGATTCTTTGATCTTATGATACTGTGTTATTTATATTATTCTTCCATGTGATTACTCATGTGATTTCTCTTTTAGATATCATGTTATTCCATGGACTCATCTATTATTTTTCCTTATCATGTTTATTCCATTATTGGGATTTTTAGCCCATATTTTTCATTATACATTCCCTAGGTAATCCCAATATGTTTTAGGAGATTAAATGGATTGTAGGAAATCATTATGGATAATAAAATGCAGATGCCTTGTTTGAATTTTCCTTTTAGGTAATATGAACTTACTCTTGCAAGGACACTAGTCCTTTATGATCCTTATATTTAAGTAATGGATATTTTTGTCTAATAATATTGTAATAAAATTTTTAAATGGATTGGGTCATCATATTCACTCTAATTCAGGTATTTTCCCTCTCAATCATGCAAAAGGGTAAGACATAAGGTTTAGGCTTTTGAGTGATATCTGGTATTCTAATTAGATGGATTTCATTGTTTTATTTTCAAAGATTATCTACAGGTATCTAAGTTTTTTATATGATGGTTATTTATGATTTATGTACACTGTTATATTATTATTATTTATTATTATTATTTTCCTCCCATTTATACTCCATGTAATATAGTTTGTATAAAAATATTGTAAGAAAGATACTTTCATTTTATTTAATGAAAATGTTTATTTAAAATGTGATAATGGATAAAATTAATTATTATTTTTTAATTACATTATTGATTTTTATTAATATTGTCTCCTGTCTTTTTTCATTAAAGGGTTCCTTTGTTCGATTTTATGAAAGATTTACTTTGAATAAGTTGATATTTGATTTGAATTAAATTCTATTTTTTTAATACATCCACGAAACCTATTAATGACACAGATTTAAACTGAAAATGTTTACATTATAAATTTAAAGTTATAATCTCTCAATTTCATAATACATGATATATTTAAAACCTTAATGTAGTTTTAGAATTATTTTTCTTGAAACTTTTTTATTATCATTTGATGAAATAAATGAATATTTGGTTTTATATATTTGTAACTTTACCTTTAATGACATTTTTCCCTTATTAAATACCCAAGATATGTGACTTTGATTAAAAAATATTTCCTTTAAAATTTATACTTGTGTTAATGTTTTATATTTCACCTCATGATTATTTAAAAATCATGTTAACTACTACTTTTTTTATTTATTTTTCATTAATGCTACGAAAACTTGTAAATTTATACGTGTATTTCCAATATGAATAGAACAATTTAATATCAAAATGTTATACATAAAGTATTTGTTTGAATAATAGTAGAAAAATTTGACAAAACCCTATATTCAACTTTATAGGTATATATTCAATTAATTTTATTATTAGATGTGGAATATTGCTACCACTTGTTATATTGAGGGATCCTTAACTCGCGGTCAGGTAAATTAGTGGTGGTAAGTGGAGTTGGATTTCTTATCATTATGAAATGGGATAATTTAATTTAATTTAATATTTTTAATGTATTGGGATGTGCCTCATGTATCACGCTAAATCATCTAACTCATTTACTTTTTTATCATTCTTGGTTTCATTTTTTGTTAAATAAAAATTATGGTTGTATTTGTTTTTTTATGCCAACATAGTTATTTTGATAATTCCTGATTCTCAATATATTGTATTTCAAAATATATTAGTATTACCTAATTTTTTAAGTATTTATTTAAAACTAATAATTTCATATAGATGAATAATATAATATGTGGATTAGTCATGTTAAATTACTAAGAAGAATCTTTCCTTTTAGTTTTATATTTTCTCGGTTAAATTAATTACCTAGAGTAATATTGATTCCCTAGTCACTTTTTTCTATCCTGTATTGATCAAGAATGTGCTTTAGACCATTTAATTTTCCTTCTCATGTTCTTGGATAGGGTATCCTAGGATGGTTTGTTACAAAACTGTTATTATATACAAATTCTAGTTTATGATATTTAGATCCGGTAGATAGAATATAGTACTATAAAAACTCAATAGGTTGGTTATGAGTAAGTTTATAATAAATTAATTGAAAATAATTGAGTTACAATGGGATATTAGGGATGTACTTAGTTGAGTAATATATAGTTGTCTTACTAAGTTATTTTTTCTCTATTAGGAGTCTATAAAATGGAGTGGAATGTGTATTAATTTATTAACCACTAAATAAGTTCTATATTTATGGATAAATGAATTATTTTATTGGTATCATAATTTGATAGAGATTACAGATTCATTTTATAGTTTAGTTCACTTTAATTATAATTATTCAAAAATATCTAGTTAGAGGTTTTTTTGGTTATCTAGTTTTGATTTTCATTCACTCCTTTAATGAATGAAGGAATGTGTGCATTTTATTATGAACCTGAATTTTTTATGTTATGTTTAATAGTAATGTCCTTTTTTAATTTATTTATTGATAACCATAAATTTATCAACATTTAGGGTTTATTTAGAACTTTAACAAAATGGGTCCTTAAATATAAATTATTTAGAAAGAGTCTCTTGTTTTCTAGTGTAATAAATTTTCTCAATGTTTTAAAATATATATAGGATTCCTTATTGTTTTGGTTTTAAAGGTGATAAGGGTTTATTTTTTAGTAACATAAGTTTTCATTCCTTAAATAATATGTCCTTAGTATGCACCTAGTGTGGGTTTGTCTTGGGTGTTTAATATTTTATCTCTCCAAATAAATTTTTATTTCTGAGTTAATTTATCTCTTTATATGGTATAAAAAGGATATAATGGGAATATTTTAGTGGTTCAAATATTTTTAATTTCTATTTTGAATTATTAGAAGTGGTTTAGTAAGTATGTTTTAATGGTTTTGATTTTTCTATATATACATTGTGTTTCTAAGATACATGTTTAAAAAAAATACTTCTCTGTATAATGAAACCTTTCATCTTAGAAATGAAATTATAAAAATGAGAAACACTTTGATTTTAAAAAGGGGAATATAATGTTTAATTTTTTTGGTAATATTTTAATGTGTTCTATGGAATAATGGGAAAACATTTCATTAGAAAAATAAGGTTCTATTTAAATATGATAAATATAATTACTATTGTAATATATATATAATATTTTTTATCATTAATTTACTTTTTAAGTGTTTATAAAACGAACTTATTTTTTTATAAACATGCAATTTCATTGATTAATTTCTTTTCAATGAATATTTATTAAAAATTTTATTACTCTTGATCAGATGTGGTGTAGTGCGTTGTTGTGGGTGTGTTAGTTTTTCCAAATAGTTGTTTTCGAGATTGAATGACTTGAAAATTCATTTTATTTATAATTTCAATGTTTGAATAAGTGAAAAATATTTATAGTGGAAATTTAATTTTTTTATTTATTTGTTTCATTTTTACATGTATTTATAATATGTATATGAATAGTTATGAGGTTTAGGTGTGCGTAGACCATTTTTTATATAAATTTGTTTATTGGAATTGGTTTCTTATGAATTGAGTGGATCAGATGGTCCAAGTTTTATATAACTTCACAAATTATAATTCTAGTTTTGAACTTGTGTAATATGAAAAAATAGGAATATTTAGAACTGTTTTGATGATTTTTGGTCATGAAAGAATATTTTCATCTATTGAGTTATTGAATAAAATTACATTTCTCTTTATCTAATTACCTATGTAAGGGTTTTTTAGTTTTTTGTAAGTGAGATAGTGGTTTAGAAATTATGATTTCAAATGTATGACAAAATGGTTAATATGATGGGATATCCCTACCTATGAATGAATTATAAAGTTATGAAAACATTTATACTTTATTTTTTTTCATAAATTTATTTTCAAAATGGAATAGTTTGTAATTGTTTTTAAAGGAATTATTGAGGGAGGGAAATTTTTTTGGTGAGGATAATTATGAAACCCATGATTCCACTACTGTAATTATATTTAATGTATTGATGATTTATGGTATTCCATATTATTTTTATTCAAAATTATATGTTTTTAAAGGTGTTTCAAGGTATCATGTTTGATGCATTATTTTTTCCATATAGTGAACCCTATCCCAACATGTGAAAAATATATTTTTATTATCCAGTAAATGGTTTTTGTATGGTTTGTTAAACCATAAATCTAAACTATGCAACCAATTAATACCTATTTTTTATAAATTTGATTTAATTTATTTTTATCCTAATTTATTCCCCCAATTATTTAATATGTACCAGGTACTAACCCCCATAATTTCTCCCTCATTTCATAATTTTCTATAATAGAACATCTATAAAATTGAAGTAATTCCTTCATGTAAGCTACTAAAAATTACTTCCTCTCATATTTTTTCTCCTTTGCCTACTATTTTATTTCTATTCTTTAGACATGGTGGATAAATGTCCCTCTTAGATGATTTTTTTGGGGTTTATCTATTTTGGGGCCTCAAATATTCCTATAAGTACTCATGTTAATATTTCTTCGTGGAATAACACTAATTTTAAATGAATTATCCAATTATTTATAGGTTAGTTCAAATATTTATCTTTTATTATATAACTATAGGTGCTCGAGATTTATAACCCTTATTCTGAAAGTAAGTATGTGTCATAGTAACTATTTAAGTGTTTTATTATGTGGTTTATGTATTTTCCAAAATTATTCTTTAAAATTGAAGTGATTTCCCTAAAATGAAATACTATGATTTTATTTCATGGAATTGGTGCACACAAAATGTTTTTGAAAATGTCAACCATAATTTATCTTAAATAAATTAAATATGTCACAACCTGAAAAACTTTATAATACCTCTCTTCCCTAGAGGGTCATTGGTGATTTATTTTTTGTAGAAATTTGTTCATAACATGACTTTTGAGTGTGTTTCATGTATTTGAGGGGTTTCAAGAGTGAACCGTAGGATTGGGAGACAGAGCTATTAGTACATCATGATATTACAATTTCACAATCTAGCTGATGGCATTAGAAGTATCCTGTTAGGGATGATAGGTTCACTGGATGGATAGTGGACCCCATGTGGGGTTTTAGATTGGGGTACCCCTTTTGTTTCTCATAGTCCACCCCATTCCTTTTAAATTATGATTTTGGCCATTTTTTGGATTATATCCCCTCTCCTATGACCTCTTCTCAATCTCTAACTACATGGGAGATATCCCTTATTTCTTGGTCCTTTAATTTTTCAATTAGTCTGATCAATATCCTATGGTAAGGAACTAACTCCTCTTTCTCATAGTCATCTTCTCCTTCACCATCAAGTGGCATTCAATAAGATTTAACTAAAATGCCCTATTTCAAGTTGTTTGTCTAGTTTTTCATTTTCTCATGATTCAAGATTAACTAAAATTCTATACTCAATGCTTGGGATTCTATAAGAATATGGTAGGTGGGACCTTTAAGGTAACCCATAAAACTCCCTTTATTCTAAGTGTATTCTTAGTGCGGTCAAGCTGACCATGTCATGCCTTATCTAGGGTTTAATTAATTATTTTAAATTGGGGTTTCTATAGTTAAGAGTTCCTTTTAATATGACTTAAACCTTAGGAAAATGTTAGTTCTTGAGGGATGACATGATATACAGTTGATCATGAAAGAGCTTGGGGTGAGAAATGATTACCTAACTTTAAAGGTTAAATGAGAAGATATAATTTGAATATATGGTTATGAAATGGAATTTTAGAAACATTGATAATTTTTAAAATGGATTGACCTTTGAAATGAGTTTAATGAAATTGAAATTTTTTATTGTTTGAATTGTGATTTTTTTTTAAATAACTTTTTGTGAAAAGAACAAGATATTTTAGAATAACCATAACATTGAGTAAAATGGTAAATTTTGGTTATAAAATGAGTTTCAAATGTAATAATGTGAGTTTTTAAATTATGAATTTTAGTGAATGGTAAAATTATGATGATGGAAAAATAAAGGGTCATCAAGAAATGTATTAGGTGATTTATTTTATAGATTGGGAATGAAATTCTATTTAATATAGTATTGGGAAATTTATAGGTGTTTTATGAAATGATACATGTTGTTACATAATGACTTTGGATTTGGTAAGAGTGATTGATGTGGTTTTAGTATTTGGGAAGAAATTTTCTATGAAGTGGACTATATGAATTTTGTTATTGATTTTTGTTTTGTTTAATGGAAATGATATCTTGGTAAATAATGGTTTGTTGATTGAATTTCTATTATGTAAATGACGATTATGGGAGGAATGTCTTTGGTTATATTCCTTGGATTTAATTTTAGATATGAATTGGTAAAATTACTTGAGTAAGAATGGATTCCATTGTGGGACTCTCTTGAATTCAATGGGATAATTCCTACTTGGATTCAAGGATGTTCAAATCTAAGGAAGGCCATGATACACTTCAGATTCTATACCAATTCATCACTATGAATGCCTCAGGGTGTATCCTCCTTGGATTCAGGTGATGTGTTATATATTGAACTATATAGATGCATGTCATGGATTCTATCGAGGTACACTTGTGAATATCATCTGTTGAGGTTCCCAAATTCAACTTTATTATTATAGAAAGAATAAAATGGGTTTGGACTAGGATTCATGTCAAGCAGGTCACTCTTAATTCCTTGGATACATGGTTCTATGGATTTAGTTTAGAGAATTCCATGTTCGGATTCCATAGATTCTATTGGATTATGTAACGAAGAATGTTATAGATGATTTCCATGGACTCTAGATGAATTGGATGAAAGGAAATGACTAGTGGATCCCATATTGATTACCTTATGTTTTTATTGTTACATTTTCCTTGGTCATGTACCTTGGAACCAACATTATAATATGAGACTTATCGTCCATTTTATAGATAACCAAAACTGGCCAAAGTGGGTAGTACTAATCTCAGGTGTCATCGTGGAGCCCGAGATACTTCGATATGTTTTTATATTTGTCCTTAATTATTTAGTCATGTTGTAATATTTTATCATTAAAACATTGTCATGCACATGTTATATGGGTTGGTTATTTTAGGAGTGTCATTAGTAGAAGCCTATGTAGTTGTACTGACACTATACTCGGGACTCCATGGTATATGAGTAGATGATTAGAAGATCATCTTTTTTAGTTTTTTATTTGGGTCAGTGCCCAATATGGTTGATTTATTAGGGTTTTCATGGCATGATATGAGTGGAGTATGGAAGTTGGGACCAAGAGGGACCTGAGACTAGTTTGGGGAAAAATTTTAGTTATGTTATATATATATTTACTTATACTAGTATATTATCTTCAACATGGGATCATATTATCTTATGGGATACCATTTGTTATAACATTGTGATATTGTAGCAATGGTTGGAATTTTTCCTTTAATATATGTGATAGTTATTTGAAGTTTTTTATTATTTATACTTCTTAGGATACTCTAAAAAGAGGGTATAATCTCCCCATGATCCTTATGGACACTCATTACTATTTGGTAGCATCAGGTGTATGTGGAGGCATTCTTGAGGCCATGTGGCGCACCAACCTGAGGAACTGATACAATGTATTATGAAAAGATGCTTTACAAAATATCATTATAGAATTTTTTATTTTTATTAACAATTGTGTCATGGTATATATGTGACTAAGAAATCATCAGGACTTTTCAATGAGCCAGTGTATTAGATTGATCAATCCATGCACGGGGAAAAATTATTTTTCAAGGGATGAGACTTATGGTTCATAGGGTTCATAATTATAATTGACTAGATTTCACTTCGAGTAACATGACTAATTTATGATGTATTAATTATGGAATTATTTATCTTGGTCAATTATGTTAAGATATGGTGTGTGTGTGTTTATTCATCATACTCTGTATAACGTATTTTTATATCCTTTGTATGCTTCATGTGATTGATATATTATTTTTCTCTGATTGACTGATATATGTCTTACCCTTGGTTAACATTTAAACTACCTATTATTTCTCTTTACCTTTAATCATATCTTTCTGATTTATATCTTCCTATGGTGTTTACATACTGGTAAAATGGGGTTAGTTATATAATTGTGTTAGAAGCATCATATATGCCATTTTCTCATATAAGGATATGAATAATCTTATTTGACTAGTTCCCTAGGTGATACCTTGATATATAGAAAGATATAAATGATATTTTAAATGATTCACTCCTTCATTTATGGTTCTAGTAAGGATCATATTAGGCATTTTCTGTTATAGATTGTGAATGAACCTTTAATTAATCAGGCTTTGGAAACATGTCTAAATTTTTCTAATATATTACACATAATATTTTCCTAAATGTTTTTTAATATATTACACATTTTTTATATGAAAATTAATTCCTAAAAATTATATAAATTTAATACTAAAAAATGGATTTAAAATTTATAATCATCACGTCCAAATTATCTAATATGTACCACTTTATTTTTATGTAAAAGGATTAAGTTACCGTAGGTGAAAACTAGTTACCATGGTAAAATCTAAAATTGTAAAATTAATTATTCAAGGAGTAAAGGTATTGAAACATGACAAAAAATGTAAATAATGGTGTTTTTAGGTGTTTATAGACCTTATATCTTTCAAATCCCATTATTTATCATTTTTTGATCCACTTTACATGGTTAAATTGATTTCCCTTTGAATTAATTTTAAATATTCAAGAAAATGAAATTCTCACGACTTACAAAAGAGTCCTATAACCAACACATAAATACCACTATAAAAATTCAATTTTATCATGAAACACTTCCCTCATTCCATCCCATAGCTTCCCCATTCACTCACATTAGGTTTTGGTCACAAGAGATAACCCTAATACATTCCTTTCATAGGAATCCTCCAAGAGAAACCCAAATTTCTCAATATAAGGTCAATATTTTATCATTCCATTTAAAATTTATTTTTCCAAATATTATATGATGAATTAAGTATTTATATTATAATATTGTTTATATATTTTGGAAATAATCACTATCCACCTTTTTATATTCCTTTTAGAAAAACAAAACCATTATTTGTGCATTGTACGAAATACCACCTCCACAATGCTATATGTTTTGTTTTACATCAATTCCTTATAAGGATGGATATGAGGGTTTGATTAAATGATAAATATGATTTTTATTATATCATTAATTTTCATCTATGAAACATTTGGAAACTTATTAATGATATGATCAAAAAATGATCATCATTAATTTAATCATTAAAACTAGCGTACTAGGAGGATAATCTATTATTCAAATTGTGTAATATTTTCATATACATTTATTCATATTATAATTACTTAAAGATATGATATATAACAATAGTAAACACTAAATAATATCATTATTCTTCTGGTGTAATAATATTGCAACTAAATCCCCTCATAAACATCCATTAATTATGGTATGTTCATGTATATGTTAGTTTAACCACCTACTTGAACAATATAACGAATTTATATCATGAATGACTATGGGAACATAATTACTGGTATAATATGATACAAATGTGTAAATAGTTTTTTTATTCCAGATATTTTATATCAATATGTAATCCATTAATTAAGAAAACACTCTTCAATCATCAAGAAACAACAAAACATGATTGTTATCAATTTCATCTTCAAGGATAACGACTAAAACACTCATTAATGGTGTCACAACCTGTCCTCGGGGCCCATGAATTGACTACCCCAAGCCCGCCTTCCATAAGCCAGGGGCAGGCGACGAGCACCAAAGGCGTAAATCCCGATAACTGGGAAGGCATTGCCTTTATAAAAGTAAACAAAACACCACAGAGTACAAGCAGAAGTAATATACTAAGTACAAAATAAAGTGATGAAAAGTAAATGGGCCAGAATACAAACCCAACTGAAAGTACAGCTACAATAGAAAGAAGTACAACAGAAAAGACAAGAAGCTGGAAGAATAGAAGCAGCTCCTAGGTCGTCCACCTCGGATCCTACCTGAAGGGTAGTTACAGATAGCGCAACTCCTGGATCGTCCACCACGGATCCTACCTAAAGGGTAGGTATAGATAGTGCAGCTCCTGAATCGTCCACCACAGATCCTACCTGAAGGGTAGGTACAGATAGTTTCCACAACTCTCTCGCCCGTCAACCTCCTCTAAGTGTCGTCTCGTCGTGAATTCCACCTCCGGATACTGACACATCATGAGGTCCACCTCCGGGAACCGTCCAGTCCTCGAACACTCGGCCTCTGTCAGTATTTCCCGTCGTCTGCAACCAACACAACGAGGTGCGGGCATAGCCCGTGCAGGGGTGAGTATACGATACTCAGTAGGGACCCCAAGACCCTCAAGGTCTCACTAAATCCAACAAGGATAACCACAAAGAAGGATCTCAACAGATAACCCTTACTTAGGTATAAGCCCATACTTATACCTAAGTTATCAAATAACCCATCTCAATCATGAGGAAACACAAAGGTTATGAAATAAAAGGATTACCATTACCTAGTTATATGCCCATACATATACCTAAGTTATCAATTGAGCCATCTCAATCCTGAGTTAAACACAAAGGTCATAGACTCAGCTAAAACCAGAATTTTCATTATCAAAACTGTAACTGCTGAAGAGCCCCGTCTCTATTGAGTACAGTGATCCTGTCACGACTCCAAGGTAATGATCACTAACCTAAGAGTTCTAAGGTACTCCTCCTGTCAAGTACCGCGGGTCAGCCACCCAAACACAGTAGTGCTTCCCGTCGGGGTCTGCCACCCAAAAACAGAAGTGCACCCCCCTAATAGCCTGCAGAGGTACTCCTTCTGTTGAGTACCGCTGGTCTGAACCCAAACACAGTAGTGCTCCATCCACCATGGGTCTGCACCCGAACATAGTAGTGCTTCATCCACTGGGCTAGTCGACTCACTCCAAGTCGATGCGGTCAAGCAGTCGTCAGGTCTCAGCCAGCTACACGGTCTCCGTACTCCGTACGCTCGTCTCCGAGAGGGTCCACTCCACGAGCTACAGGTCAATACTCCAAGTATCACAAGTCCCATGAAGAATTATCTCAAAGGACCACCTCTTCATAGGGGTCTCAACGCAACAGACGGCGCATCAATCGGGCACCCGATCTGTGAGTTATTAGCTTTTTCGTCCCAGGGGCCCGGATGGATTTCAGGTACAATCCAACCCGGCCATACTCCAACTACGTCCAAACCTTAGGCTAAGTATGGAAAAAGTTCCGTCTCATCAAGAGGAATCCAACAAAGTTGACGACACGTCAATCGGATGTCCGGAGCTCAAGTTATAAGCGTTTCCGCTCCGAGGTCCCAGTTGGTTTCGTGTTCGAACCAACCCGGCCATACACAAAGTTCTCTGAAACCTTTTGTGTAATATACCAAAACGACCGTCTCGATCCAAGGATTGCATCGAAACTAATGTTGCATAGATCGTTGGTCCGTAGCCCATGTTATGGACGTTGGAACGGATATGTCTGAAATTAGGGGGTTCGGGCCCGGTCGGACCCGGGTCCGGGTCCGGCCCAATAGGGCGCGGCCCGGCCCGACCGGCCTGGCGCTGGCGTGGCGGCCATGTGGCCAGCGGGTGCCGGGGGGGGGGGGGGGTTAAAACCCCTCGCGGTTGACGAACCAGGGTGACATAAGCCGCACCGCCCGAATCCGGAACGGACGAAGCCGTTCCGGTTCTTCCCCCACCGGCGCGGCTCAACCGCGGCGGTTTGCTCTGGCGGCGCACCGCCGCTACCTTCTACGGACCACCGAACGCGCTCTGGTGGTCCGTTTCGCCTGCCGTCTTCACCAACGGTCCTCCCGGGACCCAATCTTCCCTACGAAGGGATTCAAATGCCATTGTGACCCGCTTCATCATCGCCCGTCGATCCGCACATCAAATAAACAATCCGCGGCCTCTTCGTGGTTTTCCGGCATGGAGTGACGACGTCGCGGCTTTTTTCGGCCTCCAGGGCCCAGCGTGACGGCACCACACTTCTTCGTCCGTTCTTCTTTGTTTCCGCGCGGTGCGATGGCACCACGTCACCTTCGTTCATGCTACGACAAACACAATATCGAAGCGGGAGGAGAGTCGGCTGTGTTAGTGCGTTACGACCTCCTCCCGTTATAATGATAACAGGCGGCGCAAGAATAATACGATGAACAACAAGGAAAATATTCACGAACAAGAAAACACCCCTAACTCGAAATTGACATCGCACGTCGTTGAGTCACGGAAGTCGAACGTCGCGGTAGAACGGTGTTGCGAAGAAAGAATAGAGAGTGACGATGGTCGTTGGTGTTCGTCTCTTCCGTCGTTGTAGAAGTGCACCCGAAGAAGAATTGACGTCTCCTCTCTTGTCACATGAATAATAGGATAGAGGGTGCATCTTCGTCCTTTGTGGAAGGTGTGTCGTTCCTCGCCGGAGGTTTCAGTGTTCTTCAACGAAGGAGGAAAACCCCTCTTCCTTCACAAAGCTCTCTCTCAAGAGGTTTCTCGCCACTAAACTAATGGAAACCTAATTAAAATAAGAATCCACCTTATTTTAATTAATCTTCCAAGCCATTCAAAATTTGAATAACTTAATTCATTAATTGAGTAGGTTCCATAAATTAAATATGGAGTATTGGCCAAAGTTAAAGTGAAAGAGGAAGAGAGAAGAGGAAGAATCACATAAGTTAAAGTGGAGTTACAAAATTAAAGAGGGAGGTGAGTTATGGGAGGTCAAGGGGGTTATGGGAAGATCAAGGGGGGTTAGGGTCTCTCGTGGGCCCCACCTCCCACATATCCACAGATGGGAATTTGGGTGGTTGTGGGCCCCGCCAACAACTTCCCATGGTAGAATTTAACTTCCTTGGTTAAAAAAAATAAAATTGTACACAATTTTATTTATTTCTTCCTTAAACCCCAAGAATTAAACTTCTTCTCCCGTGCAAACACACCTATGGTAAAAGTCCTCTTAAGGAAATACCGGCACTGCGAGTTCGTCGTTGCCCTCAGATTTCAATTCCGAGCACCGGTTCAAAAGATAGAAAAACCCGCTCGTTCGTTCACTAAACGTACCCGAGCTAAACTTCAGAAATTGATTCCGGGCACACCAGGCCTCAGAATTAGGTGCCGTCAGAAGCCTCATACTCGTAAAATTCCAAAGAAATTAAGAATAAAATTTCCTTGAAATTTACGGGTCATTACAAATGGAATTTGATACACCATAAATAATTATAAATCACAAAGAATAGTAAAATTAATTATCTATAAATGATGAAGTTTGTAACAATAATGAATACATATACTGCTATTATGAAACTAGTTTGAACGATCAAAATAATAAACACTTGATGTGGAAAAATACATAGAATTCATATAGATAATGGATATTTACGAAGAGTATAGATGAAATTGGATATGAGTAAGGTAATTAATTAAGTGATTATGATATTGATGTTTTTTAAACATATTATTATAGAATGTTCATAGAATTTAGGATAAGGGGTAAGGGTTTTTCATCTCAAAGTCCTATCTTAGATATATGTTTTGTATTATTCCTTTAATTTACATTATGTGGGGTATATAATGACTATTTGAGATGTTATATTATGAAATACCATTATCCATGGAATTTTAAGATTAATTTTAATCTATCTATTTCTAGTAGTTTGGAATGAATTTCTATGCAAGCCGTAAGTGGGGTTTCCCTTTTCAATTTTGATTATTTGGGACTCATGTTATATAAACCACTTATTTCATGTTATTGGGTGTATAAATTTACATGGATGAATTTTTAACATATTAATGAAGAAATTTTAGGGATTTATATGTCTGTATTTCTATCATTCCCACATATTATTTTTATTCAAGAGTTACCCAAACTTTTGTAAAACTTAATATTTTTTAGGGTGGAAAATCGATCAGAATATTTAGAAAAGAAAAAATATTTGTAGTTTCCAATAAAATAAATATATTTTTGGATACAAACATTTGAATTTAGCTTTGTCATAGATGAACCTATAGCTAATCACCCTAAAAGTGTTTGTTGAATATTGACTCGATCATCACATTGATGTTTGATGAATGAGTCTAAGACTGGAAAGCTGGAGAGAAACTCATGAAGGATATGCTTTTTAATCTTCACAATCTCTTTATGAAAGGTTATAATGGATTTTTATTACCATTTCCTTGGTATCCTTCCAATGAAAACTATTGAACCCAATTTTTATCTTCTATAGATAACCCAACACATTAAAATTCCCCTCACCCCAATATTTCTATGATAAGGGTATGTCCTATTACTTTGATGATACCCTATTGTTTCTAAGTTTATTGAGGGATTTTCTCTTATACAACCACCTTAATATATAGAATTGTGATGTTTTTGTTACAAATTTATCATTATAAAAATAGCCATGTTTTTATTCAGATAATGTTTCCATAGATAATCATATGAATGTACTTAGTGAATCTTAGAATTAATTCATTAGACGTAATCATATAATGGGTTGGGTCAAGAATTATATAGCCCCTCGATGCATCAATAAGTATCAAAGACAAATAATGTTGGGTTTTGGTGTATACCTCTTCCCACAACAGGATTGTGTTATGGAACAAGGATTTGATGGAATTTTTTTATGTCCAATATTAAGAATTACATAAGTTTTATATCAATGATTATTATCATCCATGATTTCATTTATTTTCATGGTTATAAAATTTCCTCAGTTTTAATTGATTATGGCTTTTTTTTCATTTATTCTGACCATATCACTTATTCCATCTTAACATTATGTAATATTATTCTATATACATATCCTTAATGATAATTTGATCTCACCTTATTTTTTTTCATTTCCAAAAAATTAGAGGAAGACTATGTGTAATTTTCGAGGATATGATAGAAGGGGTAACAATGCTCTTGAAATACGTTTATGTTGTATCTTATGTTTTGAAATATAATTTACGTATATATATGGTCTTCCAAGACAAATAAACGATTGGATCCTTTGGGAACTCTACTATTATGTACCAATAATTTTATATAACTACCAGATATGGGTTTCTATAGTTTACGATGTTATACCATGAAAAATCAGTATCACTTAGATATGGTCCGTCTTTCAAGGAATTTACCATGGGGGAACTATGATCCCCACATTAAAAGGAATATCCCAATGAATTTCAAAGGAAATAGTTTGAAAATACCAAAATACACCATTAGAAACCTCTATAAGTACAACATACCACAATATAGGATCCTGCCGCACTTCAACTATGCTTTAACTACTAACTAGAATGCATATACCCACCATATAACTTACGGAATGAGGATATCATTGATCCTATCATTCTTGATATTTTTATAATAATAGGTATAAGAAGACCGCATAATTGAACTATGTTGGGTTTTTATCCACATCAGATGACTTGATCTGTCCACTATGAAACTCATGGTCAACATGTTTCCAAATCATAAATATCTATAACTATAATCCCATGGAATGATATGAATCATCTCACAATCTGGGATGAATCAATAAATATCCTATAGATCCTTTAATATTTAGTAAAGCTATCCACAAAGTGGAAGAATCTAACAACCAATTAGTGAGATACTAATAATTTGAAAACTCATGTTACATATCCCATATAAAACTTATCTTGTTTTTAGGCCCAAATCCAAAGAAATCATAGGAAACTATACTCATGAATCTACCCTATATATAGTGTAAAACTCAAGAACATATCAACCTCTACTTTTGTACCTCATAATACCCTGAAGCAGGACAAGACCATTACTGAATCCCATAATACCCTGAAGGTAGGACAATGACCATTTCCAAAATCTCAACACTCTACTCATTGTGCTTAATTGAGACTACTCACTTGGAAATGACTATTTCATTCTCTACCAATGTAGGAATGTTCCCCAAGAACAACCACAAAAAATGAATTCAATATCATAAACCTATGAATTAATTATTAAATCTCTTTATGGGTTCTCCCTAATCATCACCTGGGTCCCACATCTTGATAAAAGTGTTCTATGACTCATCTTCTTGAACAAAGGATACTACACAAGGATACCCATAAACAAAAAATTAAGGTTAATGGTGTCCATCCTTCCCCAACAAGACCATAATTGGGTATCATTATTCTATAGTGAGAACCCAAGAAAACCTCCCAATCAACACCATCTAACAGTAATAATATAAATGGTGGTAGATGGTCACCTTCAGCAAGAGTATTCTATCATAACACACTAGTCCAAGGACTCCATTAGATTCACCATATCCATAACTAAAAACAAAACCACAAGAGGGTACAACAAGCAAGTTTCAACTAATCATACCCAGAAAGAAAAATGGTTATAAATCAAACATCAATCCATATCAGGAACTACTTGAACATGCCCTCTAAAATATCACCCATCCAAGTTCCTAGATGATAGCACCTCAAGTACCAGAAGGACCACATGGAGGTGGTGGGGAAGGAAGTGGATTATTATGTCATCCATATCACACAAAGAAATGATCATCACAAAGATCATTATCCCTTAACATTGTACTAATCACATGAAAAACCCTTTATATAAAGTATTCATCACAACTCTGGAGAATCATCCAACCAATCCAATCTTATTAAGGATTAAAAGCCCAAAATTAAGACCCTCATATACATTATACTCTATATATAAGGTCCCAATTAACTAGTAAAACATCAAATAATGTGTCATCATGTGGATACACTCTTAACCAGGAGATCTAAAATAATCATAATGCACTAGTTAAACAACCATACATAATTGATATATAGTGAGGGACTTGCGCCTCTCAGAGAGTCCATAAATTCGTCAAAGGAGTATCCAAACTCACTATTAGTGGACTCCTTAACCAAAAATATGGGGGGTGGAACCAAAATACAAGGGAAAATAACCATACCCTAAGCCATGTCAAATATCAACTTGCATAGATGGATAACCTTCACCCTATCTCATAGGGAGTACCAAAACCTCAGTAGTGTGGGACACCCTATCCTCTTCATGATCAAGGGAGTTATGACCCCATGAACGAATGTAAATCCCATGTTCCTATAAAAGATATCATGTGATCTCATACAAAAAGTGGAGCTAAAAACACCACAACACATATGAGGGACTCACCGTTAATTGATATGTGAATATCAGTAAAGGGAATACCTACCCTTCCCATGGAGTACATGCACCATAAATCATTGAGGGAATACCAAATCAAATTGTTTAATGACCATAACATAACCGATCAAGAACAAAAATATATTATAGATAGAAAAACCAAGACATATCTAGCAGGGGAGTACCAACTCCACCATAGTATATTGGACCCACACCTTGTTATGATTGATGGAGTACTAACTCCATACCTCAATGGAGAACCAAAGAACTCATGGATTGTAGCCTATACCCTTTTATATGTGGGGAGGGGTATTGAACTCTACAATAACATATGGTAGACCTTCACCCTAGTATCAATATTTCCCCACAAGAGTTACCAACCCAACTCATGGAGGAACCATGCACTATCTCACATGGGAGTACCCAAATCATATGTCTGCTTCATAAAGGATCCACAACATGGTATTTACATCATCAAGAGGTTACCAATCCCATCCATAACAAGAACCCATGACTACCGGGAAATTTGTACCTACACGATGATCATTCCATAAAAAACCTATAAGAATCAACCCCTAGGATATTGGAAGTTCATCACTTGGTAAGATCACATACCTGAGAGTAGTACTGTTGATTACACTATCTTTAGAATGTCCATTCCACACCTCTAGAGAAATCATTATCATGAGGGAATAAAAATCCTCATTGTAAGGAGATATATCCAAACTCAATTTTCACTACATGATAAAAAGAATTAACTAACCACTATATGATGCATGGAAATACTAAACTGTACGCTATAAAAAATTCCCTAAGTACTTAGGTTAATTAACATTTTATCTGAGTCATTGTGTGGGAATGTGTCAGAAACCACCCCCTAGATGGGATCCTTGGTTTGACAAATAAAACTAAGATCTTTAAATCATATTTGACCAATATTCACCAGACTATGATCATGATACACATACCTCCAACCACTATCCCTAGGGACAATATTATTTGTTTTCAATATATTATGATCTGACCATCATGTCCCCACTTAGTCTGGTGATGAGATGAGTGTGAAACCCCAAGCCTACCTCCAGAAGGCCAGGGGTGGGTGACTAGTACCAAGGAGGCGTAAATCATATATAGGAGTCCTTATCTAATAAAAACTTCATACACATATCATCACACATTAATGATATACAAAACTAGAATAAAAACATACATGCGAACCTACTTTACATCCCAACGGAATAACCATAATTTTTTTACTAAAAAGTTTAAAAATGATACATATACCAATATCCCATAATATTAATAAAAACATATAATAAGATGAATGGAATTAAAACATTGAAAAAATTGAAATCCCGAGAACTTCCATCAATGAATCCCACAAAACTCCACTAATATCTATCTTCACTAGTCCCACACAAATTGAAATATCCCCTAACTTATATTGAGTCTATAAAGACAAAAAATGTGTCGGAACAAACCTCATAAAGGGTGATCAGAAAAATAACCTTTAAGATACCCCAAAAACACAAATGTCCTTGGGAAGTAGGTCAACTCACAACCAAGGGCTAAACAGTTTGAACACCGAACTCAAACTAGGGAAAACACTGGTTCAAGAAAGTAGTTGTGGTTGTATATCCTGATATAACCCTAACTATATCTCATTGGGGGTAAAGGGGAAACATAAAAGTCTAATCATTATATGGAAGGTAGAATACATGAAAAAAACCCATTTTATAAGGGGGAACCACTCCATACAAACATATATCTAGGGAGATCAAATAATATAACTTCGCATGATAGAATTCTAACACAAATTAAATTTCCATAACCATGGAATCTATTCTAGAATACCTTAAACTGAAAAGTCTCATCATCCATGTTCCACTCCTTATATACTAGAATTGTCATCCTCCTTTCACGTAGGAAAAACTATTGAACTCCCCAGAAAATCATTATTCCCAATACAACATCTCATGCCAAAAAGGTCTATCTAAACACCTCACTCTAAAATTATAGAACCCATAGTCTGAAAAAGTGGTGTACCCACAATATGAGATAAATACTATGATTTATGGAGTTACAGATCCCATGGATAGGTTACGTTCACCTCATTCCATGAGCTAGTTCCCTTCCAAATTTTACAAGTAGGTAAAGACTTCCAAAAACATGATAATAAAAAAGGAATCTTATGATCCAAATATTCTCTATAGGGGATATCAACCATCAATGAGGTGTATCTCCACACACTTAGAGAATATCTTCTAGAGAGGCATACTGATGGGGAACCTAGAGTACCTTCTAAACCACATGTCCCCGTAAACCCAAACCTATCCAAACATAATGAATAAAACCACCAAAATACCGTTGATTAGATGATGGAATGGGGAACCAATTCCTCACTAGAGTACATAGACTAGATTAGGGAGTTACCAAACCCTAATATCTAGAATATCCATACTATTTAACTACATAACCATTATGTTTCCACTCCACAATCATATTGGGGGATCTGTTTTCACTAGATCATGTAATCTATGTGAGGGAGTTACCAACCCCTCAATAGAACCTCATTCCTCATCCATGGTCAAAATTAATAGAGAAGAGTATTATCTTCTTCCATGTATGAATTACCCTACAAATCAAAAATGGATATATGAGAAACTATTACTTAGTTTAGAGAACACACACCCCATGTATTTAAGGGATTACTCACTCCCCCACTTTCTATATAAAAGACTGTTAGCACTATGTAGTGAGTACCAATAAAACTTATTATCTAGGAGAACCCACACCCCACATCACTAAGGTATTAAAAAATCCATCAATGTAAGGGGTGACCCACACTTTAGTAATGATACTAGCCCAAGAGAGTACAAAAACCCATATCCCTAGCACTCATGTCTCATAGTTATCAGATCCAAGGTTATATTAAAGTAATACTAGGAATAATCCGTAATAATATCATTATATCTCCTACAAAAATTCATAATACCCTACACAAAATACATGGTATCCACCATTCTCAATGGAATTCTATCCATGAAGAACAAAGCACAACAAGAGTAAATGACCAACTCCCCATACCCTCAACCAAACCACAAGAGATAACACATATATTATGGTGTATGGGAGGGATGTAATATCCATTATTTCCATTTCCATGAATGAATCCCTATAGGAAACCCTACTTTATAAAGGGACCCCTAAAGACTAGATCAAACTTATACATTCACAAATCTCCCATCCATCAATGTAAAATATGTAACCACTGAAAACTATATGATTCACTAAGATCTAAATATGTTATAGGTCCCCATTCTGATAGAATATAAAATAAATTAAGGGTTTTTACCATCTCCCACCATCTCCAGATAAATACCCAAATGAAGTCATAATATCCTCAGGGTTGCGATCCCCAATAGCCAGAATTATCTCACAAGTGGACAATAATATTGAAGATGACCCCACCATCATTCTCTATGCATAATTATTCCCAAAATATACTATGTAATGGTTTAAATAAGACTATAGTGTGGGAAAATATGAAAAACATCATCACATGGTAAGTATACAACAAGTACCAAGGTGTGCATGAAGTGTGAAAATGTTTACACAATGTGTGAACCCAAAGTCCCCATCAAGTCGTGTGCCACTTACCATATCCCTATGCATTATCAAATATACAAGGAGTTACCCTATAATTATGTGGTGTGTATGAAACATGATACCCTGATTCATGTGATCTACCTAAATATTAATCACGTGTCCTGACATGGGGTGTGTTATTACACACTATGTAACTTATATGATGTGTATGGATTCATAAATTAGAAAAACCTTACAAAAATGCTCTGAAGTCCCTATAAGACATGTACATATGACCAAAAAACAATGTGTAAAATATATACAACATCAATCACACTATATAACCACAAAACATGTGTTCTTTAACTATACCCTTTATAATCGGTTTTTCCAAATGCAGAAATCTAGAAAAACACCTGAATCCACATGTTTTTTCATAATCCACTCACTTGTTCATTTTTTCATCCATATCTAAAACCCTATAAAAATGTATATAAAGGAATCCAAAATAATGTGAGGAGGACATTGAAACTCTAGGCCCCACCTTGGGGTGAATCACCGATGCTTCGGGTTCAATTCCACGATCTGTTTCCACTACCTTCTAATATGGAATCAATCGGTCTATATGGAGAATATTGTCTTTCATCCTCACATGATACATCTAGATCACATGACATCAATGAGGGGAGGTATCCTATCCTCCCCATTATGTTAATTGGTAGAGAATAGGGGGAAATAAAATCAAAAAATTATAATGAATTTAAAAACCCTTTTAATATCCCAACCCATGACCCAGAACTCAGAACCCAAACAAAGTTTCTACCATTCCTAGGAAAAATACCATTCCAAATTCAAATAAAATTTTTTAATTTCCATAAATATAATTTTAAGTATATATAATCAATTACACATGTTATAATAAATAACATTTCTTTAAAAATATCAAATATATGAAAAATATATCCGACTCGAAATATCACCAAATTTTATCCAAAGGTTAAACGTATCATTCAAAAAATAGTGGAAAACTAAAAAAATATTTACAAGGTTTTTTATAATGATGAAATTAAAATTTTAGCCTTTCTAAGGGACTAGTTCACTAAAACACCAAAATGAGGTAAGTATTTTACATGAGAAAAAAGGATTTCTAAATATTTTTAACAAACAAGGTTTTTTTGTCCTCAAAATGAAAACATCCAATTCTGTTTATCAAGAATCCCTTAAAACATACTCATATGGGAAGACTAAACACCTATGCATGAGCTTCTCCAACTTCTAATGGTCGGAAAATCTACAAAGACCTAGAATTCAACCCACTCAATAACGTATCCACTTTCCATTAATCTGATCAAGGATACCACATTGAAGATTCTCATTCCTCCATGAACATCTAATAATGTCAACCCATCATAATAGAATCTCCCAAAATTAGTTTAATTATCATTTAATGAATGTAATCAAGTATTTCCACTCAAAGTATTTTTCCTTTAATGATGGGGCACCCATCGATGCCAGTATAAATTGATACCATGAAACCTTATATCTCATAGATATGATCCATCTACCAAGGAATTTCTCATGAGGGAACCATGATCCACCCAATAAAATGTACAATCCAAGGACTATCATATAGTAACATTCTAATCATACTAAAATCTACCACTGGGTGAATCTATAAGAACACTATACAACAACATAGGATCCGTCCATGCTTCCACTATGAATAAACTACTTACAAACATTCTCATCAATGATATCTAGATTAAGAAATAGAGATATCATTAATCCTATCATTCCATCACTTTTTATAACATAAAAAAATAAATTCCTTTATAACTAACCTTTGTTAGGTTTTTATCCACAACAGATGACTTGATTTATCTATAGTAGTAAATAGGGTAAACGTCTCCCCAAATTTCAATCATCTGTAATAAAAATCCTATAGAACGATACAACTAATGTCACATTCCATGAAGCATATTGTAATTTCCAATAAATAACATGATCTAACTCCTAGGTATCCATATAGAATAAATTACTAAATATTAATTAACCCTAAAATCATCATTACCAAACTCATAATAACTAGCTTAACCAAGTACATCATAGAGGACTACTCACACTACTTTATCCTATAGCCAATAGAAAATAGAATCATTTGTGAAAATCTACTCTAGTACCCTATAATACCCTAAAGTATGAAAAATTCCATTCCCAAAAGATTAAAACTTAGCTCCCTAATCTCAACAAGAAATTATCCCCAAGAAGGTATTATTACCATACTCTAAAACTATAAGTCTAATCCTTATAAACAACACAACAAAATGAATTCAATCCTCTAACTAGGGGAATAACTAATTATTCCAGACTAAGGGTAGTACATGATCATTATCAAAGACCCAATTCCTAAAAAATGTGGTATTGGAACAATCTATTTGATCACAATACACTAAGAAATGATATATATCCACCAAAATTGAGGTTGTGGGTGATCATCTATGAATAAAAAAGACCATCATTGGACCTCACATCATTATAACATGATCCCAGGAAAACAATCTGTTATAGAAATAACTCATACCTATAGTTAAAATGGGATATATGGTCACCTCTAGTATGTGTCTTCAGTCATAATAGGCTGGTCTAAGGTTTACACTCGAATCTCAAGCTCTGCGACTAACAACATAGTAATAAGTGGGTAACACACATTGGTGCCAAAAAATCGGATCCCAAAGAAAACAAGTCTATAAATAAAATATTAATCCACATTAGGTATTACTTGATCAGCCCCTCCATAAATATCACCCATCAAAGGTATTGGCCTCCAACTCCCCATGTTGAGAAAGGACCACCTGGAGGACTCATGCAGACATAGATATTAGACTACACCTATATATATACTGGAGAGAAACTGACTCCCCAATATAATACGGGGGACCCACGAACTAGTATTAGTATATCCACTTGGAAGTTACCGAACCAAGCATGGATCACCCATTCCCTATGTCATAGGGATGAACTATAATCACATGTCTACTCCACAGGGGATCCTCAGCCTAGTTTCTACACTATCTCGGGGGTTACCAACCCTGGCTTTCCCAAGCACCAAAGAATACCTTTCTTTTTGTTCATGAACTATGGTAATGCCAAGAAATCCCTCAAGTCACCAACCATTAGGAAATAAAGAGAGAATAACCCATTATCCTCACACATCTACAAGTTGTCTTCTTAGTCTAATATTTCCCATAATATCAATTTTGAACCTATAGAAAAGTCATTATCATGAGGGAGTCTATATCCTCATCACATGAAGACATATCAAAAATAGGTTATCATTCCAATATATCAACCATGAACTGACCATTATATGATGAATGAAACTACTAAATTTTACCCTAAAAATAATGACATATCTACCCAAGTCAGTTAATTTTTTATTAGAATAATTATACAGGAATGTGTCATTCTCCACACCCATGTTGGGTTCCCTAATATGAAAAATTAACCTAATAACTTTTAATAAATTTTCCAACTTGTCTCGAACCAAGATATTGAAACACCAATATCCAACCTAAATCCCAAGGGCAAAATTTCATTGAAACTAATATTTCATGAATCGACCGACTGGGTTCCCACCCAGGTCGATGGTTAGCCGAGTGTAACATACTAAAGTCACATCTAACAGACCTGGGGATGAATTTTAACCCCAAAGTGGAATAAATAATGCATAAGAGGCCTTATAATATATTAAATTCATACAGTTACATGATCAAACATTCAATATATACATAACTAGAATAAAAACAACCATGAGAACCAACTTTAAATCCCAAAGGAATAACCATACAAATTATATTAGAAAATGGAAGAAATATACATTTCCCAACATCCAACAATATAATTTAAATTGGTGAATGGGAAGAAGTGGATCATCGTGTTTCACCAATTACAATACTTAGCAATTCCATCCAAAAATAACACTAGAATCCACCAAGCTTTGAGTTTTCTACCTCTACCCCCATCGATATATTCGCTGACCTATGACAACTCTTCAATCACACAAATTTTTTGGGAATATATATTTGTAGAGGTGAGTAAAAAAAATTACCTAGTAAAATTCATCAAAATAATTCAGGTCCTTAGGTTACAGGTCCATTCATAATAAAGGGACAATTTATACAACCTTCCAACATAACCAAGGAAATAAAACGGGGATGAAAATAATCTATGACTCCACTTCCTGATATAACCTCAACTATATCCCATCATTGGGGGTCGTTCAAAGTGGATCCACAATGTCTAATGTTTATATGTAATGAGGACTCTATGAAAAAGCCTAGGTCTCATAGGAAAATACCTCTCCACTCATCTGATTCAGGGTATATCAAACTACACTGGTCCATAGGAGGGAAGTGAAACCCATGTTACTATGCCATAACCAAGGAATCTAATTATAAGGATCCCAAATAGAAGAAACCTATCATTCATTAGAAACTACTTATATGTAATAATTATCATAGGATCACCATGAAAGGTGAACAATTGTACTAAATAATGTATATTTATTACCATAACAATTCTTCATTAAATAAAGACCCATATAATCACCTCACACTCGAAGTCCTGAACCCACAGTTTCACTGAGTAGGGGACCCACACCTTGACAATTATATGACACTAGATGAAGATACTAGTCCCAAGGATATGTGATACATACATTATTACACAAGGGAATTCCTTTAATCATATGATAAGAGAGTAATAACTTGCTCAACCATATATGGTCTGAAATGGAATCATGTAATATCGATATTCTCTATGGGAGTGATCAACCAACTGCAAGGTGTATCTCCACCAACATGTCCCATATTCTCTAGAGAGATGAACTGATGGAGAGCTCAAAGAACCCAATATATCACAAGTCCCCAAACATAAAAACCTATCCATGTGTTAAAAATAACACCACCACCATTCAACTGATTTGATATCTCAATGGGGGTACCTACGCCTTATTGAGTAAATAGAGCAGCTGAGGGAATTGTGAAATTGTAAAATTCAAACTATCTATAATTATTTAATAAATAAATGTCATATTTACACTCTATAATAATATATGGGGTATTTCACCTAGAAAAAGAATATAATCTGGAAAGGGGAGTTACCAACCCTTCAAGAGTACCTCATGCCTCATAAATGGTCAAATATGGTATAGTAGAGTAACATATACTTCCATAAAATTTCTTAATACAAATAAAAAAAGGATTTCCAAGAAATTATATCTTAGTGAAGAGAACCCAAACACTATAACTCAATGGTAGTTCTCACTTTACCACTCTCTATGTAAAGTATATACTACGACATAAAGGAAGGTCCATGAAAACTAATCATCATAGAGATCCCACACCCCACATCATTAGGGTAGTACCGACTCCATGAACATAAGGAGTTCCCTAAACATCAATGACAATAATTTCCAAAGGGAATTCAAAAACCATAATCCATACCACTCATGCCCCATATTCATTAAACCTAATTTAATGTGAAAGGGTTATTGAGGATACACAAGATTCATCTCACTATATCTCCTAGAAAAACTCATAAGGGGATGTGTGGTAGTGAGGTCATCCATCATTTCCAATGAAATTATTTCCACAAAGACCAATGTCAAACATGCTTAAGTGACTAAATATCCATCCTTTATAACAAACAATATCTATCAAATCTAGAAATTAGGTTCATGGGAATGTGGGAACCACCTTATGTTACACATCTATTAATAAGTTTGTTTAGGATGCCCTACTACATATAGGGAACTACTAAATACTATCCCAAACTATAGTGTTCACGAATCTACCTTCCTTCAATGTGGATCCCATAACTACCAATAGGTCGTAGACACATCAAGATCCAAATACATGTGAGGGACCATTTTCCCAATATCTAAAAGGTCATTATGTATTTTACTATCCACATTGTAACATCCTGACCTGGGATCCACATAAGTTGAACCCTGAGATGATAGGTCAAACGACCAGAAGCGTGCCTTGCTGTATGGTAGAGGCTTCCAAATATCAGCAATGGTGTAAAGGTGGTATGGTGGGGAGACTGTACCCTCATGTCAGAGTAGTAAAATAGATACAAAAGATAACAATAAACATCATAAGAATATAGAAACAATAGAATCAATAAACTATGGAAGTAAAAATAGATACATGAATAAGTAAGCAATGGAAAATAGATTGAGAACCGAACAACTAATATTATAATCAATAGACTCTAAGGTAGTTTCATTTCATGATGCATGGCATGATGATAGAAAAAGGGGAACTTGCGAACAAGCACACAATCATGCAATTAAAAAAGTGAAAAAAGAACAAAAACTACTGAACTAGTATCTAGAGCACATGCTCGACCCTCTACTCCTAAAGTCCATCAAAATCAATACATATTTTCAACCTATAGCTGATAATTTTCCCTTAAAAATAGTTTTAGAAATATAATCTTCTTAGGTACAAAAGTTAACTTGAGTATGGTGCAAGCAAAAAAATCTTATTAGGCCACCACCAATGGTGTATGCATGTAATCCAAGTAGTTCTTGCTAATAAATATTGTGCATGTTTAAACAGAATTGTAAAAAACTAAAATAAATAACCAACTCACTCAGGTTCCGGTAGGACACCTGGTGAGTCTACCTGCTTCAGCTGAGGGTGAGAATATATGTTTGATCATGTCATTATATATATACTGTTGATAATATATATATATATATATATAATTTAGTTCTATATTTAATCCACCGATATGTACCAAGAACGTTCAAACACCTAATCACCATATACCTGGAATACTAGTGAAATACTAGACTGGGGTGTAACTTAGGCCTCCATGAGCAGTCTAACAAGACTAAAAGAACATGAAATAGGGTACATTACCTACACCTTTATAGAGTGATATATGTCATACTATATCACTCAGGATGACGAGTGAACCATCATGGAAGCAATCTAACCATGGAACATAGTGTGTAAATCCCATAACCCATATAGTGTCACCAGTGTGAGATTCCATGAACTCAACACCTGATGTAAGGGAGTGTGATTTCCATCCTAGCTAAACACCACTTACCATCATATGAAATCCTCAATAAAGAAACATAAAAAATATAACTGGCATGGGGAATTACCTCCCATCCATCCCTTTTTATATAGCTATATACATAAGCATGGAATAATAATATATCAGATAATACATAAGGAATAACCTCATATGAATTCATTAGTAAATTTCAATTTCAATTAAAACATTACAATTTATGTGGAGAATTTTATAAATCTTAAAAAATGGTAATTAACATACCATCCCTTAAGGTCATTACATTTGAAACCATTTGAATCATTTTAGGAAAATCAATCCATCTTGAATTGTCTACTTGACTTGATCCATTCCATTTAACTAATTCAATTAATTAAAACATGGAAAACATGTCCTAAGGCTCAAAGGTCATTTAGATTATTACATGTTCATTATGGAAATTCTCTACTTAGGAAATTCCAAGTAGAAAAGGGGAAATCACCTATGAGATGCCTTGGGATACATTGATTACACATGTTTCAAAGGAAATTTCATTTTAAATCCAAGATGTTAGCAAATTAAGTGTTCTAGAACCAATTGAAAAAAGTGATCAATTCTAAATTGAACACCCATGGGGTCACCATACAAGGTATGTACAAGCTCTAACCCCCTAAAAAGGATCAAGAAACACGTATATAGGTGCAATAGTCAATTATACATGAAGGATTCAATATAATTGTTATTATCAACAAATGAAAACATATGGAATGTTGAAATAATTACGAAATAGAAAAAACACAATGGAAAAACATTGTGACCACCTAAATTAGGGATATAGATGATTCCTCTCTCTATATCAACCTCATATTCGATGACGGTTGGAGGAGATTTTAGAAATAGTCCAACACGCTAAAAATAATGAAAATATGCCTATACTTAAATAGCATGAAAGATGAAAATGATAAATTTAATTGGAATGGTGGGTGAGGTTGTCCTGGAATTGATATTTTCAACTCCTTTGATGGTTTAAGGATAGAGTTTCGGAGGAAATAGATAGGGGACAACTTAGCTTGAGGAGGTTTCAAGGTTACAAGCAAAGAAATCCACTAACAACCGCTAGAGGAAGAAATAGAAAAATGAAATAAGGTTTTTTGATTAAATAGGAAAAAAGGTCATTTAACCCAAAAATAAGGGGGCACACAGTTTGTCCTCATGGTTTTAACAATCTATGAACAAACCATGTTACAACTACAGCTTAAGGAATTACTATGCACAGTTAAGAAACATGGTTTCCCAAGCCATGTGCCAACCATTCTAAATTCCCACTATCCAAAAAAGCAGATCCGCATGGTTGTGTGACTTGGATCCCACAGTTTTAGAAAATCATTTTTTCCTAAAGGTGCCTCTGTATACAACCACATAGTTTCAGAAAAACTGTGTGGCCTGGGATGCATGGTTAGAACTAACTATACAATGAAGCTTCTTATCAATATTTTTAGAAGTATGGGCTCCAAAAAAACACTTGATGATCCTTATACCTTATTTAAGATGTTTTAAACCATTTACAAGATTAAAAAATGTTTTAAAATTTAAAAACATACAATCTATACATTTTCTGAAAATACGAGTCATTACATACTGAATAACTGGAGTCTTTTTTTTTTCAGTTCAATCAGTGTCATGTAACCCAACATAGATTGTACAATTACATGTTGTGTAACACACATGGGGTGTCTAGATGTATACTTGGCACCCCATGTTGCATGGTATAAGGGTACTACATGGGGTTTCCATATGGAAAATATACCATGTGGAAATATTCTCGTACCTTCATCACTCCGATAAACTACATAGTGAGTGTTCTTGAACAACATGCCACATGAGCATGATTTATTGATGTTGAAATCCTACCAAAAACATTAATATTACCATTAATTTAAAATATAATCATATAAAATTCTCTTATCATCCAAACATGAAGAAACCCAAAACTTTTCCATTAATTATACCAAAATAAATGTACGGTGGAAATTGAAATAATGAGCCCATCCTTGTAGTGAATTCATAAAGCTTTAGGTTTCATTCTGCATTCTTTTTTCATTACCTTCCAATCAATCATTCATCTTTCACCACTGTGAGGATCAAATCAACTCCTTCCCTCCTCTCACAAACTCACACATAATTGACTAGGGATGTTCTTCACTCCTCCCCATCATGTGAATGGGGAGAGAATATGGGGAAATAAAAAAAGGAATAAATATAAAATAGAAACCCATTTAAAGGCCCAGTATAGGACCTAGATCCTAGATAGAGTTTATACCATACCTATGAAAACCCCTCATTCTAGACTCACTATAGGCGTCAAAATTTCCATAAAGAGTGCTTTTCGTAGATACTAGAAATCTCATGGTGGGAATAAATAATATTTATTTTATAATTATTAAATATTATGGAAATAAACCCAACTCCAAATCTCACTAAATTTTATCCCCACAATAATGTTCTGATCTGAAGTTTAATGTAATAATCAAAAAATATTTTCAAATTAATTCATAGTGGTAAAATACACATTTTACCTTCTATAGTTATCACTTATCATTTATTTAAAATCATCTTATTATGTAATGAAAATGGGATTTTCCATGGAATTAAATGTGTTTTATAAAGACTATGATTTATTTGAAATGATATAGTGATCAACATTTAGGTTCATTTTATACAATCTCTGAAGATATACCCCTTTAGGTTGCTTATGTGGAATGTTGATTAAATAGTAATATGTGAGGTTGTGAATGATATCCATCAGGGATAATGGATATTTTTAGTACTATGTCATTGATAAGGGGTTTTTCCTTTTAAGGGCGATCCAAGTTGAGGATATTTTTGATTTATTAATTTCCTTAAAATATTGTAAAATATTGCATTTGTGATGTTCACTTCCATTTATATGTCATGGGAAACATTTGGTAGATATACATGAAATCTGAGAACATGTACTAAAATAGTGTATGATTATTATCTAGATAGTAGATCAATGCTAATAATTAACTTTTATTATAGTATTTTCCCCCTTAGTTAGTCTAGGAAATATGAAACCATGTTTTTTGGTAGCTAGGTAACACTATTCATGAAAATTAGATGAGATTTGTTATTATGAATTCCTAAATTATCTATTTGGTTTCTAGGTGTTTATATGATAGTTGTTTATGATTAATGTTTATAGTTATTTTATTGTTAAATAATTTTGTTACGCTTCCACTAATTTATATTCCATAAAGTATTATTTGTATGAAATGATTGAAAAAGGTTCATTTCATTTGATGGAAAAGGTTTTTTTTCAAAAATATTATTTATATTCTTACTTCTTTTTTATTTATGCCATTATTGATTTTATTAACTCATACATCCTATTTATGCTTGTTAAAAGTGTAATTTTCATTAATTTTATGGAAGTTATAATTTGAATAAATGTATAATTTCTTTGAATTATACTATCATCTCATTGATACTTCCCTGAGACATATTAATTCCTCTCTTTTGGACACAAAATATTTTAATTATATCTTCAAAGTATAAATTGTTCTATTTCATAATACAAGAGACCATTAAATCTTCAAATTAGATTTATAATGAACGTTATTTTACCCTGTTTATTTAATTTTTATGAACTAAATGTGTTTTCTATTTTAAACTTGAGTAGCATATTAACATTAAGAAATTTGTTTCCTAATGAAATCCCCTAGATACTTGACTATTTTTAAAAACTGTTTCCATAAAATGTTTTACTCCCTTATGATCATGTTTTATGTATCAAAAAATACTTATATTGAAATATTGTTAAATTATACCCATGATATTTTTTTAATCAATGTTATAAGAACGATAATCTCCTATTGTAATTTAAACTAGAATAGCATAGTTTTCTCTCAAAAGGTTATACAAGGAGTATTTGTTTTAATCTCACTAGGAAACTATTTTCATACCCTATATATTCTTTTGGGGGTTTATTGGCCTTGATTTTTAAAAAATAAGTGGAATCTTGGTACTGGTTACTGTATTAGGTGATCACTATCTTGAGGTTTGTTATGTTTTTGATGATTAGTGGAGTTATCTTGATTTTCATGAGGACATGGTCTATTTTGATTTTATTTTTATATTTTTTTTTGTAAATTAGGATGTGAATCATGTCTCAAGACACATAATATTTATCTTATCTTTTTTATCATTCATGGTCTCATTTTTTTTCTATGTATAAAGTGTGATGGTATATTTTTTTTACTAGTTATATTACTTATTCATTCTTCCCAATCTACTAAATTTCATAATAGGTTTTCATAACATATTTTGTTTTTCATTCCTTTGAAACTACTTGTTTAATATGGATGAATTATCCGAAATATGTATTGTTCATGACTGATTGAAATCTAGAATCATTGCTTGTGTATTTATATTTTATATAGAAAAATTACCCCCATTGAGTAACATTCAAACCCCTATAATTTTTTCTATCTTTTGGCGACTGAGAATGATCTTTGGGTCATGTAACAGGATGACTCTGTTGTTAAGATATGATATCCTGAGTAGGTTTATTATAATATGAGTGGTGTAAGAAGTATTTATATACATAATGGGAGGATGAGTCTAACAAAAACTATTCTCATGCCCCATTCCATCCTATACCTTATTATTCACCCCATTCCAAACTTATTCCTACCAATATTCAACCTCTATCTCTTTCTACGGAGTAAAAGAATAAATATATTATAGATGTACTACAGTCTATATTTTTAAATATATAGAATCTTTAAATTGATGGAGATTTCTTATGATCCATCACTCACTCCACCCTATAGATTAATACCCAGACCACCACAACCCTCTAATCATCATTCCCTTTAACAACATTTACCTCCGGACACACCACTTCGTTTCATGTCTATATTTTATATTCATCTCACCCATTTCTTTTTATTTATCACCAATATCACCACAAATATTTCCTTTATACTCTATACATTCATGAAAAAGGATAAATCACTTATTGTATTCTCTTCGGAAGGCACTGCATACATTTTTTGACAACCATTAAGACTGCCAGAAAAAGTGTAAGGCCATAAAGAAGGAAAAAATATGATTATAGATGACCCCATAAGATACCTTTTATTGATGATACTATATAACATATAACTTATCTATCAACATAATAGGAAAATAAATATGGGGATATGATGTATCATGAGAAAAATAATACTGAGACTAGAATTGAGAATACTATAGGTGAAACCTTTAAAACATCCCCAAAGATTAAGGTCACAACGTATTTTCTTCTATAGCTATGAAACTACCTTCAGGCATAAGTAACTGAGAATAATATGAGCCTTGAGGAATTTATTTACATTAATCCGAAAAAGTCCGCATCATTATCCCTTGAGGCCTTAATCACCATTTAACACATAACTACACCCACTACTTAGAAGAATCCTGTGATATCACTTAACGATGAAAGTTTTATGTGTGAGACTAAAGAGGTTCAACGATGTTTAGAGTATTATTTTATAGAGTTCCCAAAATCTACTACTACACCACTAGAGGGGTATGAGGATGTGGAAAGTGGTAATTAAGTGGAAGAAACCCATGAGACTTATCATATCCTCTCCCCCATAATTTTTGGCAATGTAATACCCTTTTATTTAATGGTTCTTCCATTTTTTTTGATTACCATGTATTTATTTTCAATTTTTAAATCACTACCTATTATATATATTAACATTATCCTAAAATATAAGGAACATATTTACATTCTTATTAACACTAATATACTGAGATTTATTGATATATAATTTTCGACTTATAAAGTACAAAGTGATGATTTTTTAAAGGATTTAAATGTACCTAATCTTCACTAAAAGAAATAGAATTAAAAAAAATCAAATCATGACAAGGATCAAGGAAAAGAGGTTTTCTTAAATAAGAAAGATTCACCAGTCCTTTCTTACTTTTGGAGACATTCCTTTTATATATTATTATTATTATTTATTTTATCATCTCTATCACATTAATATAATATAAATGACAATGTTTAATTTATGTGCGGTGGATGGATATATGAACTCTACTTGAATTTTAACCATATTGATTTTAGAAACTTAATAATATAGGAGAAATAAATTAATTTTTTTAGAAACCATAATTTATGATGGTTATAAATGATAAGTAAATAAGATAAATATTTATTAATGTTACATGACTTTTTTCTAATTTTGACTTGTTTTAAAGGTGATTTATGATATGATTAGTTTTCATTATTATAATTATTTGAAACATATATTACTTAAACTATTTATTAGTGTTAATTACTTGATATAATTAACAAATAAATTAAATTATAATTTTTCATGAGGCACTTTAAACCATTTCGACATATTCTTTCCAACAACCTCTTTCTTGAGAGGTTCTTGACATGTGAATCCCTATTTAAAAATTCATTTTAATCTATTTAAAGTAATGATGGATTTTAGCCACATTAAAATAATTAATACTTTCATTGGATATCATATTTTATCTTAAGAACCACCTTATGTATTTTCTCTTAACAGGCTAGTAGAGACTAAGAATTTATTTAGAGTAAACCAAAATAAATGTTTATTTATCCCTCTAACCTTGGTTCGTTGATACTATTTTCTGATTAAAATTAATCTTAAAGAGTTCTTTTTTTATTCATGGTGGTTAAGGTACTGTTTTATATTAAATGGAATGGAGTCAGAATTATCTATTAAAAATCAGAAATAAGGTTTAAAATCTATTTGGGATTTTCCTTGCATGGATCCTCTATTATTTAAAAAAATGTGATTAATGTAATACTTTGGACTGAACTTTTTTCTAGATTCTTTCGCCCTTATTATGATAACTAATTAAATTTTTGTTCGGAGTTTATTAATCTTGGTGATAGAGGTTCTATTTTTTTGACTTAAAAAGGTGTGAGATTTGTTTATTGTACAAATACCATTGGAGATAGAGATGGAGATAGATATATTAATATAAATTGGAAATTTCGTCACAAGTTTTAATATTTTATATTATAGTCCTATGAGGAGGAAGATAAAGGAATGTTTTATATGACAGTCATTGATGATAAAAGGAGGATATGCTATTTTTTGTTAAGAATGATTGAATATCATGCATTATACGTTAATAATTCTTCCTCATTTTGTATCATTGAATTTTAAAATTTTACATTATAAACCACACACATTAAACCTTATAATAAATATTTAAAAAGTTATATTGATTAGTGTGGCTTTATTTGTAATTGGATATTGAATTTTTTTTAATCCTAAGGACAAATTTTATATAATTAAAATTCATAATAACTTTGATTAAATTCTTTCGAGTGATAAGTGGTGCACTAGTAAGGTTAATCATATGTGTAACTGATAATATTAAAAGGTCAAGTAATATATGTATAATAAATTGAATGTTTCCCATGTTTTATTATATATTCATTTCTATTTGACGTTTATATTTTTCTTTGGGATAAGAAACTATTCTATTTTAGTGGAATTTGAGTACTCCAAATTATGAATATAATTTTTCAATATTTTTAATTGGCAATAGAATGAAATGATACGTAATTATTATTATTTATAAATATTTTAGTAGAATTTAGATATTGAATTTTTTATAGAATCTTAGTAAGAAATTTCAATATATCAACAATACCATGATGATACACATTGAAATCATGTCATGGTTTGGTTAGGTAGAAAAAATTATGATTTTTTCACAAAACCATAGCACACTAACATATTTCACACGATATTTCCCTTGTGTATGAGTAAGAACATAGAGAATAAAAGGAAAAATCATTATGCCATGATACTAATACCTATGCATCATAGTGTTATATTTGAGTAAAATTTATTAGGGAAATTAATGATGTTAAAATCACATTGTGAAGGTGTCATGCTATACCATAATAAAAAATAAATAATTGTGGAGTACCAAATTTTAATGTGATGATGTTGACTATTTTAGGGTGTAACATGATTAAAGAGGATATGTGAAGTTTAATTCATGTTTGAAACCTTTTAAGGTTATTATAAGGATATTGATGTTTTAAAAAATGAGATATGGTTACATGATAATCATGATGCAACCACCATTATTTCACTATGACAAGTAAATAAATTGAAAAAACAAAGGTAGTTCAATGGAGAAAAATAAGGGATTTATCTATGGTAAATAGATAGAAATGTGATGACCATCATTACACTATGAAGGAATATATTTATGTAAATATGTAATATATCAATTATTTTGAGAATATAATCACTTTTCATAGCATTAAATATTTTAGAGAGAGTTAGGATGAGGACAATGTTTTTGTGGGAGAATAAAATTATGTATTTTAATGCTAGTTGAAATTTTCTAATTCTCACGCATATACTCAATGATTATCTTACCGATATGCATCTATTTTTCATTCCATAATATGATCTTTTCACTTATGATTTATTTTCAATCAATTGTGTTTAAGTATTCACTTATGGGATAATATAAGAGTTTGAGGATAATAATGTTTATTAATTTATTATGTTTTCTTGGGGGTGAATAGGTTTTTCTTTAGGGTGAAATTATAAATAATTATTATACAATTATTTATATATTAATATATAGAAGTAATGTGTAAGAAAATAATATTAATGTGTTAGGGAATAATATTGATAACAATACTAGTATGGTTTTTTATTTTTCAATAAAAATTGGTACATAATGCATTCTAATTTAAGTAAGAAATTTTAGTAATAAAAAACCGAAATAGTTAATATTTTATTAGTTGATATAAAACTTTTAAATATTTCTTACCATTTAAGATTATTTCAACCGATTAGTTCAATTTTTATATAAGATAATGAATGAAAAACTCATAAGAAAACCATCCATTGAAATTAATTCATTATTGTTTCTTTTGAATTAAAGTACTATTTTGTATTATTTTTCCTATTTCTTTTCAATTTTCCCATAAATTAATTTCATTTTACTTATTTATAAAAATAATGAATTGAAAATTAAGAAAAAATGGGTTATTATTTGATACATAAATTGTTATTAGTGGTTCAACCTCATACTCACTACTGTTATGGTATTTCACATTAGTGTTTAGTAAAGGGGGTGTAAAATTTGATCTAAAATTTGAACTGAATAATTAGAAATTAGTGATGCCCAAGGGTGGGTCACTAGAATACCATTGAAAAAGAAGTGGTCATAATAAATTATTTAATTATTCTAATTTTATTTTATAAACCTTTTTAAGTATGAATACATTGATAACCATTGAAGGATCTCAACAAAAATCATCATTGTAGAAGATTTAACATGGATATTCTATTAATATTTTTTTTATATTTTTCACTTAATTTTATCATATACATTTATGATGGATTATGTGGATGTTTTTTCTTTTTTCCAATATACATGGGACCAAATATCTCCTATAAAACATTACAATTTTTAATTGAATCATAATTCTATGAAGTTATTGAGTTTTTATTGAAATGTTTCTGAATAGTTATCAATATTTAAATGGAATTATACTTTTATAATCTATTTCAAGATATATTATTTTTTATATATGCATTTTTAATTAAAATTAAATTTATTTTTTTTATTTTAATATAATCTTTAATATAATCACTTCTTGTAGATATATTTATTTTTCAACACCTTATTAGACAAAAAAATATTCCATAACAAACCTTAATAATTAAAGAGGCATTTTAGACATCTTCCTACACTTGAAAAGTAGTCATTATCATGGGAAGAAATTTAGGCATTTAAATGTTTATGAAAATGGTATTATAAAGAAAATTTAGATATCCAAAGTTTTCCTGGATGAAGCATGGGTTATTTTTCTAGTTTTACTATGAACATATTCCTTTATGATATGCAATATAGTAAAATATAATATGATGAAGATTCTATAATTGTTGATGATTAGTGGATATCACAGTTCATGATACAAAACTTTGTTATCAATGAAATTTTTTTTTTGGTATATTTAATATTGTAATATGATTTATCATAACATGGTAATTAGAAAAATTTACCTATAAAATACATAAATGTAAGGAAAAAAGCATAAATTGAGTTGTAATAGTGAAATGGGACTGACAGAGGTCAGAATATACACACATATTAATTTATATATTGAAATAGGTACTATAAATTTTCATTAATCAACCACACTATAAATTTTATTCATAAAAAATTATGCATTTGATCCCAAATTTATAGAATCATATTATCATAGTTTAAATAAATACCTTTGACCAATATCATGTGAAGTGAAGTGGAGATAACATAGTCCATGGATCAATATAGAGTATGAATAATGTTATTTCAATAATAATGGAAAAACTATTTGATGGTATTCAATTGATTTCTATATTTAAATTTAATATATTGGTCAATAAAATATGGTTAATTTTATGGAATATTATATAGAATAATATTTTTCATTATCCATGCTTAAAGAGTTTGTTTGAACATCATGAAAGATAATAAAAACAATTTTGATGATCTTGAGCAGAAAAAACATTACTTGTGGGATGATTATATGATATAGATTACTCAATTTAGATCTAAATCATTTATATAGAATATTTTACTTATGGAGACTAACATATGTACATATACCAGAGATATCATTAGTGCGTGGAATGTTTAAAAGAGTAATAGTATTTTTTTAGTGTCATTAATACTATAAGTGAGATATGAAATAGAGGAATGTGTTTATTTTTTCAAATTATGTTTGGGAAATTTCCTAAAAAACATGGAATGATTAAAAATAAGAGTTTGATTATATTTATGTTATAAGTGTCCGGACACCATATAAAACATAGAGAATAATATACAAAATTTATAGAGTTTTTAGATAAGGTAGAAGAGGATGTTGGATGAAGTTTGAGTTGATTTGTGAGGAATACCTTTTCAATGTATGTTTGTTTCTCTTTATATATCTCACCATTCAAGTTTGTTTATATGTAGAAAATTAGTCATTAATTGGTTTTTTTGGAATTGATGGAATTTTTTCCCCTACTTTTTACTTTTAATCAGTTAAACATTACACAAATTTAAAAATAAAACATATAATTTCATATACTCAAGTTCTAATATATGTTTGGGGCCCAAGTAAATCGTGATGTTATCTATGTGTGTTTGCCTTCAATTTTGAACATTAATTATATTAAGTGGCAGCCCTTATTTCATATTTTTTTTTATAAAATATAAAAAAAAGAAACTCATTACCACAAAAAAGCGTTATTTAAATATTAAATACATGATCCCCCTCTTAGGTAACCATAAATATTGAGCATGGATTATTTCCTATAACTACTTGTATCCTATCTACATACACCTAACCAATATTCTAATGTTCCTTATGTGATTAAATTTTGATTAACATTTAAATATTATTTATTCCTGAGGGTATCCCAATGATTTATATGAAGATCTTTCAGACATAGAAGAGTTTATGAATCATTATTTTAGGTATCTTGAAATGTTAATATACTTTTGTACTTTATATATAATATCAATGAATAATATTGTTTAAAATTATATTTAAGAATAAGCATGATATGGAGAGTAATTATTAGGCTATTAATCATCTAGGAGGATCCTTTTCAAACACTATCTATACCAATGTGATGGATTATAATTCATATAATTCAATACATGACCAAGTTATTAACAATTATTAATGGGAATCAAAATTTCAACGAGTTAAAACACATAATATATGAAATAAATTTAATGATATCAGAATTATATTAGAAGAGTGTTTTTTGTAATTCTCCATCAGTCTGAGTCCACTTACTAGTGTCTAGATTAGGGGTGTCACATGACCTCAGGTGTGTGCCCCCATATTCTAGAGGTTGTTGACTAGAAATGAGGGTATAAGGTATTATTATGAAGAGACTATAGCCTCATATTAGTGTAAAAACTGTATAAATAACCAAAAAATATCCTCAATAAATAATTAGAGTATTTTGAAACAAATAAACATCAATTCTATATCATATATATATATATAGTTATACAAGAATATCTCATAACTTACCACCCACCAATATACAAAATGAAATAAATAATAGTACATAAGGTGGCTCTAGTTCCATCCACAAGCCTCATCTCATATATCCATCGATGATATACATATCGATCATGAAAAAAAGGGCCTATTACCTACATGAACCTCTAAATAATGTGGTATTATTCGGTACCAATATGTTAGGTCCTCCCAATAAGGGTATGCACATAACACAATTGGCCACCACCAATGTTGTCCCTAAAATAACAAACAAATACTATGTATAGACATGTGATATTCCTAACACAAATAGAATAAAATGTAGAAACAGAATGAAATCACCACTATTGATCCATAGTTTTTAAGTAGATACATGGGATTAACCATACCTAATTCATCTAATGTCTAATGTCTATGAGAATCTCACACAATCTTCATGAAATTGAAGCTTTCCTACTCCATGCCATGGAAACATATCACATCATTAGGTGACCAAGGGTATAAAATCTCATCAAATAGAATCATATATCACATAACATCAGGTGACCATGGTCATACCCTCTCCCATCTTGGAAACATATATCATATCACCTGATAACATGTGGGAACACCTACTCCCCAATGAGAAACATGAACCAAATAAATAGGATACTTTGGGGCATAAAAATTCCCTACATGGAAACATACTGATATCATCTAAAAACTCAAGGGCATACCCACATCTAGTTTGAAAAATATTTAACATTATCAGGAAACTCTAGAACAAAATCACTCTCTATCTAGAAATGTATATCATATATTTAGGAAACTAATTGGTTTACCCTCTCCATACCTATAAACATATTTCATATCATCCTAGCATTGGTTTTCCACATTCCTGATTCCATCACTTATATCCTTTGGTACCTCTCAAGAAAAAAATCCTAGAATCATCACTTAAGGCCTAACTAGTTCCTTGAAGCATGCTTCTTCATCCACATAACATTTATTTATTATCCCCTCAACACCATCATGGTGTCATAAATAAATCATTCCAAACCCATCAGTATCCAAATCTATTCCATGAGGGAATACACTAGGGTTATTCAGACCCATCCTAATCTATACTCATTGGAACCAAGCTACATCTAACACCCATATTTCTCTCTCATCCTATATAATATTTCCTGTACATATCTATAAGAGGAGGGTCTAAATGCTCACCTACTCTTTTTATCACAAACTGATCTCGCTAACTAGGGATAGTATTCAAGTGAATCATACTAAGGACCTTATAATTCCAAAACCATGTCCATCAGAAATTACCATGAACCTCACTAGGGATCATCTCACAACTCCCTTAAGAGTGTTTTTAAGAATTGTTTTTAGTGGAAAACCTCCTTGTCAAACCACATCTAGTCCCAAAGGAATTATACCACTTAAGACACTCACCAAGATTCCTATCAACCATTAAAATGGTATCCCATATCAATAATGAGATGTAAAACCATCTCACCAATAACCATTAGGCCTTATCCTCTCAAGGATACACCATTAGTCATAAAAAACTGAGCTAGTATATTCAAATATCATCTCAATTGTGATGACCAACCATAATCCCCTTGTAAATACAATTGACATGTTCTCCCCTTTGGTGAGATAGTCATCAGGGATCACTATTATCCCTTAACCATCACAAAATCATCCACTTCTCACCTATGAGTCCCAAATCTAACCTATCTCCAGGTAAATTAAGTAAATTTACTTCATTTATGGCCAATTATGGTGATCACATATCATAGAACACATTTATGATCAATTCCTTAGCTATTAGTGGATGATGCATCAAGTTTTTGTTAAAGGGTTCTTTGTGGCCCTTGACACATTGTTAATCCTGTGGGAAATTAGAATAATAATTAATTTTAGACTTAATGTTAATCTCACATGGTGGTGAGACAATATATCACAAGATTTCTAAACAAAAAACATATAAATAGGGACATGTTTAGGGACCACCTACTTCATACCTAGTAACTCACTTTATGAAAGCCTGACCACTGTCTAAGTTGATCCAATCCTCACATCAACACCCAATATCCTATCTCAATCCATCACATTTTAAAAAATAATTTTACAATTTTACAATTAATTTTTTCTATTTAAACAAATAGGCTTAATTTTCATAAACCAACCCATTTAACGTAAAAGTGATAAAACAATGAGTAATAAGGTCCAATACCATTTTGACATTCACCTAGACCTAAGACACATTAACAAGTCAAATTATTTTCCTGAATAAATGGACAATCAATTCTAATTATTTGAAACCCCTAGAAAATTCATATGTTGATATACATATAACCAAGTAATATAAAATGATATGAAATAAAAATCATGGTATATCTTCTATATATGTAGAGAAATATTTCCATCCTTATAAAATTATAGAACTAGGATCCTATAAAAACATTAATGAAACATCATCTATAAACATCTATAAAAGAGAGTCTAATTAAGTAGGATACGGATGGAGGGAGAAATCAGAAGTACTTAACTTTTTTTAACCATGGAAATCATCTAAGAACCACCCATAACCAATGGGTAATCAAATGGGATGAGCAGGTAGAGATGACTAAAATCCCCTTCCTCCTGTTCTTATTAACCTAAAAACAAAGGGTATCTAACCCTAAAATGATATTTCTTTCCCTATTTTTTTAAAAGGGTGGAAGGTACAATGTGGTGTGACACTTGGTTCCATGAAATAAAAATACCATCACTTAGGGTTTACTTGGGGAATTACCAAATGGGTTTTAGTGAAAAGGTTCTCCCTCAGAGACCTAAAATTTAATAACATAATACCCCATAGTGAAACTGACCTTTGTGGGTTTCTAGAAAGACCTACTTCCATACACCCTCCCCAATGCATCCATCCTACTATGGTGGGATCTATCCTTTCATGAAAACTCAAATAGTAAATATGTAATTTACTCCCTCTACCGCAGTAATGCCCTTGGTATAAGAAAAAATGATCTTCCGTCTTTCAGAATCAAACACATGTGAAACTACTCACAAAAAATCTCCGCCTGACTATGTTATACTCTATCATCTACAATCAAAATTAGATAAAGGGTCACTCTAAACTTGATCCAACCTTCACCCAGAACCTGAAACACCTCTTGGACCATGTTCCATGACCAAAACCATCTCCATGAGGTGTTATAACATTCATAATTATGATTCAAATCCATGTTCTCAAAACATCCCTTTTTTCAAGACCAAAATTAAAATTACATTTTATTTTCACAACCTATAAGGACTTGGTACTTTAAAACAACCCCACCATAAAACTTTTATTCCACAAAAAGTCACAATGGTTCTTCATCTGTCATCCCCAACCAGTCCTGATCTTTAGTTCATGATCGACTCAACACATTCAATCTCAAAATACCAAATGATTTTTTTCCATGAAACTAAGACCATCAGAGTGTACTATTCCCCAAAAAACAAGACACACAATCCTCAGTACATTCTACATTACGAAACTGATCAATTGTACCTATCTACCCCAAGACACCAAAGTTTCACTAACTATATCATTTTTAGGATCATGGTGTTCCTACCATAATAATATCCTCATAATGATTGATTATATAATACTAGTGCTCCACACCTTAAGAATATCCAATTGAAAATGCTCTCTTAATGGTTTATCAACAAACTCAATGTGGTTTCCATATCCGCATATCCAATTTCATGAAAAATAAATTATTGGTCCTCCTCTATCTGACCTATCCCAACAATTCTAGACTTCACTATCTAACATGATTTCACATCTCCCAATCACAATGAATTAATCCTCTAAGTCATCACAAGATCATCAAAATACCCACACTAAAGTCTGAACATGTCACTCAATGTAGTTCCATGGTTGTATCCTTGACCAACTAAACAATCGTCATATATCACCGACAATAATCGATGTTTATTCAGTCCAAATAACTCTTAGGTTTCATCAAATCCATCCTAAGTTTGATTCTTATTAAAACTCCTTCCAACACTACAACTGAATCCTTAATATAGTAATCAACAATGAAGTCAATTAAATTTGATTCACCTTCTCACTAACATTATAGTTCTATCACGACCATCCATTGAACTACATCACTGCATCAATGACCCTACCAACATGGGGGTCACACCTTTTTGATTGATCTCATTCTCGCCACTATAGGCGAATCCATACCATTACCTTACTAAAATAAAATCCATGATCTCTACATGTCACATTGTGTCCGTTACCATACATAAGGAATGGATTTTACCATCTCACTCATACTGAAGTTCAAACATGAAGCACTCATCTCTACCCATTCTTAGCTCACTAGGAATGCCATCCTTGACATCTTTAAAGATTACATTCACAGTGACAGTTTAACCCTCAAAAACCATATGATTCACTTACCACTATAGGGATTCTCTTACATTACTCCTAAAGTGTAGTGACCAACACATTTTCATATCAAAAGTCTATCACTCTTCCCAATCCACGCTCACCTATACTAAAAAAACCTATCACCATTTATATGTGATGTCACCATCATTAAAAATAAAAAAACTCCCAGTATCATAAACTTCAAGCCATCATTTCTATAATCATATCATAAAATCCATCAGTTACCAACCCACACATGTCCACTCATTGGTCAATAAACCAAACAAAAACCATGTATAACCTATGAAAACTCTCCCTCATACATTAAGGACTTCCCTGAAAATCATTATAACTCTTAGTCTCTTCATCCTAGGTATATTTGAACTCTAAGAACCTCCCTCATAGGTTCTTATTCATTATCCATATTAATATAATCCAAATGAAATAGAGGTAAACTCCCCTTCCACATGGACGCATAACCAAACTAACAATCCATAAGTCACATGTCATCAAACCATGGCCCACATTCCTAATCAACTAACCATGTAAAACATTATGTTAATCATAAATATCTGTAATAATATCAGTGATTTACTTAAAATAATGTTGACCTCTGATGCATGCCAAGGCATACTACATGATCAACCACTACCAAGATGTCATTCTAAAAAAAATTCTACCCACACTCTATCTGTCCTTGATCTGTCCATCTAGGACCACAATCCATGATATATAGGGCATCTCTATACATAAAACATATACAAGAAAACAATTTATATGAATCAATATCAAACATAAATCATTAATCATGTTTATCATTTTAAGGGAAATCACAAGTTTGGTCAAACCCTTTCTTTGATTTCTCTCATATATCATACCTAATATCAATAAAAATAAGAAAACATCCTAAATTTTACTCATATCATATGAATAGAAAATATCCAAAATCATATATTGAAGGCACTAGGCTCACACACCCATTCATAGACCATTTCCCACTTAATCCCCAATTTATAGGGTGAAATATATAATCCTTTATCAATACCAAGATAACTCACACATTGAAATACATTATTTAGGGATCCAACATATATATATCAATAATTACATTCCAATTCATCCATCCACTCTTAGAAATCCACCCTAGTTGGGCATCTACATGCTAGACTATCCGTCTCGAGGATTAGGTCACATCTACAATCGTATAACAACATCATTCTATGATGACTTGTATCAAGTTAAACCGCAAAAATAGGGTTTAGTTTAGTATAATACCCTCAAGAATCTATATGGGAAAATACCATATTGTTTGTTATTGAATATTTAACTAAAGGAACTATCATCAAAATTACCCACAAGCGGTTCATTAATAAGGAATTTAATTCCTATATTGACCTACCATGGGTCACTATACAACCCTTTCAGGGAGGGATTTTACATACATCCTCAGAGAACACCCCTTCATAAGATCCACATAACCTATAATATGAAAAAAATAATATGGTACAGTTGAGTATAATTCCACCAATAGGCTATATATGAAAACAAAATATATGTTATTATTGAAAATTTATAGAGTTGAAACCTCTATCATTAGTGATATCAAGCACATAAAAGAACATCAATTTCATATGAATACTACATTCCAAAAATGATACTCTTAAGTCGAACTCTTAACTATTATCCAAGATCCAAAACTAAAAATATGAATATTAAATACATAAATCATACTTGAATTAATATCTCCATCATAATATTGAAAATAAAGAAAAAAATCCGATATACCTTTTAACTTGAACTTCCTTTTGAAAAATTATTTGTGACATAATAATACGAGGTCCATCACAATCTCTAAGATGTCAATATATCATGTATACCATATCCTCAAATATTAATAAAAAGTAATAGATTCCTTGATACCACTTTGGAATGCCTTATCGGTCTAAGACCACTTACATGTTTCTATGATGGGGGTGTCACATGACTTCAGTATTACCTCTCTGTACATAAGAGGTTTTTAAATTGAAGTAAGGGTATAAGGTGTTATCATGGGGAAAATATGCCCTCATATTATAGTAAACAACAATAAAATAATAATAAAAATTCAATAATAAATAATCAAAGTACGTGGATGAAAACAAACATCCATACTACAATAAAGGAATATGAAGTCATTAATGAATATGTCCCAAATGACCACCCCTAAGAGGAACACATATACAAAATAAAATAAATTAATGTATAAAAGGATGTTGTACTACAATCCTCAAGACTCACTATGAAAAAATGGTGGTCAATGGCTGTTTTCTAAACAATCACTAACTTTGTAGTTTTTATTTATTTAGCAGCAGTTTTAGAAAATTGTCTCTAGTTCACAGTGCTTTATTAAAAAAACATTTTTCACTATTTAGTGGTGGATCATTTTCAGCCATTAAAACCCCAAATAAATATTTAATGGTGGTTTTATATATATTATTTTATTATTTTCATTATTTTTATAATTTTTATAATGTTTATAATTTTTTATTTAATATTTAATATTTGTTTTTAAAATATTACTTATTTATTAATATTATGATTTATTTCATATTTCTTTATTTTTATTTAATATTTAATTTTTTTAATATTTAAGTATTGTTTACAATTTTAAAATTTAAATAATTACAAATGTTTAATTATTCGTTACTAAATATTAATTATATATATATATATATATTTGTCAATATATATATTTGGTATATATATGGATATATATAATCATATGTTTATATATATACATATTTATATATATTTAAACATTTAAATATTATATGTTATATATTATAAATTTTATATGATATATTATATATCATAAATTATATATTAAATATTTTATATCAAAAATTATTCATTATTTATTATTCATTAATTATTATTATTATTATTATTATTTATTTATTTATTATTATAATAACTTCTTATTATTTATAATTTATCATTTAATAAGTATTAATATTTTTTTCTAAATTTTTTATTATTTGTTATATAAAATTTTAAATAATCATGAATTGTTAATTATTAATTATAAAATGATTACTAATTAATAATTAATAATTATATATATATATATATATATATATATATTCTTATATATATTTCTATATTTATATATATATATATATACTGTGGGTATATATATTATTAAATTAATATATATATATATATATGTAAATTTATTTATAGTTTTATATATTTTAGATATTTATATGTATTTATGAGTATTTATGTATATTTATTGATATTAATATATATTTGTATATATCTCTATGAATTATGTTGGTATATGTATATATATATATTTGTATGTGTGTATTTATGTATCTTTATTTGTTCTTATATATATATATATTTATTTTTATATATATTTATATATATTTTTGTATATTCATTTATAATAAAATATATTTATGGATATTTATTTATATTTAGGTATATTAATGTTTATTTATACATATTAATATGTATATATATTTATATATATTTTGAAATATTCTTTTGTATTATTATTTATATATATTTTTATATATTTTGTGGCTATATATATATATAGTTATATGTATACTTATTCATAATTATATATAATTATATATAATTATATTTATATGTATATGTCTTTATATATATTTATGTTAATCTACTTATATTTGTAAATATTTATAGATAATTATATGTATTTATGTATATATATTTATTTATTTGAATTTATTTTTATTTATATATATTATGTGGGTACATATATACAATTATATTTAAAAATATATATATTTACTTATATATATTTATGTAAATTTATTTATATTAATATATATTTATAGATATTTTTATCTATTTATTAATATTTATATACATTAATATATATTTCATTGAAATATATATATGTATATACAAATATTTATAAACAATTATATTTTTATATTTATGTATTTATTAATTGTGAATAAATATATGTACGCATATGTATAAATCCACATTTATTTACATGTATATAAATAAATATATTAATGTCTTTTTAGTCAATATATGAAGGAATCAATGGAGTGTTAAATGATTTTCAGAATAACCAAGAGATAAGGGTTTCAAATCTCACCCTACACATACATATGTTAGATTTTATAGGGCGGGTATGGGTGTGGTGGGCCTAGGCTGGGGTGGGTTTAAGATAAATAATAAAGAGTAAATAGTAAATAAAAATGAAAATTATAAATAAATAAATAACACTAAATATTTATTGGGGTTAAAATCATTGCTAGAAGAACCTCCACTAAATTAAAAAACTACCGAGAAATGATTCCCGACACAAGAATATGCTACACTTTTAAAAAGAATCTTGCATCATTTAGTGGCGTTTTAAATCACTACTAAACCAACATTTTATTTTAGTACCTTATCTCTTATCTCCATCCAATATATGCAGCTTGATCATGCAACATTGGGCCTCATCCCTACCTAAACATACAAACGATGAGGTCTTCTCAGGTGCCTAAGTGTTAGGGCCACTCGAGAAGTGTGTTAGTACAACTTAATAGTCCACAATTAATGGTGTCCCCAATATGAAATGTATATAGTATGTATAAACATGTAATATACCCAAAATAAATAAATAAAATGTGGAAGAATTATAAAAAACCACATTCGATCCTTAGGATCTTGGGTAACACTTGAGATCAACCATATTTACTTTAACCAATTTTAGATGTCTTTGAGCATGCCCCCACAATCTTCATCCATTTAAGGGATGACTCACTCCATGCCATGGACACATATGAAATCATAAATACATGAGGGAATACTCACTCCCATCATTGAAACATATAACACTTTCCCTTATGTACATGGGGTAATATTTGATCCCCACCTAGAAACATATATCATATCATCTGGAAACTCAGTGGCAGACCCGCTCCCTACTGGGTGGAACACTCTATATTATTAAAAAACATAGGGGAGTAGCTATTACATGCTTCAAATTATATCTCATATCATTAGAAAACTCAAATTCATACCCACTCCTTGGTTGGAAACATATTTGATATCATTAGGAAAACCTTGTTCTTACTTGATCCCATCGTGGAAACATATCGTATTTCATCACGAAACATAGGAGTATACGCACTCTATTTATAAAAATATATTTAATATCATCATCACACTATTTGACTAAATTCCCAAACCCATAATATATCTCCTAGGCTATCCTATATAGGAAAAAACCTAGAATCATCACTATATAACTAGCGTACACCTTGATGAATGTCTTCGTATCCATCTAACCTCATATGATGACCCCCAATACTATCTTATTCACATAAATACATCATCTTAAATCCATTAACATCCTCATCTCACCAACAAGTGCATCCACTAGGGTCATTCAGACCAATCCCAGTATCTAGTAATTGGAACCAAGCCATATCCAATACCCATAGTGTTCAATAAGATCATAGGATGTTTCCTGACCCTAGACTTTAGAGGCGAGTCCAAATCCTCATCCAATTTAACATCTCAACCCAGTATTACTAACCTGGGACTATCTCAAGCCAACTCAAACTATGTTCCTTGGAATCCAGATGGAAATATCATTACAAATTCTCATAACCCTCATTGGGAATCATCTCACATTCTATATAACACCCCAAGATTTTGTGAATTATTTTTTTCCGAATTAATTTTACCTTTTTGATATTTGGCATTTTATGCAACACTGAAGAAAGATTATTTTATAATTAATAACTATGTTTATCTTGAGTTATATGAAACACCAATTTAATTGTGCACAACACACAACATAAAATTTATCTTTTTCTACACATAACACTGAGGTTATGTTATATTATACACAACAATGGCTTTCCTGGATGGCTTGCATAACACACAAGACCAAGTTTTACTGAACAACTGTACATAATTAAAATGTTATTACTTAATATAATAAGATATAACATACCTATTAAATTATCAGTTATGAATATTACTGACTATTTTATGAAAATATATGATTTATAGAATATAATATGAATTTATAGGTTAATAAATAATTATAAATGAATATGAAAACCGATTGAATGTAAAAGGAATATTTTTATTTTTATGGTCTTAATGATGTTTTACCCTAATAAATTAAATTAAATACAATTATTGAGAGATAATAATGTAATATATATTTTATATATTTAGTCAAATATGTTTTATATTTATTCAATATATTTGATAGACGTAAGACAAGAACAAACCCAATTTTATGCTTAAGAACATATATTTTTATCAATGTAGTTTTACATCCTTTTATTGGAGAACCCATTTTAAATATCAATTTTGGATATATTATATACTTAATATGTCAAACTAAACTCCACATTTTAATGATAAACATATAAATTAGGCCAGGATAATTTTTTGGTATTTTTCTGTAAGGTTTCATTTTTTAATGAATAGTTATGAATACCAAATTTTAGTTCTAAGACACCTTTTCATCTAATTTATTTATAAGGATAAGTTAAATTTTAAATTTGTTTCAAAGTTTAATTATATAATATTTTTATCAATTAATATAATTTAGGTCATTGAGATCAATTTCACTTTGAAATTGGGTATAAAATCTTTCCAAACTTTTGATTGTTTTTACTTTTAAAACCCGCATTGTCGACATGACTACAAGATTAATTTTAAATTATTTTCCACCACATATGGGATTAGAATATTGAAAATGGATTAAAAATTTGGAATTATAATAATTTATAAATTATAATAAAGAAATCTTAGTTTTTTATGAAAAATATTGGTGAATGTAATTAAAATTAATTACATCGATTAAGGTAAAATTAAACTTAACTAAGGACTAATCCTTACATTTAAGACCCAAAACGACTCAGAAACTTGTAAAAAACCAATTGGATGTATAATAATCAGCCATTAATATTAAATTATTATTTTTTGTTTTTTTATGAATTTGTTTCAGTAAAAATATGGGTACACCAAACTTCTATTCAAAAGTACAAAGTGAGTCATTTCCCTTCCCTATAAAATGTCACCACCTCTCTATCTTCTTCACAAATATCAATACAATTAGACTCGGCCAATATCTACAAATAAAACTTCCCAAAATCCCTCCCTTACTCCTTGAAACCTCACTTTGGACATAATGAAACCCAATGAATCCTTTTAGCACATACCAAAAGGAGTTACCCAATTAAGAGGTAACATCTTCTCCCAAACCCCTTTATTTTATTTTATTTATCCACCCACTAAACTCTATTTAATAAAATATGGTATAAAAACCCCATTATAATAAATAAAATAGGATTTTTTTTATGATAAGGTTTCTACATAAACTTTCAAACACCTTCATGTAAGGGGTAACGAACTTAATGTTTACGTCTAAAACGAACTACTGCCTCACTAAATGATGATTGTTCATTTTTTCCTTTACCACCTATCATGATGAGAATTATGATGGAAAACCTATTTATATATGTCATATATTATATTTATTATGTCTTTAACCTTATTTATTAACCTTTAAACACATATCTTTTTACTTTCCATTTGGTGTAAATACGCTAATTTCATTTGAGGAAGTCTAGACTACCGCCCCTCAAAGCGATGTGATTCGTTCACACAATACATGGAATGTATTATGGATTATTTTAGTGAAATTATATGATATATATAAAATAATAATAATAATTTAATGATATTATATAAATATAAACATATATTTCATTTTCTTTATTTATTTCAATAAGACAATAAAAATGGAGACAATGTTCATGCGTACGTACGACTTACTGTCTCCATGAACAGTGTATTCCATTTCATACTTATGTATACTATATATTATTATAAAAAAATTCACTGAATATAAATGATATTTATACCATTAATTTCATTCATTAATCCTGATATAAGTAAAAGGATCAAATATATGAAAAATTAAGACACATGTGAAGAACAATGCGAATATTACCCGAAGTGAAATCTTAACATAAGATTGTTTACAAGACAGTAATATATGGTAATGAAAAACCCATATGTGGTATTAGATATAAGAATATGTTTCTTTATGATATTTATAATAAATTTATATTTATTATACAGGTGTTTTGAATGATTATGATGAGAGTCAATAGACAAGGTAAGGGGATTTCATGTCACCTTTTTAATTCCATGAGATACATGCTTTATTCACCACCCATTCCTTTTTTGATGTATGTATACTACCCATTGATGTATAAAATTATTATTTAATGTATGGGTATTTACATATATATTTTATGTTATTTTTTTCATGGTGTTTATGTTTACAAAATTACCAAATCAGTAAGATATTTTTGTCCCAGTTTACCTTCTTTGAGACTAATGGCATGTTATGCACCTATATGAGGTGTACATACTACATTTGAAATGTTATATCATGAATCTAATTAATTTAATGATATTTTGGGATTAATGTAATTTCAATTACATACATTGGTTTTATGGTTCAAATTTACCCTCTGGAAAGAGTTTATTGAAACAATCTCATCGTTTTCAGGTTTTTTATGTTTATGCTTACTTTAATGAAATATTATGATCCATACATCAATATAACTCATGAAATTTATTCTCCTATGGCAATGAATGATATATTCATGTATTGGTACCATTTTTCTACTCTTTTTTACATTATATATTTAAGAAATAGTTTTTAAGAAATTCTGACTTTACCGTCTCTTCGATTGGAAATCAACATTCCTTCCAAACCATGTTTTCTAAAAAGGTTTTCCAAAAATATTGTACCATTATCCAGTAAAATTTAAAATAAAATTTTACCCATTTTGTATTTTAACAATATATTTAAAGGAATTTTATTGTCTCTTTCTGAACAAGGTATTTTTCAAACCTTTTTACCATGTAAAATGAATGTTCTTTTTACCTCATACAACATGCACAAATTTACCCGTTGTCATATCTTTTAAGATCTATTTTAATTTTAAAATTGTTAATTCTTATGAATTTTTATATAAAATTATTTTTAAGGAAAATTTTTTATATATGTTTTCAATATTCTTTTATAAGTTTTTGAGGAAATTTCTTTTCAAATTTTTTTTCAAGCCTTATTTATAAATTTTCAATGTATTTTCAATGAAATGGAGTTCAAAAACTTTTTAATATTTTTTAATATGTTTTCTATTAAAAAGTTTTTCAAAATGATTTAAATCCTTCTTTATAAGTTTTCAAGTTATTTTTGAAAAAAATTATTTTAAATTGGATTTATTTATTAAAAATGTTTTTTCAATGAAGAAAGTCTATTTTTCCATTTAAAAAGTTTTGAATGATATTTCAAAATTATTTTCCATCTAAGATGAAATCTTTTGATGTTACTCATTCCCATATATGAAAAGATCTAAAGGTTCAATTCCTATTATTTTTATGAATGGGTTATTCTTAATGTCATGGTCTTTATGAAACCCATTTATCTTTTATGGTTTATATGTTTATGAAATCCATTTCTCTTTCACAGGCTATGCTTTTGATGAAATGATTATGAAACCAATATATTTTTTCCATAAGTTATGATATATTTACATGTTTATGATAACCATTTCATTGTATGGGTTATGATATTATTTTTCACAATGTTCTGGCACATGTATGTATTATTTCATTATAAGATGGGTTGTGCCTATATACCCATGCATTGCATTGGGTAAATATTTATATCTCATGAGATAGAAATGGATAGAATGAGAAATGAACTTAGTTAGTTGGAATGATAAATGATCCCTATTCATTATTACAGGGCTGGAACGGGAAATGAACTTGGTTCAGTATAAATGTCCTAGAATGAGGTGTGAACTTGGTTTAGTAATATATGTATGGAACAGTGTGTGAACATAGTTCAGTAAAAGACTTTTTCAACTAATATTATATTGACAATAATGTTTTTACTACAATGTAAATAATTATATTTGCTTATGTGTCTACCAAAACAATATGTTTTATTCTCATGTTATGATTTTATGGGTTATTATATTTATTTACTTATGATTAATTTATTTGGAAATACCAATACTAATGCCATGATTCTGGTTTATGATTTTTATATATAGGGTATGATCTTCTATTTTCATGATGACGTTCTCATACCCCTATTCTCATGTTTATGCTTACATATATCCTTTTTTTACCATTACTGAGCATATGAGCTTACCCCATTATATGTTTCCTTCCCCCTAGGTTATAAAGATATGTATAATGTTTGATGTGTTTAAGAAGGGTTCTATTCATGAAGAAACTAGTGGGAGATGATGTAGCTCAATAATGTAACAACATTTATGTATCCATGTTTCCCAAGGCACTAGACTAATATGGTATTTGGGCGTATGTTTATATAATGTCTTATGTTTTCAACAAATGTTATGTAATTTTGATGTATGAAAAGAGAGTGTTTCTATAGTTGGTATTAGAATAAAGGTTTATTTAACCTTTAGAAACTAGGATGAGAAAACCTTAGTGAGACCCCTATGTACTTTCCTAGGGATAAGTCTAAGGATAAGGACAATTATAGGAAAATTTCCAGGAATTTTGGTAAAGGATAGATTGAGTGGTTCCTAGAAATAAATCCTTGTCTTGATGCTACAAGTGGATGTGGCTTTGGGACAAATATACCCAGGGGTAATAACTTCGAAAGGATGTTCCAGATCTGACTTGGGATTATTCGGTACACAACAATGGGCCTCGCTGCACACTTGGTTTAACACTCCCCAGGGATATGATTGGGGAATTAATGGACTCTTCATGAAAAATCATGAAGGTCTTAATTATAATTTGGATATGAATAACCTAGGATGAACCTAGGGTGTCATTGTTGAAGGAAGATATGATGATTTAGACGTCCTATAAGTAATTATTTTCATGAATATGTGATTTTAATCTATGATAAGTAATGCTCACACTATGCTTCTGGTTTTACACAATGGATGGAATCATAAGAATCTAAATTAATATTGAATGTGATGGATGATTTTCTGATGGGTAGTCAAGTGGGATGATCACTGGAGGGAAAGTTGTTTTGATAATTCCTAATTAGTTTTCATGGAACATGATGAACAACCTATACCTTAACCAACTATCAGACTCACTAAGGAATAAAAAAAAGGAGTTCGCTGAGAGTTCATGTAAAGGAGACCATGGAGGAAAGAAGATTCAATTTCCTTTGTATTAAGAATGTGGGAATAATCCCCTAAGTGAATGTATTAGAGTAACTAGAAGATATTTTGACTATGTAAAAGAAGGACACAAATTAAGTGATTGTAAGGAATAAATAATGAGGTTGGTTAACATAACAGATGAGAATGTTGGCCTCTCTAAGACATCATCAATGGTTAAGTGCTTTATGTGTGGAATAAGCAGTCACTATGAAACTCAATGACCCAAGAGGAAATAGCCTAAAGAGATTCAACAAGGTGGTGTGAGGAATGGTTACATTGCTGATGAAGAAGAGACTACAAATAAAATGTGAAAGGAAAGAGGTATTATGTAATAGGATGAGGTTTCCTTTTTAATGGCCTAAGGATGAATTTGAATAATAAACTTTTATCTGTATTTGGTCTCAAGAAATATGTTATATTAATAGTGAGATATATAAGGATTTCTCATTTTATGTTTTTCGCTACGGATTTATAAGAACATGTTGAATGGTTCATATTGAATATAAAAGTGATATATTGGAAAGGTGATGTCCATGGAAAACACATGATTAAGGGAAAGATAACCCTGAATATGTTTCTTAGGTTATGATAATTTTTTTTGGATAATGATATGTGGGATATGAATAAGTAAAGTGGATGTTATTGATTACCATAGAACTAATTAAGTACTTGTTTACAAGTAATTTATGTTATCTTGGATGAAGTTTACAAGATTTTTAGATTTATGGAATAAATCCAATATACTTTGAATAAGGAAGAATGCATGTTTTAAATAAGGATTTATGATAATTTAGGTTATTTCCATGTTTCACGATAATATATGATGAGGGTATTCACATGTCTAAAATATGACAACCAAGATCTAATTTGTGCTGTAGGAGGGAATCAACGTTAGGACAATTTCTTTAGTTTGTTTTTAAAGTGTTGTATTTTAATATTTTATAAGGATTATAAGGTTAAAAATTCATGATAAGTTTAAGTTAAACACAGGAGGAAGTATTTATGCACTGAGTTTTTATTAAAAACCTTTGTTAAAAGGATATTTCCTAATTAAACTTATTTCAAGGATGTCCATCTTATTAATTTTGGAAATTATATTGGCGTGGTTTTAGAAACGAAATAACGTATGTCAGGTGAAAACAATTAATGTTTGGAAAGGCCATGGGTCTTTAACCCATAACTAAAGGATGATAAGGGTTTTATGTCAACCAATGGCCTACGTGATGTCTAGTTAAATGTGTAATTATTAATTTTGAATAAATATTAATGATCAAACAGTAGAGTTACTTTTTATGTTTACATGTTAGTGTATTAACCATATTGATTTTGAATAATAGTTAGAGGAAAATATATCTACTTTTCATTCTTTTATAGGAATTATGATCTACTACATTTGTATTTTATCACTTCAGGCCTCAAAAATAATTTTTGGATGTTCATTACATAATATAATGGATGAATTTGAAATTGATAAAATAATAACAAAATAATGAAATATTGTTTAAAGAAATATTTCATGTAAGTAAATTTCATTAAATTCTTGATCAATAAAATAATTACTCAATGTTTGGATAATGATCAAAAGAAAATGTGTTGTCCTATTACCTTAATTTAGAAGACCTGATGGATTTTTAAATCATCATAGATTTATTACATTGAGGCCCTCAACTTTTCTGTAATAATACACTTTTTTTTGATGGATGACATAAATAACTCCCTATAAATATATACTCTTTTCCTCCATAACCAATATTCACTCCCAGCCTATGTTATCTAATGGGAAAACCTAGTTATATGTTACATTGGGTAACCGTTATGGTTCAATCATTCCCTTTTTAAGGGAAGTTTTTGTATCCATTTTTTCGATGTGAAATTATCTCCATGAATCTTTCAAGTACTAAAGATTTGATAACCAAAAAAAATTTTTAGGATGAAATTAATTTTAAGTGGGGTAGAATATAACACACTGAGATTTTGTGAATTATTATTTTTTGAATTAATTTAATGTTTATGATATTTTTCATTTTAAGAGAAATAGAAGATAGATTATTTTATATTATAGCACTATGTTTGGATTAAATTATATGAAATACAAAGTTAATCATGCACAAAACGCAACATGAAATTTAGATTTATCAATACATAACACCGAGGTTAGCTTCTGTTACACAGAATAGTGACTTTCCTCAATGGATTGCGTAACATGCATGATTGAGTTTTACCAAATAGTAGTATATCATTAAAATTTTATTACTTAACATAATAAGATATAACCTACCGGTTATGTTAGAGGTTATGAATAATGTTAACTAATCTATGAAAATGTATGGTTTACAAAATATACTATGAATTCATAGATTAAAAATAAATTATAAATCAATATGAAAACCGATTGATTATAAAAGGAAATACTATTAATTTTAAGAACACAAAGTTATTTTACCAGATCAAATTAAATTAAATATAATTAGTGAGTGATTATAATGTAATATATATATTATATAATAAATCAATTATTTTTAATATCCATTCAATATATTTGATAGACGTAAGATAAGAACCAACCCAATTTTATACTTAAAAACATATATTTTTGTAAATGTAGTTTTACCACATTTTAATGGATAACCCATTTTAAATACAAATTTTGGATCTTTTATAAAAATAATAAGTCAAAAACAAACTTCATATTTTAAATATAAAAATAAAAATCAGGTTATGATAGTTTTTTGGGACTTTTCTGTAAGGTTTCATTTTCAATGAATTGTTAAAAATATTGAATTTTAGTTCAAAACTATTTTTTCATCTAATTTATTTATAAAGATAAAATATAATTTAAATTAGTTTAAAATTTTAATTTGATAATATTTTTATACATTAACATAATTTAGCTCATTGACATTAATTTCACTTTTAAATTAGGTATAAGAACATATCAATCTTTTGAATGTTTTTTACTTTAAAAACCTTCATTGTCGACCTGACCGTGGGATTAATTTTAAATTAATTACAAACACTTATTTGATTTTAATTTTCCAAAATAGATTAAAATTTTTTAATAATGTTAATTTAAAGTTTTAATAAGGCCAAATTAGTTTTTTACCAAAAATATTAGTGAATTAAATTAATATTAATTACATCGATTATGGTAAAATTAAGCTTAATTAGGGACTAAACCTTAAATTTAAGACCCATAACGACTTAGAAAATGTTAAAGAAAATTTTTTATGGGATAGATTCTTCCATGAACCGTTAAATATTTGTTTTTGGTTTTTTGGACTTTTTAGGTAAAAATGCGAGTACACCTAACTTGTTTTCAAAAACACCAAGTGAGTCCTTACCCGTCTCTATAAAAGGCCACCACCTCACCCTCTTCTTCACATCTCTCAAACCACTTAGGTTAAGAAAATATATTCCCAAAAAACTTAAAAAAATCTACACATTATTTATTTAGGCCTCCCTTAGGGCATAAAGAAACCCAAGTAATCCATTTTGCATAAACCAAAAGGAGTTACCCAATTAATAAGGATCGTGTTCTCTAAACGTCCTTCATTTTATTTTATTTATCCACCCCGCCACTCTATTTATTAAATTATGGTATAAAAAAATAAGTCTAATAAATATAGTAGAATTTTTGTATTCAAAGTGTTATACCTACACTTACACACACCACCATCTAATGGGTGACAAATGTACTCTCAACGTGTGTGACGAACTACAACCTTATAAAAAATGATTGTTCATTTTTATTTTACCACATATCATGGTGAAAATTATGATGGAAAATATTTTTATGTATGTAATACAATATATTCATTATTTTTTTATTCTTATTTACATATTTTAAAACCCAAATATTTTTACTTTCCATTTGGTGTAAATATGATAATTTCGTTTGAGGAAGTGTGGACTACCGCCCATAAAAGCGATGTGATTTGTCCATACACTACATTGAATGTATTAAAGATGGTTTTAGAGAAATTATATGATATATATATAACATTATAATTATTATTTATTTATATTATATACATATATACAAATATGTCATTTTCTTTTTTCCTTTAAATACAGTAATAAAAACTGAAACAACATTCATGCATACGTACGACTTACCGTCTCAATGAATTGTGTATTCCATTTCATAATTCTATATTATATAGATTATTATAATATAAATAAACTTAATATAAATGATATTTATACCATGTTTTAAATTCTGGAAACATGATATGAGGACAAAATATATAACAAATTAAGACACAAGCAAAGAACAAAGAGAATATTACCTCATGTGAAACCTTAACATAAGATTGTTAATAAGAGGGTAATATAAGGTCATGATGAAAATATATGTGGTATTATATATAAGAATATGGTTCTATAAAAAATTTATAAGAAATTTATATTTATTATACAAGTGTTTTTAATGAGTATGATTAGAGTCAAGACACAAGGTAAGGGGATTTCATCTCACATTTCATTTCTGCGTGATACATGCTTTATTCAACTCCCATTCCCATTGTGTGGTGTGTATACTAACCATGGATGTGTCCAATTATTATTATATTTAAATTTATTTGTATTCAAATATAGATTTTATGATCTTTCTTTCCTGGGGTTTATGTTTCAAAAGTTTCTAAATCGGTAAGATAATTTTGTCTTAGTTTACCTTATTTGGAACTTAGGTCATGTTATGTTACTATATTTTCTTATGAGGAGTAAATAATGTATTTAAAATGTTATATCATTAATCTACTTCCTTTAATGATATTTTATAATTCATTTAATTTCACTTTTTAACTTGGGGAGTATGGTTCAAAGTTACCAAGAGGTAAGAGTTTACTGAAACAATCTCATCATTTTTCATGATTTTTTATGTTTATGATTCCTTTAAGGAAATATTATGATCCATATATCAATATAATTCCTGATTTTTCTTCCCCTATGGCTATTAATGATATAGTAATGTATTGGTACAATTTTTCTACTCTTTTTTACCTTATATAATTATGAAATTCTTTTAAAGAAACCCATTTTTTACCCACTATTCGGTCGGAAATATATGTTCCTTCAAAACCCTATTTTCTAAAAAGGGTTCTCAAGAATATTTTAAAATTATCCAATAATATTTAAAATATATTTTTACCGATTTTTTATTTCACCAATCTCTTAAATGGAATATTCTTGTCACTTTCCTAAAAATTCAATTTTCTAACCTTTTTACCCTAAAAACGGATTGTTATTTTTACCTCGTATAATATGTATGAATTTACCCACAATCATCTATTTAAATATTATGTTTCATTTTTAAACAAATAATTCTAAAAAAATGTTTTTAAAAGAAATTTTCAAGGAAAATTGTTTTGAAAATGTTTTTAATCTTATTTTATATGTGTTCAAGGAATTATTTTTCAAAATGTTTTCAAGTCTCATTTATATGTTTTCAAAGAATTTTCAAAGAATTGTTTTTCAAAAAAATTTCAATATTTATTATATGTTTCCAAGTAAAAATGTTTTCAAAATGGTTTGAAATCTTATTTATATGATTTCTTGTTATTTTATAATAAAATTAGTTTCAAAATTTTTTCTTTATTAAATATCCTTTTTCAAAGAAGAAATGATATTTTCCTCATGAAACGTTTTTGAAAGATATTTCAAAATTATTTTCCATAAAAAATGACATTCCTTAATGTTACTCATTACCTTATTGGAAATGTTCTAAATGTTTCATTCATATTCTTTCTATAAATGGATTATGCTTAATTTCATGGTCTTTATGAAACCTCTTTCTCTTTCACAGGGTATATGTTTATGAAATCTATTTATCATTTATGGGTTATTAATTTGATAAAATGATTAAAAAATGTATCTTTTCCCAAAAGTTATGAAATGTTTGCATGTTTATGATACCCATTTCATTTTATGGGTTATGATATGAATATTTTTGATATTTTTGTACATGTATGTATGATTTCATTAAGAAATGGGTGAGACCTATATCACCCTCCAATACATTGGGAGAAGATTTATATATCATGAGATAAAATGGACAGAATAAGAAATGAATTTAGTTCAGTATTATAGGGATGAAACGATAAATGAACTTAGTTCAGAATTATAAGGTTGTGATGGGAAATGAAATCAGTTCATTAATATAGGTATTGAATAAGGAATGAATTTTTTTCAGCAATACTGGGTTAGAATAGGGTGTGAACCCAAATCATTAAGAAATTTTTACTCTATGATGGTCTCAACAGTAATTCCTTGACTACAATGTATATCGTTATATATATTTATGCATATGACATAATTACTTTTTTATTCCCATGTTATGATTTCAATCTAAATATTCATTATTTCCTTATGATTCATGTATTATAAACTAAAATATTTATTCCATGATTCCAATTTATAATCTTTGATATGTAGTATATGATATTATATTTTCATGATCACATTCTCATGCCCCTATGATCATGATTATGCTTACATGTTCCCCTTGTTTACCCTTACTGAGCATCTGAGATCACCCCTTTTTGTGTTTCCTTATCCTAAGTTATGAAGTAATGTATTATGTTTTATGTGTTTAATAATGGTTATAGTCAAGAAGAACATAGTGGATACGATGTATCTTAATTATGTGTTAGTGTTTGTGTTTCCATGTTTTTAAAGGAACTAGACTAATACAGTCATTGGTCTTCTATTTTTATAATATTTTAAGTATTCCACAAAAGTTATGTAATGCTAACGTATAAAAAGGGTGGGTTTCAATATTTGGTATCAAAGAGAAGGTTTTTTTAACATTTGGAATCTAAGATGAGAAAATGTTAGTGATAACCCTAAAGACATGCCTAGGGATAGGTATAAAGATAAGGAATAGAATATGAAAATATTTAGGAATTTTGGTAATGGATAGATTGAGAGGTTTCTTAGAAATACTTCCCTTTCTGGATAATACAGGTGGATTTGGCTCTAGCACAACATGATGTTCTGGGACAGACTTAGGGTAATCTGGTACAAAAAAATTGGCCTTACTGAACACCTAGTTTGACACTCATGGGGGATATGCTTTGGGAATTCATAGACTCTCCACGAACCATCATGATGGAATTAAATATATGTTGTCTATAAATAACCTCAGAGGAACCTAGGGTGTCATAGTTTAAGGAAGGTTCCATGATGTAGATATCCTATAAGTAATTCTTTTCATGACTACGTGGTTTTAATCTATGATAAGTAAATGCTCACACTATAACTTTTATTTTAGTCAATGTTGGGAACCATAAGAAATTGGATTAACATTGAATGTAATGGATTATTTGCGGATGGGAAATTGAGTGGGATGATCACTAGAGTGAATAAGGTTGTGATTATTCCTAATCAGTTTTCAAGAACCATGATTAACAACATGTACCTTAACCAAATCTCAAACACACTAAGTATAATGATCTAGCCTTAAAACATTACATAATCAGGATATAAGCCAATAATTATACTTAAATTCACAATGATGATCCTTTCAGGTTTAGAGTTTCAAATAATTATGCCATTATTAATACATTACATATGAAATATTAAAAATTAGAAACTTCTACTCTACCTAATTTTTTTCAAAATAATAAATGTCCTTAAATAAAATAAGAATTATTTTCTAGAAAAAATCTTCTTAAATTATTGCTTTCTCGTACCTTTATTTATTACCTATGAAAAACATTTCCAATACTTAGGATGAGCATAAAAATCTCAATAAGGGATTAAAAATAAAGAAAGAAAACATTAGTCCATTAATACATACAAATTAATGAAATAATACTTTTCACACATAAAACATAAGCTATTTAACACACCTCACGAAATCATATGATTGATGAATAACTCAAAGAAATCATAAATCATAAAGGTAACTTATGGAATCTATAACATACATACATTTTTGCTTTCACAGATATAGAGGGACTAACCTTCTTGGCTATGATTATAATACCCATCACAATATATTTTCTATATCTATTAGGATTAACCTTAACATTTACCTCCTTCATGTTACCCAATGCATTAAAGATCTATCATGGTCTCACCTGCCCTCAGTTTATCATGGAACCACTCGTATACATAATAAATTACCATGACCCATAATATAATCATAACACATGAACTAGAATAAAGGAAAAATAACATTTCTATATTGCAACCATAAGACATCATATCAAGATATTGATATAATCAATTCATTTATAGCGTTCAAAAAGAATAGTTTTGAATCAAACTTACCGATACCAATTTGAGACTTTTGAAAGGAATTTAAACATTGAAACACTCATGAACATATAAATAAATCATTAAAATGATTTTGAAAACATGGACATTAATGAGAAATATTTATTAGAATAAATCTTTTAAAATCATTTAAAACAATGATTTTGTTAAAGAGACCCTTACAACTTGAGAAAATAATTAAATAAAAATAATTAAAGAATAGAATTAAACAAAACTTATAATATAATGAGAATAATCATAATCAGGATTTGATATTTTTAAGGGAAATATATACACCATATAAAAGTGAATTGGTGCATAACAAAAAAATACTTCTCGATGGAATGTAAATTGAGATAAAATCCCTTAAAAAGATTGTATCCTTTGATTAAGAATAAATAAATGACATAATTATGTGTGAAAAATATAAATAGACCTAATATAAGTGGATATTATGTGTAAAACAATCATTGGTCATTCACACATATTCTTGAAAAAATAAAACCAATGGAATGTATATTTAACTCAATGAATAGAGATTGAGTTAAGATTTCCCTTAAAAAGGTCATATAAATATTGTAATAATTTATCAATGGGTGATTATGTGTATAAAATATATATCTATAAAAAATGAAGTGTAAATTAAACATAAATAAAAAAACAGTGATTCCACACTTAATCTTGGAATAATATAATCATATAAGTATGCATACAACCCAATGAGTGGAAACTGAGATTAGAAATTCCCTTACATTGAGTCTGAAATTTCTTGTTCAATATTTATCTTCTAGAATTATAAATATAGTTTAATTTATACTTTATTTAGAAAAATTTCATGTTTATTATTTTTATTACATTACTTATGAACAAGTTATAATAATTAGTTAATTATTTGAGTTCATGTCAGACGCTTTTTGGATAATCGGTTCTTGAGTCGAAAATGAACATGGTATGATGTCACAAGTCCCTGTGGTCATAATTCCATCATCTCTATAATATTATTCCTGGGATATTAATTAATTTTACAAATAGCTAATATTGTTTAATATAAATTATTAAATATGGTTATGAAAAATGAACAACGTTATAACCATGGAGACGATATGTCCAACTTACGCATGAGTAACATTTCCATTTTTCATTGATCATTATGGAAATAAGGTAATTATAATTTTATATTTCCATAATGATAATTAAAATAATAATAATCATTTACATATACTTATATATATCATACAAGTGATATAATGAATAAAAATGAGTCACACCGCTTTATGTAGGTGATAGTTCACACGTACAGACGAATAATGTTATCATTTTTATATACGGGGAAATAATAATTTAATTTATGTATTATTATCTTATAATGATTAATATGTATTTTATATAAGATATTAATATTAATTACATCATTATAACCAATCTTAAAAGACGGTAATGTAAAACGAACCAAATCGGTTCATGGAGGTTATAATTCACACGTACACACTAACGATTAATTCCTTTCCCATTTGATGGAAGTAGATATGGATTTATGAAATGATATAAAGATAATAATATCTTAGTATTTTGAGGATACTTGAGTTATTATATAATCAAGGTTTTATGTGATTCGAGGAATTGTAAGAAGAAACAAAATAGAAACCCTTATTGAAAATGATACCTATTCTTCGATTGATCACCTTTAAAGAACACCTAAACACCTCAACGAAGGGTGTTATTCCTAAAATAAGGCATAAAGAATTTGGGGAGGGATTCTTAGAAGATTATTGGATTGATATTGGATGAAATAAAAGTATTTGGAAGTGTGAGTAATAGATATGGATGAGTGCCTTTTTTAGGAGTGGGGAGGGGAACCCCTGAAAATTATTAAAATATTAAATTAAGAAGCTATTAATTTTACTTATACAGGGTAAATTTTCCATATTTAGACAATTAATGAAATTTTAGGCCATATAATAATCACTTTTTTATTTTAATTTATTTTTAGTATTTTTAAATAATTTAATAAATATTATTTTTATAAAACATGAATTTTGTCAATTTTTACACTATCCATATTATTGAATTTAATAAAATCCAAAAAGAGAGAAAACGTAGAACCAAATGATTTTATAGTATAATAACATGAAATATTCAGTTATAAAATTAGTGGATGAAATAAATTATGTCAAATAATATTTATTTTAATATTTATAATATAATTTATTTGAATCCTTTATTAATGAAGCAATCAATTCATCATCATTTTATCATAATTAAATTTATTTATTTAATCTCTAAAAATTATAAATAAAATAAAATGATGTAAGAAATAATTTTAGTTTTCTATTTGATATTTATAGTTAAATATATCACTTATATATCACTACATTAAATTTTTTTTAGTAAAAAGATATATGTTTATGTTATATTTCCCTTTACTTTAAATTAATTATTATAACATGTCATTTTCACACCGAAGTGGCTCCCAAATGACAAAGGTTAAGAATAAGGATGGTTTGGGTCTCCCATGACTCATAAAATAATATTAGGACACATGTTTGGGTATATTTTATTATTATAATATTATATTTACCCTTATTTAAATAATTTAGCCTTTAACTCTGGTAAATAAAAATAATTTCTGAAGTTACTATTCATACTATCCAAAGATAAAAGGTACCTATTTACATAATTTTGACCTTATGATTCCAAATATGGAATCCATTTTTCAAAATTTATAACACCAAAATTTCATTAATATATTTAAAATTAATTATCGTTGTCAAAACTAATAAGAGGGTTTTTAAGAAATAAAAAATATCAAAAGATTGACATCTGTTTATGTCCAATTTAAATGTAAAATTAATGAAAATTAAAAAAATTGAATTAAATGATTAAAAAAAACCCAATTAAACTTTAAAACCAATAAAAAATATAATCTAACTATATAAATAATTTAGATGAAAAGGTAGTTTTAACATAAAATGTGGTATTTTCACTATTCATTAAAAAATGAAATTTATGAGAAAATTGCCAAAAATTTATCCAAATTAACTTTTGATGTCGCATTTATATATTAAAAGTTTATTTTTTCATATAGAACTTATTAAAGGGACACAAAATATATTTAAGAAGGGTTCTACATCAAAAGACTGTAAAATGACCTTTTAAAAATATTAGAGTATTTTTATGCTTAAAATTGGATTAATTCTCATTTTAATCCTCTAAAATTCATTTGATAAAAGTAAAAAAAATTAAAAACTATGTCAAATTTTAATATAGTTAGTTCTGTCTATTCCTGACAATACAATTGTTATACGTTAACTACCATTTAAAATAATAATATCATTATTGTATTATTTTTCAGTATAACATACAGTTGTGGGGAATGTAAGATTTCAGAGAAACCTATTGTTGCGTGTTGGGTAAAATATCGTACATAGTGTCCCCTTAAAACTAAAATTAATATGAAATTCAAAAATGATAATAGATATGAAAATGTATTATTCTATAAATACATGGGATGTTACATCATTCCCCCTTTTGGAAAGTACGTCCTCACAATTTTAGTCACTTATAAAATAACTGGGGGTATTTATCCCTCATAGAATTTTCTGATTCCCATGTTTCCTCTTCAACTATATGGTTTTTCCCCAAAACCTTACCCTGATGAATCACCTTATTCTATAATATTTTCTCTCTATGGAAAATAATATAGACTAGTTGTTCCTCATGAGAAAGATTATCTTCAAACTGAACTACTTATAGACTCAAAACATGAGATGGATCTGAAAAATACTTTTTCAACATTGAAACATGAAAAACATAGTTTACCTGGGATAAACATGGAGATAAATCCACTATGTAGGCAACTAATCCAACTTTATCCAAGATTTTATAGGTTCCAATAAACCACAGACTCAACTTTCTCTTCTTACCAAAACACATCACACTTTTCCATAGATAATTTTTATGAAAGATATGATCACCTAAATCGAAAGAAAGATTCTTCCTTCAGTTATCTGCATAACTTTTTTTCAGCTCTAATATGTCTTCAAGTGCTTTTGAATCAAATGAACGTTTTATGCCATATCTTCTACTAATTCTGGTCCCATCAACATGCTTTCACCTACTTCATCCCAAAAACCTGGAGTTCGACACCTCCTTCCATATAATGTCTCAAATGGTTCCATTTGTATACAGGAATGAAAACTGTTATGATGAGAAAAATCTACCAAAGAATGATGTTTATCCCAACATCCCTGGTAATCTATTGAATAAGAACATAGCATATCCTATATGTTCTAAATTTTTTATTCTAATTTCCCATATGAATGATGATGAAAATTTGCATTGAAATTTAATTTAGTTCCTAATGACTTTTGAAGGCCGTTCCAAAAGTTATAAGTTAACCTGTGATCATGATTAGATATAATGGAGAGGTGAACTCTATGTAACTTGACCATCCCTTTCATATACAATCAACAATGTTGATCTAGAGACTGTGTATCTAGAATAAGAATAAAATGAGCATATTTAGAAAATTGATCGACAATAACCTAGATTGCATTATTACCTCAAGATTTCTTTGGTAATCCCACAATGAAGTCCATTGATACATTTTACCATTTCCACTCTGGTACTATAAAAGGATGAATCATCTCCTTTTCCAATTTTTATTCTGCATTCACCTACTGAAAAGTGAAACATTCCACAGTAAAGTCAGCAATATATCTTTTTATTCCATCCCACCAGTAACAATCCCTTAGATCTTTGTACTTCTTAGTAATACTTGGATGAAGAAAAACAGAGAACAACAAGTTTCACAGAACTCTTTCTCTAACTGGGAATCATAAGGCACACAAAATCTATTTCTAAACCCCAAGAAAACATTCTTTATCAATGTTAAATTTAAGAAAATTTTCCTTCTGAACCAATTCTACATTTTTCTACAACTCACTGTCTTCCTTCCACACTTGTTTTATTATGTCAACTAGAGACGATTACACTAAAACCTTAAGCAAAATAGAGGAATTTACTGACCCAAAAACTTCAATGCCAAATTTCATCAAATCATTTATCAAAGTGTTATGTTCTAAACAAAACATGGTTAATGTTGCATTAATTTTCTGACTCAAAGTAGCATCCACTTTGTTTTTGTTTCCAAGATGGCAAGGAATTGTGAAATCATAATCCTTGATTAATTCTAGCCATCTTCTCTATCTCATGTTCAATTATTTCTGAGTAAATATATACTTAAAACTTTAATGGTTAATATATATTTCACATTTTACTCCATACATATGTTGCCTCCAATTTTTCAAATAAAAAAACAATAACAGCTAATTCCCAATCATGTGTAGGGTAATTTATCTCACGAGTTATCAAATGTCATGAAGTATGAGAAATTACATTATCATTCTTCATTTGGACACAACCATGTCCTTTCAAAAAATAATCACTATAAATAATAAATTCCCAATTTCTAGAAGGCAGTTCCAAAACTGAAGCATTCACCAATCTTCTTTTCAATCCCTGAAAATATTCGTCACATCATATTTTCCAGATGAACATAACACATTTATGACTTAACTTAGTTAGTGGGCTAGATAACTATGAATTTTTTTTTAACAAACCTTCCATAATAACCTGATAAAAATAGAAAACTACGAATCTTGGTTATATTTGTGGGTCTTGACCATTCCTCTCTAACTGTTGTTTTAGTAGGATCAACAATTATTCCATATCTAGAAACTATTTAACCAAGGAATGAAATTTTTTGTATCCAAAACTCACACTTTCTGAATTTACCATATGGGTTTTCTTCTTTTAAGGTTTTCAATAAAACCATTAAATGACTTTCATGCTCTTATTTACCTTTAGAATATACCAAAATATCATCAGTAAACAAAACCACAAACTAATCCTAAAACTCATAGAAAATTATATTCATAAGATCCATGAATACAAAAGGTTTATTGGTTAACCCAAAAGGCATGAATAAAAATTAATAATGGCCACATTTAGTACGAAACACAGTCTTCGTAATATCTACTTCCTTTACTTTGAACTGATGGTACCCCAACCTCAAGTCAATCTTTGAAAAACACTGAGCTCCCTGGAGATGATCAAACATATCATAGATATGGGGAAAAGGATACTTGTTCTTAACATTGATGTTATTAAAGGCTCTATAATATAGGAAAAGTCTCATTGAACCTTCTTTATTTTTAACAAATAAGACCTGAGCACCCATGTGATGTGCTATGTTGAATGAAACCTTTATTTAATAACTCCTTTAATTGATTCTTTAACTCTAAAAGTTAAGTTTGATCCATCAAATAAATAGGTTTTGAAATTGTCATAGAATCAGGAACCAATTTAATAGTAAATTCAACTTCCCGATCAGGTATTATATCCAGAAACTCATCTGAGAAAACATCAAGATACTCATTACCCCAAGAACATCATTAATCTGAAAAATTCCTTTGTTTTAAACAATATGTAAAAGGTAATATTCATTTACATATTTTACTAGTTTCTCAGCTTCCTAATATATTAGAAATAGTAAGGGTTCATTATTTTACACAAGAGGAACTTATTTCTAAAAAGAAACCACTTTAGCTTTATAGTAAATCTTTGCATGATAAAAGGAAATCTAATCAATACCCCCAAAACATCAAACTCTACTATAAGAAAAAAACAAGGTTTGAAGGTAAATTATTTACACAAATAAGGATAGGAAGATTATTATAATTTATTTTTGCCTCAGTATTTCCCCCTGGAGTTTTTACCACAAGTCCAAGATTCATTTCATGAGATGGAATTCCCATTTAACTAGAAAATTTCTCATAAATGAAAGAATGTGTAGATCCATAATCAAAAAACACATTCACAAAATCTTAATAAGAAAAAAATGTACCTGATACTTCCTCATTTGATAGCCCCACATCTGCTAAATTAGTTGCAAAGGATTTCACCACCCCTTTAGACTTGTAGTCTAGCCTCTTTCCATAATCTGAGTTCTTCATTAGACACACATTTTAATAATGACCCATCTTAATGCAGTTAAAATTTTTTACTGACTATAAATCATATTTTTTCTTACCACTACCCAAATCCTTTTTAGTGAAATTATGAGCCTTATATCCTATTTTACCATATCATAAGCACTTACCAGACTTCCAAAGGCATTCCCCAGTGTTCTTTTTACCACAACTTTCACAATCTATAAAAATAAGTTTCTTACCAGAATAATTTTTTGAAGAGTTCTTCCCTTTCATTTTCCACCTCGACCTCTTATTTTGTTGTTTTTCAAAGAACAACTGATCGTTGAAAAACTCCATTTCCACCTTCTCTAAACATAGAACATTTTTTTCATAACTTCTAACCTCATGAGGAGATAATTACCATAAATATTTTGTCTTTAATCCCGATTAAAAATGATTGATTTTACTATCAAGATCCCATATGAAATTTGAAGCATACCGTGCTATTCGAGTGAATATTTCTTCATAAGAAGCCACTTAGTCATCCTCCTACCTCAATTCTATGTTTTTTTCCATTCTTTGTTGAACCGCCTTAGGAAAATATTTCCCAAGAAACATACCTTTGAATTTATCCCAATCAAGAGAATCAATATATTCACAATCCCTGATATTTTTAACCATTGAAAACCACTGATTGGCTTCACCTTCAAAATGATAAACAAAAAGACTTTCCTTTTGATGTTCTAAACACCCCATGACATTAAAAATCTTTTCCAGTGCTTTAATCCACCTTTCAGCTATCACAAGGTCAGATAATCCTCTGAATGATGGGGAAGTTTCCTCATTAAATCCTCCACTATTTACATGTTCCTCTATAGTAGATCTGGCTAATCTCGTGCATGGATACCATCACCATTTATAGTCGGAGTCAACTACGCCATTACTGCAACAAAATATTCATTTTTGATTCCAACCATCTCTGGTTTCTAGTTTGGTATGTTGTTTTCCTTTTGATGGCATACCATCATAGTTGCCTTGTTTCCTCTATGGAAAACCATTATCAACATAGAAATAGCATAGATGAATAAGCATGGTAATATTCAAATGATATATCATTTCAATTTGACAATAAAGTAAAAATAAATTATGGATATTCTATTAACAATATCCTAACCCTTAAAGTTATCAAAATCGACCTCTAATACAAACTATAAGGCCCCCACCTTAAAACATTACATAATCAATAGATAAGTCAATAATTTGACTTTAATTCACATCGATGATCTTTTCAGGTTATGAGTTTTATAGAATTAGTCCATTATTAATACATTACATCTCAAATATTACAAATTTGACACTTCTAATATATCCAATTTTTTTCACAATAATAAAAATCCATAAAAAAAATAATTATTTTCTTGATAAAAATATTCTTGAATTATTCCTTCCTCTTATCCTTCCTTATACCATATGAAAAACAGATCCAAAAATCATGATTTCTATATAAATCTTAGTATGGGATACAAAATAAGGATGGAAAAAATTAGTCCGTGAATGCATAAAAATCAATGAAATCATAATTTTGACTCATAAAACTTAATCTCTTTATCATACCGCATAAAATCATATGATTTATGAATAACTTAGAGAAATCCTAAATCATAAAGGTATCTTGTGGAATCCATAACATACTTAAATTGTAGCTTTCATAGCTACATAGGGAGTAACCTTCATGGTTATGTTTGGAATACCCATCATAGTATATTCCCTCAATCTCTTAGGAGAAACCTTAACGTTTACATCTGTCACATTACCCAATGAATTGGAGAGCTATGATGGGCTCAACAACCCTCAGTTTATCGTGGAACCAGCCATATACATAATAAATTCCCAAGAACCATAACATAATCATAACACCTGAACAATCATAATGGAAAAATAACATTTCCACAATATAGTCATAAGACATTATTTCGAGATATTGATATAATCAATTCAGTTAAAACATTCAAAAAAAGAGTTTTGAATCTAAGTGTTTCATACCAATTTAAAACTTTTGAAAGGAATTTACACTTTAAAAAACTAATTTCCATGTAAATAAATCCTTAAAACCATTTTGAAAACATGTACTTTAATGAGAAATATTTAGAAGAGTAAATCTTTAAAACATTTAAAATGATGTCTTAGTTAAAGAGTCCCTTACCACTTGAGAATATACATGAAAAAACATAATTAAAGAACAAAATTAAAAAAAACTATTAATATTATGAGAATAATAATATTCATGATATAATACTTTAAAGAGTAGTACATATACCATATAAAAGATAATTGGTATATAACAACGAATTGTCTCAATGGAATGGAAATTTAGATGAAATCCCTTAAAAAGATTGTATCCTTAGATTAAGGATAAATAAAAGAAAAAACTATGTGTTAAAAATATAAATACACCCAAAATAAGTAGATATTTATTGTAAAACAATCAGAGGCCATTCACATATATTATTTGAGAAACAAAACCAATTATATGGATGTTTAACTCAATGAATGGAGATTGTGTTAATATTTCCCTTACAAAGTCCGTATAAATGATATAAGAATTTTTCAATGGGGTGATTATGTGTATAAAAAATATATCCACACAAAGGGAAGTGAAAATTATAACATAAATAAATAAATAGTGATTCCACACCTAATCATGGAATAATATAATCAATGAAGTATGCGTAAAACCCAATGAGTGAAAATTGAGTTTAGAAATTCCCTTACCCTGAGTCAGATATTTCTTGTTCATTATTTATCATCCTAAATAATAAAATTAGGTTAATTTTAACTTTATTTAGAAAATTTTTCATGTTTATTATTACCATTACAACACTTATGACCATGTTATAATAATTAGTTAATTATTAGAGTTCATGTCACACATTTTGTTGATAATTGGTTCTTGAGTCGAAAACAAACATGGTTTGATGTCAGTAGTCCATGTAGTCATAAGTCAATAATTTATAGAATAGTATTTATGAAATATGTATTAATTTTACACATAACATATATTGTGTTATTTAATCCATTAAATATGGTTATTAAAAATGAACAATGTTATATTCATTGAGATGGTAGGCTATATAAACACATGAGTAACGTTTCCATTTTTCATTGTTCATTGTGGAAATAAAGTAGTTATCATTTTATCTTTCCAGAATGAAAATTAAAATCATCATAATCATTTAAATATACTTATATATATCATACATGTGATTTAATGAATAAAAATGAGTCACCCGGCTTCATGGAGGTGATAGTTCACACATACGCACGAACGATGTTATCATTTTTATTCACATGTAATAAAGAACGTAATTGATATATTATTGTCTTATAATGATTAATATGTCATGAATAAAACATCTGAAGATTAATTACCCCATTATAACCGATATTAATAGATGGTAATGGAAAACGAACTAAATTGGATCGTGGAGGAGATAATTCACACTTACGCACAAACTATTAATTCCTTTACCAATAAATGGAAGTAGAGATGGATTTAGGTGATGATGTTAAAATAATAACATATCAGTATACTGAGGATACTTGAGTTATTATATCATCATTTTTGGATGATATTTTAGGAAGGGGATGAAGAAACCAAATAGAAACACTTAAAGAAAACGATACATCTTTTTCAGTTGATCGCCTTTGAAGAACACCTAAACACCCCTATGAATGATGTTCTTCCTAAAATAAGGCTTCAAGAATGTGGGGAGGGATTCTAGGAAGATTATTTGATAGATATTTGATGAACTAAAAGTCATTGGAAGTGTGATTAAAAGAGAGGGATGGGGTCCTTTTTATATGAGAGGAGAGGGGTGCCCTTGGAAAGTATTAAAATATTAAATTAATATAAATTTTTGTTTTACTCTAAGTGGATAAATATTGAGATAAGGAAAGGTTAATATGAGGATATATCTAAATCCTCTCATCTAATAGTTTCTAGACATGTATTGAGTTTATTTTAAACCTTACCTTTTTTATTTGACCTTAATAATTCAATTTTAATTTTAAAAGTGGTAATAGAATTTAAATTTCTAAAAAACTATTAATTTTACTTATATGGGTTGAGTTTCCAAAAATTTGATACTTAATGAAATTGTTTTCCATATCATGATAACATTTTTATTTTAAAATATTTTTTAGGATTTTTAAATAATTTAACAAATTTTTCTTTTTATAAAACATCAATTATATTAATTTTTACACTATTCAATTTATTAAATTTAAATGAAATCCAAAAAGTTATATAACTTTGAACTAAACCATATTATAGTCTAATAACATGTCATATAAATTTGGAAAATAATTTAATTTCATAAATTATGTCAAATAATATTTATTTTAATATTTATAATATTATTTATTCGAATCCTTTAGAATACCACCTAAAAAGGTTTTTAGTAAAAAGATACATGTTTATGTTATATTTCCAAATACATTAAATTATCTATTATAACATGTCATTTTCACACCCAAGTGGCTCCCAAATGCTAAATGTTCAGGCTAAGGATGTTTTTGGTCACCCATGTCTCATCCAATAAGATTAGGATACATCTTAGGTTAATTTTATATTATTATAAGATTATTTTTACCCTTATTTACCTAATTTACCCATTAATTGTGGTAAATAAAAATAATTACCGAAGTTACTATTCATAATATCAAAAAATAAAAGGTATCTATTTACTAAAATTGGAACTTCAGATTCCTAATATGGAATCCATTTTTCCAAATTTAAAACATATAAGTAACACTAATTAATTTAAAATTATTTCCCATTTTCAATACTTGAAAGCCAATTTTTAATAAATAAAAACTATCAAAATATTGACATGTGTTTATATCCAATTTCAATGTGAAATTAGAGAAAATGACCAACAATGAATTAAATGATAAAAATAATAAAATTAAAATTTCAAAACAATAAAAAATATAATCTTACCTTATAGATAAATTAGATGAAAAGGCAGTTTTGACTTAAAATGCGGTATTTTTCACTATTCATTAAAAAATGAACTTTATCAGAAAATTACCAAAAATTTATCCAAAGTAAATTTGGATGTCCTGCTTATGTATAGGAAGTTTATTTTTTCAAATATAACATATAAATGTGAAGTAAAATATATTTAAAAAATATTCACCATCAAAAGGTTGTAAAACAACCTTTTAAAAATATTACAGCATTTTATGCTTAAAATTAGTTTCATTCTCATTTTAAGCCTCCAAAATTAGTTGGATAAATGTAAAAACATTTAAAAAATATGTAAAATTATAATATAGTCAATTCTATTCATTCCCACTAATACAACAACTAGACGTTAACTACAATTTAAAATAATAATATTATTGTTGTATTATTTTTCGGTATAACCCAATGTTGTGTGGAACGTAAGATTTTGGAGAAACCTATTGTTTCATGTTAGGTATGCTATCATAAATAGTTTCCCCTTTAAACTAAAATTAATAATAAATTAAAAAATATTAATATATATTAAAATGTATTATTCTATAAATACCTGTGATGTTACACTTAGGAAGATAAAGAAGTAGTTCACTAAGAGTTTAGGGAATGGAGACTATGGAGGAATGATGTTTTGGTTTCAATTGTGTCCTAAATGTATACCAAATCAACAAATTGAATGTCTTAGAGGAATAAGAAGATGTTTTTATTGCGGAAAATAAAGAAACAAAGAAAGTGAATGTAAGAGAAAAATAATATTTTCAATTAACGAAATGGATGAGAATATTGTCCCCACTAAGACATGATTGAAGGTAAAGTGATTTAAGTTTGGAATTAGTAGTTATTATGAAACTCAATGTCCCAATAGGAAATCTACAGATAAAAATATTCAATTTTATTCATGTAATGGTTACATTTATGATGATGAAGGTACTATAAATGAAATGTGAAAGGAAAGAGGTATTATGTAATAGGATGTGTTATCACTGTTAATGGAATATGGATGACGTGGAATAATAAATTTTTTAATGTACATGGATTAAAAAATTATGTTATATTAATGGTGTAATATATACGGATTTTTAGGTTATATTTTTCTTTGTTGATTTACAAGTACACATTGAATGGTTCTGATGGAATAGAAATGTGATATAACAAAAAGGTGATGTCCATGGAAAACACCTGAATAAGGGAAAGATAACCCTTAATATGTTCCTTATGTTATGGTATTTTTTTCTGATAAATATTTGTGGGAAAAAATAAGTAATGTGGTCGACACTGATTACCTTAGAACTAATTAATGACTTTTTGACAAGTTTTTTATACTATCATGGATGGAGTTTAAAATATTTATAGATTTCTAGAATAAATACAATATACTTTGAATAAGGAAGAATGAATTTGTTCAATAATTATTTTTGGTAATTTAGGTTATTACCATGTTTCAAGAGAATATATGATGAGGGTATTCTCATGTTTATAATGTAACAACCAAGAGCTACTTTATGATATATGGGGGAATCAATGTTAAGCTGACATTGTGACTCTCATTCCAAAGTGTTGGATTTTCATATTTCTAAAGGGTTATAAGGATAAACATCCATGAGAATTTAAGTTAACGTTCGGAGGAAGTATTTTTGCACTATGTTTTATAGAAAAACTTGGTTAAAAGGATAATTATGGATTAAACTTATTTCAAGGATGTACATGTTATTTATTTTGGAAATTATATTAGCGCTGTTTTAGAAAAGGACATCATGTATTTCAGGTGACAACCATTCAATTATAGAAAGGACATGGGTCTTGAACCCTTGACCAATAGACAATAAGGGTTTCACACCTACCACTAAAATATGCTACAGAGATCCAAGTTTTTCCTTGTAAGTCTTTAGAATTTTTCTACATATATTTTTAGTGTTAGGCACTGAGATTACGTGCGATTCTAAGGCCCGGTGTGGACAGAATAAATAATACAAAAATATTAAATATATTTTATACTATGAATGCAAATGAAACGAGATAACACTTAAATAGTAACTCAGAATAGAAATCGGATGCCACAGTTGAGTTTAGAATGTATCATTTACCCTAGGCGAGGAATAACTTTTGTTGGTCTGGAACTTCTATGAGAAAAGTCACCCAGGGGAAAATCATAAATAAAATAATTAAACTTAATTATTTTATCTCAATAGTTGAACCAAATAACATTTTAATGAGGAATCATATTGAGAATCCAAGACTGATGTTGGATTCAGAATGAGGTGTTTTTTGTGGCGTGACATTAATGAGGGGGCACAAGAATTTCAGATTCCACACCTAGTGTGACACCTATAAATAAGGATGTAAGGATTTGGGATTATGTTTATCCCTAATCCATTCTCTATCCACTATGTATCTCTATCTATCCTATATCTCTCAACCATTATTCATCAGATCGAGGAGAAATCTCTACTAAAACCTCAATGGATCAAAGTGGGATCACAGTAGATGTGTCTCCAAAAACTGACTCATGAATGTAGGCAAGATTTGTTCTGTGTTTGAGTTCTGATTCTTGTTTTAAATTGAAAATCCTATTCAATTACTTTTTTTCATCATTTCTGTCATGGATCATTGATGGACTTACAAACACTGCTATTGATCCATGTTTAAATCCAATGTTTTATCTGAAAATCCATCCATTCATCATGGATATTCATCGATCAATTTTTAGACACATCAATCCATAGTCGGATCGTCGATTGGAGGCTGGACTTGTAAAGGTCTCATTGTAGGGATCACTGATCTATTATAGGATTTGAAATTAGGCAATAAGAGGAGTCCCAGTGGTCTGCGGAAGGGACCACCAAAGATCTGATGGTGGTTCATGGAAACACAATAAAGTGGTAGCGGCGGTTGTCTCGTGGAGTCAGCCGATGAGCGGCCATGAGCCGTGGGAGGAGGCCATTGAGTAGTGACATAGTAAGTTGGAGATGAGGCTGGTAGAGTGATTCCGTGGTGGTAGGATAGGGCTCTAGTGAGAGTTGGGCGGCACAAAATCACAAAGGTGTCAGGAAGGTCAGGTGGTGAGCATGGGGTGAGACTGGAGGCGAGGATAGAAAGTGGACTAGTGGTGTAGTCAAGAGATGACTAGAGAAGAAAAGTCACTTCACGGTCAGGTAGGGGGATTTATGGCTGACAAAGGACAGGGGACGTGGGAGGTGCCGCGTTGACACGGTGGGGATCAGAGGTGGAGAGCCAACTTGTTTGGTCAGGAGTACGAGCTAGACAGATGGTAGGTGGGCTGGGCTGGCAGTTTGTGGGTTGTGGGCTGGAAAAGCAAATTGGCCAGACTAGAGTGGGCCAGCCAAAATAAAAGTTCTCAGCTAGAATGGGCCGGACCTGTTCACATTGGGCCCATACGACTTTAAAAATCCTTATCTTTTAATCTGGGTATCCAATTGATGCACTGTCTACAACCACACATCCCTATCTTCGAGACTGATCTTTTTAGACAATTTTGGGACTTTTAAGACTTGGTCTTGGGGTTCATTGGCTTGAAATTACTAGTATTAGTAATAATAATATAATTATTCTTATTAAGAGATCTTGTGTTGGACATATATTCTAAACGGGATGTTTGTTTGATGCGTTTTTATAGGAGGAGCATCTTGGGTCTTTGTGTGTAAATTTAAATACAACATTCAAGCTTTTAAACCAAAGATGAGGTGCATGCCCCACGAGGACTAGTTCACATGTGTTGCGGTGAAATGCAGCTTTTTCACTGGGAATACATTTTGAACCAACATATAGTAAATCCCGTGTGTTTTTCTATGATGATCACAATGACATGAATTGTAGAATTGTTTTGTGATCTAGGTGAGGGACCCACATGATGTTATCTGATTACAATGCAATGACATATGACTTTTCCATCGGATGTCCATTTAGAGAAGATGAATAGTATACCTTGTATGTTTTTCTGCAAGGATCATTAAAAGTGTGATCTTTTTGGATGGGTATAGCCGTATTTGTGACATCATTAACTATAGAAACACGAATGGAATATCAATGGAATATCCTTCTACAGTGTTTGAAGAGAACACACAGCTTATGTCAACATCGACTCTTTTGAGAGTATAAAATATGTTTGAAGATATGCAACCAAATGTTCTGGGGCCATTCGAGGAGGCATGTCGGCAAAATTACATTCTTGACCCTATGAACCAATGACTGGGGTTGTTCACTCAATGAACTTCTAACTTTACATTCCATGTACTCTAGGGGTACCTTAGCATGCTTTGGGGAACATGTTCTCAATTTAGTACCCGATTATGTCTTGGTACATGACCATACAATGAGATCTAATCACACATCATGTGGGCCCCAAACGCACCGTGTACCACTTTACGAATATTATATCTCTCGTAACTCATACTTATGAACTCAGATCTTATCATGAGAGTATTAAATCCTAAGTATCTATCCATGTAATACACGATGGTTCCCTTTGTAGTGGCTTACGAGTTATGATGTGAGATGTTATGGGTGTGATTCCTATCTGGGGTGGCACCTGATAACTACAGTAGTGATTTCCGAGAGGTACCATCTAGCATGGATGACTAGTGTTCCTCAGTGCTTTTTGAGAGGTACCATCTAGTAGGGATGGACAATGTTCCACATCATTTTTCTGAGAGGTACCATCCTGCAGGGATGGCTAGAGTTCCTCGATGATTTTCGAGAGGTTCCATCAAATATGGATGGATAGTTTAGTCTTAAGCTTACCTCTAGCTAGGCTATGTAGTGGTCCTCGATGGAAGTTTTGAGTGGAACCCTCTAGCTGATCTGGGGATGGGTCATAGATGGAACTAGAGTGGAATTCTCATGTCGGGCTGGGGATGGGTCCTCGATGACACTTGGTAGGAAAACTCCAGCCGGGCTGGGGATGAGTCCTTGATAACACTAGAGCCGAACCCTCTAGCTGGGATGGTCATGATTCATCAACCTTAATACACGACCTCTCGACTATGTGACAGAGTGATGAGGTTTTTTTTGAAGTACATTGGGAATCATGAGGAAGAGGGACAATTTCACCACAGAGATGCATCATTGTGACACAACCTAAAACTGTGAGGGTGAGATACTGCTGGCCAAAGTAGATAGTATCAAGGTTTGGTGATTGAGTCCTTTTGAATTTTAGTTCAAATAATATATGTGGGATGCTAAGAATCGATGGTGGTTACTTCTAGGAATATTAGATTCTCAATTTCTTAGGTTGAGATGTGAGATGACTATTCCCTTAATATCTATCATTTGGGTTTCTTTGACTAAGAATATATATATATATATATATATATATATTCTATTTCCATTACCCACTCCTTGGGTTTTGGTTACTCTCCATCCTAGAGAGGCGAAGATGCGTGGTGTATGCCATGTGAATTATGTGCCTAGCTTCTCGTGGTTGGACTATTCTACTATCCTACTATAGGTAGAGAAGACTCAATAATAATTTCATATTCTCAGAGTCTCTAGCTCCTTATTCTTGGATGATTTTTCTTCACTCTTTTATTGGGATGAGCTTCACTCCTTTTACTGTACCTTATCCCATATAAAAAATTCCCTTTTTCTGAGTATCTCTTAAATCTTCCCTTCACCTTTTTGGGGCATCCTACTGAGTATTTTTATACTCACCCCTCCATGGGATTTTCCCACATGTGTTGTGCCTTATAAATACAATGAACATATCTATCATGACTTCAGAGGTGCTTAAGGATACAGGTGATTGGACCGTGTATGGTGGTCGTATCATGGGATCTAAGAGCAGGGATCTCTTAGCTATTTTACTTTTCAGTTTCTCCTAGGTTGTGGAATATTTATCGTTTTACATGTATGTTTTTACCTTTTTCATGTTCAGTTTACTTTACAACACCTATACTTGTACTTTATAGAGGTTGATGCATATTTTTTGTTTATATATAGAAGTATTGTATCTTTTCCTTTTCCTATACAATTTTTCATTGAGTTTGATGTGGGAGTGTCTATAGGTTTTCAGGAAATGCCTCCCCTAGATTGTTGTTCCTTCGACACTAGTCACCACATCTGGCCTATGGACGTGGTCTTGGGGTAGTTGCTGCTCAAGCCCCAGTAAGGGTTGGGTTATGACATACCCAATGTCTAGGTTAATGTGTGATTATTTTTGTTGAATAATTGTTAATAATGAACAAGTAGAGTATCTTTTTTTGTTTAAATATTATTTTATGAATAATATTTGTTTTGAATAATAGTTAGAGGGTAATAGTTATACTTTTCATTCTTTTATGGGCCTTAAGATCTACTAGAAGTGTATTTCAGGACTTCAGGAATAAAAGTTAATTTTTGGACATCCATTACATAAAGTAATGGATCTATTATAAATTGATAAAAGAAAAAAAAGAATGAAATTTTGTTTATATAAATATATCAGGTAATAATATTTCATTATATGTTGGTCAATAAAAGTATCACTCAACATTTAGATAATTATCAAATGAAAACTTTTTTTCCTAATACAATAATTTTGTTGAATTGATGGCCTTTTAAATCCTTAAATATTTTTGACCCTAAGGATCAAAAATTTTCTTTTAGAATTCACTTATTTATGATTGATGAACTCAATCCCTCCCTATAAATATTTAAGCTTTTCCTCTAAGACCAAAGTTCACTCCCAACCAATGTTATCCTATGTGGAAACCAATTTATATGTTACTTTGGGTAACCTTTATAGTTCCATGTTTCCCCTTTTAAAGGAAGTATTATTATCTATTTTTTGTGATGTGGGTTTGAATGAATAAATCTTTAAATTATTAAATCTTTGATAACCCAATTGAATTTCAAGGATGAAATTCATTTTAATTGGTGTATAATGTAACACCCTAATATTTTTTGAATTAATTTTTTTAAAATTAATTTATCGTTTTTGTTATTTTTCATGTTATGAAACACTACAGATATATGATTTTATATTAAATCACTATGTTTGGCTTATATTATAAGGAATAACAAGTTAATCATGAAAAACACACAACATAAAATTTATATTTATCTGTAGGAAACACTGAGGTTAGCTTGAGTTACACTCAACAATGACTTTCCTCAATGGTTTTCATAACAGGCAAGAAATATTTTTACTGAACAATAGTATATCATTAAAATGTTATTATATATTAAAATGAGATATAACAGAACTTTTATATTAGATGTTATGATTATTATTAACTAATTTATAATAATATTTTGTTTAAACAATATAATATGTATTCATAGGTTACAAATGAATTATAAATTAATTTGAAATCCAATTAAATGTAGAAGGAAATATTATTATTTTTGTGGTTAAAAAGATATTTAACCCTAAAAAATTAAATTAAATAAAATTAGTGAGTGATACTAATATAATATATATGTTATATATTCAATCAATTATTTTTTAAATTCATTTAATATATTTTATAGACACAACATAAGATCAAACCCAATATTATGCATAAAACAAATATTTTTATAAATGTTGTTTTAGAACCTTTTAATGGAGAACCCATTTTAAATTAAAATTTTAGAACTTTTATATAATTAATATTTCATAATAAAATTAATATTTGAAGTAAAAACATAAAAATTATGTTAGGATAATTTTTTGGTATTTTTCTAAAAGGTTTCAAATTTTAATTAATAGTAAAATAAACTGAATTTTAAGACAAAACTGATTTTTCATCTAATTTATTTATAAGGTTAAATTATATTTTAAATTAGTTTCAATGTTTAATTGGATAATATTTTTATAAATTAACGTAATTTTGGTCATTGAGATCAATTACACTTTGAAATGAGGTATAGAAACTTAGCAAATGTTTGAATATTTTTACTTTTAAAACCTACATTGTCAACCCGGCTATGAGATTAATATTAAATTAATTTCTACCACTTATGTTATTATAATTTGGTAAAATATATTCCATACTTTTTATCAGAATCATTTATAATTTCAAATACGGTAAAATTTGTTTTTTAACAAAAATATTAGTGAAAGTAATTAATATAAGTTACATCAATTAGTGTAAAATTAAGATTAATAAGGACTAAACCTTAAATTTAAGACCAAAAAATGACTTATAAACTTATAAAAATACCATTGGATGGAATTTATTTATCCATGAACTTTAATGTTTTTTTGTTTGATATGAATTTGTTTGGGTAAAAACATGGGTACACCTAACTTATTTTTAAAAAAATACCAAGTGAGTCATTTCCCTTAAATTTAAAATGCCATCACATCTCCCTCTTATTAACACCTCTAAAACAACATTTTTTCATCCTAGATCTTTAAAATATACTTAAAAACATTAATCAATTCATCATTTAGGGATCCATTCTGGAATAAATCAACCCATGGAAGCCTTATGGAACAAACTAAAAAAGAGTTACCCGATGAAGAGGCTACGTCCTCTCCCAAGCTCCTTTATTTTATATTATTTCTCCAAAATCCACTATCTTTATTCAACTATGGTATAAAAAATAATATCCTCAATATAATAGTATTTTTTATACTATTTTTTGGACCTACACTTTCACACACCTCCATCTAATGGGTAAAAAACATACTGTTTACAAGTACAGTGATCTACCACCTCACTAAACAATGATTGTTCATTTTTCCTTTACTGCCTCTCATGGTGGAAATTATTATGGAAACTATATTTATATATGTCATATATTATATTTATTATTTATTTAATCTTATATATTCATTTCAATTCACATAAATTTTTTAATTTCCATTTAGGGTAAATACGATAATTTCGTTTGAGGAATTATGGACTACCACAACCTCAAAGCGACATGATTCATTCACACACTACATAGAATTTATTAAGGATGATTTTATTGAAATTATATGATTATATAAAATTAAAATTATACTATAATTATATTATATACATTTATAAATATATTTAATTTTATTTATTTCTTTAAATGTGACAATAAAAACTGAAACAATATTCATGCGTACGTACAACTTACCATCTTCATGAACGGTATATTACATTTCATAATAAAATATTCTATTGATTATTATAATAAAAATATAATGAATATAAATAATATTTATATCCTTTTTAAGTTCAATAATCATGATATGATTATAATAACCAAATATATTAAACATTTAGACAAATGAAAAGAACAAAGAGAATATTACCTGAAGTGAAACCGTAACATAGGATAGTTAACAAGAGGGTAATATAAGGTAATGATAAAACCATATGTGTTATTATATATAAGAATTTTTTTCACTAAAATATGTAAAATAAATTTATAATTATTATATAGGTGGTTTGAATGAGTACAATGAGAGTCAATACATAAGGTAAGGGGATTTAATCTCACATTTTATTTCCATGAGATACATGCTTTATTCACCACCCATTCCTTTTGTGTGCTGTATATACTACCCATGGATGCATCAAATTGTTCTTATAATTAAATTTATGGGTATTTATATATTCATTTTATTTTATTTCATTCATGGTAATTATGATTCAAAAGCTACCAAATTGGTATGATAGTTTTGTCTTAGTTTACCTTCTTTGAGACTCATGCCATGTTATGAACATATATTTTCATATGAGGTGAAAATACTTCTTTTGACATGTTATATCAGGAATATAATTCCTTTTATGAAATTTTGAGCTTAATGTAATTTCACATTCTTATATGGGGAGTATGGTTAAAAGTTACTAAGTGGAAATAGTTTATTGAAACAATCTCATTGTTTTTTCAAGATAAATATGATTATGCTTCCATGGATGAAATATTATGACCCATACATCAATATAAATCATTATGTTTCTTATACTCTATTTATTAATAATATATTCAAGTATTGGTACCATTTTTCTACTCTTTAGTACATAATATAGTTAAAAACGTGTTTTTAAGAAAGCCTAAATTTACCCTCTCTTCGGTCAAAAATCTATGTTCTTTCAAAACCATGTTTTATAAAGAGTGTTTACAATAATATTATTACATTATCCTATAATATTTAAAGTAAATGTTTACTCTCTCTTTCTTTTACTAATCTCTTCAATGGAATCCTAAATGTAAGAATTTTCCCACCATCATCACTTTGAATATTCGTTTTCATTTTTAAATGGCTAATTTTTAAGAAAATATTTTAATTTTTAAGGAAAATTATTTTCAAAACGTGTTTAACAATTATTTATAAGTTTTCAATGTTTTTTCAAAGAAATGGTTTTAAAAAAAATCAATATTTCTTCATATAACATCAAGTAAATAGGTTTTAAAAATTATTTAAAGTATTATTTATTAGTTTTCAAGGTATTTTATAAAAAACGTATCTTCAAATATTTTATGTATTAAAGATCGTTTTTCAAATAAGAAATGGTATTTTCCTCAAAAAGCATTTTTAAAATATATTTCAAAATTATTTTAATCTAAGATGGCATATATTGATGTTACTCATTCCCTTTTAGTAAATGATCTAAAGGTTCCATTCATATTCTATCTTTAAATGGGTTATTCTTAATGTCATGGTCTTTTATAAAACCCATTTATATTTCACAGTTTATATTTTTAGGAAATCCATTTCTCTTTCACAAGTTATACTTTTGATGAGAAGATTATGAAACCTGTATCTTTTCCCATAGGTTATGATATGTTTACATATATATGATAACCATTTATTTTCATGGGTTATGATATGTTTTTTATGATGTCATGGAACATGTATGCATGATTTCATTATGAGATTGGTTGGACCTAAATATCTCTCCAATTCATTGGGTCAATATTTCTATCTCATGAAATAGACATGGATGGATTGAGAAATGAACTCAGTCCAGTGCTACTAGGATGGAATAAAAAATAAACATGGTTCAGTATTACAAGGATTGAATGGGAAATGAACCCAGTTTAGGATTACAGTGCTGGAAAAAAGAGAAAAATTGATTTAGTAATATAGGGCTGAATGAGGTGTTAACCCAGTTTAGAAAATGACATTTTCCAATGATATGGCCTCGACAGAAACACCTTGACTATTATGAAAATCACTATATATTCTTACATGTCTTCCAAAATTCCATTTTTTATTCCCATGTAATGATTTTATGGCTTATATTATTTATTTAATTATGATTCATGTATTATTAACTATCCATTTTTATTCCATTATTCTAGATTAGGATGTTTGAAATGTCAGGTATGATATTCTATTTTAATGATCACATTATCATACCCATATGCTCATGTTTATGCATACATGTCTTCCTTGTTTACCCTTACTGATCATATGAGATTACCACATTTTATTTTTCCTTACCCTAGGTTATTAAGATATTAATTATGTTTTATGTGTCTAATAAAGGCTCTAGTCAAGAAGAATCTAGTGGGAGATGATGTAGCTCCATTATGTGACAACATTTATCTTTCCATGTTTCCAAAGGAACTAGAGTAATATAGTATTTGGGCGTACATTTGTATAATGTTTTAAGTATTTCTAAAATGTTGTGTATTATTAATTTTTTAATAGTGATGGTCACTACATTACTTTAAGAGCGTTCTCATGTAAATTTTCTAGAGGATACCCAACTTATCAAACCTCACCAAGTTCCAGAGGACTTACCTTCGAAATAAAACACACCAAGATTCAAATCCACCCTCAAGAGGGTGTACCTTAACAAGTGTGAGACATATTTATATCTTACTCATCACTAATTTTCCTAATACTATTATGAATTTTATATTACCCTTAGAAAACTAATATAGGCTGTTATTATATCATCTCAAGATTCATGGCCTATCCTGGTCCCCTTATAAATTCAAAAAACATATTCTCCCCCATTTGTGATAAAGTATCTGAGAAACTTGTTCATCCCATAACCTTATCTAGAGAACCTGGTCCACACCTAGGAGGATAAAATCCAATCAATATACAGATACACTAACATTATTTATCCAGTCATTACCCCTAAGGATTTATATATATATTATAATAGATTTATTATCAATCCCTTAGACATCAGTGACTATGGCATCATGTTAGTGTTTGGAGGTCCATATTGGCCCTTAACACATTGTTTATCTCTTTAGAATTTAATAAAATAACTCATGGTGGTGAAACTACATATCAATTGATATATAAAAACTAATCATATAATATAAGGAGATATTCCGAGAACACTTGTTAGGACCCGTCCCAGTGGGGCCCACACCGTGACTCCTCAAGCCCACCTCCAATAGGCCAGGGGATGGTGACTATCAATTAGTAGTCATAATACTAACATGGGAGGAATTTCCTAAGTACCTATACACACACACACATCTCCACGCCCAAAAATGCTGAAATGTAAAAAAATCACTTAGGTACAAAATCCATGCATAGATCTAAACACAACCAATAGAGTAAGACAGGAAGTAAAGTACTGAAAGTAAATAGGGCCAGACTACAAGCCCACAAAAAAAACAAGAGTCTGAAAACTACAAAGTCCAACCTGTAAACACAAAGAGGTAATGTGACTACTGCTCAAATCCTTAGGAACACCTCGTCCTGTAGGGAGTTCAGAAATCTCGGTCCAGTCCTCATCCCCCCTGGACTCTCTCAAAAGGTTACTCATCTTCACAAGACATGACACATGCGGGCAAAGACCGTGCAATTGTAAGTATAATAATATTTAGTAAAGGACCTCGAAACCACAAAGCATTACACAAAGGAAAGGTATAGTTATCTCTTCATAGTATATGCCTCCTAAACAAATAATATGTGAAACAAATCTAGATAAACTCAAAACCTAGATCCATAGTCTAGAGACAAGTCACACAACCGCGTTCCCTCGCTAGGGATTTAGTTTAAAGATTTCATGAAGAACTCATTTGGGAGAACTCACTCCATGAGTCTGGTAGCTCAGATGACATACGTCTGAGTAGTATTGTCCATTGGGAAATGTCCCGAGAGATAGATACACTAATTTAGGGAGAACACACTTCTGAGTAGAGAAATATCATGATACACAGTTGAGAATCACTACCAGGGACTTTTAGGATACCACAACTCACATGGATTCACCTGCTAAGTAGAGGATCAACGCCTTGTGGGGATAGTCACGTTGATACCTAAATCTACCTAGGTTTAGGAATGGATATAGGATCTCGCTTCAGGCCACTCAGTTGGATACCTAACTATATCTTGGAAATTCCTACTGAAGGGACCATACTATTAAAAAAGGAAACGATTCATAACCTTAATGGGAACAAGAAAAAGGGGTACTAACCTTAATGAAACATGTCTAAGATATGGTGGAAAAGAACATAAATCCATGTACTGAGAATTAAATAGCATGTAAAAGGGTCAAACTCCATGTATTCTAACCCCGGGTATCGCCCGAGTATAATGGCCCATGTCGTAAGGCTGGTCGTGTAGAAGAAGGTATACACGACATGTAAAATAGTGACACTTCGTGTTCCTCTATCCAGGGAGGAATCTGTGTATGCTGCTCAGGTGCCCATACATGGCTTCAACCCATCTGTTACAACTCGTGTATTAGGTAAACGGGGTAACCCATATAGTCGGCCTGGTCTGGCCGTGTTTCGGAGTACACAGTCGTGTACTCCACCCCATGTTCGTGAATCCCATAGATACACATCGAGTCCCATATAATGACCCACATGCCGTGTTATTTAGAGAACATGTCGTGTAATTGCTTCATGCACCATGGAACCCTATCTGCCACTTAGCCGGACCTACATGCCATTTTCTTCAAGATACATGCCATGTGTTCTGGAAATTTCCAGAACAGCGAACCTCCATTGTCGAACCTTGGGTGGAGCTCCGATCTTTGATCCAGTCATCTATTTTCCACGAAACATGAAGATTAAGGTTGCCCCGATGTCCCAAAGTCATATCCTTTGTTTTCAGGCCTACTATCAGTCCCATGAACACGTATCGATCCACCCACATGAAGAATGTTCGAAGAACAGTCTTCCCCGATCTGATCCGATTTTTCATCCTCTATTGCCATCACAACTCCGTTGAGTTGTCACAATGTCAGATCTATAGATTGGGATCGTTTTGTTGCAGAATGGATGTGCAACGATCAATTATTCATCACCCCATAAAGAACATGAAGCACACATGGTAAAAAGAGGGGGAAGAAATCCAAATCACAAAACAAGAGGAACAAACCTCCACCATCATTCATCATGGCGTTGATCTACTCCCGTTAGAAGGAATAAATAGAGCGAATCGAAACATGGATTTTAAAATCATGGATTAATCCCCAAAAACAACCAAATAAAAACCCTCCTGCAAAAACACATGATCTGCGGGTCAACCTATTTGTGGGTGGATCGACGTTCATTGTTTTATTTCAAAAACAAGGAAAGGAAGAATAGAAATAACAAACCCCTACCACTATCATCGATGAATAGGGAGAGAAGTCATCAGTCAGAATTTGATCCTGCTAAGCAATGATCCACACGTCGTCGTTCTTCGGCATCTGTCAAAAATCCTCCAAGGCTCGAAGAGGATCCCTCTTAATATTTAGTGTTATGAGGCTATCCCTACAAACTTTCCATAAATAGGTATTTAAAAGGGATGAATTATGTCACTGCACAAAAAGGAAACTTTAAAATAAAGTAAATTATTACTTTATTTTATTTCCATTAAAGAATCCAAAAACTAACTCTCGCAGCTGACCTGCGCTGGTTGATGTTAGGCCCCGCCTAAGGTAGAGTTGCTTCTCTAAACGCAATGGTGACCTCATATTTCTGATACGAGCACCCGTTCAAATGTTATTCTAATTTTTCAGGAAAATCGCTCATGTGCACTGTTTAAATTTTAAATTAATTAAAGCATTTATTCTGGGAACTCTGGGTCTCGGAATCACATGCCATTGAATGGTATGGTCTCAAAATAATTCCATACAATATTAAAAAATTCATACATTGAAAATCTGAGACATTACATTCTCCCCACCATGGGGCTTTTCATCCCTGAAAATCCAAAACAAGGATACTAAAAAATATGTGGGTATTGGGCATAGTTCTAAGCTTCCATCTCCCACAATCTCTCCTGAAGATTCTCATACTACCACTTAAGGTGAACCAAGGGAATTGAACGCTCATTAATGATCCTATCCTTCCAATCCTCAATCTCCACCGGGTACTTAGCAACGGTCGCTCCATCCTCGATGTCCAGCTCACCCCAGTCGATGATGTGCAATGGGTCATGCGTGTAACTTCTTAGCTACAAAACGTGGAAGACATCATGTACCTGATGAAACTATGGTGGTAGAGCTAGGCGGTACTCCACCTCTCAAATTTTACGTAGTATCTAGAAAGGTCCGATAAATCTCATAGATAGCTTGTCGCTGTGACCAAATCTTTGTAACCCTTGTCGAGGTGAGACCCTGAAGAATACATGGTATCCCTCATCGAACTCCATAGGTCTCCATCATTTTTCATAATAAAACATCTTCTAGATTTGTGCTATCTTCATCCACTCCCGAATGATCTGCACCTTCTCAGTGGTAGCTCACACCAACTCTGGACCCATGAGTGCTGACTCTCCGGGGTCGGTCCAACAAAGCGGAGACTGGAAGGGTCTCCCATATAAAGCCTCGAATGATGCCATACCAATGGTGAAGTGGTAGCTATTATTATATGAAAACTACATCAGTGGTATGTGGTCCTCCCAACTACGACCAAAGTCCAAGATATAGGCCCAAAACATATCCTCCACAACCTGAATGGTCCTCTCCATCTAACCATTTTTTTGGTGATGGAATGTTGTGCTCTAGCATAGCTGAGTTCCAAAAGCCTCCTACAATACCTTCCACAACAAGGATGTGAGGATAATGTCTCTATCCAATACTATTGTTGAAGGGACGCCATGAATCAGAACTATCTTTTGCACGTAGAGGTGTCCGAAGATCTCTACAGAACTCTACTCTCTAATAGCTAGAAAGTGGGATGACTTGGTGAGTCGCTCAACGATCACCCAAATGGAATCATGCACCTTGTATGTCCATGGTAATACTATAACAAAGTCCATCAATATTCCATCCCACTTCCACTTTGGAACTTCTAGGGGGTGAGCTAATCCTACTGGAACCTGTTGCTCAGCCTTCACCAACTGGAATGTATGGCATCGAGAAATGAACTCTTCTACTGCCTTCTTCATGCCTAACCACTAGAATCTTAATCAGAGATCCTGGTATATCTTCACCACTCTAGGATGTACTTCCAAGGGGGATATATGAAACTCCATCCGGACCTCCTCTCGCGACACCACTAGTACAACAGTGCGTCCTATGAGAAGAACTACGTGCTCACCACCTTGCAAATATCCATCAGGAGCATGTCATGTGGATAACTGAGCTAATAAAGCATCACAGTCGACATCCCCATGTTGTGCCTCCCTACCTTTCTGTAAGAGTGCAGGGGTGACAATCATCGACTAAAGGTAATCTGCATCCTCTCTATCCGTGAAGGATAACTGCAATCTGGCTAACTAATATGTCACCTCACTCAACAGCTGTGAGCTCAACTTTCAGCTAAGAGCATCCACCACCTTGTTCCCCTTCCCAAGAGTACATATGATATCGAAATCATATTCCTAGAGGAACTCTAGCCAACACCACTGTCTCAGATTCAGATCCTTATGAGAGAAGATGTACTTGAGGCTCTTGTGGTCAGAGTAGATGATGGAACGCTCACCCATAAGGTAGTGTCGCCACATTTTCAACCTGAAAACTACCACTGCAAACTCTAGATCAAAGGTCACATAGTTACACACATGTGGCCTAAGCTAGCATGAACCATAAGAAATCACTGCCTATCTCTGCATCAGGACAAAACCAAGACTGGTCCCTGATTCACCATATAAAACTACGTACTCAACACCAACTTCCGGTAACCTGAAGATCGGGGTGCTCTTCAAACTCTACCTCAACTACTCGATAGCTTACTGGTACTTCTCCTTCCACATGAAGGGTTTCCCATTCCTGGTCAAGTATATCATCAGTGCTGATATTCGGCAGAAATCAGGAATGAATCTCTAGTAATATCCTTCCAACCGAGGGAAGCTTCTCACCTCCCTCAAGCTTCGAGGTGGATCCCATGCTAACATTGCCTCCAACATGGCCGGGTCCACAGCTAATCCATCTTCTGGAATGAAATGTCCCAGAAAGTGGATCTCCCGAATATAGAACTGGAACTTAGAGAGTTTCCCATAAATTTTGTGCTCTCAGAGTACATCTAGAACCATCTGCAGGTGTATTGTGTGCTCCTCCTCTAATGCTGAGTACACAAGGACTTCGTCGATGAAGACCACTATGAACCGGTCCATGTTTGGCTAGAATATCTAGTTCATAATTCCCATGAACACTATGGGGGTGTTCATCACACTAAAAGGCATCACCAAGTACTCAAAGTGACCCTAGTGGCATCTGAAATCCATCTTCGGTATATCCTCCTTCCGTACTCGTTACTGGTGGTAACCAGACTGAAGGTCAATCTTCGAGAACCACTGTTCCCCTCTTAGCTAGTTGAAGAGGTTGTCGATCCTTAGTAATGGATAGTTGTTCTTCATAGTTACCTAGTTAAGGTGCTGGTAATCTAAACACAACCTCAAACTACCATATGACTTCTTGGAAAACAATACTGGGGCCACCCAGGTTGAAACTATAGGTCTCATGAAATCGTTTAATTGAAAATACACTAACTACACCCTTAGCTCAGGAAGCTCTATGGGAGCCATCTGAATTTTGATGAGGAAACCAGTGTTGTCCCAGGGTGTAAGTCGATGAAAAAGTTGATTTCCTAGTGGGGAGGTAGTCCTGAAACATATTCAAGAAAGACATCCACGTACTCCACCACTACTACTTATAACATTAAGCTCACTACATCTACTGCTCCAAGGGTATGGCAAGCAAACTTAAGAGTGATTAGTTGTACCCTCCTACTCATGAGCCCATTCTGTGCTGCCTAAGTCTGCCTTTTACTAACAATGGAAAATCTCATTCCATCACTACGGGAACACCTCACTCTTCACATAAAACAGTCAATTTGGGCATGCACTTAGGATAACCAATCCATACAGAGAACAATGTTGTAAGGCCTCAATTCTTCCACCAAGAGGTTCCAACCAAAACACTCACATCTAAGGGTATGATCACACTGTTTGAAAAGGTGTGTGATCATTGAGTTTCCTCCCGTAGGTGTCTCCAAGCATAAGGATCGAGTGTACGAATCTACCAGAATCTCAAGGTTTCACACAAGACATGTGGCAAGGAAGGAATGACTGGAACCTGTGTCTATAAGTATGTAAGCTAAGGTAGTGAAGACACAGATCGTACCTCAGATCATCCCTGGAGTCCCAAGGTCGTACGCCTTGACTACATGTAGCTTTCCCCACCCTTGTACCCTAGCACGCTGAGCCTCATGCGGAACTCCTAGAGGTGGTGGTGGAAGTAGATCAAAGTGTTTCCCACCACCAGCATCTCTCCCAGCTTCTCTGCCATGTCCTCCGCCTGGTAGGTCTGTCTGCTCCACTCTCTGCCTCTGCCTTGGTGGTCCATCCACCGCCTCCTTTTCAGCTGCTTGACGGGTCATACAATATCTAGAGAGATGTCCCCTATAGTCGCATGAGTAGAATCACCTCTCCTTAGGATGAATGGATCCATCCTGAGAGCAATGGACTGCCAAACCCCTATCTTGTGTCGTCCTGTGACATATCCCGCCTCCTGATCCCTTTTTCTAACATCATCTCCCTACTACCAAGGTCTCTTCACCTATCTCCCTGCTACATATTTCCATCGGCTGTCTCTGCTCCACCATGAAGCTCCCTATCACCAAGGGCCACTCGAGCACTCCAACATAAGTTGGAATGCAATGAGGCACGACACTAGCTTAGATGTCCCATCATAGACCTCTCTCAATGGTCTGAGTTCTAATGTACTGATCCCTGACCATATCCATTGAGTACCTGGCGAGGTTGGTGAACCTTAATGAATAGTCAGCCACCATCAAACTACCTTGATGGAGGTGAAGAACTTCTTGGATATTCATTTATCTCAGTGTAACTAGTGAGAACTCCTTCCTAAAGAGTCACTCAAACTCTGTCCATGAAAGAGTCTCCTCAGCGTGAGTCTGTGTGGTTAGACTCCACCATCGTCCCACCAAAACCTGAAGAAGGCTAGCTCCTAGGATCACTATCTGGTCCGCCCGTGTCCCCGTGAGATGGAAAACTCTGGTCATAGCCTCAAGACAGTCCACTGCCGCCTAAGGGTCGGGCACACCTAGGAACTATAGGGGAATTTGTCTCTGGAACTCATGGAGTGTGGTCAGCCTGCGCCCTTCGTCTGTTGGTACTACATGTACCATAGGCTGCTCCACTGGTGGTGGTGTAGCAGGTACACCACCTGGAGGTAACACCCAGGGAACTAGTCCCTATATCAAAGCCTCATCACTAAGGGGGTCATCCTGGTGATCATGCTGCTGAATCCTAGAGGGTATGTGTCGTGAAGGCATCCTGTAAGGAACAAGATGTACCATGGTCAAAGAGTATATCTCGATAGCTCACACAAAAAACATGGAAAGCACAACCCATTCCTATATTATGCATGTACTAATCTCTTATTTCACCGTAACTAGTTTTCTAATGTACTGATTCAAAAAGCAGGTTATCAGAGTCCTTGGTTTATGGATACGTCGGTGCCCGCACCAACTATAGAATCTCTGGCCTGAAAGTTGATCTCAAAACACCTAACACAGTTTCCCCAACCCAAACTCACAGACTCTAATTTATAAGATAGAACCGACCACCTCTGATACCACTCTATCACAATCCATCCTAGTGGGGTCCACACTGCAACTCCCCAAGATCACCTCCAATAGGCCAGGGGTTGGTGACTTGCACCGAGTAGGAATAATACTAACATGGGAGGCTTTGATTATATACCAGTACACACACACACATCTCCAAGCCCAAAAATGCTGAAATGTAAAAAACCCACTAAGGATCAAAATGAATTCACACATCTAAACCCAACTAATAGAGTACGAGAGGAAGTAAAGTAATGAAAGTAAACTGGGCCAGAATACAATCCCACAAAAAAAGAGAGTGAAAACTAAAAAGTCCAACCTATAAACACAAAGAGATACTGTTAATGGTGCTCCTAGCCGAAAGAACACCTCGGCCTATAGGGAACTCTAAAATTTTAGTTCTATCCTGGTCCACCTAGGGCTCTGTCAAAAGGCTATTTTTTTCACAAGACACAACATGTGCGGGGAAATCCCGTGCATGGGTGAGTATAACAATACTCACTAGAGGACTGAAAACCACAAAGCATTACACAAAGGAAAGGTACAATCATTTCTACACAGTATATTTCTACTCAACATATAATAGTCAAACCCAATACATATATACTCAAAACCCAATCCTGTAGTCTAGAGAAAATTCACACAACCGCATTCCCCTACTAGGGATTCAGTTTAAAGATTCCATGAAGAACTCATCTGGGAGAACTCACTCCACAAGTTTGGTAGCTCAGATGACATACATCCGAGTAGTACTATACATTAGTAAAATTCATGAGAGATAGATACACTCATTCAGGGAGAAAACACTTCTGAGTGGAGAAAGATCATGATACACAATTGAGAATCACTTCAAGGGACTTGGCGGATACCGCAACTCATCTGGATTCACCTGCTATGTTGAGGATCAGCACCCTGTGGGGATTGTCACATCGAAACCTGACTCTACCTAGGGTTAGGAATGGATATAGGATCTCGCTTCAGGCCCCTCAGTTGGATACCTAACTCTATCTTGGAAATTCTTGCTGAAGGGATCATACTACTAAAAAGGAAACAATACCTATCCTTAAGGGGAATAAGAAAAAGGGGTACTAACCCTAATGAAACATGTCTAAGATACAGTGGACAAGAAGATCAAGCCATGTACTGAGAAGTAAATTACATGTAAAAGGGTCAAACTCCATGTATTTTGACCCAAGGTATCACCCGTGTACAATGGCCCGTGTCATAAGGGTGGTCGTGTAGAAGAAGGTATACACGACATGTAAAATAGTGACATGCCTTGTTCCTATATCTAAGGAGGACTCCGTGTACGCTGTCCATGTGCCCATACATGGCTTCAACCCATGTGTAACAACTCATGTATCAGGTACACGGGGTAACCCATACAGTCGTCCTGGTCTGGCCGTGTTTTGGAGTACACGGTTGGGTAATCCACCCCATGTTCTTGAATCCCATGGATACACGTCGAGTCCCGTATAAGGACCCACATGCTGTGTTCATTAGAGAACATTTCGTTTCATTGCTTCATGCACCATGGAACCCTAGCTTCCACATATCCGGACCTACACTCCATGTTCTTCGAGATACATGCCGTGTGTTCTGGAAATTTCCAGAATCGTGAACCTCCACCATCACACCTCGGGTGGAGCTCCGATCTTTGATCTGGCCGTCTGTTTTCCATGAAACATGAAGATTAAGGTTTCCTCAATGTCTCGAAGTCATATCCTTTGTTTTTGGGCCTACTATCAGTCCCAAAAACACGTATTGATCCACCCACATGAAGAACGCTCGAAGAACAGTCTTCCCCGATCTGAGCCGATTTGTCTTCCTCTATTGTCGTCGCAACTCTGTTGAGTCGCCACGATGTCAGATCTACAAATTGGGATTGTTGTGTTGCCAAATGGATACACAATGATCAATTGTTCATCACCCCATGAAGAACATGAATCACATAGGCTAAAGGGGGGGGGGGGGAGAAATCTAAATCACAAAAAAGAGGAACAAACCTCCACCATGATTCATCACGGCATTGATACACTCCCATTAGAAGGAATAAATAGAGCGAATCGAAACATGTATTTTAACATCATGGATTAATCCCCAAAAACAACCAAATAAAAACCCTCCTTCAAAAACATATGATCTGTGGGTCAATCTATTTTTGGGTGGATCAGTGTTAATTGTTTTATTTCAAAAATGGTGAAAGGAAGAATCAAAATAACAAACCCCTACCACTATCATCGACGAAGAGGGAGATCAGTCATTAGTCAGAATTCGATCTCACTGCGCAATGATCCACGCGTCGTCGTTCTTCAGCATCCGTAAAAAATCCTCCAAGGCTCGAAGAGGATCCCTATTAATTTTTAGTGTTATGAGGATAACCCTACAAACTTTCCATAAATAGGTATTTAAAAGGAAGGAATTATGTCACTGCATAAAAAAGAAACTTTTAAATAAAATAAATTATTACGTTTTTTTTATTTCCATTAAATCGTCCAAAAACTAACTCTCACAGCTGAACCACGCTGGTTGATGTCAGGCCCCACCTAAGGTAGTGTCGCTGCTCTGAATGTAATGGTGCCCTCAGATTTCTGATCCGATAACCCGTTCAAATTTTATTCCAATTTTTCAGGAAAACCGCTCGTGTGCACTGTTTAAATTTTAAATTAATTAAAGCATTTATTATGGGAACTCTGTGTAACACCCCAAGATTTCATAGTGTGTTATTTCTTCAAAATAATTCAATAACTTGCACTACATGCAACACTGAGTTCAATCTCACCATGACTTACCAAACAAGCCATTCAAAGAGGTTATTAATAGTATTAACTAAATTTTAAACTAATATATCCTTATAATTTTAGAATCCATATTACGAGTTTCTTAGACATAATGTAAGAACCAATTCATTTTCAATATTTCACTTTTATCAACTTTTAATAGTGAAACCTTTTTAAATACAATATTTTAAACTTTTTGACTAAATGGGGACATCAAAAAATTTAAAATGAAACATCCCATGCTTCCACAGTATGCTTTCCTTTGAATAATACAGTAGCGTGTGTTTTTCGCAACTTCGAGTTTTAACACACACCACAACCAATCAAACTAGCCGTTATGAATATTAATACCAACTTTTTGAAATTTTATCTCTCAAAATGGACTTAATATTTGGATTCAGAATATCTAATTTAGCCTAAGGTGAAATTTTGGTACTTTTCGGACAACTTTCATATTTTGATGAATAGTGAAAATTACTAAATTTTAATTAAAAAATTTTTTTTAATCAAAATAATTAATAGTGATAAATTATGAATTTGAGTGGTTTTAAAGTATATTTAGAATATATTTTTACCATTTAATATAATGTTGGTCATTGGACATAATTTTACAATTAAACTGAACATAAACAAGTGTCAATCTTTTGATAGTTATTATCTCTTAAAAACACGCTTTTTGTTTTGACAGCGGGAATTAATTTTAAATTAATTGCTGCCACTTCTATGTTTTGAATTTATAAAAATGGATTCCATATTTGGAATCAGGATGTCCAAATTGTGTAAATAGGTAACTTTTATTTTTAGACATTTTGAATAATTACTGCGGTAAATATTTTATTTACCATGGTTAATGGTAAATCCGGTAAATAAGGGTTAACAAATAATATTATAATAATACTAAATTACCCTAAAACGTGTCCTAGACTTATTGGTTGATACATGTTCGACCATAGGCATCTTTGGGTCGATTTTGGGACCCCATGTGCCACTTGTAGGTGATACGGACACTTTGTTTTAATTAAGTTAAAATGAATACAAAAATGACACAAGCATATATCGTTTAGCAAAACAATTTTTACATAGGGTTATATATGTTGGATTTTATATTATAAATATTCATTATAAAGGAAAAAATATTTCCTACATAATGATATTTTATTTATAATTTTTAGACATTAAATAAGTTAATTTATTTATGACACAATGATGATTCAGTAATTACTATTATAGTGAAAAATCAAAATAATTGATATTATAAATACCCAAATAAATATAATATTAAACTTTTAATGAATTAAACTAATTTTATAGGATAATATGATATATTATTATTGATTCAATTAACTTTTTTAGAAGTAATAAATCTGTTATGAGTTTCACAAAAATGAACTATGGAATAGTGTCAAAATTGACATAAAATAGTTCTTAAAACATATATTATATTATTAATTGATATTAAATTCCTAAAAATCTAAGGTTCGGCCAAGAGACTTATATAATGATAGGTTCATCATTAATGGACCACTTGGGGGTCTCTTGGATTTATATAGTAAGTTTATTAACCATATTATATAAAAATACAAAGAGACATTGTAAAAGTGAAACTAATTAACTTAGAGTTAATACTTAAAGATAAGGTTAATATAAGTACCCAAACCTATCTAAATTCTATTGGTTGAGTTGTTTTCAACCCATCCCCACCTTATCATTTTAATAATAAACTTTGGAGCCATTGGAAACCGAATATAAATTTATTATAAACTAATATCTCTATCTTTTCCAAAGGTGCCCCTCACCCCTTTTATAAAAGGGCACTCCTCCTTCTCATTTCTTCACACCTTCAAAGCCTTTTGGTTCGGCCAAAATCTTCTCAAATAATCTCCCAACTTCCCTCACTACAACCTAGAGGCCTTAGTTTGATCCGAAATCCAACCTAAGGAGCCCTTTTGATCAAATCAAAAGAAAGAACCCGAACAAGAGGTAATGATTTCACCACCCTTTTCCAAGTTCCTTTCTTCTTCCACTTCTTCTTCATTTGTTATTACCATTATAAAGTAATAACTCCAGTATCATATATATACTATGATGTTATTATAAATATGGTACAACCATATTCAGTATTCTATCCACCCTTTGAATAACATGTCACCATACGTGCGTACGTACGGCTTACCGTCTCCACGTCGTGGTGTAATTGTTATTCAATATATTATTATTTGGATGGGTATAATAATGATATGTAACTCATGTAAATAATAAATATAACATTTTAAGGATTCTGTATATATTATATAACAACCATTTATATATTATTTCAAAAGAATGATATTGTCGCTCATGCGTACGTACGGACTACCGTCTCCACAAACGCGATGAGATTCATTTTCCATCGTATCCATTAAAGTATAATTATCATTTGATGATTTAAAAATGATGTTTAATGACTTGATATCATTATGGATATGAATAATATACAAACTATCCATTACAAACATGGCTTACGTAACAAAACATATAAAAGAAAACAAATAAGTTAACACCCGAAACATCGATAATACTAAGATATTATTATCAAATCAATATTAAAAGATCATATATGATATCATATTAATGTATATGATTCTTGTATAATTTAATAACAATTATTCCACCATTATAAAGGAGGTTAGCCTACCCCAACCAAGGAAAAGTACAAGGTAAGGGGTTTTCATCTCACTCCTTATTCCCGTGAGATTCATGCCATATTGCCACCATCACCTTTTGTGTGGTGTATGTACTGCCCATAATTATATTCTTTGTGTAATACACTCTAATTTATGTGTATTTAAATATTCATTGTATGATACCTATTTTATGGGTTGTATGTTTCATAAGTTACCAAATTGGTAAGGGTTATTTTACAATCTCTTCATTATCCGAGGTTGTTTATACGTAATAATCTACTAGGATATCTTTATCATCCACATCCATGTTTCTTAATAATGTATTTCAAAACATTTTTACTATTTACAAGAATATGGGTTAAATTCATTTATACCCTTATGTGTTTCGAATGGAATCTTTCCGTCATTTTCCAAATAAGGCACTTTTAACCTTTTCGACAAATTTAAGGTAAGAATGTTTTTTTTAACTTATACGGCGGGTGCGGCTATTTACCGCCGTTATAAAATCGTCAAAGCTTCCCTTACAAGCTTATAAGAATAATTTCAAATTGAATGTATTATTTTATAATTATTTTACTTTTAAAATGATTTAAAAAAAAGAGATATTTCTCTAAAATAGTTTTGATTTCATCTATGTCAACATCCTTTGATGGATTTTAAGCTTATTTGAAGTTGATTTATTGAGATAAAAATATTCTATATTGTATTGAAGGTTTTGTGATATTTTTTACTGTGGATAAGCTATTCTTATGTCACTCATGATTTTTTTAAAGTATTGACATTTCAGAAGTTATTTTTAATCCGAATGTTTATGTTATATTTCAACCTTTCATTCAGATGAATGTGTTAGACAAGTATGTTCTGGGTTGGGGACCGGTAAAAGTAAGCCCTCCGGTTTGGTCTCCGGTTATTAGAGGAACTCTGGTTTGGTCTCCGGTTATTAGAGGAACTACGGGTTGGTGTCCGGTTATTAGAGGCACTCCGGGTTGGTGTCCGGTTGTTAGAGGCACTCCGGGTTGGGTTCCGGTTACAGTTAGACCCTAGGTCTTGGGACGAGGCCTTGACAAAGAAATTAAAGTTCAGCATTATGCATTCCAACATTATGAAAGTGGTTATTGATATTGCATGTGATTATTCGATTAGTATAATATCCATGTGAATAAGTAAATGGCATTATTTCATTTTACTTTTTCCATACTATGTTGAAGTTCAAGTTTAAAAGGCTATTGTTTTAGTAATGCATTGCCTTAAATGTTTATGCTTATTTTTGAATGTTGTGCTATATTTTTATCCTTACTGGGCATTTGAGCTCACCCCTTTTCTATGTTTTATTTTTCCCAGGATGTGAATAACTAAGTTATGAATGACTTGAAGGGATATTATGAGGGGATAATAGTGTGGACTATGGAGACATTATGTTGTTGTAGTAGTTTTTCACTTTATGATGTAATGTAAAACTTATGAATATATCTAGTGTTTCCAAGGCTACTAAACCAATCGGTCTTTCAAGATTTGATATTTCTTGTGATCATGCCAATGTTATGTAATAATGCACCGACTCTGGGTAACTAGGGTCGGGGCGTTACAGTTGGTATCAGAGGAAGTTTAGTACAAACCTTGGAATCTAGATTTAGATAAACTCTGATTAGAGCACATAGACCTAAGATGAACTTTGAGGATTAGTATAGAAGAACTTCCTAGAATTTTGGTATTCTAGAGATTTTGTGAGTTTTCCGAGCAATACATCCCTGTCTGGATATGAGCAGGTAGAGGCGGCTATGGCACAGATGTACCTAGGGGTAAAACCCGAAAACACCGCTTTGAGCTAGACTCGAACAGGAACTGGTGCACGACAATGTGCCTTGCTGCACTCTTGGTTACGACACTGCTGGGGGATATGCTTAGGATAACTCTCATTTTCTTTAAAAATAATTATGAAGGGTTTATGAGTATATACTTCCTCAAAGGAGACATTTTTATGATTATGGATTATATCCATAAACTATTTAATTTATGTTATGTGTTTTACAAGTTTGGGATTAGGTATTTTTATTCATAAACTAATCTAATGTATGTCATTGTTTAGAAATGGTGCCCAGTAGAAGGAATGAGAACTCTATCAATGCACATGATACAAAGAGAAAGAAGGATCATATATTTCATGGTCTTAAGCCCGAATTTATTAGAGAAATAGTCTCACATGTATTATCATCATATGAAGAAATAATATCATGTGTTGATAAGATAAGTAAAGAGTTTACTAAGTCCTATGGATTTGAATGGAAGCAATAGAAGAAAAGGATAGAAGAGAGAAAGATGGATAATGGGAAGAGGGAAAAGAATAATTTTCCCATATGTGATAACTGTGGAAAGAAACACCCTGGAACTTGTCTGAAAGGAATGGTAGTTTGTTATAAGTGTGGAGGAAAAGGGCACAAAGTACGTGACTGCAAGGGTAAGAAAACGGTTTCAAATGTACAATGCTTCATTTGCAAGGAGTTTGGACACTACGCGAACCTATGTCCCAGTCATCAGACTATGCCGCAAATGATGCTATTGGATAATAATCAAGTTATGATACTAGCACAAATGAAGAGGAATGATTAGAGTTCTTATGTTGATTATGTCATTTGAGTGTTGTATCAACAATGTACTTGTTATAATAATTATGGAGTATATAAGGATTGTATTGTAGTAATATTTCATTAAGGACTTTAGATTGTGTGGAATAAAGAAAAGTGACTCAATAGCTGGTTAAATTTTTGGAAAATATATGGTTGAGATAAAGATAAACCATAATATGGTTCTGATACCGAGGTAGTGATTTTAGAATAATACATGATTGATTTGGATAAATTATATTGGATATTATTGACTACCTTGAAGCTGATTACTGATTTGTATATTCCATCATTGTTGGGGTTTAAAACATTTTTGGATTGATGAAGTATATCCAGCATTCTATATGGAATAAGGGAGCATGAATGTAATCAATAAGTATTATGGTAATTCAGGATGTTTTAGTGTTTTAAAAGAATACACGATGAAGGTATTAATATGCTATTACGGGGTAAAAAGGATCTACATTATGTTTACCTTCCCTATAAATGTTGGACTGTGAGTTTGGAAAGAAGTATTTTTGATATTTCTAGTTTGAGATTAATTTTGGATTGCCATAAAGGACAACCCGGAGGTCGGGCGGCAACCCGTCGCGACCGGCAAGGCCGCGAGACTTAAACCCTCAACTGAAGGGCGACAAGGGTGTATCACCTACCACTGGCCCACGAGATGTCCTGGATTAAATAATGTAGTTTTTATTAAAAGATCTGGTAGATGAATTATAAATTCGTTTATTTTGGAACCTTGTATGAATAGTATAAATAGATTTTTTTTACGTTCTATTATCTTTTAGAGTGAAATATGAGTTTGTGGTAGAAATTTATTAATGGATAAAACTCTATTTATAAAGTAAGAATATCTCCTTATGATCTTATCCAATCTCATAAATAAATTCCTCAACATTAATAAAAAGAACTTTGAACAAAAATGTTGTCCTAGATGGTACCTTAAATCATCACTAATTTATGGCTTTGGTATTGTTGGCCTTTTCATAGCCATGTTCTCTACCACTCTCCATCAGATAATTGATGGTTAGATTCCTCTTCCATATCCATATTTTCCTACATGGAACCCTAGTATGTGTTATTTTCGGTAATCTTCATACTTTCCACTCTTTATTTTAAATAGAGGCCTCATTAATTCATTTTTCGATGTGGTATTTCAACTAAGATATTTTGAAATGTCAAAAATGTGTTATCCTAATACCCTATTTTTTGTTGAACCGATGGTATTTCAAATAATCATAGATTGATGAATTTAAGGACCTCAATTTTACGCTTGTTTGTGATTGATGACCTCAATCACTACCTATAAATATTTACGTTTTTCCTCCAATTATATGTCTCTAATTGCCACCAATGTTCTCCTAATCGAGATCATAATTTGGTGGTGACCCTTTCATTTCACTTTTCCTCATATTAAGACTAAATTTTAGTAACCCAATTTCCGATGTGGGTTTTCCCACAAAGATATTTTTTATTTTCAACCTTTTATTTTCGAAGAACAATTTCAAATAACGAGGACACAATTTATTGAAGGAGGGGAGAATGTAACACCCCAAGATTTCATAGTGTGTTATTTCTTCAAAATAATTCAATAACTTGCACTACATGCAACACCGAGTTCAATCTCACCATGACTTACCAATCAAGCCATTCAAAGAGGTTATGAATAGTATTAACTAAATTTTAAACTAATATATCCTTATAATTTTAGAATCCATATTACGAGTTTCTTAGACATAATGTAAGAACCAATTCATTTTCAGTATTGCACTTTTATCAACTTTTAATAGTGAAACATTTTCAAATACAATATTTTAAACTTTTTGACTAAATGGAGACATCAAAAATTTAAAATGAAACATCCCAAGCTTCCACGGTACGCTTTCCTTTGAATAATACAGTAGTGTGTGTTGTTCGCAACTTCGAGTTTTAACACACACCACAACCAATCAAACTAGTCATTATGAATATTAATACCAACTTTTTGAAATTTTATCTCTCAAAATGGACTTCATATTTGGATTCGGAATATCGAATTTAGCCTAAGGTGAAATTTTGGTACTTTTCGGATAACTTTCATATTTTGATGAATAGTGAAAATTACTAAATTTTAATTAAAAAAAAACTTTTTTAATCAAAATAATTAATAGTGATAAATTATGAATTTGAGTGGTTTTAAAGTATATTTAGAATATATTTTTACCATTTAATATAATTTTTTTCATTGGACATAATTTTACAATTAAACCGAACATAAACAAGTGTCAATCTTTTGATAGTTATTATCTCTTAAAAACACGCTTTTTGTTTTGACAGCGGGAATTAATTTTAAATTAATTTCTGCCACTTCTGTGTTTTTAATTTAGAAAAATGGATTCCATATTTGGAATCAGGATTTACAAATTGTGTAAATAGGTAACTTTTATTTTTAGACATTTTGAATAATTACTACGGTAAATATTTTATTTACCATGGTTAAGGGTAAATCCGGTAAATAAGGGTTAAAAAATAATATTATATTAATACTAAATTACCCTAAAACGTGTCCTAGCCTTATTGGTTGATACATGTTCGACCATAGGCATCTTTGGGTAGATTTTTGGGACCCCATGGTGCCACTTGTAGGTGATAGGGACACTTTTTTTAATTAAGTTAAAATGAATACAAAAATGACACAAGCATATATCTTTTAGAAAAACACTTTTTACATAGGGTTATATATGTTGGATTTTAGATTATAAATATTCATTAGACAGATAAAAAGATTTCCTACATAATGAAATTTTATTTATAATTTTTAGACATTAAATAAGTTAATTTATTTACGACACAATGATGATGTAGTAATTACTATTATAGTGAAAAATCAAAATAATTGACATTATAAATACCCAAATAAATATAATATGAAGCTTTTAATGAATTAAAGTAATTTTCTAGGATAATATGATATATTAGTATTGATTAAATTAACTTTTTTAGAAGTAATAAATCTGTTATGAGTTTCACAAAAAACAACTATTGAACAGTGTCAAAATTGACATAAAAGAGTTCTTAAAACAAATATTATATTATTAATTGATATTAAATTCTTAAAAATCTAAGGTTCGGCCAAGAGACTTATATCATGATAGGTTCATCATTAATGGACCACTTGGGGGTCTCTTGGATTTATATAGTAAGTTTATTAACCATATTATATAAAAATAGAAAGAGACATTGTAAAAGTGAAACTAATTAACTTAGAGTTAATACTTAAAGATAAGGTTAATATAAGTACCCAAACCTGTCTAAATTATATTGGTTGAGTTTTTTTCGACCCATACCCACATTAAAAGTTTAATAATAAACTTTGGAGCCATTGGAAACCGAATATGAATTTATTATAAACTAATATCTCTAGCTTTTCCAAAGGTGCCCCTCACCCCACTTATAAAAGGGCACTCCTCCTTCTCATTTATTCACACCTTCAAAGCCATTTGGATCGGACAAAATCTGCTCAAATACTCTCCCAAATTCCCTCAATACAACCTAGAGGCCTTAGTTTGATCAGAAAGCCAACCTAAGGATCCCTTTTGATCAAATCAAAAGGAAGAACCCGAAGAAGAGGTAATGATTTCACCACCCTTTTCCAAGTTCCTTTCTTCTTCCACTTCTTCTTCCTTTGTTATTACCATTCTAAAATAATAAATCCAGTATCATATGTATAATGTGATGTTATTATAAATATGTTACAACCATATTCAGTATTCTATCCACCCTTTGAATAACATGTCACCATACGTGCGTACGTACGGCTTACCGTCTCCACGTCGTGGTGTAATTGTTATTCAATATATTATTATTTGGATGGGTATAATAATGATATGTAACTAATGTAAATAATAAATATAACATGTTAATGATTCTGTATATATGATATAACAACCATTTATATATTATTTCAAAAGAATGATATTGTCGCTCGTGCGTACGTACGGACTACCGTCTCCACGAACGCGATGAGATTCATTCTCCATCGTACCAATTAAAGTATAATTATCATTTGATGATTTAAAAATGATGTTTAATGAATTGATATCATTATGGATATGAATAATATACAACCTATCCATTACAAACATGGCTTACATAACAAAACATATAAAAGAAAACAAGTAAGTTAACACCCGAAACAACGATAATACTAAGATATTATTATCAAATCAATATTAAAATATCATATATGATATCATATTAATGTATATGATTCTTGTATAATTTAATAACAATTATTTCACAATTATACAGGAGGTTAGCCTACCCCAACCAAGGAAAAGTACAAGGTAAGGGGTTTTCATCTCACTCCTTATTCCCGTGAGATTCATGCCATATTGCCACCATCACCTTTTGTGTGGTGCATGTACTGCCCATAATTATATTCTTTGTGTAATACACTCTAATTTATGTGTATTTACATATTCATTGTATGATACCTCTTTTATGGGTTGTATGTTTCATAAGTTACCAAATTGGTAAGGGTTATTTCACAATCTCTTCATTATCCGAGGTTGTTTATACGTAATAATCTACTAGGATCTCTTTATCATCCACATCCATGTTTCTTAATAATGTATTTCAAAACATTTTTACTATTTACAAGAATATGGGTTGAAGTCATTTATACCCTTATGTGTTTCGAAATGAATCTTTTCGTCATTTTCCAAACAAGGCACTTTTAACCTTTTCGACAAATTTAAGGTAAGAATGTTTTTTTAACTTATACGGCGGGTGCAGCTATTTACCGCCCTTATAAAATCGTCAAAGCTTCCCTTACAAGCTTATAAGAATAATTTCAAATTGAATGTATTATTTTATAATTATGTTACTTTTAAAATGATTTCAAAAAAAGAGATATTTCTCTAAAATAGTTTTGATTTCATCTATGTCAACATCCTTTTATGCATTTTAAGCTTATTTGAAGTTGATTTATTGAGATACAAAACTTCTATATTGTATTGAAGGTTTTGTGATATTTTTGACTGTGGATAAGATATTCTTATGTCACTCATGATTTTTTTTAAAGTATTGACATTTCAAGAATGTTATTTTTAATCCGAATTTTTATGTTATATTTCAACCTTTCATTCAGATGAATGTGTTAGACAAGTATGTTACGGGTTGGGGACTGGTAAAAGTAAGCCCTCCGGATTGGTCTCCGGTTGTTATAGGAACTACAGTTTGGCCTCCGGTTATTAGAGGAACTCCGGGTTGGTGTCCGGTTATTAGAGGCACTCCGGGTTGGTGTCCGGTTATTAGAGGCACTCCGGTTTGGGTTCCGGTTACAGTTAGCCCCTAGGTCTTGGGACAAGGCCTTGACAAAGAAATTAAAGTTCAGCATTATGCATTCCAACATTATGAAAGTGGTTATTGATATTGCATGTGATTATTCGATTAGTAGAATATCCATGTGAATAAGTAAATGGCATTATTTCATTTTACTTTTTCCATACTATGTTGAAGTTCAAGTTTAAAAGGATATTGTTTTTGTAATGCATTGCCTTAAATGTTTATGCTTATTTTTGAATGTTCCGCTATATTTTTATCCTTACTGGGCATTTGAGCTCACCCCTTTTCTATGTTTTATTTTTCCCAGGATGTGAAGAACTAAGTTATGAATGACCTGCAGGGATATTATGAGGGGATAATAGTGTGGACTATGGAGGCATTATGTTGTTGTAGTAGTTTTTCACTTTATGATGTAATGTAAAACTTATGAATATATCTAGTGTTTCCAAGGCTACTAAACCAATCGGTCTTTCGAGATTTTATCTTTCTTGTGATCATGCCAATGTTATGTAATAATGCACTGACTCTGGGTAACTAGGGTCGGGGCATTACACTCTGGGACTTGGAATCACATTCCATCGAATGGTATGGTCTCAAAATAATTCCATATAATATTAAAAGATTCATACATGGAAAATATGAGACATTACATTCTCCCCACCATGGGGCTTTGTGTCCCTGAAATGCCAAAATAATGATACTAAAAAATATGTGGGTACTGGGCATATATCTAAGCTTCTCTCTCCCATGCGCTCTCCTGAAGATTACCATACTGCCATCGAAGTTGCACCAAGGGAATTGATCGCTCATGAATGATCCTCTCCTGCCAATCCTCAATCTCCACCGGGTACTCAGCAAAGGTTTCTCCATCCTCGATGTCCAGCTCGCCCCAGTCGATGATGTGCAATGGGTCATGCGCGTACCTTCTTAGATACAACATGTGGAAGACATAATGTACCTAATGCAACTATGGTGGTAGAGATAGGTGATATGCCACCTCTCCATCTTTGTGCAGTATCTAGAAAGGTCTGTTGAATCTCAGAGATAGCTTGTCGCCCTGGCCAAATATCTGTAACCCTTGTCGAGGTGAGACCCTAAAGAATACATGGTATCCCTCCTCGAACTCCATAGGTCTCTGTCGTCTGTTAGAATAAGACTTCTTCCAGCTTTGTGTTATCTTCGTCCAATCCCATATGATCTTCACCTTCTCGGTGGTAGCTCGCACCAACTCTAGACCCCTGAGTGCTGACTTTACGGGGTCGGTCCAACAAAGCAGTGACTGGAAGGGTCTCCCATATAAATCCTAGAACGGTGCCATACCAATGGTGGAGTGGTTTATATTATTATAAGAAAACTCCACCAGTGGTAGGTGGTCCTCCCAAATGCGACCAATGTCCAAGATATAGGCCCAAAACATATCCTCCAGAACCTGAATGCTCCTCTCCATCTAACCATTGTTTTGGTGATGGAATGCTGTGCTCTAGCATAGCTGAGTTCCAAAAGCCTCCTGCAATACTGTCCACAACCAGGATGTGAGGAGAATGTATTGATCCAATACTATTGTCTAAGGGACTCCATGAATTCGAACTATCTTTTTTACGTAGATGTTTCCCAAGATATCTACAGAACTCTTCTCTCTAATAGCTAGAAAGTGGGCTGACTTGGTGAGTTGCTCAACGATCACCCAAATGGAATCGTGCCCCTTGGATGTCCATGGTAAGAATATCACGAAGTCCATCAATATTCCATCCCACTTCCACGTTGGAACTTCCAGGTGGTGAGAAAATCCCACTGGAACTTGGTGCTCAGCCTTCACCAGCTGGCATGTAAGGCATCAGGAAATGAACTCTTCTACTGCCTTCTTCATGCCTGACCACAAGAATCTTCCTCAGAGATCCTGGTACATCTTCACCACTCTAGGATGTACCACCCAGGGGGATGTATGAAACTCCCTCAGGGCCTCCTCTCGTGACACCACTTGTACAACAATGCGTCCTCTGAGAATAACTATGTGCTCACCACCTTGCGAATATCCATCAGGAGCATGACATGTGGATAACTGAGAAAATAAAGCCTCACAGTCGACATCCCCATGTTGTGCCTCCCTAACATGCTATAGGAGTTCAGGGGTGAAAACCATCAACTGATGGTAATCTGCATCCTCTCTATTCATGAAGGATAACTACAACGTGGCTAAATACTATGTCACCTCACTCAATAGCTGCGGGCTCGACCTTCAGCTAAGAGAAACCACCACCTTGTTCCCCTTCCAAGGAGTACAATTGTTATCGAAATCATAGTCCTAGAGGAACTCTATCCAACACCTCTGTATCAAATTCAAATCCTTCAGTGAGAAGAGGTACTTGAGGCACTTGTGGTTAGAGTAGACGATGAAACACTCACCCATAAGGTAGTGTCTCCACATCTTCAACGCGAAGACTACCACTAAAAACTCAAGATCATAGGTCACAAAGTTATACTCATGTGTCCTAAGCTACCATGAACCATAAGAAATCACTGCCTATCTCTGCATCAGGGCACAACTAAGACTGGTCCCCGATGCTCCACAGAAAACTACGTACTTGACACCCTCTTCCAGTTACCTCAAGATCAGGGAGCTCCTCAAACTCTACCTCAACTACTCGATAGCCTACAGACACTTCTCCTTCCACATGAAGGGTTTCCCCTTCTTGGTCATGGCTATCATCAGTGCTGATATTCGGGAGAAATCAGGAATGAATCTCTAGTAATATCGTTCCAACCTAGGGAAGCTTCTCACCTCCATCACGCTCCGAGGTGGCTCCCACGCTAACACTGCCTCCAACATGGTTGGGTCGACAGCTAATCCATCTTCTAAAATGAAATGTCCCAGAAAGTGGATCTCTCTAATCTAGAACAATAAATTAGAGAGCTTCCCATAAATTTTGTGCTCTCGGAGTACATCTAGAACCATTCGTAGGTGTATCGCGTGCACCTCCTCTGATGCCGAGTAAACAAGGACTTCGTCGATGATGACCACTACAGACCGGCCCATGTATGGCTGAAAGATCTCGTTTATAAGTCCCATGAACACTATGGGGGCATTCATCACGCCGAAAGGCATCACCAATTACTCGAAGTAACCATAGTGGAATCTGAAATCCATCTTTAGTATATCCTCCTTCTGTACTCATAACTGGTGGTAACCAGACTGAAGGTCAATCTTCGAGAACCACTGTGCCCCTCTTAGCCGGTTGAAGAGGTTGTCGATCCTTAGTAGTGGATACTTGTTCTTCACCATTACCTAGTTAAGGTGCTGGTAATCTAAACACAACCTCTAACTCCCATATTCCTTCTTGGAAAACAATACTGGGGACTCCCAGGGTGAAACTATATGTCTTATGAAACCCTTTAATTGAAAATACACCAACTAAACCCTCAACTCGTGAAGCACTATGGGAGCCATCTGAAATGCTGATGAGGAAATCAGTTTCATCTCAGGGTGTATGTCAGTGAAAAAGTTGATTTCCCAGTGGGGAGGTAGTCCTGGAACATATTCAAGAAATAAATCCACGTACTCCACCACCACTACTTAGAACTTGAAGCTCACTACATCTATGACTTCGAGGGTATGTCATGCCAACTAAAGAGTGATTATTTGTACCCTACTACTCATGAGTCCATTTTTTTCCTGAGTCTCCCTTTTACTGAAAAAGGAAAACCTCATCCCATCGCTACGGGCACACCACACTCTTCACCTAAAACTGTTAATTTGGGCATGCACGTAGGATAACCAATCCATACAGAGAATAATTTTGTAAGGCCTCAATACTTCCACCAAGAGGTTCCAACCAAAACTCTCACATCCAAGGGTAAGATCACAATGTCTATAAAGGTGCGTGATCATTGATTTCCCTCCCGTAGGTGTATCCAAGCATAAGGATCGAGTCTATGACTCTACCAGAATCGCAAGGTTTCACACAAGACACGTGTCAAGGAAGTAATGACTAGCACCTGTGTCTATAAGTATGGAAGATAAGGTAGAGAAGAAAAATATCATACCTCAGATCATCCCCGGAGTCCCAAGGTTGTACGCCATGACTGCATGTATCTTTCCCCACCCTTTTCCCACAGCTCTCTGAGCCTCGTGCGGACCTCCTGGGGGTGATGGTGGTGGAAGTAGATCGAAGTGTTTCCCACCATCAGAAACTCTCCCAGATCCCCTGACACGTCCTCCACCTAGCGGGTCTGTATGATCCACTATCTGTCTCTACCTTGGGGGTCCATCCACCGCCTCCCTGTTTGTTGCTTGACGGGTCAAACAATATCTAGAGAGATGTCCCCTACAGTCGCATGAGTAACATCACCTCTCATTAGATTGACTAGATCCATCCTAAGAGCGATGGACTTCCAAACCCCTGTCTTGGGTCCTCCTGTGACATCTCCCGCCTCCTGATCCCTGTGCCTAACATTGTATCCCTACTACCGAGGTGTCTGCACCTGTCTTCCTGCTACAGATTTCCGCCAGTTGTCTCTGCTCCACCAAGAAGCTCCCTATCACTAAGGACCGCTCGCTCGCTCCCAAATAAGTTTGAATGAAAAGAGGCATGACACTAGCTCAGATGTCCCGTCGTAGACCTATCTTAATGGTCCGAGATTTGATGTACATATTCCTGACCATATCCATTGAGTACCTGGTGAGGTTGGTGAACCTTGATAAATAGTCATCCACCGTCAAACTGCCTTGCTGAAGGTGAATAAGTTCTTGGATACACATTTCTCTCAGTGTAACTAGTGTGAAATCCTCCCTAAAGAGTCTCTCAAACTCTATCCATGTAAGAGTATCCTCATCGTGAGTATGTGTGGTTAGAATCCACCATCTTCCCACCAAACCCTGATGAAGGCTAGCTCCTAGGATCACTATCTGGTCTTCCCGTGTCCTCATGAGACAGAAAACTCTGGTCATCACCTCAAGCCAGTCCTCAGCTGCCTAAGGGTCGGGATCACCTCAGAACCTGAGGGGTCTCTGTCTCTGGAACTCATGGATTGTGGTCAGCCTGCGCCCCTCGCCTGTTGGTACTACATGTACCACTGGATGCTCCACTAGTGGTGGTATAACAGGTACACCACCTGGAGGAAACACCCAGGTAAATGGTCCCTATATCGAAGCCTCATCACTGAGGGGGTCATCCTGGTGCTCACGCTGCTAAATCCTGGCGGGTATGTGTCGTGGAGGCAACCTGTAAGGAACAAGATGTACCATGGTCAAAGAGTATATCTCGATAGCTGACACAAAGGACATGGTAAACACAACCCATTCTTATATGATGAATGTACCAATCTCTTATTTCCCCGCAACTACTTTTCTCATGTACCAAGTCGAAAAGAAGGTTATCGGAGTCCGGGTGTATGGATACGTCAGTGCCCGCACCCACCCTAGAGTCTCTGGCCTAAAAGCTGATCTCGAAACACTTAACACTATTTCACCAACCCAAACTCAAAGACTCTTATTTCTAAGATAGAATCGACCACCTCTGTTACAACTCTGTAATGACCCATCCTAGTGGGGTCCACACTGCAACTCCCCAAGATCTCCTCTAATAGGAAAGGGGTTGGTGACTAGCACCGAGTAGGAATAATACTAACATGGGAGGCTTTGATTAAGTACCAATACACACACACACATCTCGAAGCCCACAAATGCTGAAATCTAAAAAAATCACTAAGGATCAAAATGAATTCATACATCTAAACAAAACCAATAGAGTATGATAAGAAGTAAAGTAATGAATGTAAACGGGGCCAGAATAAAACACCACAAAAAAAACAAGAGAATAAAAACTACATAGTCCAACCTGTATACAAAAAGAGGTACTGAGACTGCTGCTCATAGCCGAAAGAACACCTCGGCCTATAGGGAACTCCGAAAGCTCAGTTCTATCCTGGTTCACCGTGGATTCTGTCAAAAGGATGCTTGTATGCACAAGACATAACACGTGCGGGAAAAGCCCGTGTAGGGGTGAGTATAAAAATACTCACTAGAGGACCCCAAAAACCACAAATAATTACACAAACGAATGTTACAATCATATCTATACATTATATGTCTACTAAACATATAATAGGCGAACCCAATCTAGATATACTCAAAACCCAAACCTATAGTCTAGAGACAAGTCACTCAACCACATTCCCCCACTAGGGATTCGGTTTAAAGATTCCACGAAGCACTCATCTAAGAGAACACACTCCACGAGTCTGATAGCTATGTTGATGTCTATCTGAGAAGTACTGTCTGTTAGGAAAAGTCACAAGAGATAGATACACTCATTCTGGTAGAAAACACTTCTGAGTGGAGAAAGATCATGATATAGAGATGAGGATCACTTCCAGGGCCTTGGCGGATACCTCGACTCATCCAAATTCAATTTCTAAGTATAGGATCGCCGCCCAATGGGGATATTCACATCGATACCTGACTCTACCAAGGGCCAGGAATGGATAGATGATCTCACTCTGGGCCTCTCAGAGGGATACCTTACTATGTCTTGGAAAGTCCAACTAAAGGGATCATACTCCTAAAAAAATAAATGATGCTTGACCTTTTGGGGAACAAGAAAAAGGGGTACTAACAAAAAAAAACATGTCCAAGATACGGTGGACAAGATGATCAATCCATGTACTGAGAAGTACACAACATTTAAAAGTGTCACACACCGTGTCTTCTGACCCTGGGTACTGCCTGTGTACGACGACCCAGGTCGTAAGGATGTACATGTAGAAGAAGGTATACACGATGTATAAGAGAGTGACACACCATGTTCCTCAATCCGGGGAGGGCTCCATGTACATTGGCTATGTGCCCGTATAGGGCTTCAACCCATGTGTTACAACTTGTGTATCAGGTACACGACATAACCCATACAGTCAGCCTGGTCTTACTGTGTAGTGGAGTACACAACCATGTACTCCATCCCGTGTCCATGTATCCCCAGGATACACACTGAGTCTCGTATAAGGACCCACACACCGTGTTCTTTGGGGAACACACCATGTCATCACTTCATGCACCACGAAACCCCATCTGCCACTTATCCGGACCTACCCGCTGTGTTCTTCCGGATACACACCTTGTGTTTTGGAAATTTCCAGAATCCCGATCCTCGATTGTCACGCCTCGGGTGGAGCTCCAATCTTTGATCCGACCATCCATTTTCCACAAAAAATGAATATTAAGGTCTCCCCGATGTTCTGAAGTCGTCTTCATTGTTTTCGGGCCTCCGATCGGTCTCGAAAATGCGTATCGATCCACCCGCATGAAGAACGCTCGAAGAATGGTCTCTCTTGATTCGAGCTGATTAGTCGTCTGACATTGTCGTCGCACCTCCATTGAGTCATCATGATGTTGGATCTCCAAATTGGGATCATTGTGTTGAATAATGGATGTACAATGATCCATTGTTTGTCTCCCCATGAAGAACGCGATGAACACAGGGTAAAAAGAGTGGGAGGAAATCCAAATCACCAAAAAAATAGGAACGAACCTCCACCTTCATTCTTCACAGCGTTGATCATATCCTATTAGAATGATTAAACAAAGAGAATAGAAACATGGATTTCAACATCATGGATTAATCCCCCAAAACAACCCAATAAAAACCCTCTCGAAAAAATGCACGATACGCGGGTCAACCTATTTAAGGGTTGACCAACATTCATCGTTTTATTTCAAAAACAGGGAAATGACGAATCGAAATAACAAACCCCTACCTCTGTCATCAATGAAGAGGGAGATCGGTCATCTGTTGGAATTCGATTTCACTGTGCAATGTTCCACGCGTCGTCATTTGTCAGCATCCATCAAAAATCCTCCAAGGATCCAAGAGGCTCACTCTCAATTCACAGGGTTATGAGGAAAACCTTACGAGCATGCCATAAGTAGGTATTTAAAAGGGAGGAATTAGGTCACTGCACAAAAAGGAAACTTTTAAATAAAATAAATTATTACTTTATTTTATTTCCATTAAAGCATCCAAAAACAAACTCTTGCAGCTGACCCAGACTGGTTGTTGTTAGGCCCCACCTAAGGTAAAGTCAATTCTCTGAACGCAATGGTTCCCTTAGATTTCTGATCCGAGCACCTATTCTATAGTTATTCCACTTTTTTAGGAAAACTGCTCGCGCACGCTGTTTAAAGTTTACATTAATTCAAACATTTATTCCGGGCTCTCCGAGCCTCAGAATTGCACGTCGTCAAAAGGTCTTGTCTTAAAAAAAATACATAGAAATTACAAGACATTACAACACAAACCTCATTTTGTGTCACTCTGTTTAAGAAATAATGATTATTTCTTAAGCTTAACACATCCTCAAATCACCACTTGGTCTCCTATACCATTCCATCACATCAAAAATAACTAATGATACTAATTTATAATTAATTTTTTCAATTTTATTCAAATAGGTATAATTTCATAAAAAATCACATGGAGTTAGAAAAATATCAAAACCACAAGAAATGGAATGTAATTCCCTTTTGATATAAACCTTCATCTAAGCCATAAAATCCCTCATTTATTTTCCGGAATCAATTTCCAATCAAATTCAATTTAATCAAACACCCTAAAAAATAATATGGAAATGTAACTCCAACGAAAATATGAACAAAAACATGAAATCATCCTCCCCGGATGTTCTCTATCAGCAATGAGAAAATTCTCCATAATTATCAGATGATTTGACCATGATACAATGGGATCTTCAAAAAAACCTAGTTTAAATGCTATTAAATTAGATTACAATAAAGGATGACATGGTAAAATGGACATGTTAGGTCAGGATGGTTATGATGAAGAAAATGACAAAAGAGGGTGGGGAGAATTGTGCACTTCAAAAACATTGATGAATTATTCAAACTTCTCCTATTATTCTGCAAACCATTATTTCTCTCAAAATGAGTTAGAAAGAAAAAATAATAAAGGAAATGAACACAATGATGTATAGTAGTTCAGGGCACAAAGACCCCTTAGTCCAATCCACCAATACTCAACTCCATGAGCCTGGTAATTTTATTATTAGGTCCTCTTATCATAAGAAATTTATATCCACAACTGATTAGTGGCAGTTTAAACCTTTTAATAACACTTTAAAAAGGCTTATACTTATTTAATAGGGAACTGTAAATCGACAACATAGTGTAAGAAGCTGGAAATTAACCCAAACTAAGTATGAGAAGTTGAAACTCCAATAAATCTAAAGTTATTGATTTGTTGAATGATACTAGTTCAACATCATATATAGTAGTAGCAACTAAAAACAGATATATTATATCCATAAAAGTAAAACAACAAAATAGATCTTCAATGTTGTGTAGGATGTATTCAAATAATAGCATATAAAACACAAGAATGATGTTTAAACATGTATGTAACCAGATTTTATCTTCAACAAATACATCATAGTTCTTGTAGAAAATGATATAACAATAAAGTGTAGTTGTAACGAAACCAACAAAATTAGGTTAATAAGATGTACGAAAACATGTATGTCTCCAAAGTGTATATAAGAAGGCAACAATGCATATATTTTTCTTATGTATAACTCTTATGTATATTTTTCAATAGTTTATATCTCTATGTATGTATATTAATCATCTCTCTTTTTAATGAAGAGAATCTTGACATTTATATAATAGGTCAAACAAATCTAGGTCAAACCAGTTCTATAAATATCGTATAATAAATCGTGAATATTTGAATTCAAATTATTTCAAGAGCACTATAACTTCCCATATGAATAGAAAAAAAACTATATTGAATACAATACATTAAAAATCATGATGAAACTTTTAATCAATCATTTCAAATCAAGGAAATTATATCTTATTTTTTCAAGACCATTGCAAAAAATCACGGATAATATCATGGATTTAAAACTCCATTGTTGAATACTCAAATGTAGGGTTTCTCCATGTAATGATAAATATGAAACAAAAAGTTGATAATGTAGGGTTGATATACCAAAAAAAATTTCGTCAAACATAGTGTTGAATCCAAACAGAGGGATTTTTATCCATACTTTTTGAACATCTTAGGGTTGCTGACCCATACACACTATTCTGAATGTCGAGTTCATTCCTTATGCATTATTCTGAATGAAGGGTTCATTCCTTACACTACACATACCAACGTAGGATATAGACATTTCTTCAATAATATATCAAAACAAATTTCCAATGATTCCAAGAATATTCCTTATATATCAATGAATAGAATATAATTCTTAAATAATTTTTCTGATGAATAATAATTTATATAAAAGGGAATTAATGTAAATTCATTAGAAACAAAAATCTGGGATTTTTTTAACATAAAAACCAAAAACAAATTTCTAAATTTTTTTATCCAATACATACTTAATAGGATAAAGATGAAGGACATACCTAGAATATACTAATGAAATGATGGGTCTATACATTTTTTAAAAATATGGTGGAAAAACCATTGCAGCGACGCCCCTGGGGCCATGATGCAATGCCCATCACCTAAGATTGACTTTCATAATAACCAAATTTTTATTGTGAAAAGGCCCAACCTCAAAAACTTGTAATGGAACATCATAGGAACCCATGAAATAATCAAACTTTGGGGGTTTTCTGGTGGACCTACCTCCCATACAACTACCATAATGCAACCCTCTTTTTGTGAAGTGATCTCCCCTATCATGAAAAATCAAAAAGGAAATACATAAGATAATACCTCCACCATAGCTTTTCACTTTGACTATGCTAAAATTATCTTACTGCCTTTAGAATCAAACTCAAATGGATATCACTAAACCAGAGCACCATACATTGATGTGGTCTGATACATCCATCCAAAATTCGCAATGGGGGTCACACTAGCCTTGCTCTAATGTTCACCAAAGCTCCCAAAACATGTCCCAAGGCTCGATTTACTTCCTAAAACCTATCATTGAGTTTATAAAATATTTATAATTTTGATCCAAATCATGGTTCTAAGAACATCCCATGTTTCATGACTAAAATTAAAATTCCATCTAAATTTCACTATTTATAAAAACACAGGTCCTTAAATTTTGATTCCATATTTAATAAAGTGATTGATATTATTGGATACATGGGATGTCATGTAAGAGTAATTAAAATAATTTATATTATCAATGTAATTTATGGATATTACATATTTACTTTAATCCCAATGTATCTATTATTTATGGAAGAAACATAATAATGGTTTAAGTAGATAATCTACACTTTATTAAAGATTCCTATGAAATATGATATCATGTTGGTGTTGAAAAGTTAGAAAAACCCCCAAATAAACTTGTTTCAAATACACATAGAAATGGTTTAGGAAAGATAAATTAGTAGGGGAATTTAAGTGATGTTTTAATTTCTCTCATGTACACTCAAGAGAGGCATGGGGGAGTTCAATGTAAAATTACATTATGAGTTCTATAGGTGTTTAAAGTCTTAAAATATTAATTTAAAATGTTAAAAAAATTATAAAGATCATGAAATCAAAGGATAAATCCAATTATAATATTCTTAAAAATATTTGAAGATAAATTTTAATAGTTTATTAGAAAAATGTAGCGGGAAATCCTTTATAGGAATTTTTTTTATAAACTTTATTCATAGATAGAATGGGATGATAATTTTTGAAATTTCATGGAGAAATCACTTGCTCCCATTATTTTTCAAAAACATGTTTAATATGTTATTAGTGAAATTAAATAACAGAATGCTTATATTAGTTTATTAGAAGACTAAACATGAGTGTTCACTTTTTAGGATTTAAAATCAAAGAGATAAATTAAATAAATTTAAAAATACAAACAAGGAATTAAATAAATTTCCATTTTAAAAGGAAGAATATATGAAATGATTATAATAAGAACATGAATTAATTATAGATTATAAAATAAATGAAAATATTATTGAACATTGAGTGAAAATTGAATAATGGGTAAAAAAATTTAATAACCATACTATAATGTTTTAATAAATAATTTTAGCAAGAGAAGATCTAGAATATGATATTTTCGAAACTATAAGAAATATGGAATCTAAAATAAATTTACTCATCAATAATAGTTATCTAATTTTTATAGGTTTTAATAACGAACAAGCCTATTAACATTTTATAAGGAATCAATGAATTTTAATACTATTTTAACAGCCAAAGATCTAATATGATTGTAATAATGGGTTTATGATATGATTATTACACTAACCAATGCAATAATAAAGAAAATAAGACTAAATTCGTGGATAAATACAAGGTTAATGTTGTTTGGAAGGAACTATTATTTAATGTGAAGTTCGATTTTTCACCAAAGATAAGTTTCCATTATCATTTCTATTAACAAAACATAAGTACATAAGTATAATAAGTGAGATTAAAATGTTAATATAGTTCTAAAGTAATTTCACTTGAATAGAGTTAAATTATTCCTTAGATATTTATTTCTTTGTAAAGAGTATAGTCAAAAATAATTTTTTTGCCCAAAATATTTTGGAAGAAGAGTTTATAGAAGAGATATTATACTAATAAGTCAAGTGAGGAATGAAATTGATTTCTAAGTGATAATCTTTAACCATGTTTATATGATAAATAACATGGGAAACAATTCATATTTGATATAAAAAATAAGTGTGTTTCAAAAACCCTTGATTCATATTTTATCTTGGAAATAATTGAATTAAATAGAGGGAAATATAAGGGGATATTATTGTTGAAAAAACATTAAAATCTAGTGACAATAAAACTACATGGTTATGTTGTATATTTCCCTAAAAAATTAAATAGAAAATTATTTTTCACATGTTTTGGTTAGTTTCCAATGGGGTTTATCTGAGGAACCAAAAACACCCAACCATTATAACATCTAAGATATGGACCTACTTTCCAGTGGTAGTAGATCCCTGTGCACTTTACCGATGATTCTTAGAAACTCACACTAGTTGAGTGGATGGGTGGTCAGGCTCAACAAACTTTTTTGGTAGAATTGTTTCCAAATCAGGGAGTCTCTTATAGATTTAAGTCAAATTTATGAATCCTTTATTAAATCAAATCTAAGGCTAGTCACCATTCACATATTTAATCAATCATGAATACATATGGGAGTAAACATCAGTATGTATAATTGGGTGTACATAAATGGAACCATCTGTATGTATATGATGTTATTTGTTGATATATCTATCAATCTATATTAGAGGTTCTCTATCTCATTTCATTATTTACTTATTTATTATTATTTTTAAATAATAATGATTTAAATACTCATAATTGGGAACTAGGAATTTTTTTCACCTAAGGAGGTGGTTGGTGTTTTTGAGTCAATATCAAACCCATGAGAAGGTATTTGTTTATATCCTCATAAAGGGAATAAGAAACCACATAGTTAGGCCCCACTTAATGGGACACATCATACCTTTAGAGGTCACGTGAAAAGGACAAAATCATGAAGTTTAACACCATGTTGTGAGGAATTATTGGAAAAGAATTCCTAGAAAATGTTTATGCTGTACTTTCACATGAGCATCTATTTTCGACTAACCCCATGGGGAATAATTCATTAAGGGAATGTATTGATAATACAAGGAATGTGTAACTATGAATATTTCTCTCACTGAGAATATAGACCATTAAGGAAGATATGATTGGTCATGAAAGTAATATGGACCTATAGGTGAATATTTTTTCATACTAGGAACATGTCCTAGTGAGGATGACGGTGGACTGAAGGTGTTGGGTTTGAACCATAGGGATGATTCCTATGTAACATGTTGGGATGAGAATAAAATTCCATATAGTTTGGATATTTTGGTTCTTACACATATTAGGGAGGTCCATGGTTACATCATTGGAAATATAGACCTCTAAGGGTTTGTCTCGTATAAAATATAGTCCTTTGAGTGGATGATAACACAATTTGGGGATTACACCTACTGGGGATCCATTTAATAGTTATAATTGAGGTAGTTTCATGATCACTACTAATCTCTTAGCTCACATGATTCATGCTTGGAGTGGGAAAAAAGTTGTAGAATAAGATCACAATGTCTCATAATCATGTTTGGGAGGGACTTACACCAGAATAAGAAGAACAGGTTGAACTTTATTAATATTCCAATGGTGGGTGATGGTGGGGTTGTGGATAAAAGGAGGAATATGATATCCTGAAAGAAATTCTTGGTGATTACTCTAGTAGTGATGTTCAAGATTGAGAGTTTTCCTCATTTTCTAGTGGACGATGGCGAGGATATGATGGGGGAATAAAAAAGAGAGGTATGGATTATCTATTAACATCCTCCTAACTATCTTATAAACCCAATTAGGTTCTTATATATCCATATGTGTATGGACAAATTCTCTTCACATTTTTATGCAGTAAGAGGGATGAATTCCACTGCCAAAACTGGTTCCACCATCCCGAATGATGGGATTATCATTTTCACGAGAATACCTAATTTTTAGCATTAAAAAGATCATAAATACTTGGTATGTTAAATTTAGGAATTATTTTACAATGGTAGTTAATGATTGTGAGAGAGACACACAAACTTTTGTCTTCCCCAGGATAGATGGATCCTATGGCTCTGGGGGAGGTCTCAGTGATGAAATTATTTAATCTTGGTATTGGTCATAGGGAGTAATTTTCGCAGTTCTTAGAGGGTCCTATATGAATATTAATGCTATGTGGGATGATGTTAGTGAGTAATAAATTGGAAAACCCCTAAAGATGTTCCATTCCAAATAATTTTCTCACTATAGAGGATGTGGAATCCTGATGGGTTCTTATAAAAAAAGGGAATTCTTTTTGAGAGATTTCCGTCAAAAATGAATGGGGGACCCCTTTTGTGGGTGACCTGATGGGTCCTTTTCTCATGAAGGTTATCCCTTAGTGGGTGGGGGATTTTAGTCGAGGATATTTTTTTCGGGGCCCATGAATCCTTTATGATACATGACAAGTGAATTACTTACCTAAATAGAACTCTCTTGCTTAGTCTTCTTTGGTCTTCTCCTCTTTTCTTTCTATCATCTCTACATGTAATCTTAGTGATAACATCAGGTAATTATAGGGAACTAGAAAAAATATTTTCTCATAATAGATAGTATCCTTCATATCATACCTAGAACTATGTGATGGGAAATGAAATCATCACCTCGTTTTCAATGGATTTTCGTTTGTTGGGTCGATCAGGCCATTGCCTCACACTAAAAATGAGGTGGTAAGGTGACTACCTCATACCAAAACAAATTTTTGTTTATAGATGGTGATATTAATACATCACAAAACAAATAAAAATCATTTTATAGGGTGATATTGTTTCCTCAATACACAAAAAAAATCATTTTCGGGGGGGGGGGGGGGGCATGATCTTACCACCTCATGCTGAAAACAAAAGTTATTTGCATAGGGAATGAAATTACCTCCTCTCTCTAATTTTTTTTGTTAGGATGCCAAGAGAAGTGGATATCCCACATAACATGTGTGATAAAGTTTAAGGGGGTAAATTATTTTTTGTTTCTAATAATTTTACAATTTTAACTCCATGTATCATTTACATCGATTGATTTTGGATTTCTAATATTCATAATAACTTTACGGGACACTTTGGGAACTTTTCCAGCACATAAAAATTCCCACTGTGGGAATGGGGTCTAATAGTCATGAATATGAGACATTTTTTAGGAACAAATCATCTTAGTACAATGAGTTTTGATGTGTATGTGGATCATATGGAGGGCCCACACCTATAAAAAGTTTATAGGATGGATTCATTTTTCACATAGTGATAAGTACTTTGCAGCTAGTTTTGAAATATCAACATAAAGTACTTTCTAGGTACTGAGCACCATTTAAGACTGAAATCTTGAAGTACCATCATCCTTAAACTGGTATTTCCATTAAAAAATATTGTGCTTTTCAGTAGAATTATTTATACATAGAAATCATAGAGTCATCATAGTCACATAAAAGCTTGGTGGGTCGTATAACACCGTATGTGTCCCGCACAGTGTTTATTTTTTTATATAGAAATGAATAATTTGATATATTTTCCTTTTAACATTATGATATTTTAAAAGGAAATTATTTATACAACAATGTATAAGATACACCACATCAAGCTTAAATAAACAACTTAATTTTATTATTTAAATGTGACCGTTATAACATAGCCATTAAATTTTATAGAATAAATAGGAAGAACGAATTTATGAAATAAATTTTATTTAAAGTATTCCAATTACGGTAATTTAAATTAATTTTTTAGTGGAATTTAGTATAAAAATATTTTAAAAATAAAAATGGAATTTTAATAAAAAAACTGTTTTTCATTGGGTTTTACCAGTTTGATTTAAAATTAGATTTAGAAACATATGTGAATTGAATTTTGAAAAATTGATTCCATATTTTGAATCATAAGAAGAAAATTTAGTAAATAGGTCCCATTGGTTTTTTAATAGGAACAGTAGCTTTAGTAAATTTTATTACCATGACTAAGGGAAAATCTAGATATTTTGTGTAAAAATAATATTTTAAGGATTAGAAAATTAACCTATAAATTTCCCAAATTTTATTGGATAAATTTAATTCGAACCGTAAAACCTAAAGATAGAAATTAAATTGTTTAATAAATTTTGGTCCAGGAATATGACTTATATATTATTTAAATAAAAGAAAGTCACAAAATATCACATTCTTTGACTTAAATATCTTATTTGTGTCTAAATGGAGAAAAAGGTAGGTTATGAATGAATTTAAGTGTCCATTTTTAACTTAATAAATTTATTTTCATGATATAAATTTAGTTATGTATTTTTAGGTCACTTTGATTAGATTATGATTTTTAAAATATTTTATTTAATGAAAATTCAATGATGTCACATTCATTTTATTAATAACTATAATATTTTTAATATTATGATATCCATAAGATATATTATACTATAAATATTATTTTTAAATTTAAAATAATTATCTACATCATGGTACTTTATTTTTAATTTTTACTAAGGAAATATTTTTTTAAATAATTTCACAATGATGATGTAATAATTTTTCAATTAAAGAAATAAAAAAATAAATGATATTAAAAATATATATAAAAATATATTTTGCATTAATTACTGTTCTCCACTAATTTTATAGATTATTATAACATATTAGGGGTATGTTAAATTAATTTTCTTGAATTTATATTTTTTTTGTGATTTTAATAAAGTCAATGTAATGAATTGTGTCAAAATTGTCACCAATGACATTTTATAGAAATAATATTATATTAAATTATTTAAAAATAAAAGAAATCATTCAAAAGAAAAAAATATTATTATATGGTCTAAAATTTTATAAATATTTCATTTATGGTTTAATTTAAACTTTATTTTTAAAAAGTATGACCATTTAATTTTGAGAAGGTTGTTACCATATTTAAAATTAAAATAAGTTAACCAAGGGTTAATCAAAATTAAAAGGTTTAAAATAACTACAAAAAACAATAAAAATAATATTGGTTGTTGATATTACAACATTATTGTATCTTATATTTGAATGGATTCCCATTTTTGGTGTTTTTATTGTAAATTAATTTATTATAATTTTATCTTTTGTGAATTTCCAAAGTTTCCTCTCACCTAAATTATAAAAGGGAACTCTTCCTTTACTTCAATTCACCACCTTATGCAATTTAAATATACCAAAATATTTCTATTCATATTATAAAAGTACTTATTTAAGTTATTTATGTTCTTTTCCTTCCAAAAGGATAACCCTAGATCCATTAAGATGATATTAATGAAAGTCCCACAAAGAAGAGGGAATGGTCTTGTTCTACTCCTTCAATTTTATTTCTTCTTCCAATTCCACCTCATGCCTTTTTCCAATTGATTTTAATAGATATATTATAATATATACATTTATATATTATTATGATTATAGAAAAACCATAATCCACCTTTTATCCATCCTATAAAAAACAAAATCACCAAACATGCATATGTGCGACATACCATCTCCACACTATGGCGTGATTTATTTTTCATCACCACTTTACATAGATGGTTATAATGTTGGAAATTATAAATATATATATTAAATATTACATGAATATTATTTTGGATATGATGGAATAATGGCCTCTTTAACCATATTCAATCGAACGAAGTCATTTTGGACTTATGAATCGAATATCATCCAAACATCCGATGTGAACTTAAATGATTATTAACATGGTAATAAGTGATATAAAAGGAATAATAAGTGATATAAAAGGAATTATGTAGTGATAAGATTACGTGTAAAATTATTTTTTTATCTTATGTTGCACTTTCACCTATATTGATTTATAATGGATACACACAATCAAATCATTTGACTAATGATCACTTCAATGATAAGATATTTCAATGGGAATTTATTTAATGTTTTTTAGTTTTCTTTTTACAAAGGTCAAATGAATTTTGTTAACATATACATCATGAATGGAATTTCCATATTTCATGATTATTTAAGGATTTAATGTTTCCTTTATAATCTCTCACAATTATTTTCAATGAAAATTGTCTCATTTTATGTGCATGATTTTTATATTTTGAAAGTGATTTTTACAAAAAAGGGATATTTTGGTATCCCAAAGTTATTTATAGATGGATTTAAAATATTTTCCATGGGTTTTTATTAATGATATGGTTCTTGTAAATTATATATTATGGGTTATCCTAGATATTAATGTGTGTTCCTGTTATTTCTTATGTGATGGGTGTACTCAGATAGCACTCTAATGCATTAGGTAATGATTGATTTCTCCTGAAAATTATATTGGAAGTTGTTTGTATGGTTATTCTTATTTTAAAGGATTTTTTATAAGGGTTATATAATAGTTACATGATGATGATGTCCCAAGACACCAACATGACTTTAATATGATTGGTAATGAGTTTTCATGGAAATAATTTGGTTTCAAAAAAGGTGATATAATGATATTCTTTAAAATATTATTCTTTTTTTGGATAAAAATGTATTTTTCTATGAAATATTTTATGGGTTTTCACTGGACTAATAATTTCCTTTCTTTTATTTCCCTTACCACGATTTTATTATCACCCAATATTTTAAAATATTTTCACAAGATTTAATAGGGAATAGGGATAAGGATAAGATCAAGTGGTAAATGGAGAAGATTTTTCATGAAGAGTGAATATGTTTTATTTTAATGAATTTTGATTTATTAAAAAATTGATACTGTGTACATGTTTCAACCAATAATTTATGGGTTTATCATGTATGATTTAGTCCCAATTATCTAAAAATATGAACCTAAAATATCTTAGGGAAATAAATAAAGTGAATTATATTTGAATTAACTAGATTATGTAATGTTTAATGGTAGGGTCCTTTCATACATCTATTTAATTTGATTATTATAGACCTTACATAATTTTTTTGCTTCTGTTTTTAGAGATAATTGGTCAGCATATAAGGCACCTATTCAGTTTAATAACCTATATTTAGAGGATAAATATTATTTTTGGTAATATTGAGGCCGAACCTTGATACTATATTATTACTTGAGATAAAATATTAAAGAATCTTATTATTCCCGAGTTCTATAGTTAACCATTTTTAGGAAAGCTTCCTCAGTACTTTTGGATTGTAAGAATACCCTCTGATCTTGATGTATTAAATTTTTTTTCCATCAACATGGTTCAAATTTTACCTGAACTGTACTAGAGTATATATATATGCCACTAGAATGTTATTCCCAAATTCAAGTCATGAGAGTGTCTTCATTTTTAAGTGATATTCATTGTCTTGGGATAACCGGGATAGTCATGATATTTCCGTATGACTTACTTCTTAAACTATTACTCCATATTTAACATTTTGAGGGATTTTTCTAAAAGAGGGGGGAGTTCTAAGTGGGACATATTATCTAATGGTAGTTTCTCTATTGAATAGGTCTTGTATTTTTTGGAACATTACAACTACATAGAATATTTTGAATGATTGGAGGTCATTGGGTGGTACAAAGCCACACGGGTTTATCAATTTCCAATGTATCTATCAACTTGCCTCAAACCTAAATTGATTCACTATTAGTGTTCAAACACTAAATCATTTAAACTAGAACATGGTGAACTCAATATTTTATTATGGGATATCTATCCAATAGAAATAATCCTGATTCCTGGGAGGATGCAAGATGATTTCTTTCCTATGGTTAACACATTAGAACATGATGAACAGATTCATCCCAGAGAAATATACTTATTAATTTCAGTAGAGAAATCATTAGGTAAACCTATTCATAATTTCAAAATTATTATATTCTATGGATGGGAAAAAATATTCTACTAACCTCATAGACTAATACTAAATTACAGATATAACCAGACTCGCTATATCCAGTAATTCTGATGTGTTCTTGGATAATACTGGGCCACTCTTCAGGCATGTAAATAAATGGAATATGGTTACAATATAATGAATAAAATCTCTCTAGATTTTATGTTTTTATAATTATTTTCCATGTTTCTAAAAAATTTATTTTTTTTATTCCATGATGCATACTCAGGTGTTGGGGTTAGTAAATTGATGATGAAATCCACATTAACCCAAGGACTAGCCATAAATTTCATTGTACCCACTCTTACTCAGATTTATAAGTTGTAGGGTTATGTGTTAGAAGGATGGTCACCCTATTGAATTAGTGAATCATTATAATTTTTATATATTTGTTTTGTGGAGATATTTCTGTGTTATGAATACTGATGTACCACAACAATTCCTTCTTCTATTCTCACACAAAATTACTTTATATTATGACCATTTTTTCTGAAAACCAATGGTTCCTATGAAATTATTGAGCTACTGATGAAAACCCTTGAAATTATTTTTACTACTAACTTTTTACCTTCTGAGATAGTAATGTATAATAGTGGGGGAGCTTCCGAAGAATAATATTACAACATCTCATTTGAAGATGGATTTCAGAACTTTCAAATAGATATAATGATTGTTCATGAACCATAGACCCACTATAGGTTCACATGATAGTTTAGATACTTAGAAAAATCTTCATCCTTGAATATCAATGGGTTTAAGGAATATTTTCATTCATCCATCCACCATCACATTTGGTTGATGTAGATATGGGGGGATAATTTGTTTGAGGATTCTAGTACCTCCCATTGGTTCTCTAGAAAACCTTTTCACTAGAGTATTACTAATCATGGGTGGAGTATTATCTGGATAGCCTATTAGGGAGATCAGTTTGATGGGTAATTAAACCATTTATTTTAATGGGACCCTCATTTTCCATGAATTTAATGACACACTCTAAATCAGAAGATCATATGCCTAAACATTTGAAGCAATGTGAGGATCTTTTGTCTTCAATTACCCTTCACATTAGAAGTGGTACCACCCCCATTTTTTTGGCCAACATCATTGGTTATTTAACAAAAATTTCTCCCACTAAAATGGAATAGGAAAATTCATCACTAGGCATCGGGATTACCAAATCAATCCCTGAATTTAAACAATAGGAAAAGGTGTAGGGTTTGCCTATGACTATGACGTTGATTCAGTTAAGACAGTATATAGTGAACCAGATTCTAGATTATATTAATATTGTATCAGGTGAAGAGAGGAAATAGCTTAATGAAACCCTTAAATGTGATTCTATATATAAATTTTTTTGGTTCCAAATTTTATCTATTACCATGAAGACTACTTTAGAGAAGAATGTTGACATGTTAGAGAGACCCTGTCAACTCTTCCTTGGATTTGGCATGGATGGGTTCAAATATTAGAATTTTAATTTCCTTATCCATTGTGTTCTTATTTCTCAGGAGGATTTGGAATCCTTAGAATGATATATCATCTAATTTAATCTTTCCCAACATCACATGGATGCTTTGAAAATAAGTTTCTAGGGAGATGATGTTACGACCTGCCCTCGGGGCCCGTGTCGTGACTACCCCAAGCCCGCCTTACATAGGTCAGGGGCTGGCAAGTAGAACCAAAGGCGTAAATCCTGATAAAAGGGAAGACATTGCCTTTATAAAAGTAAAAAACACAACAGAGTATGAAAGATAAAGTAAACAATAAGTAAAATGAGTACAAAAGTAAGTGCTGAAAAGTAAATGGGCCAGAATACAAACCCAACTGAAAGTACAATACAAATGAAAAGAAAATACAGCAGCAGTAAAGTAAATCACCAACCACCGAGTCATCCTACGGCTATCCCACCTGAACGGTGGGTACAGATGATCTCCTCAGCTCCTCGGGTCCGGTCGTCTCCTCCGTGTACACCCCGCTTGATAGTCCACCTCCGGGTACCGTCCCGCTCTACAAGCCTCAACCACGATCAACGCTATCTGTCGTCTACAACCAACACAACGTAGTGCGGGCAAGGCCCATGCAGGGGTGAGTATACGATACTCAGTAGGGACCCTGAGACCCCTGAAGGTCTCCCAGAATCCACAAATGATAAACCACAAAGGAAGGATACAAACACGAAGTATCAACCAACTCTACTTAGGTATATGCCCATACATATTACAAAGTCATCAATTCCAGTTTGGTTCCAACTCACGAGCCCAAGTACAACCCAGTCCACACAGGAAAGCAAGTCAATCATATAGATGATATAGATTGAAGTCACGTCTCATCTCACATAGGTATAATTCTCACTAAGAGGGGTGGAGATGATTAGATATAGCCTCTAAATCATCTCCTCTTCCGAACACACATAGGATCCAAGTACAGAAGTCATCGCTGCCGAACCCACAGAGGATCCAAGTATAGCAACCATCATAGCCAAACCCACGTAGGATCCAAGTACAGTCTTCATCGCTACCGAACCCATGGAGGATCTAAGTACAGTCGTCCTCGCTGCCGAACCCACAAAGGATCCAAGTACAGTTGCCATCATCGTCGCAGTCACAGCCAGCTCTAGGGTTCCCGCACACAGTATGATCGATTCCGAGAGGGTCCACTCCACGAGCCAAAAGTTCAATACTTCAACTATCACTAATTCGAGAGTTGATGTATCACAAAGTTCTGTCTCATCAATAGAAACTCAACGCGACAGACGGTGCGTCAATCAGACTCCTGGTCTGAGAGTTATTGGCTTTTTCGTCCGAGGGGCCCTATTGGTTTTAAGCTACAACCAACCTGATCATTACTCCATCTACATCCAAACCTCGAGTGGAGTAAGCCAAAATATCCTTCTCACTAAGAGGAATTCAATGTAACTGACAGCACGTCATTCAGACGTCCGGTCGTTAAGTTATAAGCGTTTCCGCTCCAAGGGCCCAGTTGGTTTCGGGATCGAACCAACCAGGACATACCCAAACTTTACTAAAAGCTTGATTGTATTATATATAAACGACCTTCTCGATCCAAGGATCCCAACGCAACTAACGGTACATCGATCAGAGGTCTGTAGTCCATGATATGGGCATTTGAACGAATATGTCTGAAAATAGGGGGTTTAGGCCTGGTCCGACTCGGCCCAAAACCCCCTGGGTCGGCCTGACCCGGGTCCAGGTCCGGCCCATTTGGGCACGACCCAGCTCGGAAGCCGGCCGCGGCTCGGCATTCGGACGAGCTGGGTGCGAGGGGGGGGGGGGGGGGGGAGGGCGCCCCCTGTTTCCGAAACGGCGGACCCTAAGGGGTCCGCCCTTTTTGATGGCCGGGGGTTTCAACCCCCCGGTTTTTCTAGAAAATGGCCGGCCATTATGGATGGCTGGTTGAATCGCCACAGGACCTGCGGGGTTCCCGAATCTTGGAGCACCAGTGGCCGGTCGAGCCTGGCCGCCCCTGCTAGTGACTGCCGCGGCCTTAGGCCGCGGCTCCCGTCCGACCAACGCGGCGCGACGGCACCGCGCCCCTCCGTCGTGGCCCGCTACAGTCACGACCTCCTTCAGTCGCACCGTGATCCACCACTGCGGCCCACTCTGGCCGCGGTCCTCTTTATTCTTGCGCGGTGCAACGACACCACGCCGCCTTCACCAAAATCATCAATGAAGACCAACAATAAAAAGGGGAGGAGGATCGGCCGTGTTTGTGCGGTCCGATCTCCTCCCGTTATGATGATAACAAGCGGCCAAATTAATCAATTTAGAAAGTTAAATTAAACATGAATGAAGAATTAACCCCTACCTCACAAAGTAATTCACGGTTTTCAAGCGCCGCAAAATATGGTGTCGTTTCCGTCATCGATGGTGTGCACCCAAAGAAATGTATTCTTCTCTTTTTTCATGGGAGAAGAAGATGATTTCACATTGTTGGAGAACTCCCGTGTCGGTGTCTCCTCCCTTTTCGCAGAGGAGGAAGGGAATGGAGAAGCCAGGGTCGCTAATTCATTCATCACATGAGGATTGATGTTCTTCGATAAAGAAACTTCCTTCTCCTTTCTCTTAAGACCAAAAATGCCAAACAAAAATAAAATAAGGCCCTTCCTTATTTTATTTACTAAAGCCAAGCATTTCAAATTTTGAGAAACAAACACTTAATTCAAATTATTAATTAAGTGTGAGTTGGCTAGCATTAAAAATTGAGAGAGTGGGGAGAGGAAGAGTCACCCACATAAAAGAGTGGTTTAACATGTTAATAAGAGTTACCAACTTTAATAGGGGGTTAGAGGAGTTAAAGGAAAGTGAAGAGTTAGGGCTCGTGTGGGCCCCACCTCACCTTTATCCTCTCAAAAGTAGTTAGAAACCAGTGGGTCCCACCCCAACTCCCACACATAGGATATAACCACTTTGAAAAAGAAATAAAATTGCACACAATTTTATTTACTTCACATTTAATACTCAATTTTAACAACTCCTCCCGAGAAAACACACCTTCGAGAAAGGTCCTATTAAGAAAATACCGCCGCTGCGGTTTCATCGGTGCCCTCAAATATCGATTCCAAGCACCAGTTCAAAAGATAGAAAAAACTCGCTCGTTCATTCACTGAACGTACCCGAGCTAAAGTTTGGAAATTGATTCCGGCCACACCGGGCCTCGGAATCAGGTGCCGTTATAAACTGCATACTCGTAAAATCCCAAATAATTTAAGAAAAAAACATTCCTTGAAATTTACGGGTCTTTACATTACTCCCACCTCAGGGATTTACGTCCCCATAAAGATATATCACAAACTAGGGGAAAAAATGAGGGTACTAAACACGCATTTGAGTCTCCCTCTTCCATGTGCTCTCCTGGAGGTTCCCGTGCTGCCACCTGATGTGCACTTGAGGAATCGACCATCCACGTAGGACCCGCTCCTGTCGATCCTCGATCTCCACCGGGACCTCCGCAAAAGTTGCACCTTCATCGATTTCCAGCTCCCCGTGATCAATGATATGCGTCAGGTCATGCACGTATCTCCTCAGCTGAGATACATGGAAGACGTCGTGAACCCGGTGCAACTGAGGTGGAAGAGCCAGGCGATAAGCCACCTTGCCTATCCTGCTGAGAACCTTGAATGGTCTGATTAAGTGCGCAGATAACTTGCCGCCCCGGCCAAATCTCCATAATCCACGCCGAGGTGAGACCTGTAAGAAAACGTGGTTGCCATCCTCTAACTCTAGTGGTCTCAACCTCTTGTTAGTATAGGACTTCTGTTAGCTCTGAGTAGTCCACATCTGCTCCTGGATGATCTGAACCTTCTCCGTCATGGCCTGGACCATCTCTGCTCGTACTAGTGCTGACTCCCTAGGGTCTGTCTAGCATAGAGGTGATCTTCAAGGTCGGCCGTACAATGCCTCGTATGGTTCCATCCCGATGGTGGAGTGGTAGTTGTTGTTGTACGCAAACTCCACCAAGGGTAGGTGATCCTCCCAACTGCGACCAAAGTCGACGACACATGCACGGTGGATGTCCTCGAGATTCTGAATGGTCCTCTCTGTCTAACCATCCGTCGTAGGGTGAAAGGAAGTGCTCAGGCATAGCTGCATCCCAGATGCCTCCTACAACCCCTTCTAAAGCCGGCAAGTAAAGCGAGCGTCTTGATCAGAGACGATAGTCGATGGGACACCATGAAGTCGTACGATCTCCTAAACGTAGGGGCGTCCCAAGCTCTCCACTGAGCCCTTCTCTTTGATAGGTAAAAAGTGGGCCGACTTGGTGAGTCGGTCTACGATCACCCAGATGGAGTCATGTCTCCTGGAAGTACGTGGAATCCCTGTCACAAAATCCATAGATATCCCATCCCACTTCCACTTCGGGGCCTCCAAGGGCTGTACCAAGCCTGCTGGTGCCTGGTGGTTTGCCTTCACCTGCTAGAAAGTGAGACATCGTTAAATGAACTCTGGAACAACCTTCTTCAAACCTGGCCACCAGTGATGTCATATGAGATCCTGGTACATCTTTGCTACTCCTGGATGTACCTCCAATGAGGAAGTGTGAAACTCTCTCAACACCTCCTCCTGTAATGCAACTGGTACCATGGTACGTCCTCTGAAAAGGATGTCGTGCTCTGGTCCTTTAGATAATCCATCAGGTGCCTGCCCTATGGAAATCTGAGCATGTCGCGTCTCACAGTCAACGTCCCCACGCTGCACCTCTCCAACCCACTGAAGTAGTGAAGAGTGACTGTGAGGGACTGTAGAAAGGCTATCCCATCCCTATCCATGAAGGATATCTGCAACGCGGCTAGCTGCTCCATCACCTCTTCAAGTAGATGGATGCTCTACCTCCTGCTGAGAGAATCAACTACTATGTTCCCCTTCCCAAGAGTATAGACTATCTCAAAGTCATAGTCCGGAAGGAACTCGATCCATCGCCGCTATCTCAGGTTCAGGTCCTTCTGTGAGAAAATTTTCTTGAGACTCTGGTGGTCAGATTAGACAGTAAAGTGCTCGCCCATCAGATAGTGATGCCACATCTTCAAGGAGAAGACCACTACTGCTAACTCCAGGTCATGGGTATCGAAGTTCTGCTCATGCTGCCTCAACTGTCGTGAACCATAGGCGATCACTGCCCACTCCTGCATTAGGACATACCCGAGTTCGGTCTCTGATGCATCGTAGTAAACTACGTACCCTACTCCCTCCTCAGGTAGCCTCAAGATGGGCGCACTAGTCAATCTCTGTCTCAGCTCCTCGAAGCTCTGCTGACATCTATGTAACCACACGAAGAGTTTCCCCTTATTCATCAAAACTAAAAGTGGTGCTGCAACTCTGGAGATGTATGGCACAAATCTTTGATTGTACCAAGCCAGACCTAGGAAACTCCGCACCTCCGTCACGCTCCTGGGTGGCTCCCAAGCTAGCACTGCCTCAATCTTCGCAAGATCTACCGCAACTCCCACCTCAGAGATGACGTGGCCCAATAAGTGTACCTCTCGAATCCAGAACTGACACTTTTAAATCTTACCATAAAGATGGTGCTCTCGGAGTGTATCCAGTACAACCCGCAAGTGATAGGTGTGCTCCTCCTCAGTAATCGAGTAAATCAATATGTCGTCGATGAAGACCATGAAAAATAGATCAAGGTGCGACTGGAAGATCCTGTTCATGACACTCATGAACACTGCTGGAGCGTTGGATAGGCCGAAAGGAATAACCAAGAACTCATAGTGGCCATACCGACACCTGAAGGTCGTCTTATGCACATCCTCATCTCAAACTCTGAGTTGATGATAGCCTGACCTGAGGTCTATCTTAGAGAACTATCACGCTCCCTTGAGCTGATCAATGAGGTCTTAAATCCTCATAAGTGGATACATGTTCTTCACAGTCACCTGATTCAAGAGACGGTAGTCGACACACAGTCGCAAGCTCCAGTCCGCTTTCTTGGAGAACAATATCGGGGAAGCCCAGGGTGAAACACTGGGTCAGATGAATCCCTTGCCCTGCAAGTCCTCCAGCTGTACCCATAGCTCATGAAGCTCAGTAGGAGACATATGATATGCTGGTGTAGATATCAGTGTTGTTCCAGGGTACACGTCAATATATAAGTCTACCTCTCTACGAGGAGGTAGTCCAGGAACGTCGTTAGGAAAAATGTCCGCATACTGATCCACCATAGTAGGAAAACTCTGACTCCGCACATCAACTTCTCCTAGGATGAGACTAGCCAACTGATGGGTGATCAGCTGTCCTCTCCTCTGTATCTAATCCACCCTTGATACAATTTTTATAGATACAGGAGCGAGTCATTCTTTCATTGCTGCTACCTAATTTAGAGACCCATAAATTTCAAGGAATTTTTTTTCATAAATTCTTTGGGATTTTACGAGTACGTAGTTTTTGACGGCACCTGATTCCAAGGCCTGGTGTGCCTGGAATCAATTTCCGAAGTTTAGCTCGGGTACATTCAGTGAATGAACGAGCGAGTTTTTTATATCTTTTGAACTAGTTCTCAGAATCGAAATCCGAGGGCACCGACGAAACCGCATCAGTGATATTTTCTTAAGAGGACCTTTCCCGAAGCTGCGTTTTCTCGGGAGGAGTTGTTAAAATTGAGGATTAAATGTGAAGTAAATAAAATTGTGTGCAATTTTATTTCTTTTTCTAAGTGGTTATATCCTAGGTGTAGGAGTTGGGGTGGGACTCACTCCTTGCTCACTACCCTTGAGAGGATAAAGGTGAGTTGGGTCCCACACAATCCCTAACTCTTCACTTTCTTTTAACTCCTATAACCCCCCTCTTAAAGTTTGTAACTCTTCTTAACATGTTAAACCCCTCCTTTAAGTGGGTGAATCTTCCTCTCCCCACTCTCTCAATTTTTAATGCTAGCCAACTCACACTTAATTAATAATTTGAATTAAGTGTCTGTTTTTCAAAATTTGAAATGCATGGCTTTAGTAAATAAAATAAGGAGGGGCCTTATTTTTTTTTTTGATTTGAATTTGTGGTGTTAAGAGAAAGGGGAAGGAATTTTCTTTATCGAAGAACACCAATACTCCCAGGAAGAATGACTCAGTGACCCCAGCTTCTCCATCCCCTTCCTATTCCACGACAAGGGAGGAGACCCCGACGCAGGAGTTATCCAATGACGCACAATCGTCTTCATCTCTCCGTCGACGATGAAAACGATGCCATATTTTGCGACGCTTGACAACCGCGAATAACTTTGCGAGGTATGGGTTAATTATTCATTCAAATTTAATTTAACGTTCTTCATTGATTAATTTGGCTGCTTGTTATCGTCATAACGGGAGGAGATCTGACCGCACAAACACGGCCAATCCTCCTCCCCTTTTTATTGTTGATATTCATTGATGATTTTCGCAAAGGCGGCACGGTGTTATTGCACCGTGTGGGAACAAAGAGGACCACGACCGGAGCGGGCCGCAGTGGTGGAGCGCGGCGCGACCGGAGGAGGCCGCGGTTGGAGCGGGCCGCGGTGGAGAGGCATGACGTCGGTCGAAAGGGGGCCGCGGGCTAAGGCCGCGACGGTCGCCAGCAGGGGCGGTCGGGCTCGGCCGGCCGCCAGCGCCCTAGGAGGCGGGACCCCTGCGTATCCCGTGATGATTCAACCAACCAGACATAATGTCCGGCCATTTTCTGAAAAATCGGGGGGTTGAAACACCCTGTCAGCAAACAGGGCCGACCCATTAGGGTATGCCATTCCGGAAAGAATGGGTGGCGCCCCCCCCCCCCTTCGTACCCCGCTCGTCCGAATGGCAAGCCGCGACCGGCTTCCAAGCCGGGCCATAGGCCGTGCCCCGCCGGGGCTGGGACGGGCCACGCCCAAATGGGCCGGACCCGGACCCGGGTCGGGTCGCCCCGGTTTGGGCCGACCCAGGGGGTATTGGGCCAGGTCGGACCAGGCCCAAACCCCTATTTTTGGAAAAATTCGTTCAAACGCCCATATCTTGGGCTACAGACCTCCGATCGACGCACCACTAGTTGCGTTGGGATCCATGGATCGAGACGGTCGTTTCAGAATATTACACTCAAGCTTTCGGTAAAGTTTGTGTACGGCCGGGTTGGTATGAACCCAAAACCAACCAGGCCCTTGGAGCGTAAACGCTTATAACATAACGACCGGACGGCCGAATGACGTGCCGTCAGTTACGTTGAATTCATCTTTGTGAGAAAAATATTTTGGCTTACTCCACTCGAGGTTTAGATGTAGCTCGAGTACGATCGAGTTGGTTTTAGAATAAAAACTAACTGGGCCCCTGGAACGAAGAAGCCAATAACTCTCAAACCAGGCGTCCGATTGACGCGCCGTCTATCGCGTTCAGTTCCTATTGACGAGACGGAACTTTGTGATACATAAACTATGGACATCATGATATTTTATGTATCGATCCCATGGCTCATGGAGCGGACCCTCCCAGAATCGAGCATGCTGAGTGCGGGAACCCTAGAGCTGGCTGCGACTGTGACGATGATGGCGACTGTACTTGGATCCTACGTGGGTTCGGCAGTGAGGACGACTATACTTGGATCCTCCCTGGGTTTGGCTGTGATGAAGACTGTACTTGGATCCTACCTAGGTTCAGCAGCGATGGTTACTGTTCTTGAATCCTACATGGGTTCGGCAGCAAAGACTTCTGTACTTGGATCCTACGTGGGTTCGGCAGAGGAGATGATTCAGAGGCTACATCTAATCATCTCCACCCCTCTTCATGAGTAGTATACCTATGTGAGCTGAGTCTTGACTTCAATCTATATCATCGATATGATTGACTTGCTTTCCTGTGTGGACTGGGTTGTGCTTTCCTGTGTGGAATAGATTGTTTTTTCCTGTGTGGACTGGGTTGTACTTGGGCTCGTGAGTTGGAACCGAACTGGAATTGATGAATTTGGTATATGTATGGGAATATACCTAAGTATAGTTGGTTGATACTTTGTGTTTGTATCCTTACATTGTTGTTTATCCATTGTGGATTCTGGGTGACCTTCGTGGGTCTCGGGGTCCCTACTGAGTATCATATACTCACCCCTGCACGGGCCGTGCCCACACTACATTGTGTTGGTTGCAAACGACGGACATCGCTAATCGTGGTTGAGGCTTCTAGAGAGGGATGGTACCCGGAGGTGGACTTTCAGGCAGGACGTACATGGAGTGGACGACCGGACCCGAGGAGCTGAGGAGATCATCTGTACCCACCCTTCAGGTGGGATAGCCGGAGGACGACTTGGTGGTTGCTGATTTACTTTACTGCTGTTGTATTTTCTTTTCTATTGTACTATACTTTCAGTTGGGTTTGTATTCTGGCCCTTTTACTTTTCAACACTTACTTTTGTACTCATTTACTTAGTGTTTACTTCATCTTGCGTACTCTGTTGTGTTGTTTACTTGTATAAAGGCAATGCCTTCCCTTTTTATTGGGATTTACGTCTTTGGTGCTAGTCACCAGCCCCTGGCCTATGGTAGGCAGGCTTGGGGTAGTAATGGCATGGGCCCCGAGGGCAGGTCGTGACAGATGAATTATTTAGTTTCTTAGGAAGCACAACTACAAGATTGTTTAATCATATAGAATGAATAGCTATGATAATATAAGGATCATGTAGCCATATTTAATGCACCATTTTCATAAAAAAACATGATGATAGAATCCATTAAATATATAATCGAGGAGCTAGACACCTATTTCAAGAAAATAGGCCCATTAGCCGAAGTGTAATCTGATCATAGATCCAATCTTGAGAATTACATCAATGTTAACAAAAGTACTCAATGATTATTGAGCTATTTTATTTGTTTCTATTTTATAATAGAATCTTGGAGAGACTCTAGTTTAGGTACAAATTTCCTTTATTCATTATTGATGAATTAATGAAAACATGGAAACTTTTTTCTATTTTTATTCTAACTCTTTTCAAACGAAATCTCATAATAACTTAGAATTATAATCCAAATACCAAAAAAAATATAAATCATAATCATGAATAATAAGTAAAAATTATTTTTTAATTTCTTGTCTATGTGTGGCTCATAGACAAGGATAGTTATAACCGTCACCATAACACCAAAGTTGGCCTATTTGAATCAATGACCTTTGGTCAAACTTTTTAAAGTACTAATTTTCATTGAATTTCTAAACTAAAATGTTTATAATGGATATATACAATGTTATGTATTTTTCCTAGGATAAGGTGCGTAAGGATCCGGGATTTACTATTGTAAAGACTTAGGGTGGACACCACAATCTTTTCATCTTTTCTATTTATGCATAAAATTTTCTCTAAGCCTCATAGAAGGAGGACTTAGTTAGAGAGAAATATTCCAACATCCTTTGAGTGTGGACGAGAAATGTTTTTATTTATTATCTCGTGGTTTTGTAATTTGAGATAGTGACATAGGATAGGTACATAAGGAAGGACCATGGTATATATTTCAAAATAATCTTTCATTATGATGTTTTTTAGGCATACATACACAAGAGGACTTTCTATTGAGGATAAATGTGCCTATGGTTGACATGAAACATTGGTGGCATAAATTATGAAATGATTAATTGGGAATAGCATGCATATTAATTACATATGTGTCCTTCAAAATCAAATATTATTATTTATGATAACCAGGGAATTTTTTTGAGCATCAAAGTTTCATAAAATAATGAATTGTGATTTATGGATAGAGGATGTTCTAAGATCGGGATAGGATAATTCAGACTCAATTCAATTATGAAGGGATGTTTTTAATCTCATTGGGTTCCCAAGACAAAATTTCACATGGTTTGCATAAGGATTTACATTCATGGATCTAGCTCAAATGCAATGATAAAGTGGGCTTTTCATTGTGTCATGGTTAGTTCATGACGTGAGATTCTGGATTCACTAACTATTTTGTAAATATAGGAATCCAACTACACATAGTTTTATGAAACATCCCAATATAGATCTGAATCATATCTGAAGAGGGACATACCACTTTAGGGAGGCCACTATGAATAATTTAAGGTAATTCTGGATAAACCGATCACTTCTTGAATCATGGTAATGTTTAATTATAAATATTGGAATAATTACTCATAATATATAATCACACATGAGTTATTCTCTATGTGATAAGAAATAGGAATTTTGAGGATAATACAGACCATATTATGAATGTCGATCAAGGGTTTTTTGCGAGATGCACTACCTTATTTTATTCCCCATGGAGGAAATGTTGTTTGTTCTGGAATAATCCAGCATCTTGTTAATATGATGAGGGAAGATTGTATTCCATAAACATGGGACACTCATCTCTAAGAAAAATTATATTTGAAAAGTAAATATGGAATAATCATGGAAAATATTTTAAAGGTGGATTATATTATGATGTTTCTAGGGAATACCAATATAAGAGGAATTTATCAAATTGAAGAATATGACATTGGTTCACATACCATGTTGGGGGTGCACACATATTGGGTATAGTACGAATATTCAAAAAAATGTTACTTTTGGAGTTATATAGTATTATTTCTATTAACCAAGGATAGTTTTTGGGGATATGAGTTTCCTAAAACAATGAATGTTTATTTATGGATAGAGGATATTTTGAAATCATTATGGGAGTATTTAGACTTGATTCTATTACGATAAGGTGTTTTTATTCCCATTGGAGTCCTTATACTGTATTTTACATGGTTCACATAAGGATTTACTTGCATGGATCTTACTCAAATGCAATAGAAAGGGGGAATTCTCATTGTATAATGGTTGGACTAAGTTGTGAGATCTAGGAATCACTACCTATTTTTTATAGATTTGAATCATGATACACATAGTTTTAATAAATTTTCTTACATAGATATAACTCATACATAATGATGGCAGACCATGTGAGGGAGGCCATTATAAATATTTTATGGTCATATAGAATGGAACAATCACTTCTTGACTCAGGGAAAGGTTTAATTATAGACTGGAATAATCAAACAGAATCTCTAAGCTCACATTATTCTTTATTGGTGGGAAAAAGAATAGGAAAATATAGGATTATAGAAACCATACCATGAATTCCAATCAAGAGTTATTTGCAGTATGTAACACATAATGTTTTTTCCTATTGTGGGATCATTGTTCAGCTCAGAATACTAAAAAATATTCTAGAGTTGAGGAGGGGATATTATAAGGCATGATATCAGGGATCTCAAATCTAAGATAAATGGGATGGATCAAGTATGTAGGGAATTACCACATACCATATTTGAAAGATAGCTTCCATTATTATGTTTCCAAAGTATATGGATATAGGAGTACTTTCTCCTAAGAGAAAATATGTCTCTGGTTGATACAACACATTGGGGGAACGAAATATGCCAATCCATATTGGGTGTAACATGCATAGTCAAAACAATGGTGTCCTACAGATTCATATGATCTATGTTTTGATGTCCAAGGATGTATTGTGAGAATCAGAGTTTCTCAAGAAATGGAGTTTGATTTATGAAAGTATGGAATACATTGAATATGAATGAGGAATTTAGGCTGGGTTTGTCCATGGATGAGAAATTATTTACAAATATCTGATTCATATGTAAGGAAGGTGGAATTTGATTTAATCATTAGTTTGTAAATGAAAGAACACATGTTGAAATCTATTTCATTGGTCTGGGACATGTGAAGGATGTTTTGGTCGGACCTTGTTTGAGAGATCCAAGAATCACTCATATCTCATTGGAGCGAGAATAAATCCATAATTTGTTCTGATATGATGTCCCCCATACTAATTAAGTTATTTTATAGGGAGAGGGAATTTTTATCATATCATGGTTATGCTAGGATATAAGATCTAGAAATCACTAAATATCTCATTAGAGTGAGAATCAAGATAAAAATTGTTCTGAGAAGAAAACTATTGTGGTAGTATACCCACAACAAATGTAAGAGGGGATTTTCAAGTGAGGGTCAAAGTATCATGTAGTTTTACATCATGTGATAAGGATGTCAACTGTGTAATTTAATTATGCATGGTTAAATCATTGGATGAAATGTTTAACATCATATAGTGAAGAAAACGTGTCATGTGGTTTAATGTCTTAGGAAATGGATATTTCCCTATAGATTAATGTCACATGACAAGGATGTATGATTATTACAATCTAGGGTCATATAGATTTGACACAAATTGGATGGTGAGGATGTCTATCAAGTAAGGTAATGGTGAAAACTAGTCATGAATAGATAACCCAACTATTAGTATAGGGGATTTCAGGATATATACACCTAGTTTATTGTCATAGTGCCCGAACATATGGTTGGATAGAGTTTATTTAACACAATTTTGACCAAAAGTGTTCCCTTTATGTTATTTCATTTAGGAAAAGTTATATATTTTAAGGTTCTATGATAAGGACTATTAGTCAATTCTGGTCATTCCATTAATTAATTTGGATAATTAGAATAATTTACTTAAATATAAAATCCCACATGAGTCATGCTCAACAATAAATAAGAGAATTCGAGGAGTTATCCAAGTTGTACCAAAAATTCTAATCAAGGGTTATTTATGATGTGAACCACATGATCGGTCATTCCATTGTGGTCTTGTTAAGAATGATCTATTTTTTTGGATGTTAAAAGGGGAAGTTGTAATACATGATCTCAAGACTATAGGATCAGAAAAATTGTATGGGAAATGTATATAAGGAATGACCATGTACCATTTTTGAAAAGTGGTTTCCATGAAGATATTTTCTAGCCATACAGATATAAGAGGAATTTCACCTATGGTTGAACATGTATCTCATTGATAGAACACATTGGGGGAGCACATTATGTGGATAAATATAGAGAATAGTATGTATAGTAAAAAAGGAGGCAACCTTCATAGTCAAATTCTATTATCTATGATAACCATATAAAGCTTATGGGGACCCGAATAACTTGAGATAAGGAGTATGATTTGTGAATGGACGATGTTTGAGTATGAAGGGATCATTTAGATTATAAGTAACCATGAATGGGAGGAATTTTCCTTATATAGATTCCAATTTTTTATGGCGGAACATTTTTTTTCATCCTTGAGTTCTCTGAATGAGGTAATCCATGTTGAAATATCCTGTATGGATCAATTTTGTATATAGGAGGTGGGTGATTTATCATGTTGTGTATAGGTAAGGATACAACATCCAAGCATCACTACATATACCACTGGGTTGAGAATCAATCCATTCATATTTATAAGGTATAGAACCAGTGTGGTAGGAGACCAAAACTGAGGTTTGGGGTCATATCAAGCGAGGTCAAAAAATATCACACATTTTTGCATCATGTGATAGGGTTGTAAAAAATGCAATTTAACTTCCTACAGAGAATATAAGGTATCATATAGTTTTACATCATTTGACTTGGACATTGTACTATAATTTAATTTCATTTGACTAGGATGTTTTTCTATATTTCGACTTCAAGTGACAAAGATATTGGACATGTAGTTTAACATCACATGGTGAGGAAGATGGGTCTTATGGTTTCACATCTCATGACATGTAAATTTTCATGATATTTAATTTCATGTGACTTGGATGTAATATTTTTAATTGTTCATTATGTACTATCAAGGAACAAAAGTTAGTGTCTAGGTCAAATGAAAAATTTCATGAGGAGCCTTGAATTGCTATAGGGAGTGAAATTATCACCATCCATGGTGATTAGAAAATTTGAACCATTGAGTGGGTTTTCATGGGAGGAAAAAATAGATCTCATGATGTTGTAGGTAGTGTCTGATTTTCTAAAATGAAAAAAATTAGTTTTAGTAAACACTACTTGATATATGAATATCGAGTCTTAGTATCAAGAATGGTTCTAATAAGATAATAGAGGCTATTCTAAATTCTAACATCATTCTTATGCATGAGGAAAGCACCCAGTGAGAACTCTAAAGCCTCTAAATACAAAATAAGTTGCTTTCATTTGAAATGGGGAATTAATACTGGTTGAATAAATTGATAATTCTTAATATAATCCATGGATTCTTGATATACATTAGACTAATTATAGGTGAAAAGTTTCTTCATTATTTTGTTGAAAGGTAGGAATTTTATTTCAATATTTTCAATAAATTTTCATATCTAGGATAGGGGCCCCTATATTCCTCTCAATTATTTGAGTTTTTGATGATTTGAAATTTCAAGGATAACATTAGAATTCTCATGGTCAACTTCAATTTCATCATGGATCAATATAATTCCAAGAAACTTTCCGAAGGTAATAATAAAAGAAAATTTCAAGTGATTTAATTTTAAGTTATACTGCCATAGCTTATCAAAAATGATCTCTGTATTGTTAATATGATCCAATCATTGATGGATTTTGAAACTAATTATACAATGTAATAGTCAATGGATTTCACTATGTATTGTTTGAAAATGTGATACATGGAATGTTGGTTTGTAGATACAACAATCTTCAAATTAAAATACATCACTCAATATCAATATTTCACCTGGGGTGACCAAAAGGAGTGGAATATACATTATTATAGGCCATCTAGATTTTTTTGTATCCTAAATAGATTTCTATAAAGCAGATAGATGGATTTCTGAATTTTTTGTTTATCAAAAGTTCTGTAATTGGAAAGGGGACGTTTTTATTTTGAAAATATGGGTTGAGATATCTTATGTCGATGAAAACTATTGTATACTCATTCTTATTTTTTACTGTGAAAATGTTGTAAATCCATTTAAGGTACAATTATTCCCAAATTAATTGGGACTTAATGAGTTTATCAAATTTCTCTTTGACTTTAGTGTATGGTTTAGATGAATTCTTCTAGAAGCCTACTTCTACCCATGGTTATTTCCCATTAAACCCAACTAGTTTTTGGCTACATTAGGATCAAGGTTGGGAATTTCCATGAAGTGATAGGTGAAACAATATTAGTATTTCTTGGGAAAGGAGGTATATAAATCTTTTTTATTCTATGGGAATGGCCATGATAATTAATAAAGGTCATGGATCTTTCTCAGTACCCAAATTTATCTGTAAGAGTTCATCGATTGGGGTATAAATGCCTTCATCAAATGTTAGAGTAGCATCATTGAGGTGCACCTCTTATTCTTCATCTTCTTCCTCCATACCAATCAAAGGAGGAATGGGTGATGTGGGGTAATCCTTAGATCTAAGATAAGAATAAATATTTTGATATAAAAAAGATAGGGTATGCATCTTCTTATTCGTAATCAATAATAAAACAGCTTCTCATGACCAAACTAATAATGTAGGGGTCTTCTAAAGCAATTTTGGGAGGAATGAGGGTACTTTAACCTAGGGTTTTTCCATTTTTGTGGGGTTTAGATTTTTCCATGATATGATTTGGATAATTTAAGGCTAGTTATATAATCAAAATTGATAAGTACATACTCAAATATGAACTAATACTTCCAATTTGGTTAATTTGAAATACATATTCATCCCCAAGTTTCATAAAGGGATTATAAGGGGTCATTTTGAGACTCTTTTGGTACAAAAATCAAGAAAATAATAATTCATGACTTATTTCTCATAACACTTTTAAAATAATGCACATATATATTAGTATTTGAAGGAATCAAATAGATATTTTTCACTATGAAAGATTATTATATATCCATTGATACAATATTTAATGCATTAGTGGAACGATGAATGCATAACGACATGTTGATGAAACCAAGCACATCCTTGAAAGATGATAAAAGTGGTATCCTTCTAGACCACCAAGAATTTGAAGTCGGATACAAGTTTCTTGAATCGAGTTCTGATATTGTGCGAACATAGTGACTGTTTTCACGCTTATCATAACTTTGGAGTTTTAGGTAAGATGGGGGAAAATTGGATTCACTATAACCCAATCAGTAATGTGTTTTGACCAGAATGATGTTGAATCATGAACCATAATTAATGAAATATTTATGAATGTAAATGTTATCTTGATTTCCATACATATATTGGGGTTTGATATATCCCTGTATAAAATAATTATTTTCACGCACTTTGGAATATTTTATCATGTGGAATTATGTAGGATCGATAACTACATTATAAAATTCAGAAGTAGTGACCCAATCTTTGAACTAATGAGGGATTATAAAGGCCTCTATGATGGATTCCTAGTGATCCTTTTGATAAATTGAGAGCATCTAGAATTAACAGCACAGATAGGATCATTGATAATTGATTCAAGAGGTCATTGTTTTGAGATTAAGGTCTATTCTTCCAAGCATGAGGTTTATCACTAGATAATTCTTTTTATTATGAAGAACTTGAGGTATATAGGATGTTCCCTTGAATTGGGGTTGAGGGACCTCCAGTCACTAGTATTTTAGGTTGACTAGGCTTGCATTCTCAACTTGGTGGGTTAAATAACTCTTCCCCTCTTGATGGTCTTCCAAAAAAATTAGTCGTAGAATACTATTAGCAAATATGGGTTCATTTTCATGCACCTTCTATACTCACTGAAAGTATTTTCCAAGAGTTTTATCAGTGTAAACAGATCAGGTAGGGATCTGGCTAGAATATTGGGTTCAACAATGATTTTCCATTCTCCTATTTCCTTTTCTCATGTTGTATATTCCTCTAATTATATAATCTTTCACAGGGAACTTAAGTTCATTACCATACTCATCTTGAAAAAGGGGTCCATTAGATATATGAAATTAATGGAACCAAGGAATAATCCTTCATTTGATGAGGATTACATTTGGTGGGGTGGTGATCATGCTCTCAAGGTTTGAGGCATGAAGTCTGGGAGTGTAAAGACATACTTTGGAATTGATGTAGGTGTATCTTCTAATTATTGGCTGTTATTTTTCTTATATCACCATTTTAGGGAAGACTGTTGTCTATAGGGCTGTTATTCCATTAGGGCCGGTCTCACCACAGTATAAGAGATCGGGGGAATAAGTGGTTAGATCAACTATGACTTGAGGAATGTATGATTCAATTTGAGAATATTTATAGTCATCAAATCAATTAAATTATGCCCATTTTACATAAAAATTATCTCCTTTCACATTCCTCCTCTCAAATGGTAGTAGAAACACATGCACCTTGTACACGTGTCTTAGATTATATAATCAACAAAGAAACAAGAATATTTTCCAAACGTTATTTCAAAATAAATCAATACAAGATGATATATCCTGTTGTTTAGTAAAAGGGGAGACAATTAGGGTGGTCATCAAGGATTTTCTGATAATGCCTATTGGGCTCTAGAAATTTCATTAATTTTTTCAATGGTGTTATAATTTAGTCAGAAATATGTTTATATCAAAAGTAATAAACCTTATTATTCCATTACATTAATTTATTTCATATATGATCTATTTTCTCTCTCTAATGGGGACATTTCTATGATTATTATTTTGGAAGAGTGGTCACATGATAGGGTGTAGTCTTTTGGGATAGAGCATGTGTAAGAGTTGGCTTAATGGTGAAGGTCAAAATTTCCAATTTACCCATTCTATTTCCTTGATATTATAGGATTTGTTGAGACTTGGATTAGGTCTACAAGATTGGGTATTCCAATCTTTTAGAACCCATGGAAAGGTCCTAAAACCTGTATGTATATTTTATAGGGATGATCAGTTCTTGTAACTTTTTAAGGGGGTTTACTTTACATAATCCCAATAAATCTTCCTATAGAAGCTAAAATTTTAACAATTAATTCAATCCCTTAAACCTAATGATGAAATATGATACTCTATAATTACTATCTTTTTTCAATTTAAGAGGTCATGGATTGTCATATTTTTCATCATTGATCTAAATTTATAGAGAAAATACCTATGGATATCTTCTCATCAATTGATTGACTAAGATAGTAAATCAGTATATTATACAATGGCTGGTACTTCAATGGTTTTCAGAAATTAATTCAGTTTAGTTGTTACTTGGGGTCCAAGGGTTCCCATCATGGGATCACAATGGGACCAAAAATGCGTCAGATACAATTCGGGGTCCCTTAAACCATTTAATGTTTGAAATTTAGGATTTCTCATGTTGGGTAGAGGATGTTTAACATATACCAATTTAGGGTAAAGCTTATTCCCCATATCTATGCTTTCATGTTATCCTTCTATAGCTTCTAATCAGGCCACCAATGATGAAATAGCGTCGAAGATCTTTATGGGAATGGCCAGTTGAATGGTAGATTGAGTAAGGGTGGCGATGGATAGGGCCTGACATATTGGATCAACATGTACTTGTGGTTGAAATCCTGTATGGTTTGGATTATATTAATTGGTATAAAAATGGTATATTTTTTTCCCTTAATGGAGGGAACACCTGATAAATTTACATAGTTGTTTCCAAATAAATAGGTTTTATATCCCTATAGTTGAGTGTATGTTCTGGATATACTCTCATTGGAATAAATAGATTCTATTTTGTAGGGATGTTAGTTGGGATAGTTAGATGAGGTTCTTCTTGAAGAACATACCATTTAGGGATATTATCTTTTAGTACTTATGAATTATTTCTCTTCAACTCCTTCATCTCAGCTTCATACTAAGAAAATATTTCCACATTTTTTAATGGTTCTAATTGTTCATGTAAATGGTGGGATGTGGAAATTAACTTACCCATTTCCTTGGTTAAATCACACCAAGGGGTCAGTATGTTGGAATCCATAGGAGTCCCTCAAATTTTTACAATCCATTGATTATGGTATCCATACCTTCCTTGAGTATTTTGGTCTAAAAAATGTTTCAAATAGAAACATCCCTATCCTGTTATGCTATATCAGATTCATACTCTATAGTATTTTTAGGGCCAATGAAAATGTTTTTTTACCAATTTATTATTCATTAAAAGTGTTGTGTCACTAAAAGAAGAATTGAAGGGAAATTAATTTTGGGATATTGATAGGAAATCACAATATTTAGAAGCAGTTACATCCTTGGAAGATCAGTTTGGATTGTTTCCTTTTTGTGGTCTCATCCTTTCAATTGAGGGTTCTGCTAATGTTGTCTTGTGGAGGGTGACCTGGAAAGAATCCCCAGAGATCTTCATTGTATTCATTCTTTTAAAGAGAGGTAGGGTACTAGTTTAGGAACACTATAAAGTACCAATTTGTAAAATGCATCCTAGTAATGAGAAGAATGAATTTCATGGGAGATGTGATTGGGATAAAAGTGACCCAAGTCCTATGGGACATGGTTTCCTCAAATACAATTTTATATCACATTGATTTGGATTTACTGATCTTAAAGAAGGTTGTTGTAATAAAAATTCCCTTATCCTTATGGGATTGGGATTCTCTCATATTGCTGTAGCTGAAGCTATAATAGTTTCAATCTTGATTTTGTGAACCATAATTCAAACCTTAGTTGTGTGAAATGTATGATTTTCATACATTCTTCTTAGTTTCAAAGAAATCATTCCAACTCAATGGTTATATTTTCCCAAGTGATAGGATGAAATAATCTTTTCAGATACCTCATGAAAGAGACTTTCTATGTATACTCATGATGATCCTAACACTTCTAAGATTAGGCATGGCCATATTCAGTGGTGCATGCCCTCTATTGTTCGATTATCCCACTTATGAGATTCTAATCAATGCAATGAAATTTCAAAAATCCACTGTTGGTGGGATTTTTTGGCTAGAGATCAAAGTGAAATGTAGTTCTCTATGATCACATCATTATCTGATATGTAAAAAACATAAGGAATTAATGATCAATTGATATAACATGTTCAAATCATGAAGACATGTGGATTTATGGTTTCCATGATACTTTTTGAATTTTAACCATTGTGAAATTGAAAGAGAAACTAACTCAATATGGTTATAAATTTTTTAAATTTCCTTAACATGATCCCTATATCCTTCGTAAGGTAAGAATTTTATTTTTAAATAGATAGGAGAAATCCATATATTTAGAATAATTTCATGTATGAATTCTTTTGAAAACATCTCTCTAATTCTATACTGAGAAGTTTCCAAGGGACAAAACATGACTAGTATATTATCTTTACCTTGTTTTTTCCTTATATTAAATGTTCTATATTAATTATATTTGGTATATCCATCCATTTTATATGACCAAAATTGGTGTTTCCTAATAACCATATTATCGGTGGAGGAATTGGTAGGAATATCTTATGTTTTTTTGGAAGCAGAAGATCCATGGGTGGTTTGGATAATTACAATTTCCTAGGGATGTCTTTTGATTGATAAAGAATAACCCATATAAATGACAAGTAATTTGGCATAACTTGACCTATCTTCCCAAGTGCCTCACTATATGAGGGATTTATCATAACTTATTTGGAAAGGGGAGGACCTTATTACCAAAAAAAATCACTATTGGGAGGAACTTAATAGTTAACACTATCATGTGGAGGAATACAATTATTAATTAATTCATAACAGTAGGAGGGGTTCATGTGGTATATTACCTAGATAGGACCTTCATGGTGGAAATTGAAATGGGGATTAATTTCTTTCCATTTGATATTTTTACCATGATAAGGGTTTCCATGATACTCAACAAGAGAAACCATATCAAGATCGATCTCAGTGTGGCTATAAGGTGGACCATCATGGTGATTGCTCTAGGGAAGAACTCCATTTCTATTAGTAGTAAATATGTAGGGATGACCTTCATAGATGAAGATATTGGTTTTTAGAATTGGTTTCATGTCAATAATATCATTGGACAACTTGGATATATGTTTGAGGGCCTGAATAACACGAGCATTGAGAATAGTAGTGTTCTAGTCCAACATATAGATTTCTGATAACCTTTAGAAATATAGATTTTTATATTTTCTACATCAGGCTATTAGATTCTGGTGTTGTAGAGAATGACTTTCATATATGGAAGCTCACATATGATACTATTATGATATGTATCAAATATGATGATTAATTTATATAGTTTTTGGAGAGATTTTTAACTACCCTAGATTGGTCATTGAAATAAACTGATAATCTCTTGTTGGAATGGGTATGACTGCCTAATCTTACTATGCATTTATTGAGGGAATGTTCCAGATACAATCCTAGATGAGAGTAAGAGTATGTTCCCTCTCTTATGTAACCTTCTCATTGTGTTGATGGGTTTTCCCAATTGTGGGGATAAGGTTCTGTGATTTCTCTTTAACTACTACAATTGTTATAATTATATCATGAAGGTTAGTTAAATGTGGGAAGGATGGATGATTTCTCTCCCAGTGCTTCCAGGATATGATTAGTGACATTCATAGATAAAACATGAATACACACCCATTACATGGTTATAGTAGGGATATATACATACTATTTTCCTTCATTTCCTACCAAAATATACTTCTAGGGTCTTTCATGGTGGTGGAAGCACGAGATCCCTCTATTTTTCATCGGAAGATTCCAAAAACCTTCTTCAGGTGCAACCAAATTATGAACACTATAGGAAATATGACCTATACAAACTCATCTATTCCAATGGTTTGAAAAAACCATTGGGAAAAGCCCCCTTTGAGGCCACTTTTCCCAACAATTTGGCCAAAATATTGGGAAAGGGTATGGATTTCCCAATGGTTTGGCCAAACCGTTGGGAAAGGGTTGGTGCCTATCCCAATGGTTCTCAAAACCATTGGGAAAGGCCTAACCAAACAGTTTTGAGAAACATTGGGATAGGTACCCTTATTTTTTTATGAATTCTTTTGTCAAATATCATCAAATAAATCAATATATACATTATATAGATATATATTTAACCAAATATATTCAGAAATGTCATTATAGGATAGTGGTAAAGTATTTGATATATAATCGAGAGGTTGTGGGTTCAAACCTACACTGTAACTTTTTTTAATATACCTATACCAACGGTTCAAGAAACTGTTGGGTGATTTGGTGTGGGGATAGACCTATACCAACAGTTTGGGAAAACCATTCAGAAAGACCTATCCCAATGGTTAGAAAACTTTTGGGAAAGACCTATGCCAACGGTTTTAAAACCGTTGGGATAGGTCTTTCCCAACGGTTTTCCCCAATCTTTTGGGATAGGTCTATCCACATGACAAATCACCCAATAGTTGCCCAAACTATTGGTATTGGATATACCAACAGTTTGGGGACCTATATTAATGGTTCCAAACCATTGGTATAGGTAATTTTTCCATTAGTGGATGTCACACTTGTTGAGTATGAAAAGGGATATATTACTGATAATAGATTTTCACTATATATTTGTGAGATTAAATTGTGGGAATGAGGTTGTGTTCCCACTCTTGGTTTATTTATTACCTCCCTTGGTGGGATTCCATAGGCACCCAAGCATGAGTGGTCTGAACAGGGACCCATGGGGTGGAATCTTTATCAAGTTGAGGACTTGTGGCCACACGACAATGGAATTGGAGACTACTGACCAAATCCTATTGGGAAATCCTATACATAAGCGATGCGGCTATTTTTTTCCTCTTGATTAACCACCCTTGGTTGAAGGAGTAACTTGTTACTGTGTTTTGGGGAGGGCCACCCAAAATGATTTGAAATTGTGATGGTAGAAACTTATTTCTTTTCCCCTATCCATCATTGGGTGGACTATATCTTTTGATTTATTTCCTAAATGGACACACATGAAATTTACATGGTTTTGAATGCACCATTGGAGTAGTAATCTTATATCCACACATTTGATTATTGATGTTGGAGACTCTAGGTGGGTGACAATATTTTATGGTTGGATAAAGATCAATCTCATATGATATAAGATGTGTATGTTTGTTTCTGATAGTAAAATACCATTTTAGATTGAATGGATTTTTGATTGATGTTCTCAAGTTAGGAAAATAGACACTAACAAAGAAAATTTTAAATGTATAATAACATATAGATAAGTAAATTATGATTTTTTTTGTAAGACCCATTTTGGGTTTATATTCATGTCTAATGAGTATGTGAGACAAAATGATCTGACATGTGTGTGATGCAGTTATTTCATGGAATGAAGGATTCACTTTGGGTTCCCAATTTTCGGTTTCACACCCATTTTTCCACATTACAAGGGGGTTTATTCATGGAACTGGAAATACCCAATGGTTCTCACATTGATGATATGTATCTATTTTCCTAAGGATGGTGATCATTAGGATCTTTTTTGAAGATGCATTGGAACTCACAATAGTTGATAGGATGGGAGGCCATGCTTATCCCCCCTTTTAAGGTGAATTATTACCTTTTGTGGGATTCTCTTATAGAATTAAGGCATACTGTTATCAATTTATAAATCCCAATATAAGTCTAGTAACCCTTCACATATGAAATTAATCACATATACATGTGGGAGTAACCATCTATATATATCAATGGTTTTACAAAAATGGAACCATCAATATATATTCAAGGTCATCCATTGAGATATACAATTGTATGTATCATAGGATATATATATACCATCTCATTATTTACTTTATTATGCTCTACTTTAAAGAATCATGATTTAAGAACTCATAATTGGAAACTTCAGAGTTTATCACCGTCTAAGGAAGTAGTCGAATTTTTGGGGTAAAAATGGGGCCCCTAAGAAATGATTCCTATTTATCCTCATGAATGGAATCAGAACCCACATAGTTTTGGGCCATATACTGGTGGAAAATCATGTGTTTTATGGTCAGGTAAAAAGGAATAAACCATGTAGTTTATGTCATGTCGATATAGAATCTAGGTGAAGTGTACCTATAAAATAGTAGTGTGAGACATACGCATGAGTGACCATTTTCGATTAACTCCATTGAGAATATGGTCCGATGGGAGTGGATTGAACTTATAAGGAATATCACCCTATGAAGATAGTTATTATGACGAATATTGACCAATGGTTATGAGATCTTAATTACTGTAAGGAATATTGACCTCTAGGTGGGGATTTTGTTCTATCGTGAATATGGACCAATCAGGAGGATGGTGGATTGAAAGTGATGGTTTTGAACTGCATGTAGGCTTCTTACACATCATATTATGATGTTAATCCTAGACCATATAGTTCATAATGTTTGGGGATTAAAATTAGGGAGCATGGTTACTTTGTTGGGAATATTTCCCATTAATGGTTTTCCTTAGAGGGAATATGGCATTTTAAGAAGATGATACCATGTTTTGGATGTTATATGTGGTGGGAGGCCCATTTATGTTTTTTTATCATGCTAATATCATGATCACTACTGATATCTAATACCACATGAGTCATGTTCAGTGTGGGAAATAAGAGACAATATATGATTTCCAAATTGCACAATCATGTTTAGGATGGACTTACACCAAAATTAGAATCCCAAGTTGAACATCCCCCTCATCTATTAATGTAATAGGAAAGGGCTATAGAATTTATGCGGAATATGACATCCTATAAAAAAGGAGACAGGATTAATCCATGTGGGATTCTCAAGGTTGTGACATACTCCACATCTACAGGTGGATTTGGGTCAGGCTATGAATGGGGAGACAGAAAGAGAGGAATGTATTATATATTACCATCTTCTTTACTAAATTTTAAACACCGGGTTAGGTCTTACACATCCATATGGATATATCCTGATTTTCTTCACACTTCATATAGTATATTGGATAAAATACACTTCTTGAACTTAATCAACCATACATAAGGTTGGGATACTCATTACCATGATAATTCATGATTCTGAGAATTATAGGGACCCTAGATATTAGTGATTGTAAGTATGGGACTTCCATTACCACATGATGGAATTAAAATGAGATGGGAAAATGATGTGTCTCTTCCCAAGAATGGATGGATACGATGGATGTGAGAGAGTTATCAAAGATGGAATTCTTGGGTCCTGGTATTGGTGAGAGGGAGTCATTCTGAATGTTTACAGTGGGACCATGAATAATTTGAAGGTTATAAATAAGAGGGAAAATGTGATACAATGGTTAAAATATCCTATGGATACCCCATTTTGCATTTTATTCTTGCTATGTGGGATTGGGAATCGTAAATGGTTATTCTAGAAAAGGAATTTCTTCATGAAATGTTTCCTTCACAGATGAAAAGGGGTCCCCTTTTGTGGGATACAAGATGGGTCCTTTTATTATGAAGTGTATCTCTTTATCAGTGGGGAATCTTATCCATGTATCCCTTTTATGTGGTCCCCTTTTCCATTTTGGTACATGGTGTGTGAATTACCTTCTAAAATGGAAGTCTCTTGCTTAGTGTTTGTGGTTATTATACCTTTTTAACTCTTTCACCTTCATGTGATCCATTGGTGAGAACATAAACTATTTAAAGGGCATGTCAATAATTTTTTTCCTAAATGGTTTGTCATAGACATAGAATACCAATTCGATGTGAAGGGAAATAAAACTGTTACCTCATTTGTAAAGTATTACAATTTTTAGGGTTGGTTTCTTCATCGACTCGCACAAAAAATAATGTTGTAAGGATACCTCCTTAAACAAAAAAAAATTTCAATTTAGTGGGGTTATATTACTGCCTCATGAGGCAATATTTTTCTAGGGGTAATATTACCACCTTTCCAGGCTGATGTAACTCATTTATGGGGGTACATATAATCAACTTACACTAAATATTAAAATCATTTTCAAGGGGAGTAGTATTACTGTATTTCCCAATAAATTATTATAGTTTGTGGGGAAAACATGAAAAGTGGGGGCCCCAAATATTTTTGGAGCTACATGAGAAGGGGTTGAATGATTTGAGTTTTTAGGTATTTTTACAATTTTAACTTACTGTATCATTCTCCTTGTCAGATTATGGATTTCCAAAAATTATATTGAATTTAAAGGATATTTTTTCAACAATTTTGGCCCAACCGATATCAATATATTGATATATTTTTAAAAAATTTAAATGACACTATTTTATTTGGAAATGATGGGGAAACACATATCAAGGGAACATGTTGATACAGACATGTTGGAAAAGAAATGTGTAGTGATGAAGTTTTTTATTTAAGGTAATTGACGTAATATCATATGTTTTAGTAATTTATAAGATCTAGTTGAGTATTTAACTTCCATAGAAGTGGTTTCATGTTCACAAGAGAGGGTAAAAGCAATTTTATTAGAGAAATATATACGTAGGAAAATATACATATGATTAATGAGTATAATGTTTTTCTGCCTTCTATATGTGGAATATGAAAATATTTTGTGGTATAAAATATCTGTTTATCTATATCAATGATTCATTTAGAAACTCATTGGGTACAATGTTTTTATTGATATACTAGAATTAAGAACAGATGATGTGAATATTTTTAAGGCATTACATGAAGTATATATCATAAAAAATTTTAAAAAATAAAAGATAAGAAGAACTTCCCATGTAATAAACATATATCACATTTAATTTTATGAAAAAATGAACTCAAAGGTCATATAAGAAATATTTTTCAATCATTTATTTGAGGATGGCTATAATCGGTTAGGCTGTATTATACATATGTTTCACAAAACAAAATCTCTTTATTTTCTCAATAGTTATAGAAGGTTGGTAGAAAATTAATTTAGAATAAAGATCAAACTGTCAATATCTAGTAATAGAACATATACATCATTTAGTGGAGAATTATTTAGAGAATCAAGAAATTTTTCATCAAGCACCAATAGTAAAGACACCCCAATACAATGGTGTGGTTGAGAGGAGGAATATAATAATAAATTATATTTAATTAACTATGTTGATAGCTTGGTGTATTCCAATGTATTATAGGAAAGAGTATTATTTATAAATCGGTGTACATTTAGAACCATGATCTTCTTGTCCTAGTTGAAAATTTGTCTCTATACGAACAAAATTGTAAATAAAAACCCACTATAAAGTGTGTTTGATTCTTTGGTAAGTGTTATATTGTGAAGAAGGAATGAAGTCACTAAGAGTATTAAAATTTAAGAGATAAAGAAATATTTATTATATTTTCCATTACTAAAAAAACTTATAGGTTATATAATAATGGAATAAAATATATCTTGGAATGTAAGGACATAACATAGGATAAGAGACACAAAACATTCTGATAGGGCTGATGAAGATATTGGAGTGGACATAAGTTTTTTATATGATTAATTAGTCTCACAATAGAATTAAATAAACCATAGTATATTTAGATAATGAGGATGAAAAGGACTAAAAATTCAACCCCACATGATTTTGGAATACATTTATTCCTAAAATAATATTATGTTTGATAGCTTCATCAACACACAACACCAAACTAAATCAAACTGTGATATATTATATGAATATTATTAAGAGATTATGGGAATAATGAAACCACTTATAAATAAATCGATATAACTTAACCAAGATTTTTTATATTAAGAGATAAAAAATTAATATGATTTAACATTTTAAAAAAATTATTATTTATCAACATAAATTTTTTTGAAATATTTTATATTTTATAATAAGAAATTAAATTTCAAAATTTCAAAATATTATTTTATATAAAATTATATATTAATATTATTTATATTATAAATATGTAATACTACGAACCCTTAATGTTTAAAATGTCATTTTTTCAATAAAATCATTTTTTTAATCTTGATTTAATAAAAAATTTATAAATTTTAGAATTTAAAATTTAAAAAATTATTTTCATTTAAGAATCCATAATTTTAAAATTATATTAGGGTGAATTTTTGGGAAATTTCAAAAAAAAATTATTTTTATTTAAATAGTGAATTAATAGTTTTTACTGAAACTGTTTCATTTATGAGTTTGTCAATAATAAAGTACTAATTGAAAAATTATGAAACATTTTTAATGATAAATAAATTATTTAAATAATATTTAAAATTACTAAGTCAAATTCAAAAATCATAAAATTAAGAATTTAATCACTAAAGTGATATTTACCAATAAAAAATGTTTTTTGGTCTTTCTATTCAATTAAATATTATTTTGGTAAAATTAGGTTTGATGTGATTTTAAGGCCATATAAATTTAAGTTTATATAAAACAATAATTTATTTAAATAAAATAAATAAAATTTATTATTTTATTCAAGGCATACATTTTAACATTAAAAAAAAATTTCATGGAAATTGTATTTACAAGATGTGCACTTTTATTTTGAAATTAAATTTTCTCAACCATTGATTTTTTTGAAATATTTTTATCCATATTAGTGATCATATTTTTAAAACATTTTAATAAATATAATATTATTTTTTTCTTAAAATTAATTACACTTGTTAAAAAATTGTTATCTTAGCAAAAGTTAATTATGATAAAATTTAAGAAACTATGGTAAAGTGCCTTAAATAACTGAATATTTTAATTAAAATGTTTGTTTTATATGATTATTGGCCTTATATTTTGAAAAATTCCATTATTTACCACATTTTTCACCTTTTACCTTGTAATAGTTCCATTCGATTATTGAGATATAAGGGGTATTTACTAAAATTCCATTTTTCTTCATCTATAGAATAGTATCACTTTCACCACTTCACATGACACCATTCCCTTCAAATTTCATCATAAAAGATACCCAATTTTTTCGTCCTAAAATCCTATAAAAATGTAAAAATACAATTATCTATTTTTTAGCTTAAGAACACTATTTCCCAGGAGACCTCTAAGAGAAATATTAAGTTCTCAATGAGGTTAGAGCGTGTTTGACTAAGAAGGATTTAAGGTATGGCGTTATTTTCTCATATTTAATTCTTTAAGATATAATTATTATTTCACACCATGATATCTTTAATATAGTGTTATTTCCACCTTATTAATTTAGTTTTTTCATATTGATGTAATTTATGTGGTTTTAAGAGCTTCACTATGTTCTTTTTTTATATGTATTGTGTTTCAAAGGATATCATAGTTATAAATGGGGTTTCATCTCAATTTTGATTCATTGACATATGATGTGTATTCAAAACTTGATTACTTTTTTAGGGTAACTATTAGCCATGAATTTATTTTTATCATAAATATTCATAAAATAAAATGGATTTAAAAATCTGTCTAATGTTTTACCTTTCATAGATTTTTAATTCAAAAGATAATGACGATGTATGGTTTTTTGTTAACTCAATTCTCATTCATTGAGTTCTGATTGTTCTTCTTCAACTAATTACATATAAGTTGGCTATATTATACTCATTGACTTTATTATGTGGTATTTTCTCACTATTTTCTAGGGATTCAAATTTCAACCATAAAATACAACATTCAAAATGTATTATTTATTTATGAATTATGATATACTTAAAGGATTTGGTTTACTAAAATTTGATATCTTATGTTAAAAATATTATTCCTTGTGAAACTTATTCTAGGCTTTAAAAATAATTATATTTCCTATTTTATAATATATTTTCACTTATATATCTTAAACAAATAAGGTTTTAAACTCATAAATTCCTTTTTCTATGAATTGATTTATTATAAAAGTGCAATGTTTTTTTGAAATATTTCATTTCCCTTAAAGATGGATTTTCATCATTTCGATGTTCATTATTCCCAAAACCAATCCACTATTATTTTGGAAACCAAATATGTTTTTAATTATATGGACTTCATATTGTCCATTAACACTCCTCAAATTGATGTTTTTACACTTCTTTTTATGATTTGGTTTTTCAAAAATGTTATTTATTAATATTTAAAATGGTTTCCTTTCTTCGATAATGAAATATTTTCTATTATACTCCACATAAATTTTGATAACCGTTACATCTTTCAAAATATATTTTTGTATAATATTATTTTAAAAAATAAAAACCTTCAAAATGTTTTCAAATTACCTTTTTGAAAACATTTATGTCTTCAAAAAGGACTATTGTGGAAGATTATTTTTAAAAGTAATAATTTTCATGATTTTTTCACTTCAATTTTTTATGAAATATTTATTAGTTTCTAAAGGATCCACTATAAAATTATTTTTTAAAGGTAAATAATTTCCCTAAAATTTCACTTTACCTTTTCAAATATTAAATTTTAATTTAATCTCTTACATCATATTTTATGATAATGATAAAAAAAAATTTTAATTCCTTCATGTATCCGCTTCAAATTTTCACTATTATTAAACAAATTTTTTCTCTTTAAATTAATTTACATGAATAAGTCTCCAAATAAACTTTTGAGATAATATTTTTAGTTTATTAGGATTTGGGTATAAATAATTTACACTCCTAAGATAAATTTGGAAATACCATTAGGAAATATTACAATAACCAGTTTACCATGGGTTATATATGATGTGATGAATGATTGTTTTCAAGTGGTACACATATGATTGGATGATTTAAAGGTTAGGTATTATAGATCCCACCAATTCATTGGTTGGGGTTATATTTTTTCTGAGATAATAATAGAATCCAATAAGCCATTCTAGATCCACAACAGAAATAAAAAAGTGATGTTTGCTTCACTATGTTTATGTGACTCGAGTATTGATTCCTACTTCACTATGTTTATTAGAATCAAGTACTAATGTTTTCTCCACTATGTTTATAGAAATATATTGGTGACATCTCCTCCAATATAGGAATGAACTAGTGATACCCACTCCACTATGGATATCAGGCAGGGATGCCTACACCACCATGTTATGGGAAGCATGTAGTGATTCTCACTCTAATATTTTTGGATTTATACTCCTATGTTTGTGCCATAGTTTAAATTTAATCTTCATGTCATGAAATTTTAATTTTTTATATGATTATGGTCATGTTTATTATATCATATTATTTTTCAATGGAATGTGTTCATTCATTTGATATGAAAGTTCCTTCTATCATGAATTATAGAGAACTCATATTGTTCGATGTTCTTTTTAATTAAATATTTATCCCACATTCACGTCTCTTACAAGATTTTTATAAAACCATTAATGAAATATTGATATGTTTTTTCCATTATTTATAATTTATTCTCAATCATATCTTATGTTTCCATTCAATAGTTCATGAAGATGATTTTAACCTGTGAGAATTATAAAAGGGAGTCTAGTGTGGTTTGATTATAGAGAAATGTTCAGAAGTTTTGAAAATTAATTTACCGATATAACTGGACATCAAAGACATTAAATATTTTTTTATTATGATTTTAGATTATTTATGAGCTATAATGTTTATCTTATCATTATATTATAAAATAAGGACAAGTTTATCTCACTTTATATCAAAGACAATGTTTAAAGAATGTATTTTAAGCCCAAAAAATGAGAGTTTGAGTAAAGGGTGTGTCATTTGGAAGGAAATGTTGGTTGAGTTATTTGTTGGTATTAATTTTAGTTATTTTTTTTGATTATTCTATATATGTTTTAGGATTAATATTAGAAAACTTTAATGACAACCCTAGATATAAGACTAAGAATATGATAAGTTCTTTGAATTTTGGTAAAGTTTTGAGTATGTGGTGTTCATAGAAATTAAATCCCTTTTGAGATATTGGAAAGTGGATACAGCTATATGAAAACTTCTCATTGGGTTAATCACCCAGAACAAGGATTATTTTGTATCAACTTTATATTTACTCAGTGCATGATGAGTGGTCTATACACCTAGCTAGAAACTCCTAGGTGATATGCTTTGGTTGATCATATGCTCTTTAAAATCCATTATGAAGGATTTTATCATATATTTATGGTACGGTTAGAGAAAAAAATTGGAATATAGATATATATATGAAGTTAAACTGAAGGAGTTATAGGATGATCCAGTTATATCACGGATTAAGAGAAACTGTCATACATTGAAATGATAGTGTTGTTGGAGAAGACATATTAGGATTGAGTTTTAATATTTATATGATTATTTACACTAATTTTAATGAATATTATCATATATATTTTTGTTTCATAATATAGTTGGAAATTGGATCATGAAAATGAATCTGTGAAAATTATGTCCTTAGAAACTCATATACCCAATCATGGAAGCGTATTTCATAAAACAATTTGAGATAATGTAAAAATCTTAATACATGTCTATTATATTAGAAATGACAACTACTATATTATCTAAGAAGGTGAGGTTTATATATTTAAATAAAATGTTTCTATATTTTATTAGGGATCCATTTTCTTCTTTACTTAGTGAATGGAAATTAAAATTATGAGGACATAATTTATTAAAGGAGGAGGGGATGTAACACCTTCAAATTTTGGAATATATTTCCCTAAATTAATAAATTTTTTTAAATCTTACACTATAGAAAACACCAAAAACTAAAGAATATTATATTTTAGATGTATATTATTACGAAATTATTGGATTAATAAAACAACTAGTAAATAAAAATATGTTATTCAACTAGAATTGATTACTTTTTTGGTATAAATAGTTAATAGGGTTTAATAAAAAAAATGATTTTTTTCTCAAATAAAATGTTTTTTAATGTTTTATATTTTATCATAACATATTAAATTGAAAATGTTTAAAATATTATTATATATGAACTAATATATTAATATTCATTAATTTATAAATTTATAATATTAAGAATACATAACTTTAAAAACATTCTTTTTCAATAAATGATTTTTTTCTTTTGTACTAAAATTTAAAAGATAAATTTATAAATTTTATAATATTAATTTTATGAAATGAAATTTATTTTTGTTCCATCATGTTAAAATTAACCTAGTATGATTTTGTTTTCTAAAAAATCGATTTTCAGGTGAATAGATAAAAATAATTTTTACTAAAATAATATCTTTTATGACTTCATAAAAGAATAAATTTTTAACTAAAAAATTATTAAATAGTTTTTAGGATCTAAAACCGATTTATTTAGGAAGATCATGTAGTCACCATTAAGGAGGGGATCATGGTTGAACATCTTTTTACCAATTATGTTTACCTTAAATTACCCCTTCAATTATGTTCAATGAACCTATATTGTTGGTTAAGATGTATGGATTATCCCTTATGATATGTAGATAATTTAAATTGAAGAACACATATTTTTTTACAATGTTCAACAGTAATGTGAGAACCTACCCCTTTCCCTATCGACTCCTATTGAGTCATAGATTCTACCACTAATAATCATTTTAAAAAATTTAAAAGAGGTGTGAGATGTTAATATCATAGCCCAAATGCTTCATTATATTACACAGATGAGGGATCTTTATATAGAATCCATGAGTTGAGCTATCTCTCAAAATACTCAACCTATCCCCCAATAAGAATGTTGGTGTTGCATATACTAGAACCTCTACTCTTTGAGTAATATCATAGAACTTATTTATAGATATATCTTTAGTTACTTGTGATATTTATCTAAACATAGAAACCTATAAACACATCGTCCTATGAGAATAATTTTGTTTTCAAGCTCTCACTCTCTGGGATTGGTCCATTTGATATGTGGTGTCCCATACTCCTTAGTCATGTGCTCCTATATCCATTTCACCTCTATCTAAAATGACTTATAAAAGTCTCTCCAATTTATAATCTTTTAATTTTACAATTTCAGGTATGATTCTATTAAATATGACATGTATGGTTATTCTCTATCTAAAAATATGTGTCTGGTCCTTCTTCTTCAAATATGAAGCTCCTTGTTTAGGCACTCATGATAAAGTAAAAATACTTTATCTCAAGATAAATATTCTTATTCAACTAAAGTGTTTCCCCTAATCATATAGGCAATCCTCCGATGATAGATATAGGGGGCATGAGATCTTCCATGTGAAATTCCCAGTATCACTTATCTTATATTGGACACCTTTATTATCTTCTAATGATATTTGGATTCAAATTCATTATAGCTTCGGTAATACATTGAATAAAATATCTTCAAATATTCCTCAAATATTATATAGAATCATGATATTTATTTCTAGAATATTGATTTTTTAATTTCCATATCATCATATTAATAATTTATATTTTATATAACTGAAGTATTATACATCTCATAATGATTCTTCCTGAGATAATTTTTATAGATTTTATTTTTCTGTTAATTCTTCTTCCAAATCCACTCTTTCTAGAAACAAATATTAAATGAAATATTGATATTCCTTATAGTAATATTTATATTTCATGGTATAGTGATCATAAATTTTCTCAATACAATAATCTTCATATATTTCCCCCATATTTTATTCAAACATCTCAGTCAAATGAATCTTTTAACCAGTATATATCACAGGAGTTTCTCTCTCTAATCATTTTGTGTCTAATCATAACATTATAACTTTTGAGATAGAACTTCATCAAACTAAAACTATATGAATCCATAACTCAAAACATTATACAACTTCAACTTCATCACTTTAAACATTGTGTATATGCAACTTCATCTGTTGATATTTATATATCCTTTTTCTAGTGGCGTTGCACTTATTTTTCCAATTTTTTAGCATAAACTCTCCCTATAAGATGAACTAATTTTACGTTACTTAGGAATAAACCATAATTATTTTTTAATTATTCAATGTTCCTTATCTATCTGATCATCCCGGTCTCATTAATGTTACTCTTTCTCTTTGAATGGTTCTACTTTTGAGCTTACATCTTTTAGAAGATATTCTGAATCTTCTAGTGAACAAAACTATTTCAAAATCATTATTAAGATAGTAAATCTACCCATAAAGTTGCTTTAATTTTTTTTGGAACCTATGGATTTAATACTTCCAATGGACCCCTATCTATATTATGTTCTTTTAGTGTATTATTCTTCTAAAATATCTACAGAAAACTTCTTGTTTTTCAACATATTTATGGATTTTTTTATAAACTATTGAAAAAATATAATATATCATTATCATCAACCAAGTGTACTTTTTAAAATGAATAAATTATTAAAATTAATCATTTAAATATAATAAGAAAAATTTATAGAACATATGATTAAAATTCTAAGTATTGAAGTGATATTTCTGGAAAAATAGTTTTTTGTATTTTCATTAAATTAAATATTATATTGGAAAAATTAGGTTTTTATTTTCATTTTAACCCTAAATAAATTTATTTGTTTCATAAAAATGATATTTATTTCATAGTAATATATAACATTGATAATTTTATCCAATATATAAATCTTATGCTTAAAAATATGATTATCTTATATACTATTTATACTCACTATGTGCAAGTATTTTGAAATTAACCTTTCTCAACCATATAAATTTTATTTTATAAAATGAATTCCATATAAGGGATTCAAATTTTGAAATTATGTACTATATAAAATCATTATTTTTATCATAAAAATTAATTATTGAGGTAAAATATTAGTCACGATTTTAAAATCAAATTATGGTAAAATTAAAATTGAATAAGGGGAAAAGCCTAAAATGACACAAATTTGTCTCCTAAATGTATGGTTTAGAGGATTATAGACCATAAATTTTTCACACATTCCGTTCTTCAAACCATTTGACAATTTTACCCTAGAATAATGTTATTCACTTGGTTGAAAATTCTTTTTTGAACTCGTTTATATTTGGTCATAAATTGTTTTGGTAAATTGTTGTTTATAAACAGTTTTATATAAATGTGTCTAACCTTTCTATACTAGTGGAGTGAGTATGGAAGTCATTAGGGAAAATATAATGAGTTTTGTACTCACATCTTGTTTGAAACTTTGGTTCTTTTTCAAATGTTATCTTTTGGGCCATGGGTAAAGGTAATGTTTCACACATGTTTAGCATTACTTCATTATCCTTAGGCTTTTCGGGGATTGTTGAGCTTGGATCTTGTTGAGGATGGAGTCTTGTGGTATCTTGAGAGTCCTTAGTTTTTTATCTGCTATGTACTTCGATACTTGTTTGGTCTTCAACTATCGCACATTTGGATGTGGTTTTGATATACATGAAGTTGTTGGATGGTCTTTCTTTCTTTCATGTGTCATTTAGTGAATGGTTTGGTTATGTGTTGTTGGTTTATCAATTTATTTATTAAAGGGAAAATTTTCCCCCACTGGTACTTGAAACCCTTCAGCATTTATTACTATCCTTTGGAATCTTAGGTATGTCTCTTAAGTCCAAGTAATGAGTCATTGTGATCTCAATCCAATGAGAATTAGTGGGCCATTAAAAAGGTTTTTCTATTTCAATTGAAAATAAATATTTAAATAGAATCATTCATATTTTTTGCTGATATTTGTTGGATTTATATTGATCATAATAAAAAAACTATTCATGTTTTGAATATGTGAATTTGATTTTAGAAATTTTATTTCTTAAAATGTATTCTAGTTTTGATAAGAAATTAATGTTATTTATCATGAAAAAATATATTTTCTTATGGTTAATGATTCAATAATTTTATAGGGAGAACATGAAATTGAAATTGATCCATGGGATATATTTTATTAAAACTTCAAATAATTATTTAAATATTTTAATAAGTATTTAAACTTAATATTTCACATATAAGAATATTAAATAGATAAGTATTATTTTAAGAGGTTATATGGAGTATTTAATTAGATTAAAATAATTCAAGGGTTATTGGAACTAAGATATTAATTTTCACCTATATATAAATATAAAAATGAATCATATTGTTTTAGTGTACTTTTATTTGTTTAATTATGCTATCATGACCTATAGAGAGTATTAGGGAGATTCTACGAATTTTCCTTCAGCATTTGGACATATAATGAAAAAATGATAATCCTATATGATTGACTAAACATTATAAAACACTATATTTTCACAAAAAAAGTATCTAAAATATAAATATTAGTTCCCCACGTAATGTGGATCACATTTGAATATCTTTAGATAAATCCTAATTTGGGTTCTAGAAGTGATGAAAACAACCAAAAAAGCAAAGTTATGATCTAAATAAATATATTAAAGTAATTTTTTATACTATAATTGATTATGATTTTTTTTGAATGTTTTATTTCATAATTTAGGACTTCATATTTTAGATATTTTTATTTATGAAAATATTATCATAAAATGATTTAAAAGGGAACATTACCCCCCTGATTTTTTGGTGCTCAAATCCATTTAGCTATATCTGAGAGAAAAAAATTAATTTATAGTTATTATTTCAATTTAATGTTACATTATTTATTTATAGGGTCTCATTATAATTTTACCAATCAAGACTATATTCAAATTAGAGTTATTATAGAACGATATCCCTCAATAATAAATAAGATCAAAAATTAAAATTTCTAGAGGGGATTCCATGGTCACATGGATATTTATATATTAAAAATTGTGTTTCTTGGGATTATATGTTGCATTACACATGGTATCCCACATGGGTAACATTTCATGAAATGATGTACGGTTTAGACCTTATGTAATATTTGTCTTGTTTTTAGGTAAACATGGAGTTGTATTTTCACACCTATGTTTGTCTCGGGTGTGTAATATGGTGTATAACAACCACTAGTGTATCACTTAGTCTTTTTATGGAATTAAAAAAGAAGTAAAATTCCTGATGGACCTATGTGACTCCACAATCACTGGATACTGGTGAATATAATCAAGGATCTAAGATATCTTTTAGTGATTTTTTTTATTCTCTAATAGTTTTTCATAAATAACAAAATAAATCAAAGTAATAATCATTCATTTCAGAAATTAATACAAAACACTCTCTATAAAAATCTAACCAATAATATGCAAAATAGAATACAACCAAATCAGATATAATATATAAAGAAATCACATGTTTCATAATGTAATAAATTTTAAATAGAAATAAATAAATATTGAAAATAATCCACTATATAATCTTCAATATCATTCAAAAATCCATATAATTATCCTTGTAAGTAAGTCCCAACTATGCAATGTCATTTCCCTAACATTTTTCTAGATGTTTAAGGTTTTTATGTTAATTAAATTTAAATGTACAATGTATGTGAAATAATATCAATATGAATCCATTTAATATCCCATACATCTTATCAATCCAAACAAACTCAAACATGCATAATGTAATTATATATTATAAAGCTATCCATTTATAAATAATTTATAACTAACATAATAGAGTGTTTACTAAGATTCCTGGGAACCATTTTTTCTTACATTAATCAATGAAAGTGGAAACTTGATGTCTCTTATAAATCATTTTATAGAAAACCAAATGGATTAATTTGATTAATATTACAGAATATTGTGATCTCTCAAATGATCCGAAATCATGTATTTCATAAACATATGGAAAATTTCTCATTAATGAGAAAGTAATTATGTATCCCATCACATAAAATAATTATAATAATGGAAAAACTAAACACCTTACTTGAAACCTGAAAAAAAAAGATTCAATGAAAATATTATATAACATAACCTAATATAACAATATTATTTTAATCCTACAATATAATTATTACTCCTTCATTTCATTATCTCATTGTTAGCCAAACACCCCGTCAAAAATCATGAAGCATTAACTGTAAAACTCGTATTCATTTCCACTTATTATGAATCTTACAACACATAAATTTTTTTTTGGATATCACTTTAACTACAAGAAACCATTATCTATCATTCTAAATTCATTTTGAAATAAGGAAATTATCCCATAAACCCATCATAAATTATTTCAACATTTTTCATCAATTAAAATAAAATATTCACATATAAAACATTATTTACAATCATTATTTATTGTTCATAATTAATAACTCATCATTATAAATCAGTAAGATTTTATTAGTGACCAAAACTCATAGATAATTATTTATTTACAACACACATGAGATTTTTTAGTAATAAACACCACCATTTAATATCCCCATCACATTCTAGAAAATTAACATAGTTTTATCTCACATTACTATAAGTCATACTCATCAATTTAGCATGTTAATGGAATATATGTAACTTATAAGATGGTTAAAATGAAATTCTCTCAAGAATAAGACGCAAAATTACTCCTCTACCAACAAAAATCAATAATTAAACCAAAACCAAAATAAATAAAATAGGAAATAAACCAAAAAATATTTTTTTTGCAAAAGATAAAGATACCATATTACTTTTGTTCACCATACGATCCCAATCCCAACACACTTACTAGATCAAAATTCCAATAAGTAAAAATGAAGTTACGACCAAAAGAATAAAAGGGTGCTAAAGTGGATTTAAATAAGTAAACGGATTAGATTTGTATTCATGAAACCAGAAATATCAATTAAAGGCCCAAATCCTATCTTCGAAATGAACATAATTTACCCATAAAAAATGTGAGTTAGTAAAACTATTGGAGCTCTAATGTACCCCTACTGAACATCTAGTGCTTTATAAGAGTCTTAATAATGATAAAAAACTCTTAGTTTTATTATAAACAAAATAATACCCTTTTCTAAACCATTAGAATTATTTTTTTACCCACTAAAATTTTTTATGGATCCTTGCAGTTAACATCAAGTTCAAACATCTATTAACACATAAATACATTATATTCACTTATATTAACTTAAAACCACAAATAAAAATAATTTAAATAAAAGAATAAATATGATAATTAAAACTAAAACATACCCAAAATATTCATCCTTTTTATTGGTAGAAACATATCACATATATATTAGTACTAAGTGGGTCATAATTTGTGTCATTTTTAGTGTTCCATGTAGTTTACACGTCATGTAGTATGTAATGGGTAACATAGATCATACAGACTATATTAAATAAAAAATAAGTTTTCATCACACAATATATATATAATGTACCACTTCGATTATGTTCCACATGACATAAGTATTGATTAATAATATATACATTGTGTAAAATTCAAGTCATAAAAATACACAAAGTGTGAATTTTTATTTGTTAAAAAAATTATAACTAAAAAATGTGTATTTCAAAATTATAATATCTAGAGTAATAAGAGGAAAGAAACCATTAAAAAATAATTAAATAATCTTAAATATTATAAGAGAAAACTATGACATTTTTAGTAGTTATTAATTATTATAAATTTCATTTCATGGTGAAGAATCATGATCTAGACTAGTATGTTATTATTTAGATTAAATTTTACTAAAATTTAATTATTCCTTAGGTTTCCATGTGATTATTATTATTAATGTAATATTTTATGATCTATGAATTGGTTCACCGTTGTTTATAGTATAATTGAATATATATCCAAGGAATATTTTTTATAACCCCTTATCAATTGTTTCCCTAACTTACATGTGTGTAATACCATAAAAGATATAGTTCCATGTCATAGGAGGTTGCTCAATCCCTGTAACAAACTTAATCTATATAAAGTGAATTATCAGAGAATATTAAATGATATAACATATGTTGATTAATGCTTAATGAGGTTTACCCTTGGTTTTAGGGTGGTTTAACACAACTCATTAAATCAAAAAATAGAATATATCAGGATCATTTCACATTTATTTCATCTATTATAAGATTAGTTATGAATTTATATAATCATATAATATAAGAATAATTAACAAGAAAGTTCAGTTAAAATTGGATAAATGTATGTAAAACAAGATTTATTATGTGTGGTTAATTATTTAAGTATGTGTTTATGTATAATATTCAATAAGAATTATTAGATAAAAACAGTTTCTTACACTAAAATAATTTAAATATGCTTTAAATAAAATATTGTTTCACAAAGGGCATTCCATTATTTGAATTGGAATGAATCCACAGTTCTAGGTTCTTGTTAAGAAATTCCTAATGTATATTCCATTTATAATGGAGATATGATGAATTTTATTGGTAAAAGTAACTAAAATTTTATCATTATATGTTCCTAAAGTATTCTTAGAGTAATTTCTAAGAATTGTATTAGTAAATATGTGTTTAAAATGTAATAATTGGGGTTCCACTCAACATATCATAAAGTAGTGAGTTAAAGTTATTGGACATATTAAAGTCTACCTAGATACCATTGAATAGTATTTTATAACAAGAAGAATGTAGGAAGAACCTAATATATGAAATCTTATACTTGGCCTGGTCTTAAGGTTGTTTTTTAAAACATCATTATGGAATCTCATTAGATGGAAAATTAAAATCCTCCATGAAGTTATGGTCTAATAATCAGACCAATGAACCTCTCAGTGATAGGATTGATACTTTGAATCATACTATTGATGATATATTTTCTATCAAGGATCAAATGTCCAGCTTTGACACTCTTCCCTCTGAGATTTATCAAATAGTCTCCAACTATGACTTTTCATGCAAGGAGGACATACTCATTTGGGAACCATCTTAGAATGGGAAAATCACCTTCAAGTCCTTTTAAAGGAACACCTCATAAGACACTCATAATTGTATTGGTCAACTCAATAATAACTATATTAAACCTTTTATGTTAACCCTTCTTTGGAGGATATTCTACAACAGAATTCCTATCGAATGCAATCTTAAGAAAGTTGGTATTTTACTCTACTCTTGACATGTGCTCTACCATCAACATTGGGAGGACCTGGAGCATCTCTTACCTATATACCATACTACTTAATCCCTATAGCATTCATTTTTTTTACATCTCTGATCTATAACCTCCTATTGAAGGTTCTTTTATTCACTTTCTAACTACAGTTCTAAACATTCCCATGTCAAAGAAGATTATCATCATTCTTAAAGTGGCATGAGCCGAGCTGGTACATTTGATCTGGAGGGGTTAAAATAGGGCACTTCATGAGGGAGATGGTCTCAACCTCAAGGATGTTTTTTCTAAAATTATTTCAGCCACCAAGCTTGCTAATTTTATACATTAAGTGTTTTTCAATAATTTGGTTTCTGATTTATTGGTGCAATAGAGACTAAAGGTGACCAGGTACTTTCCTCCTCCTTGCTTCAGGTTGGAAGTTTGATAGTGTCCTTTAATTGTTGGATGGGTTAAATGAAAAATTTAAGGAGTATCTAAAGGGAACCCAAAACTAGCTGGTTATGGTCTTATCTTCAGAGATGATACAATGGTTGTTCTGAAATATCACTATGGCCCAAGTGGAATTGCAACAACACTTGATGAAGAGATGATGGGTATAATTTATACTGTAAACATTGCTCATCAACGGTGTATAAATAATATTTTAGTTGAATATGACTCCACAACTATAGTTCTGGTGGTGAGGAGTGGGAAAATTCATCTCTCTTGGAAGTTTACTAAAAAATGGGAACATTTCCTCAATCCACTTTCCTCACCGAGGTTTATCATTAGACACATTTTTCAAGAATCCAATGCACTTGAGGAATCACTTTGTAACAATGAAGTGAATGGGAAGGTTTTTGGCTCTAACAATTTTTATCAAGTAATATTTTTGAATTATTTCAAAAAGACCAAGGTAAAGTTTCTACCTTTAGACTCTTGTAGTTTTTTTTCACTTTATTCAAGAGCCTTTGTGCTCATCTTTCTCAAAAAAAATTTCTTTTATAAATTCAATGTGATTATTTAGATATTTCATGATGGGTGGAAAAATCCTAGAGGATTCATTTTTGGTTTTTTGTATAGGGAAGTTTTTTATAGGTGATAACAACATCCCCTTGAAACCTAGTTGTAGTCTATTGCGTGTCCTAAGTCTAGGGTGGTGGTACACACCCACTACATCCACCGCCAAAATTAGGCAGTGCACTATCAATACTTCTTTGGCCCATTGAGTGTTTTTTGGGACCCACCATGACTATGTTGGAGTAGCCTAACCCACTTGGTTTGAGTAATTTTGGTTAGTCATTAGATCCATTATAAAACATATTCTAGGGTTATTTTTGTAGCTCAATAAAATGATTAGGAAGCAGCCCCTATCCCACCAATCCAACCATTCTTATTTCACATTTTATTAGAGAAGCTTATGATAGTCTAGATTCATCACTATTAGGAGATATCTATCCTTTCATATCTCTTTTCTCTTATTCTTGTTCTTACTATAATTATTGTTTGAACGTGATTTGGGATTTTACTATATGAGTTCACTAGAGCATACTCAAATGACTCTAGGGAATGGATATTTCATGTTCAATGGATAGAGAAAGTTATATAGGATAAATACTTTTCATTACTCACCATTTTAGTATCACTATGTTATTCTATGAGTTTCAAACTAGTTTATTTAATTGAGGGTTAAATCATGAGTGGAATAATTTTTAAAATTTATATATTTTTCTTCTAAGGGGAATGGGTTTATTTAGTGATCTATTTACACCTCTTCAGTTGTGGTTTTGATAATGTTCTACCACTTAGTTAGTTTGAATTAGTTTTTGTTTTATATGTGTATATAATAACTCATGGAAATTATTTTCTTGATATATTATGTTTTTTATAGTGTCAAAGATGAAAATTATGAATATTTATTTTAAAATAGAAGTTAGTAATGGCAGTTGATCTTTATTCATTATGTATTTTTATTATTGTGGGATGTAATGTATTATATTCAATCTATATTATGTTAATAAATGGTTATTATTAAGATCATTGTGACTGTGTACCATCTTGAGACCACATGGAATGAGATGAATTCTAGTTATCTAAATATAATTTAATGGATCACATAGTTGGGTAAATGGTGTACTTTGTGACACTCTATTTTAATGAGCGTTGAAACCAATTTACATATTACATGTGTCCTGTTAAATTTTTCTTTGAATAGTTTTTATGAAAAAACTATTTGAAATATAAATGTATATTATACATAATGAATTATTTGAAATGAAATTAAAAATTGTATTTAGTTTGAAAAAAAGTTTTTAATGAGGTTATTTAAAAATATGAATTCAAATGAAATTGAATATACATATACAGTAGGTTTTATAAGATTTTTTAAAGTAATTTGGTAATAAGATAAATAATTGTAATCCCTTTGAATTGATTTTATAATGGGTATTTTATGGGATATATATTAAAAGAAAAATGGAGAATGTTATAATAAATAATTTTCCCAAATTGATTTCATAGAGGTGGTAATTTTTTTTGAGAGAATGGCTTCTTGATTGAATGATTTATTTGTTTTATTTTGTATATTATTTCATCTAATTGAATAATGATGAATGTTTTCTATATATAAAAACATCACTTATAATATTTGTTTTTTAGGATGTTCTATAATTTGGATCATGCCCCTTATTAATAATTCATTTTTTTGGACAATGGGAGGTTTATTTAGATTATGATTATGTTTAAAATTGTTGATTTACACAAATATTTAGATATGGGTCACATTAATTATATATTGAATTATTTATGATCACACATTATTTTTGATCAGGTTATTCGATGACCACGGGAAGGTATGAGATACATTGTGCATGATTGATATATAGGAATGACAGTTCACTACTCATGTTGTTGTAGAATTGTTCATATAATTTATAAATAAGTTGATTACTTATACATTTTGGTATCATCCTACTTAGTATTTGATGATAGATTTATTTTATAGATATTAGAATATAGGGTGGGAGATAGACATAGTGTTTATTCACTTAACATCCAATGTAATTATTGGAAATTTTTCCATGAATAGTTTTTCTTGATGATCGATGATATATCCATGAAGATAATTCCAATAATGTTATAATTGTAAAATTATTCTGAGTATGGATAGGATTATTGTGGTAACCTTTTAATTATTGATAGATAATTTCAAATCCTTGAGTTAAGAGTTGAGTGATTGCCTCTTTAAGGTTCAAGGACTATTTCATGTATAATAGAGAGTAAATAATATAGTTGAGAAAGATACAAGATATTTCCAAATAATAGATACATAGAACATGATAGGTAGCTGATGATATAGGTGATGTTATATTATATGTCTTGAATTTTTATTTTATTACCCTATATTGTTTAGAATGGTGTGATGAACGATCTTTATTAAGGGAGAGATATGAGTATGTTGGACCCAGTATTTGAATTACTTATCTAATATTGAGATATAAGAATGAAAACATATATTCCATAGGTCATTATCAAGATATGAATATTAGATTGAGGATTCTTTATTTGGAGAACATTTCCTAATATGTTTATAAAAACATGGAAAATGATTTTTTATATGGAACATATAGAATTCTAGATATGGGCATGTAGAATCATGAATCTATGGACCATTCTCATGGTTAAAACACATTCTTTATTACCCAATATAATGATGATATTTTCTTATCCTAAATATGTATTTATGTTGTTCTATTTTTTTGAAAACTATGCCATATAGTCAGATATGTGTATACAGACTCATTATCTAAAGGACCAATTGTAGATGTTGTGGTTCATCCTTATTATTTATGGTGATTATAATTTAATATTTTTTAATTATTTTATCTTAGTGATAAATTTTATATAGTTAATAAATTTCATGGTCCTCAAAATTATGGTTTGAGGGTGTTAAGGGTGTTAACATTATGTTCGATGGTGTTTAGTGGTGAAAGATGTGTTTTTTGTTCTTTTATGGAACCATTGAATGATTAGATCCTTACTATTTCATATATATATGAGGAATTATTCTCATATAGTTGAGGTAAAATTAGTTCAGATGCCTTTTTGGGTTTTTGAGTGAACATAATTACTTTTATTTTGGATAATTTAATATTTTTATTGGGTCTGATAGTATAGTGTTTTTTGTTTTAGTAAGATTTGTCCTTATTAAAATATTTTTGTTCCATAGGGGAGGATAAAATGACAATATTAGTTTTTTATTGTTAAATAATGTCTTCTGTGTAATATTTTTCCATGACGATGTTGTGAGATATGGGTGAAAATGCCAAGGATAGAAGGAATTATTCAATAGTTTTCCAAGTCTCAAGTCATGGTTTGGTGGGAAAATGTTCCTCATGAATACCATTTTATTAGGAAACAGGTAAGAAAAGTTATTATGAATGCAATAACTAGGAAAAATTATGGGATATGAACGTTTTGAAGGTAGAGGTTATGAGATATCTGTTAACTGAGATCCACCATGATGAAACCTTCCATTAACTATGATATGGTTATAACATCTATATTTTTATTATATATTTTAGGTGTCCCATAGTTTTAGTTTGACTCTGTTGGTCTCTCTCAGACTCTTCTCATCATGAAGTCTTAGTTTTCATGGTCTTTGTTGTATATAGTGGATCTAATGCTCTTGATTTATTATCATTGATCCCTATGGTAGATTTTTCCATTATGTCCCTTCCTTTTCTTTTCTCATATTCTTCATTTTAAAAAGTATATGGAAGACAATTTTCATTTTGTTTTAAATATTTTGTATCTAGTATTAATAAATAATGGTATGGCATAGGTTTTTTAAGATTTATCTTCAGAGTCTTAGTGGATAATGTTGGATCCTTCATTTTTTCATCATTTAATTGTTAATGATTATTTTTATTTATATATTTTATTTATATATTAAAAGTAATCAATTTAATTTTATTTATTTTTGAGTGATGTGTAAATAATATCGTAAGGAAGATAGTAAATTGGATTTAAATAATTAAAGATATTATATTTTATTCTTTCATTACATGATTTTTATATTGTTCCTACTAGCCTATTTTTTCACATAAGTTTTTAAATTAAAAAGTCATCAAGATTTCTTATATATAGTGACTAGTAGAGAAATTTAAATTAGTTAAATAACATAATATTGGTCAAGAGAAATAATAGGGTAATATGATATTTTTTCATGACATTATTGAGATTGATTGATAAAGAAATTATATAATTTCGAAACAAAGAATTTTTTGGGGTTTTTTTTATTTTTAATTATTTTTTTCCTTGTTAAAATTATGGTGATTTACTGGGGATATTATCTTATTATTATTGAAGAATGTGGTGTTTATATTTTATGTTATTGATACTATGTTTGGTTTATTTTTGTGGGGACAATATAGTCAATGTTATTATTGTTAATATGGTTTTTGATGTAGTAACTTGGATATGGTGAGTAGTTAGTTTTATTGTTTCATAGGATATGGAATTGTTATAAAATAAATAAATGAGTTATTAAATGAAATTTTAATGTTACATGGCGAGAAAATGATTTAATAAAATTAATTAATAATGTGTTAAGTAACTGATATGTTAAAAATAAATATGGGTTCCAATTGGTTAATAAAACTTCCCAAATTCTTGTAAAACCCTCACCTTTTCTGGAGATGTATCAAACTCATTGTAGACACCATTTTTCCCATGGATGAATAATTTTCATTTTTATTTTTCCTTGAGGTGTGTTTGGGTGAAAATTTAAAAAAAATAAAAGAAAGAGGGAATTGTGCGGTTTTCCCTAACCACACACCCAAGACCAAAAAACCATGAAACAAAAGACATAGAGGGTTTGCATGGTTTGGGTATTTTTTTTCAAACCACGCACCCTAAAAGGAAAATACTTGAACCCCATAGAATAGGAACATGGTTAAGGGTAATAGTTTGGAAAACCATGCACCTCTTACATCTAAACTATGCATGAGTTTTTAATTAACCCAAAAAATTGCTTTAAATTTTCTAAAGTCCCCATTTTAACCCCAAATCAGTAATAAATTGACCCATACCTTTATTTCCTAATTTTGGATGCCACCATATACATTCAAATCCTTCCCTACCTCCATTTAAGTCGAATTGAAGGGTGTATTGAAGATCTACACCTCCTTAGTTATGTGATTTCTTCCCATTTAGATCTCTCTCTCTCTTATGTACCTCTCCCAAGATAAGAGAGAGATGTTTATTCATTGTTGGTTCTAGATCTTGGTATATATTTGTTATATATTGATACATTTAAGTCTTGAATCTATTAATTGATTCAAGATGATGTTCTTCAACATGGGTTTTACCTATCCATTTCAAATTGGTAATTTCCATTGGGCGATATATCATCAATGAATTTTTGTGGGAGGTTTATTATTTAAATCCCAAAGTCTTGATTTAAATTACATGTATGTAATTGTTTAATTTCTATTATGGAATCAAAAATTGTGTTCTTGACTGAATTAATTAAATTGGTGAAATAATTAATTGATGGAATTGTGAAATTTTAAATACAAGGATTGGTAATTGTAATAATTAATTGTTGAATTAACTATCACGTTATTGAGATTGATGAATTTGGTTAATTAATTACTTAATTAAATAATGGTAATAGTTTTTGATTATTAAATTGATTTATTTGTAATAATTAATTGATGAATTAATTATTGTTGTATTGAAATTATGGAATTGGAAAAATTAATTTTTGAATTAATTATTCTAGATTTTTAGGATTATTAAATTTATTTGAATGATTAGTTAATTATTAAATTAATTAATTGGGTTGAGATGATTAAATAATTTTTAAATTAGTTAATAGGTTTGAAGTGATTAATTAATTTTTGAATTAATTAATGGAATTAAAGAGTTTAATTAATTATTGAATTAATTAATGGAGAATTGATGACTGGTAACAATGTGGTTCATATGTGAATTGAAATGGTAAATGGTAATAATGTCATTCATATGATAATTGAAATGATTAATGGTTACAATAGTATTCATATGTGGAAATAAATTATGAATGGTAATAATGGAATTCATATCTGAATTGAAATTATGAATAGTAAAAATGAAATTCATATGTGAATATAAATGATGATTTGTAATTCCTATGGGAATTGAAATTATGAATTTTAAAATGAAATTAATAGGTGAAAAGAAATAATTAATTGTGATAGAAACACTCATATCTGAATTGAAATGATTAATGGTAAAAAATATAATTCATATGTGAATTGAAATAATGAATGGTAATAGGGGTATTCATGTATTAATTGAAATGATGAATGGAAACAATGGAATTAATGAGTGAATTGAAATTATGAATGGTAATAAATGCATTCATATGTGAATTAATATGAAGAATAGTAAAAATGGAAATTTGAGATATGATAGCCTTCGAGTATAGTTCAAACTCTATCATGGGACACAACATGTATTGAGAGTTCAGGTGTTCTCAAGAACCCATGTGTTGTGTGGTTAAATAAATATTAATTGAATAAATGTAAAAAATTTACATTATGGAATTTATTTATTCTTTAAATAACTACACACACTATTTGATTGGATATTGTTTTAGATGTCGTTGGTGGTGACCTACAGAGTTGAACTCACGCCCTACACAGGATGCTTGATTGGTACCTGAATATATTTCATGGTTGAAGGACATGACAAGGGAAATGGCCCTTTGTTAGATGGATTATTCAGGATGAATTATGGATTAGGGAACCAGATAGGATTCGATACCCTCTTGAGATTTGATATTGTATTTACTATTGGGTTTCATTTTGACCTTGACACATACTTTATCATGACATGTTTACTTTTCAATTTTGATATTGTATTGTTAGTTTTGGTCATCTTGTGATACTGGTATTATCATAGTTAGATTTTATCTAGTTTTTATTTATTTTTATTTACACTACCGATCTAATTTGATAATGTGGTTATAGTCTCCTTGATATTTACATTAAGAAATCACTTCTAGTCAGTAGCCTCTATCATACAAGGAGGAATGCTTGAGCTCATTTGACCAAATAGCTCAAGGAATCAGTGTGTGGCACTTGGGTCGGGATGTTATAAAGTGGAATTAGAGGAGTTTTCTTTTTGTTTTTTTGTCTTACTATTTGGATAAGGTAGAGATGATACTTGGAAGAACCAGACCTTGGTTATGAGATCATGCATGGGCGTAGCTAACCCATTGATAGGGGAGAACCCAAGTACCCCTGGTACTATTGTTGTTTGTTGTTATAGTTGAATATTATTTCACCTTGGGTAACACAATTGTTGTTTGATATGATTGTTATTTCAAGGATATGTTGATATTTGACTCATGAAACAAAATATCTTGATATTTGAGTTTTCATGAATAATACTAGGAACTTAGGATTATTTTTTAACATGAATTATTATAGGAATGAATGGGAAAATATTTTTTGGGTATGTTTTTTAATTTGATCTAGTTTTCCCTTCTTGAAAAATTGAATTAAAAATGTTCCTACTTTGAATTTGTGAATTTTAAAATAATTAAAGATAATAATAAATTATTTTCTAATGTGAAAAATGGTAATGAGAATGATTTTACCCTGTTTTAACTATGACCCATAGGTAGTATAGTTAAGGGTAGTGTTATTGCCTCGGTTCTGATCGTTTGGTGGGGAAAGTGTGAAATGAATTTTTTATGGATTACTATGGCTTATTGTAAATGTATTAATATTTTTTTATGGGTCCTAAGGTGTGTGTTTGGAATTATAGATATATTTATACATTAGGATGCCTGTTGAGAGGATGACAAGAGGTTATGGCTAGAGATGATATACCAGAATTGGAACCTGAGGCACTGATAATGCTAGGTGAGGAAGTCAGAGAGAATTTTTGAGAGAATTTTTCTCCCCTCATATAGTTTTTGGAAAGGGAACTAGTGTGGTATTTGAAAATAATGTTCTACATGATGATTTAGTTTTAGTTACAACACCCATCGAATTTTACTAGAGAGGGTGGACCTGAGAGAGAGGAGTTCTAGATTATGTCCATCCAGTCTATACTTGACCATTTGGAGACTCCTGCAATAAAGAGAGTCAAGTTGGATGCTTATACAATATCAGGACTAGTAAAGCACTAGTGGGAAGTTTTATAATAGATTGGACAGAATGATGGTATGTTATGGAAGGACTTCTTAGAGAGGTTCCCGGAGCACTTTTTTTCAGAGACACAGAGACAGGATAGTGTAGTTGAGTTCATGAGGATGACTCTAGGGAGTATGTCTTTGATGAAATATGATGGATATTATATATATACATAAACCTCTTTGATGTACCATTATAATTTCATGAGATAGCTACAATTATCCATTTCCAGGATGGACTTAAATGTGAGGCTAAGTCCCAAGTTAAACTCTTTCGGTTAAAGAAGTCTTATTATGTGATAGATCAAGATCTCATAGCTAAGGGGAACCTAAAAGAGGATTCCAGTGCCAAAAAAATGGTTACTACTAGATGATTATGAGTTATGATTTCCAAGAGAAGTAAGCGTCACTACGAGAGTGTTATCCAGAGGGATAACAGGACGAGTGGCCATGGAGAAGGATTAGTCACACAGGAACTTACAAGATTGTTTGTCACCAGTACAGTAAGTAGGTCCACTATCATATACATTGTACCTAACCACCAGTAGAGTTTTGATCATGTATATGGATGAGAAATATTCATATGTTCTCTAGGAACCCATGATATATGGATACTGATAGAGAATCTAGATAGAACCAGAGTGTGATAAGTAGATTTTATGCACCATATCAGTCTGGAATTCATAGTTTTTCTTACTAAGGAAGTAGAGGCAGTAGATGTGGGGATTCTGGGAAAGTGTTCTCGTATCAACAGAGTGGTTCAGCACTAGGGACCCAGGTTTCATCATAGGTAATAGGGGAAGGATAGTCACATTCCATATATTATATACTTGTGGATAACAAGGTTAAACTGTAGATAGTGAGTTGTACTATTCTTGTTGTTTAAATGCTAGATAATGCGTTATTCTATATTGGATTCCCTCATTTATTTATTTATAAACAACTTTTGAGTGTTTTGAGCCTAAAAATGGAGTTCTTGATTAGGGTGTTGATGATATATACACCATTGGGATTATGGTCGTGGGGCATCTGATTGTGAAAGGGATGTTCTATCATGGTTGATGCGTATCATTTACTATGTGATATTTACATACATAACATCTTAGGTTTAGAACTAATTATGGGTATGGAATGGATAATAGAATAATAAGACGACATATATTGTTACTACAGGTGAGTGAATTTTATATCTCCTAAGGGTGATAGTATTATTCACCGCAGAATGTGGGATATCAAGGCTCAACATGCATGGACAATTCACTAGAAATTGGGTGAGATTACCCCTAGGATTCTATAATGTTTTTTTTTGTGATGGAGGTGTAAAGAAGGATGTATTTCCACTTATAGTGGAGTAGTTATAGGATTTTTTTCATGAATAATTCATCGGGTTTCTACCAGAGAGATGTGGAATTTACTATTAAGATCTTGTTAGGGGATGCCTGGTTTCTCTTCCACCATACATAATGGCACCAATAGAGCTTCAATAGCTCCAGAATCATATATAATAGTTGGAGGATAAGGGTTTTATTTGACCAAGTATAATTCCTTGGGTATCCCCAATCTTGTTTTCGAAAAAGGATAACAGGACTCTATGCTTGTGTGTCGATTACCAAAAGTTGAACTAAATGAAAATAAATAACTGATATCCTATTCCATGTATCAAAGACATTTTTGACATATTGAGAGGATATTGTGTTTTAATCAAGATCAACATGAGATTAGAGTGTCATCTGTTGAGAGTTCAACCTTCTAATATAACAAGGAATTATTTTAAATAAGGTATGGTCAATGTGAGTTCTTCGTAATACCATTTGGGTTGATGAATGAACAGACTATGTTTATGGCCTTGAGGAATAAAATTTTCCATCCATACCTGGATAAGTTTGTTGTTGTGTTTGTAGATGGCATATTAGTGTACTCATAGAATCATGATGATCATAAACATCACCGTTACATCAACAAGAGTACACTAAGAGAAAATCATCTATACGCTAAGATAACTAAGTGTCAGTTTTGGATGGATCAGGTACACTTATTAGGTCCCATAATCTTAGAGGAAGGTGTGTGAGTGGACTCGGAAAAGGTGAAAGGAGTGGTTTTTTAGAGAAGCCGAAGAATTTTTCTGATATCCAAATGATTCTGGGGCTATCTAGATATCATTAGAGATTCATATAGGACTTTTCACAATTTTTAGTATGTCTCTTGAGATTAATAAAAAAGGGGATAAAGTTTGACTGGTCAGATGTATGTCAGAATTCCATCCAAAAGCCGATGAAGAACATGAAATTAACACAGATCTTGACCCTAAAAGAGCTAGGTGAGGAGTATAATGTGTTTTTTAATGATGTTATGATCTAGATTGTTGCAATGTTGTTTCCGAGAGATCGATCTGTGTCGTATGGGTCTTAGAAATTGAGGCCACATGAATGGAACAAACTTGCACATGACCCCAAGTCGGCATTAGTAGTTTATGCTTGAATGTGTTGGTGTAATTATCTGTTGGGTGATAATTTTACTGCATTTATTGATCACAAATGCCTAAAATTATATATTCTCCCAATGACATTTGAATCTATATAAGAAGAAATGGGTTGAGTATATGTAGTCATTTGATTTTGAGTTAGTATATATGACTGGAAAGGGGAACAATGTTGTTTATTTGTTGAGAAGGAAAAATAAGACTCAAGAGGTTCATAAGTCTAATGTTGATTGGAATATGATGACTTTACTACAAGACATGCATGTTGCAGTTTAGTATATTTAAGAGAATATGAATATCATATGAGTTTCAATAAGTCTAAACTTTTAAGATAGATTGGGGATATGTAGTATGAGGATATAAAGTGTTTAAACTTGAGGGAGATCTACAAAGGTGGGGAGTCACCTTCAAATTGTAGCATTGATGAGGATGAGATCATATATTCTAGGAATCAGGTAGTTGTGCTGATGAGTATGCTGATGTAGCAGATTCATGAGTTTCATGACTCAAAGTAGGAAGTACATTCAGGTGTGACCAGAATGTACCACGATCTTTGATGACAGTTTTGGTGTTTGGTAATGAAAATTTATATAATAGGGTTTGTGACATGATGCTACTCCTATCAGTATGTGAAGGATGAGAATCTTCCACCTTATGGTTTACTGCAGCCATTGACCATTCTATAATAGAAGTGGGATGACATTACCTAGGATTTTCTAGTTAGTCTCTGAAGGAATCATTAGAATAATTATTCTATTTGGGTGACTGCAGACAATTTGAAAAAGGTGGAAAATTTCTTTTCTATATGGGAGACTTTATCTATGGATAAGTTCATAGAATTATATGTTTTGGAGACAATCTATCTATATAGTGTTCTATAGACTATTGTTTTAGACCGAGACTCACATTTTACTTCATGCTTCTGGAAGGGATTGTAGAAGGGTCTTGGTGTATAGGTATTTTAGAGTACAGAATTCCACCCATAGACAAATGGGTAGTCAAAGCATACTATATAGGTGTTGAAGAATATGATGCGATCATGTGTTCTTAAGTTCAGTGGGTCTTGGGAGAAGCACCAAGATTTGGTGTAATTTTACTATAACAACAATTATTGAGAATCTATATATATGTAACCATAATATGTGCTTTATGGTAGGCTATGTAGATCACCTATTTTTTGGATAGAGGCAGGTGAGTCTGAGTAGTTAGCATAAAGACTCATAAGGGAGACAATTGGGCCAGATCAAATGATTCAGAAGCAAACAAATACATTTCAAAGAAAGTAGATGCCATATGAAGATAGATGTTGAAGAACAAAATAGTTTATTGAGGGTGATTGTGTATTCCATAAACTGTGACCTTGGTTGGGTCCCTATAGGATATGAATATAGGGAAAGTTGGCTCCCAGGTTTGGGGGACCATTTGAGGTTTTGGAGAGAATCAGGCCAGTGTCTTTCCGATTGACTCTTACATAGAGATACAATGCCATGTATGATGTTTTCCATGTGTTAAAACTGTAGTGGTATCACCTCTACCCTTATCATGTGATCTATTTGGATGATGTTGAGATTGAGATATATTCCTTCTTTCATAAGAATCAAATATGTGTGTTGGATTGTAGTGTGAAGGCATTGTAGGGAAAGATCGTGCCAATAGTTCATGTATTGTGGAAACATCGATATTTTCCAGAGGAAACATGGGAGAAACAAGTAGATATGAGGTCTTTATGGAGAAATATTTTTGACTTTAAATCTTATAGATTCATGGGTGTTTAGATTGAGGATGAGCTGTTAAAAGGTGGGGATATTTTAAAACCCTATACTTTTCTAGAGATGTCATAGGCTCATTTATAGGTACCCTTTCTCCCTATGTTGAGTACTTTTCATTTGGGTTTTACCATAGGGTATGTTTGGGTGAAAATATGGGGAAAATGGAAGAAACATGGTAGTGAATGGTTGGTATATAGTATTCTCTATCTGTGTGCACTGACCCAACAAATAGTACAACCCTGGACATAATGTGTTTGAATTGCTGGTGAACAGTTTGTAAAACCGTGTTCCCAAAAAATTTAAAACATGAAGTCCCATAGAATAGGCTCATGGTTAAGGTTCCCAGTTTGGACAACTTTGCACCGCTCCCTAGAAAAATATGTTTGGGTTTTTAATTAACCAAAAAATTTGTTTTAAAATTTCTCGAGCCCACATTTTAACACATAATTGGCCCTATCTCAACCCTAACAACTCTTTCACAATTTTTGATTCTCCCTGAAAGACTCCAATCCTTCATAAACACTGTTCTTGGAAAATCAAATGGTGGATTCGTGATCTACACCTCTACGAGTATGTGATTTCTTCTCATTTTGACCCCTCTCTCTCTTTTGATCCTCTCCCCAGATAAAAGAGAAATGTTTATCTGTTGTTGGTTCCATATCTAGATCAATATTTTTTAGATCTTATTTTTTATATCTTGATTCATTTAAATATTAGATCTAGGAATAAAATCAATATCATGTTGTTTGTCAGGGGTTTGACCTATCCATTTCAAATTATGAATTTCCATTGGGAATACCTCATCAACGAATTGAGGTAGGTGGTCTATTTTTCAAATAAAAAATTACTAGTTTTAATTACAAGTCTGTAATTATAGAATTTATTTTATAGGATTATCAATTGAGTTCTTTATTTAATTAATTAATGTGGTAAATTATTTAAATAAGGGAATTGTGAAATTTGGAATAGTAGGATTGAGAATTGGAATAATTAATTGTTTAATTAATTATTGTGCTATTGATATTAAAGAATTTTATTAATTAATTATTGAATTAATTAATGGTAATAGTTGTGATTATGAATTTTCTTGATTTAGAATAATTAATTGTTGAATTAATTATTTTTTTATTGAAATTGTTGTATTATAATAGTAAATTATTGTAATAATTTTTGGATATTGTTTTGATTATGAAATTGATTTAGATGTTTAATTAATTCCTGTATTAATTAATAGGTTCGATATGATTAATTAATTTTTGAATTAATTCATAGGGTTGAGAGGATTAATTAATTTTTTAATTAATTAATATGGTTGATGTGATTAATTAATTTTTGAATTAATTTAATGTATTTATGTTATTAATTATTTGTTAAATTAATAAATTGAATTGATGAGGTTAATTAATTATTAAATTAATTAATGGAGAAATAAGGAATGGTAACAATGAAATTTATAGGTGAACTGAAATGATGAAGGTTAGCAGTGACATTCTTATGTGAATTTAAATGATGAATGGTAATCTAGGAAATCAAATGTGAAAATGAATGATTAATAGAAACAATGGAATTCATATGAGAATTGAAATGATGAATGGTAAAAATGGAATTCATATGTAAATTTAAATGAAGAATGGTAACAATGGAATTCATATGTGAATTTAATTGAAGAATGATAACAATGACATTCATAAGTGAAAATAAATTATTAATGGTAAAATTTTCATTCATATATGAATTTAATTGATGAATGATAAAAATGGATTTCGTCTGTGAATTGAATTGATGAATGGTAACAATGGTATTCATGTGTGAATTGAAATGATGAATTGTAAAAATAGCATTCATATATGAATTGAAATGATTAATGGTAAAAAATTAATTCAAATGTGAATTGTAATGAAGAATGGAAATAATGGAATTATGAAATATGATATCCCTTGGGGATAGTTCAGACATCGAAATATGCCGAAGCAGGTATTGAGAGTTTGAGTGTCCATAGGAACCCAAGTGTAATGTCGTTAAATAATTAGTAATTGAACAAGTGTAAACTATTTACCTTATGGATTTTTTATTCATTATACAACTGAATACACTGTTTGACTGGATACTATTTTAGACACCATTGGTGATAGACTATGGAGTTGTACTCACACCCAACATGGGTTTCCTAATACTTACCCAAATATATTTCATAGTTCTAGGACATGATATGGGTAAAGGACCCGTGTTAGATGGATGATTCAGGATGGAGTTTGGATGAGGTAACTAGATGTTGTCCAGGTCCTGCTTGGGAGTTGACAGTGTCATTACTTTTGGGTTTTCATCTTGACACTTGGAATGTACCTTAGCATGACATGTATACTATTCAGTTTTGATACTGTATTTCTAGTTTGGGTCATCTTTTGATACGAGTATTTTTTTAGGTATATTGTATCTATTGTTAATTCTTATTGATCTATGATATTTATCTACCTTGATATAGAGGGTATAGTCTCCCCACTATCAACATTAGACCCTCACTGCTTGTTGGTAGCCTCTAGTATACAGAGAGGAATGCTTGAGTTTATGTGGCTAATTGGTTGGGGCCACTAATGTTCGACACCAGTGTAGGGGCGATACAATGATAAAATAGAAATTGGAATGAATATTACTTTTTTTGTGAGTTAGTGATATTGTCACATTATAGTGGTATATTTTTTATGTCTAGAGTTGGTGTGGATTGTTGAATTTTTTTTCGCAATGATGGTATGATGATGTGTACTACTTGTAGTGGAGTTGTCGTAGAATGTTTAACATTGGGATGATATTGTGTGCTATTCTAAATCTATTGTACTTTGTATAATTTATAAATCCTAACCAAAATTATTTTTAAAATTTAGTGATGTCCAATGGGGTTTTGGGTTCCAATTGCACCCTTAATATCCATGAGATTGTGATACATATGGTTTTTTTTCTTCCCCATACCATATTTATTCAAGGTATAACATAGATTATCATAACCTAAGGTAATGATTATGTGTTAGTGGGTAATGATGATGTGGATACATGGTAATAATATTGTGAAATGTGGAGACAACATAGCTATATTCTACCCATATAAGGTATATCTATAAGGCCCCGGCCTTAAACCTTACTTAATATTGAATTAAATGAATAATTCACGTTGATAATATTTTCAGGTTTAGAGTTTTAGAGAATTAGAACATAACTGTTACATCTCAAAAGATTACAAAGTAGTCACTTCTACTAAGTTTCCATAATAAAAAAAACTCTTAAAAGAAACATGTCTAGTTCCATGTTTTATATGGCATGACATTCCCTTGATCCCATCCTTGACCTTATTCCACATTAAGTCCTGTGAAAAAAATTTCAAAAAAAAACTTGGGGGGAGCATAAAAAGCTCAGTAAGGGATACACAAAGAATGAAAACTGTTAGTTTTTCAAACATCAAGTAAACCATGTATACTCTATCAAAGTAATACCTTCACCTTCATGAAGTAGTAAAAACTCTTTACTGAATAAAGTATCATTACTTACCTTTTTGTATCCAAAGTATTACCATAAAACCCATATAAAGAACACATAACATATATAAAGGTAACTTGGGACATAAACATACTTAAGTGGAATAACCATACGGTCGACATCCACACATATCACTTAATGGAATAGCCATATGGCCAATTTCCATACATACTTAATGGAATAGCCATACAGCCGACTTCTATACCCAATACATTGGAGGTTATAATGTAACCACCCATCCTGGTATTCACGGCACCACCCGTCATATGGATTATAACGTAACCACCTGTTAAAATGTCCAAGTACCAATATAAAATCCTAAAACATAAAACCAGTATAAAGGAATGATAACATTTCCACATTTCAATCACAATATATCATAAATATATTGACATAATAGAATCCTTTATCAAAACCATTTTCAATACCAAAATACATAAAAGAGTATATGGTATTTATTTTTTTTTAAAAACCTTATGGCTTGTTGAGGAAGCCAAAGACCAAATAATTCTCGTGGCGGTGGAAAAGGTCATTGTCACCGCGTACGTAAAAAAACATTACTTTTTGTCATTTAGTAAAATGATTCGTAGAAAAAGATTCCTTTTGTATAAAAGTAAAAGTCAAAGGGGTTCATACACCCTATAAAAGAATGTTGTGTATAAAACGTAATATGCCTCAATGAAAGGAGATTGAGACGAAGTCCCTTACCTCGGGTCCGACATGACTCGATCTTTCTTTAACGTCCTGAATAATAAACTTGAGTTAATTTATACTTGATTAAGAACCTTTTTAAAGTTCATTATTCCTTTTATATCACTTATTTCCATGTTATAAACATTATGTAACCATTTAAGTTAATAATGTTTGTTTTGTCAATATTTGGTTCTTAAGTTGAAAGTGGACTTCTTACAATTACATGTTGTTCGTGTGGTCAAAAGTTCTTTATATCCAGAATGAAATTTCTGATTTGGATATCATATATATCATATATATCCAGCATATACATGTATTTATAATATTACATAATCATTTAGAGGTAAGAAATGAAATGCACCGTTCATGGAGACGGTAAGCCGTACGTACGCATGAATGCTACTTTCATTTCTATTTCGTATTTTATAGAATGGAATCATAATGATATAAGAGTATATTATAATTCCAGTATAATAAAATATATAATATCATTAACTTTATCCTTTACACATCCCACATATGGTATTAACGAATCAAATCACTTTCAGGGGGCGGTAGTCCGCACTTCCTAAAATGAAGATATCGTGTTTACCCATAATGAAAACAATAATGTTATGCCATAAATGAAAAATACAGAAGCTTAAGGAAATAATAAACATATTATATATCATATATAAAAATAGTGACATCATAATGGCCACCTTTGAAGGTGTTAAAAGATTATTGAACAATCATCGTTTCGGGAGGCAGAATTTCGCCATCCACGGAAACCGTATGTTCTTTAACCATTTGATGTAGTTGTGTGAGAGTGTATCTCGAATAAATCTTATAACAACATCCTAGTATATTCAAGATACTGTTGTTGTTACAAAAGAAGTAAATAAAAAGAGTTTAGGGGGTTGGAGAATCAAAATAAAACAAATGAACAAGAGAGAATGAATTACCTTTAAAAGTGTAACTCCTTTTGATTTGAGCCTAAAGGCTTCCCTTGAAAGAATTATGCCTAAAGGGAATCCTCTAGGATGAGGAGAGGGATGTGGAGAGAGTAAATGGGTAGGGTATGGCCGAGACAAAGGCTTGAGGAGTGTGTGAAATGAGGTAGTGGTGGGGGCCTTTTATAAGAGGAGAGGAGGGGCACTTTTGGAAATCATGAAACTATTATTTTATTTTCAAAAGTGTTTCGAATTTCTAAGGTCCCACATTGATATAATTCGAGTATATGGTGATAAGGGTTCTAAATCTACCCATCCAATAGGTTTTGGACATGTGTAGGTCTTAGATATTACATTATCATTCCATTTTATTTAAATCGTTAAATAATGAGGTCATCGCTGCATCATCATGATGTCATAAATAATTTAATTTATTTGATGTCAAAAAATTATAAAAAAAATACTATGATGTAGGAAATATTTTTATCTTACCAATGAATATTTATAATAAAAAATCTGAGCTTTATAACCCCTTCTAAAAATTGTTTTATTAAAACAATTTATGTTAGTGTCATTTTCACCTTTATTTTTAAAAAAGGAATTAAAGTCATTATCTCACCCAAGAGGCTCCATGGGGTCCCCTAAATCGACCCATGGGTTTTCTTGGTCGGCCGTGACACAACCAATAGGGTTAGGACATGTTTCAAGCTCATCTCAATTTATTAAACCATTATTTTTACCTTAAACTACACTAATTACCTCTAATCGCGATTAAAAACTTAATAAGTTACTATTCACCAAAAAATTATTTTAATCTCATTGAACCACATTTTACTTCTTAATGACAACCCTGTATGTCGGATTTTTTAAAATCAAAACACAATGATTGCAAAATTTCATTTAACCGGAAAATCAGTTTTTATAAGTACCACTTAGTGGTTTCACTATTCATCAAAAATTGAAGTTTTTCAGAAAATTACCAAAAATTCACCCTAAGCTATATTTGATATTACGAATTCAAAAATGAAGTCTATTTTTCAAAATTAAAAACATATAAGTCACATTAATTAATTTAATAATTAATTCCCGCTGTCAGAGAAAATAGTGTGTTTTTATGAAACAATAAGTATCAAAAGATTGACACTAGTTTAAGTCTGATTTCAAAGTGAAATTAATTCCAACGACCACTATTGGATTTAATGGTAAAAATATTTTATAATTTCACTTTAAAACCAATTCAAACGATAATCTAATCATATAAATAAATTAGATTAAAAAGAGGTTTTGAATTAAAATACAACATTTTACACTATTCATTAAAAAAAGAACTTTATCGGAAAGATACCAAAAATTTACGCAAAGTAAATTTTGACGTCCCGATTCTAAAGAAGAGTTATTTTTGGTCCAATAGAATTTATAAGATTGATCAAAACTATATTTAATGACGGTTCACCATCAAAAGGTGATAGGTGAACCCTTAGTGAAAATTAGGGTATAAATGCTTAAAATTGAACTCTTTCCGTATTTTAAGCCTTATATCTTTTATTGGGTAAATGTAAAAACATTTAAAAACATATATTATCATATTTTAGTTATTTCTATCCATTCCCACCAGTACAATGGCTACTTGTTAACTGACATTTAAAATAATATTATTTTATTACTTGTGTGCAATGTAAGTTTTCAAAGAAACTCATCGTTGCGTATAGAGTACACTATCGAACGTAGAAAACCCTTTTAATTAAAATTAATATTTAATTCGTAAATATTAATAAATATGAAAATTCTTTATTCTTTAATTACCTGGGATGTTACATCCTTCCCCCCTTTTGGGAATTGTGTCCTCACAATTTTATTCACTTATCAAAATAAGTGGGGGTATTTATCCCTCATAGCATTTTCAGATTCCCACGTTGCCTCTTCAATCACATGGTTTTTCCACAAAACCTTTACCTGATGAACCACAAGGCACACACAATATCTTCCCAAATCTCAAAATGCAATCATTATCAATGTTTAATTCATGCAACTTACCTTTCTGAACCATCTCTACCTTTTTCGGCAACTCACTGTCTTGATTCTGTGCTTGCTTGATTCTATCTGATAGAGAAGATTTCACTGATACCTGAAACAAAACAAAAGAACTTCCTGCACCAACAACTTCTATGCCAAAGTTCATCAAACCTTTAACCAAAGGATCACGTTCCAGACACAACATTGCTAATGAAGCATTACTTTTTCGACTCAAAGCATCAGCCACTTTATTTGCTTTTCCCGGATGGTAATGAATTGTACAATCATAATCCTTAATTAATTCCAGCCATCTCCTCTGTCTCATGTTCAATTCTTTCTGAGTGAATATATACTTTAAACTTTTGTGATCAGTATATATTTCACACTTTACTCCATACAAATGATGCCTCCAAATTTTTAAAGCAAAGACAACAGCTGCTAATTCCAAATCATGTGTAGGGTAATTTACCTCATGGGTTTTCAACTGTCGTGAAACATAAGCAATTACCTGATCATTCTGCATAAGGACACAGCCACGTCCCTTCCACTAAGCATCACTGTATATAACAAACTCACCATTCCTGGAAGGAAGTGCCAAAACTGGAGCATTCACCAATCTTCTCTTCAACTCCTGAAAACAATCATCACATTCTTTTGTCCAGATGAACTTTACACCCTTACGAGTTAGCTTAGTCATTGGACTAGATAACCATGAAAATATTTCAACAAACCTTCGGTAGTAACCTGCCAAACCAAGAAAACTACGGATCTCGGTTACATTTGTGGGTCTTGGCAATTCTTCAACAACTTTTGTTTTAGTAGGATCAACAGTTATGCCATCTTTTGAAACAATGTGACCCAGGAATGAAATTTGTTGTAACCAAAACTCACATTTTCTGAATTTTCCATATAGTTTCTTTTCTTTTAAGGTTTGCAAGATAACCCTTAAATGACTTTCATGCTCCTCTTTACTTTTAGAAAACACCAAAATATCATCGATGAAAACAACCACAAACTTATCCAATAACTCATGGAAAATTCTATTCATAAGGTCCATGAATACATCAGGTGCATTGGTTAACCCAAAAGGAATAACTACAAATTCATAATGGCAATATCTAGTACGGAACGCAGTCTTCGGAACATCTGCTTCTTTTACATTCAACAGATGGTACCCCGACCTCAAGTCAATCTTCGAAAAATACTGAGCTCCCTGGAGCTGATCAAACAAATCATCGATATGAGGAAAAGGATACTTGTTCATAACAGTAATATTATTCAAGGCTCTATAATCAATGCAAATTCTCATTGATCCATCTTTCTTTTTAACAAACAAGACAGGAGCACCCCAAGGTGATGTGCTAGGTCAAATGAAACCTTTATCTAATAACTCCTACAATTGTTTCTTTAACTCTAAAAGTTCAACTTGAGCCATTCGATAAGGGGGTTTTGAAATTGTCTTAGAATCAGGAACTAAGTCAATAGTAAATTCAACTTCCCGATCATGAATAATACCAGGCAACTCATCAGGAAAAACATCAAGATACTCATTTACCACTGGCACATCATTAATCTGAACAGTTCCTTTATTTTCAACAATATGTGCAAGGTAACATTCATTTCCATCTTTTACTAGTTTCTCAACTTCCTGATATGTTATCAAAATCAAGGGTTCATTCTTGCACACAAACTGAAAATCTTTCTGAAAAGAAACCATTTTAGCTCTGCAGTCAATCTTAGCATGATAAACAGAAAGCCAATCCATGCCCAAAATAACATCAAACTCTACTAGAGGCAAAACAATAAGGTTTGCTGGTAGATTATTTCCACACACAAGGATAGGAAGGTTCTTATAATTCCTTTTTGTCTCAACGTTCCCTCCGTGTGTTTTTACCATAAGTTCAGGATTCATATCTTGATATGGAATTTCCAATTTACTAGAAAACTTCTCAGAAATGAAAGAGTGTGTAGACCCTAAATCAAACAACACATTGGCATAATCTGAACAAACAAACAGTGTACCTGATACCACTTCATTCGATGGCCCAACATCTGCTGAAGTTGTTGCAAAGGATTTCACCACCCCTTTCTGCTTGTAGTCTGACTGCATTCCCCCAGTTGAGTTCTTCATTGGACACTCGTTTGCATAATGACCCATTTCATTACACTTAAAACATCTTACCGTTGGCTTTTCATTGCCTGCTTGATCATCTTCCTTACAGTTACGAGCAATATGACCAGACTTACCACACCGAAAGCACTTACCAGACTTGGATAAACATTCTACAGGATGCATTTTACCACACTTCTCACAGGATGGATATTTGGTTTTCTTACCTCTTTGCTTCTTTGATGAATTCTTCCCCTTTGACTGCCAACTAGACCTCTTATTCTGTTGTTTTTCAAAGAACACCTGATCATTGGAAAACTCCATTTCCACCTTCTCCGCACATCGAAAAAGTTTTTCATAACTTTTGAACTCACGAGAAGCTAAAGCCCTTCGATACTTTGGCTTTAACTCTGAGTAAAAACGGTTTATTTTACTATCAAGATCTCATATAAAGTTTGGAGCATACCTTTCCAATCGAGTGAACATTGCTTCATAAGAAGCCACTGAATCATCCTCCTGCCTCAATTCTAGGAACTGTTTTTCCATCCTAAGACGAACCACCTTAGGAAAATATTTCTCAAGAAACATACCTTTGAATTCGTCCCAGTGAAGATCCTCAATCTCATCACTATCCCTGATATTTTTCACCATCGACCACCACTAATCAGCTTCACCTTCAGAACGGTAAACAGCAAGACTAACCTTTTCATGTTCTGAACACCCCATGACATCAAAAATCTTCTCGAGTTCTTTAATCCACCATTCAGCTTTCACAGGGTCAGATGATCCTCTGAATGATGGGGGATGTTGCCTCATGAAATGTTCCACCACTGACATGTTCCTCTGCGGTTGATCTGGCTAATCTCGTGCATGGATTCCACCACCATTTATATCCTGAGTCAACTATGCCATCACTGCAACAAACTGTTCAGTTCCGATTCCGACCATATCAGGTTGCTGATTTGGAAGGTTGTATTCCTCCTGATGTCGTCCCAATATAGCTGCTTTGTTTCCTCTGTGGAAAACCATTCTGAACACAGAAATATCATAGGCGAAGCAACATGGTAATCCGTAAATGCTATATCATTTCAATCATATTATAATTTAACACTTTTCTAACTCCTAAAGTTGTCTAAACCGACCTCTGATACCAATTATAAGGCCCCATCCTTAAACCTTGCTTAATATTGAATTAAATGAATAATTCACGTTGAGAATCTTTTCAGGTTTAGAGTTTTAGAGAATTAGAACATAACTATTACATCTCAAAAGATTACAAAGTAGTCAAGTCTACTAAGTTACCATAATAAAAAAAACTCTTAAAAGAAACATGTATAGTTCCATGTTTTATATAGCATGACATTACATTGATCCCATCCTTGACATTATTCCACATTAAGTCCTGTGAAAGACATTTCAAAAAAAAAACATGGGGTGAGCATAAAAAGCTCAGTAAGGGATACACAAAGAATGAAAACTGTTAGTTTTTCAAACATCAAGTAAACCATGTATACTCTATCAAAGTAATACCTTCACCTTCATGAAGTAGTAAAAACTCTTTACTGAATAAAGTATCATTACTTACCTTTTTGTAACCAAAGGATTACCATAAAACCCATATAAAGAACACATAACATATATAAAGGTAACTTGGGACATAAACATACTTAAGTGGAATAACCATACGGTTGACCTACACACATATCACTTAATGGAATAGCCATATGGACAATTTCCATACATACTTAATGGAATATCCATATGGCCGAATTCCATACCCAATACATTGGAGGTTATAACGTAACTACCCGTCTTGGTATTCACGGAACCACCCGTCATATGGTTTATAACGTAACCACCCGTTAAAATGTCCAAGTACCAATATAAAATCATAAAACATAAAACCAATATAAAGGAATGATAACATTTCCACATTTCAATCACAATATATCATAAATATATTGACATAATAGAATCCTTTATCAAAACCATTTTCAATACCAAAATACATAAAAGAGTATATGGTATTTATTTTATTTTAAAAACCTTACGTCTTGTTGAGGAAGCCAAACACCAAATAATACTCGTGGCGGCGGAAAATGTCATTCTCACCGCATACGTAAAAAAACATTCCTTTTTGTCGTTGAGTAAAATGCTTCATAGAAAAATATTCCTTTTGTATAAAAGTAAAAGTCAAAGGGGTTCATACACCGTATAAAAGAAAGTTGTGTATAAAACGAAATATGCCTCAACGAAAGGAGATTGAGACGAAGTCCCTTACCTCGGGTCCGACATGAATCGATCGTTCTTTAAAGTCCTGAATAATAAACTTGAGTTAATTTATACTTTATTAAGAACCTTTTTAAAGTTCATTATTCCTTTTATATCACTTATTTCCATGTTATAAACATTATTTAACCATTTAAGTTAATAATTTTTGTTTTGTCAATATTTGGTTCTTAAGTCGAAAGTGGACTTCTTACAATTACATGTTGTTCGTGTGGTCAAACGTTCTTTATATCCAGAATGAAATTACTGATTTGGATATCATATATATCATATACTTCCAGCATATACATGTATTTATAATATTACATAATCATTTAGAGGTAAGAAATGAAATGCACCGTTCATGGAGACGGTAAGCCGTACGTACGCATGAACGCTACTTTCATTTCTATTTCGTATTTTATAGAATGGAATCATAATTATATAAGAGTATATTATAATTCCAGTATAATAACATATATAATATCATTAACTTTATCCTTTACACATCCCACATATGGTATTAACGAATCAAATCACTTTCAGGGGGCGGTAGTCCGCACTTCCTAAAATGAAGATATCGTGTTTACCCATAATGGAAACAATAATGGTATGCCATAAATGAAAAATAAAGAAGCTTAAGGAAAGAATAAACATATTATATATCATATATAAAATAGTGACATCATAATGGCCACCTCTGAAGGTGTTAAAAGAGTATTGAACAATCATCCTTTTGGGAGGCAGAATTTCACCATCCACGGAAACTGTATGTCATTTAACCATTTGATGTAGTTGTGTGAGAGTGTAGCTCGAATAAATCTTATAACAACATCCTAGTATATTGAATATACTGGTGTTGTTACAAAAGAAGTAAATAAAAAGAGTTTAGGGGGTTGGAGAATCAAAATAAAACAAATGAACAAGAGAGAATGAATTACCTTTAAAAGTGTAACTCCTTTTGATTTGAGCCTAAAGGCTTCTTTTGAAAGGATTATGCCCAAAGAGAATACTCTATGATGAGGAGAGGGATGTGGAGAGAGTAAATGGGCAGGGGATGGCCGAGACAAAGTCTTGAGGAGTGTGTGAAATGAGGTAGAGGTGGGGGCCTTTTATAAGAGGAGAGGAGGGGCACTTTTGGAAATCATGAAACTATTATTTTATTTTCAAAAGTGTTTCAAATTTCTAAGGTCCCACATTGATATGATTCTAGGATAAGGTCCAATAGGTTTTGGACATGTGTAGGTCTTAGATATTACATTATCATTCCATTTTATTTAAATCGTTAAATAATGAGGTCATCGCTGCATCATCATGATGTCATAAATAATTTAATTTATTTGATGTCAAAAAATTATAAAAAAAATTCTATGATGTAGGAAATATTTTTAGCTTTCCAATGAATATTTATAATAAAAAATATTATCTTTATAACCCCTTCTAAAAATTGTTTTAGTAAAATAAGTTTTGTTAGTGTCATTTTCACCTTTATTTTTAAAAAAGGCATTAAAGTCATTATCTCACCCAAGAGGCTCCATGGGGTCCCCTAAATCGAACCATGGGTTGTATTGGTCGGCCATGACACAACCAATAGGGTTAGGACATGTGTCAAGCTCATCTCATTTTATTAAAACATTATTTTTACCTTAAACTGCACTAATTACCTCTAATCGCGATTAAAAACTTAATAAGTTACTATTCACCAAAAAATTATTTTAATCTCATTGAACCACATTTTACTTCTTAATGACAACCATGTATGTCGGATTTTTTAAAATAAAAACACAATGATTTCAAAATTTCATTTAAACGGAAAATCAGTTTTTATAAGTACCACTTAGTGGTTTCACTATTCATAAAAAATTGAAGTTTTTCAGAAAATTACCAAAAATTCACCCTAAGCTATATTTGATATTACGAATTCAAAAATGAAGTCTATTTTAAAAAATTCAAAACATATAAGTCACATTAATTAATTTAATAATTAATTCCCGCTGTCAGAGCAAATAGCGTGTTTTTATGAAACAATATGTATCAAAAGATTGACACTAGTTTAAGTCCGATTTCAAAGTGAAATTAATTCCAACAAACACTATTGGATTTAATAGTAAAAATATTTTCTAATTTCACTTTAAAACCAATTCAAAAGATAATCTAATCATATAAATAAATTAGATTAAAAAGTGGTTTTGAATTAAAATACAACATTTTACACTATTCATTAAAAAAAGAACATTATCGGAAAGATACCAAAAATTTACACAAAGTTAATTTTGATGTCCCGATTCTAAAGAAGAGTTATTTTTGGTCCAATAGAATTTATTAGATTGATCAAAACTAGATTTAATGACGGTTCGCCGTCAAAAGGTGATAAGTGAACCCTTAGTGAAAATTAGGGTATAAATGCCTAAAATTGAACTCTTTCCGTATTTTAAGCCTTTATCTTTTATTGGGTAAATGTAAAAACATTTAAAAACTTATATAATCATATTTTAGTTATTTCTATCCATTCCCGCCAGTACAACGGCTACTTGTTAACTAACATTTAAAATATTATTATTTTATTACTTGTGTGCAACGTAAGTTTTGAAAGAAACTCATCGTTGCGTATAGAGTACGCTATCGAACGTAGAAAAACCTTTTAATTAAAATTAATATTTAATTCGTAAATATTAATAAATATGAAAATTATTTATTCTTTAATTACCTAGGATGTTACAATATCTCTATGGTATTTAATATTTTTTATAATATACCACATGTGGTAATGGTTATGAGGTTGTTGTTTTGATTCCATACAGGGATGTAGAAATGTGAATACAAAAGGGATGAGTGTGAAAAACCTTATTTTATAAGGGTGTGAGTGTTTTTAGTTCAATGAGGAAATGGTTACATTGTATATTTCTTTATATATTATTTTTATTATTATATAAATGTGATTGTGTATATATTTTATGAGTGAGGCATGGAGAGGTTGGGTGGAAGCTGACCTGGTATATGTAACATGTCATTTTTTTGTTTACTTACTAAGACTTAAATACAATTCTTGATTATTTGTATGAGATAGCTTAAGGAGGAACCCATTGAGTATAATATTATGAAAATATCTATGTTATATATACTATTTTAGGTAATTATCGTATAGAGAATGTAATTAGGATTTACATTAAATTCCATTATATGAATCTTGTCGGAGTTGGAGTTGCTACTATAAAAGTTGTGTTTTTCTTATTTTGTTATTATCTTTGATTCTTATTTTAAATTTAATTCATATTACATTACTGATGGTATTTTTATATATTATATGGAATTTATGTTTGGTTTTTTCTTAATTTTATTAAAATTATAACGATAATTTCACCCATTATGTTGTTATTATACCTCAGTGATATTTTCAAACCAATGGCCTATTATAAGTGGGATTCGTGGGTCACAAACTAACTTTCACCAAAAATATGGGGTTTCTAGAATGGATGAGTCATAATAGAGTTGAATCATAGATTTGGTTAAGAGTTAGGATGTGATTTATAGTTATTAATTATTTGGGATTACATTGTGTTGGTAGGATAATGATATTATACAAACTTAACATGTATCTTAAGATAATGAGACAAAACATGATGCAAATAAGGACCATATGATTTGATACAATGAATTTAGGCTTACTAAAAACACTAAGTGAGATTATAATTATTTTAGTGAAAATTCCTAGTTATGGAACATGCATCTCATTTTTATACATGTATTTGAAAAGGGTAGAATGATATAAAAATATTTATAAAATAATAATAGAATATTGGGGGTAAGTATTTTCATGTAGTTTAAGAGTGGTAGGTACAACAAGATAATCTAATAATTAATTGGAGGGTTGACACTATGAAGGATGATTATTTGAGAAATATTCACTATGACTTCCAACTTAAGAGATTATCGAAATATTATGGGATTATCTTTTATCTGAAGATAGAGTTGTAATTAGAAGCTCTTGATATAACTTTAAGTTTGATCCGTATGAGGATGGGTAATTATATTCAATTATATATTAGTTATTTTTTGGAGTGAAACTTATAAATGGTGGTTTTTTTCCCAGTGACCATGAGGATTCAATAGTATATTGGGGGAGATTTGACGTAATTGTCTAGTAGTGTTCCATTCATCGGTGTTGAAGAATGAACACTGTCATGATTTTCTCTCTCAACAGGTGGAGAGTTTATGTGTGAAGTGTCTTTGAGACCCATTTATGAACCTTATTATCAATTTGTATTCCATATGTTGTGGAAGTTCTTGGTGGGAATATATCCAAATCAGTTTTTTTTCAGGTTCAACAGATGATATATGATTTACATAACATGAAAGAAAGAATAAATGAATTTTTTTCTAAAGAATATTGAAAAATATTTTTACTTCAATAAAGAGATAGGATAATTTTAAATTAATTTATAATTAATTTAATTTCACAACGAAATAACTAGACCATGAGTTATTTCATCGATGTATGTGTGGATCATCTAAAGTTTATTCAGTTTTACATCCATTTCATTGTTGAGGACCCAATGTAGAACTGCTCTAGTAGTGATCCATACACGATCCTCCGATATTAGAACTTCATTGAGTGTAATGTAGGTGGTGTCATTGTGGAACACAACACCTTGAATCACTCAATTGATCACAACCATGATCCATTTAGTCTATAAAGGATCATGTATTTATCTCTATACCTTGAGATACATGGTATAAAAAACAATTTATCGAGCATGATATAAAAACCTTGAGATTTTCTTCATTAAGAGAGAATTCTCTCAAGATGAGAATTTCGTTCACATTGACCAAATACTATCAATACACATAGTTTTATATTAATTAAATTAGGGTTATGGATTGTTATTAGTTAATTGTATAAATTCCTTAAATAATAAGTTCAACTCACAAATAACACTATTCGATGTATAACAATAATAACAATATTTTATTCCAAGGAATACACTAACCTACATAATGAAAAATATTAGTTTTACTCTAGTAATTAAAATTTAATCATAAGGCTAATAATTGGATCTTCCCATCCTCCTTGACAATTATTGAATTTCTAAATAAATATCATAAATAATAATTATAATAGCACTCCAGGAAACAAAATATTTATTTTGAAATTTATATAATACTTATTTATTAATGATTAACTAATTATTTATTACCTTTGGAATAATATGAGATAAATTAATATTATATATTCAAGTTATTAAATAATTACCTTATGAAGAAATATTTATTTAATTTTTGTGATCATATAATAAATATTGAAAAAATATTACATCATGGTCTAGAGAATAATTTTTTTTCCAATCGATAAATATAAATAATATTTTACTAAAATAAAGGGAAACACTTTGTGTGTGGCCCTCTATTACTCTAAAAAAGTGATGTTATATTCTATTTCCTAATGTCTAATATTTCATTCTATAAATGTTTCAGGACACCCATAAAGAAAGAGGATCTGATGTAATGAAAAAAAACTATATATGAACATTCACTAGGTAATATAATCCATTTTTCATGATATCTCATCAAATAGGTTTCACACCTGTGGAATCTACCTATATGATTGATATATCGTTTTTGACTATCTACAAAAAATCATTATTTCTCTATGACCATGGGATTTAATCTACCAGTTCCATTCCAATTAATGGGTTGATATATCAACATCAATAAGTATGGAATGGAAAATCATTCATTGAAATATTCATTAATAACATGTAATTCATGATCCACAAAACATACCGAACATCTATATGATATATCATATCTTGGTTTATGAAGATAGTTCAAATTATGCATAACATGACTTGAATTAATAATAAAAAAGAATAACGCTCATTATACACTCAAAAATAAGAATATCTAATGATACATAAACCCGTGAAATTCTTATAGGCAAGTCAGATCTCTTAATATCCCATCATTGGATATTACCATGAGAAAACATTATTAGATAAAACCTCATTGGATTATGAGTTCTCAAACCTAACTGTCAATATAAAAGGTGTCCCATCATAGAATATTATCCAAATATAGAATAATATTTAATTACAATATTACGTAACTTTATGGTTTTCAACAGAATAGGGAGTTTCTAGGACCTTGTAAATAAGAAAAATATTCTAGAACATTATCACATAAATGTTATTCATAAGAATAATAAATATCTGAAAGGGTATTAATATTTAAATCCATGAATATACATGCAATCTATATTAAAAATTAGTATGTTTTAGGACACTTATCCAACATACTCCCACTTTCAGTAGATCCAACTACTAATATTTGGTTACTTCACACTTGTTACACAAGATTATACTAAGTATGCCTATAGTTGTTGGTTCTGTCACATTTTTATGGAATAGGATGGTAAATACGAATGATTCAGTGGTAGATCTACTTATTATTAAATCACTACACTGTAAAAATCCTTCAAGTAGTGATATAATTGAGTATCCACTTCTTGTTCCATTTTCAGAATATGGAAATCTTGATTATGTACATAGGAAGAAATTATCATAATATTGATTTGTTTTAAATTATGTTATAACCCAATATAGGAATAATATTTCATTAAACTGCTTCTTGACTTGTATTAGAAGTTCTAACATACTTGAATATTATAGATATGGATTCCACTAGATATAATATCTTTTTTAACATATTAACTTCACCTGAACACACCACGAGATAAAATTTAAATAATTAAATAAATGTGTTAAATTCCCATGATCCCTAGAATTCACACTTTTATAGATACAAGGAATTCATCTAATTATTAAAGACTGCAACCCAATTATCCCAGATCATGTGCTTACTTTAGTACTTTTCAATAATATACATGATATAAAATACAAAAAGACCAAATTGTATGTATTATTATAAAACTAGATACATACTAGAATCTTACATTATATTTTGAAACATGGAATAAAAAATAGTGATATTAAAAATTCAACATCCTTGAAATCATTCAATTATTCCTTCTTCATAAATTCGGGAAAGGAAACAAAATTAGGATGATCTCAGATGATTAGTATGGGTTACATACAATTGATGCTATCATGAATAAATAATAAATAAGAAATATGGATTGGTAAATAACTAAAAATTCATGAAATTTAATAAATAACATAAATTCCATGATTATATAAGGCATAATAAATATAGTAAGATAAATAACTAAAAACACATTTCATTTAATTAGTAACATGAGAAAAAATTAATCCATGAGTAATATCATTATAAAAATTTCCTAGATGATAATAACACATATATATAAATGAAGTAAATAATTAATATTGTACATCATGATATTATATTTCATGATATCAATACTATCAAGACCTTATGAAAAAATGGTTTAAAACTATGTGTGATGACCCATTTAATGATATCTTGTTGATTTGTCTCATTATGTCTATTGATGAATCGAGGGGAAATATAATTCTTGGCCATTCCCATCACTGTATGTCCAACCCATTCCTCATATTTCTAATAATCGATGTAATTCAGGAATAAAATTCTTTATCAATAAATATCTCTATTGAGTAAATAAAACTGATTAATCATGATTTTCCCCAACCAATAAAATAATTACAAAGTAAAAACCATATGTAAAAATGTAATATGGTTTGATAAAAAATCTTATCATTTATAAAGAATATGGATATTTAATGGGAATGCAACGACTAATGATGAAAATAAATTGAATGTTTCAATGTAATGTTAATGGAAAAAAATGAATCAAGAGAGTGAATTTCAATACATCCCCTGGTTAAACAAATCATAAAACATCCAAATAAATAATAAATATGTTATCATTAAATCATTCCATAATGGATTATAATTAAAATATAGTGTTGTTTTTATTGATGGATATAAATATGATAAAAATATTATTAAAAATATTCAGGGGGAAAATACACTTTTCATTTTAAAAATCACTTTTTATAACTAAATATATCTAGACTGTTAGGGAGAAAAAATATTTGAAAAAATCATAATAAACATATATAGGAAGATATAGATAAATGATTTCTCATGGCAGCTGGAAAATTATGTTCAGGTCGAGTATATTAAATAAAATATTCCTTTCATTGTTTGGTGAAAATAAAATAGTACCTTATTTGGAAAATGATAGGAAAATTCATTTTAAACCATATTGTAAAAGTAAAATGTGGATAAATATTTTGTTGTTAATTAATTTGAGAATATTTAAAAAATTCATTAAAACATTTGTAAAAGACATAGATTTGGATGAAATGAGATTTGCAACTTGTGATAGAAATAAGGTTGGATTTTAAAAAACAAAATCTCAATCAATTTATATTTTAATGAGAGAAAAATAATACTATTACTTAAAATTTTTCAGAATAACCTTATTATAATACTATGAAAGGGGTATATTATATAATGATCATAGAATTTCCTTCAATGGAAACTCATGAATAATTAATCCAGATTAAAATAATATTGAAGCATAAATCCAGACATCTTTTGTAACTTCTGAATCACAACCACCTTGAAAACAATAAAATCAAATGAAACATTAAATACCATGAATATAAAGATATTCATGATATATAATATCAAATTGGAAGTATATATACATCATAAAAATTAATAAGTGTATAATACCAAATATATCTCAACAGAGAGGAAATTGAGATGAAATATCTTACCAATATCATACTGTTGAAGTAAGGATTAATCAATGAATTTATAATGTGTAAAAAATTTAAATCAATATAAAAATAGTTGAAGTAAACTGTAAAATATTAAAAATGCAATGCACACATAATATTATAATATCCAAGACAACCAACAGCTAATATAACCTCATAAAAATAAAATTAATTGTGAAATTATTCACCACTAGGTAACTTTAAAGTAAAATACAGTTGAATGAAATAAATCAAATTCAACCTCAAAATAACATTTATTATTAAATATTCATTATATTATGTTTAAAAGTGTTAGTATATACACCATATAAAATAAATTATGTTCATAATATTGAAATATTCCACATCAAAGGGGAATTGAGATGAAGTCCCTTACCTCACATTTCACTTTAGTTGATCATGATTTAACCTCCTATATAATGGATCTCAAAAATTTATTATTTTTTAATAGAACCATATTTATATATATAATATAATATATTATCTCATTATTTCACCTTAACATCCATTTGTTAATAGTATTTTATTTTCACTATAGATTTTGGTGTTAACTAATTGGTTATCTCGAGTTTGTTTTGTCATAGTGGAATAGATTTTGATGAAAGGATGTGGATACATCACCCCCTAAATATTTTAATGTTATAAATATAAAATTTATTCATTAGATACTTTTTTTTTCCATTCATGAAATTATAGTTGGAAAATGAACCACATCACTTCGTGGAGATGATAGGCCATACATATGAATCATTTATGATATCATTCCATTAATGGGGGAAATGGTAGTGAAGTTGATGGTATATTAATTTTATATAATTAAAATAATTTCATATGTATTATATATGTCCATTATTTCCATCATTATGGCTATTTATGTGATTCGGTGAGGGAAAATAAATTACATATGTTTATGATTCTATAGTCTTTTTTACACAAAAGCGACGGATTTATCTCTATTTGATGGAGAAGGATATGGATAAATATTTTTCCCTAAACACAATAAAATATTTGTATATTTTATAATTTTTTTAATATTTTAATTTTTTATAAATAATTGATGGTGATAAAATAAAAAATAAAAAATAAATTACTTGGTGAAGATGATTAAGATTTCTTAGAGAAACCTACTTTTGATATCTTAGTAAGGACCCTAGGATTAGTATTTGAGGAAGAGAATAACATATAGAATCTGGATAAGGAAATTTCAGAGAGATTTTGGTTGGTTTTAGATGAGAGATATTTCTTGAGAGGTGTGAATTAGTGAGTGGAGGGATTTCCGTTTTATAATTGAGGAGGAGTGGAATTTTTGTAAATACCCAAAAATATTCAATAATGGGAAGTAACTCAAACCCCAAGTTCCACCAAAATTGATAAATAATGTAATATAGAGAATTTAGGGCTGAAAAAAAAACTCCACCAAAAAAATAAAATTTTTAAACATGTTATTCCCTTATCCTCTAAGTTTACTTAATTTTACCAATTTTGTTTTTGTTGGCTGGAGTAGATTACTCAAGATGTGGGGGGGGGGTGAATTGAGTATCTATACAAATTTCTAATTAAAAATTATTTCTAAAAAGTTTCACCAAAAGATTAAGTACATCCCAGTTAAACAAGGTTATAATGTTATAAGAGTTTGACTATTTGAATAACTTCCTAAAAGATTGATTAGTTATTAGTAATCTTAATATTAGTTATTAATATTACTTTTTAAGCTATAATACTAAAGATGGAAAATTTTAACTTCTTTCCAAGAGTAACTATCAATGTGAATTTAGAGATTTCTGAATTATACAATAAAGCTATTAAACGGAGAAGACTAAATTAAGTAGCACAACAAATATGAAACAAGTGGTTCAGTCTCAAGACGAGACCTAATCCACTTCACTTTGTGATCACCTATCACCTAGTAGTTTATGTAAATAAACTTGATCCACACCCTGGATCGGGGTTAACAACAGTACATAGTACTGTCCAGGCCACACATGGACCTCTTTTATAGTTTTTTGTGGGTAGAGATGACCAGGACACACAAGGACCTCTTCCACACTTATCCGAGGGTATACACAAGAGTAAAAGAATGTTTGAGTGAAGATATATTGTATCATTTCATTTAATTCAGGAGACAGAGAGTGTTGCTACATAGATACACGCTCTGCTCGAAAATTAATACAATGATAGAAAAAAGAGGAGTAATATTTGGGTATGTTTAGAGGCGATATGAGTGTTGGTCTTTGCAGCTCTGGACTTCTGAGATGAGGCAGATGTAGAACTCAATTCCTCATATGGAAAATTGAGTGTCATAAGTCAGACAGATTCGACTTGTATTCTTCATGGTGTTTCACAGTGCGAAGATGTTCTTGGAATTCCAGTATGCTTCATGTGTTCTTCAGTAGAGTCATGTTTCATGATCCAGTTACCTAAAATTTATCCTGTTATCACGCTCACATCCACCAGCTTGTTCTTTGTATCATGCTATGTCCTACTTTTTCTGGGCCACATTACTCATTTAACTTGGAGTGCATGTGTTGGGGCCAATAGGTTTCAAGTATTCTGCACCTTGTACCTCGTACTATTCGATGATATGACTACAAAGAAACATTAATTATTTCAGTGCAATAAAATCTTCAAATATGACTGTTAGAGATTAAATTGAACGACAACAAAATATATTAGGAAACAGTTTCACAACATGTCCTGTAAACAGTGTTTCCTTCACATGTTGTCTGGATTGGTCACGGTGTCTCGCGGTCATGATGTCTCATGGTCATGGTGTCTCATGGTCATGATGTCTTTCTCACGATGTCTTGTTCACGGTGTCTCATGATCACGGTGTCTGCTTGTTCACGGTGTATTGTTCATGGGGTCTGGATATCACTGTGTCTGGATGTCACGGTGTCTGGATATCACAGTGTCTGGATGTCACGGTGTCTGGATGTCACGATGTCTGGATGTCAGGGTGTATGGATGTCAGGGTGTCTAGATGTCACACTGTTTGGATGTCACGCTGTCTAGATGTCACAGTGTATGGATGTCACGGTGTCTGGATGTCACAGTGTCTCATCACATAGAAAAATATCTGCATTCGGACATAAGTCACAATATTTATGAAATGAATTGAACTTAAACATTTTTAAGAGAAATTATTATAAAGTGAATCAAGAGAAAGTGCATAGTAACCAAACTGAGTGTATAACACTTAAGAGATTTGGATAGCTTTTACTAAGCTACTGAACATTTTATGTGAGACAGATTACATAGAGTTAACATAGTTTATAAACTAAATAGGATTTTTGATCATTAAAACATGATTAATACATGAGGAGTCCAAAAATCTCCCCATTTTTTATGATCACAATCCATATAGATTTAGAAGGTACATTTGTTCTAACAACGTAGTTTGAATGAGCATATAACATCTATATAATGATTTATATTTCCAATATAATCATGTCTCATATATTTCTCCCCCATTTGGGAGTATCAAAATGTAGCAGAAAAAGAAACACAAAAGATTCAAGCAAAGGTGCATAATGTATTAGATAAAAAGGAAGGCATCACAAAATGTGAAACAAAGGAAATAAGATTCCTATCGACATAGAATAAACATGGTCCTTAGTTCACTGACTGGTCTTCTTTTTTCCATTTAGCAGTTGTAGTAGAAGAGGAATCCATAGGAGCAGAAGTTGTGGTAGAAGAAGGGAGTGAGCTGGTTAATAGGGAAGGTAAAGGAAGACCTTAAAAGGAAGATGGAGAAATATAGGTGGAGTAGTAGACCGAGGCAGTTGTTGATCAAAGATCACATGCCTAATCTGACTCAGTTCCTGACTGACAGACATAAAAGTGGAGTCTAGGGCAGAGTTGAATGTTGGGAGATCAGGTCTCATAGGGGCATCCATAGGAGCGACAATGGTTGTACTCTGTACATGAAGATAGGGCCTCAAAAGCATGATAAAATCCTCAATGATCTCTCCACCATACTGCATAGTTTTCTCAAAGTCATCCTTGTTTTGCATAAACTTAATCAACAGACGAGTGAACTCTGTGAGCTTTTGAACTTGTGTCTTGAAAGCTTGATTAATAGGAGGAATCCTCAAATTTTTGACCAGATATTTAAATTGATTGGTCATGTTAGTCTTTGAGAAGATTCAGTTGAAGTAGAAATCCACCTTTTGGGAAATTTCATGCTGAGCATAATTGGGAAATTTTTAATGGATTTGGACCAAATCAAGAACTCTGTCATTGTTCTTGATAACTTAATTTAGAGAATCTTTATTGAAGCCACTAAGCATAGTATAAAGATCTTATTTGACCACTGTTCTGAGTAGGTCACTGTCTAGGGAAGGTTGAGATGATTGCCCAGATGACTTAGAAGCATTGAAGGCTGGGGTTAGAGATTTCAGTTGGTTTATATCCTTTTAAAGGTACCCCATATACTCATTAGTGATTTTGTTAAGATTAACAACAAGCTCTCTCATATACTTCACAATCTATTTGTTCCTTTCATCGACCTTTTCATGTAAGGAAGATAAATGAGGTTGAATCTAAGAGACAACATTCGATGGGGTTTGAGGAACAAAAGGTTATACTAGATGAGAAGCAACATCTGATCTTGAATACATCTCTCTCTGTATTTCATCAATCATACCTCTTAGAGTCTTCACTTCATCACAAAGCAGTTTATTTTCAACTATGACTTCCTAAATCTCATGAAGCATTTTGGGTTGTATTTTCCAAATAATTTCTCCAACAACAATGAGGCATATTTCTTACTTAGATGTGTCACAAGAGAAGGTTGGGAATTCAGGACTTTTTCAACACCAGAAAAAAAGGGTAGAACCAAATTATTTTAGATCATCTTTACTCACAAAGGATGGTTGTTCTGATGAAGGTTTAGAAATAGGGACTGATACAGCCTCAAGTTCCTTCTCAAGAGGAAGATTAGAGATAGATATCAGTTGGTAAATAGTAGAAAGTTCAAGGGATTTTACTAAAACTTGCTGAGAGTCATCCACATCATTGAAACTGGGGAACATATACTGAGTGTCTATAGGGCTTGAAAAAATCGGGTTTGGTACTTCGGTAGATTCCGGATTTGGGGTTCACTCCCCCTCAACAGTTTCATCCTTCTCAGGACTAAGAGGCTTATGGTCTTGATATAATTCCACAAAAACATCTCTTATTTCCTCTCTCATTTCTTATCTAGCCAGCTGAAAAGCCAGCTCCATCCATTCCTCATCTGAAGGAATGAATTTAGGGACAGATTGTTCCACTGGGAGTTATTCAAGATCAGCTTCTTGCATAGAAAGTAAATCATCATCTATAGGTTTTTCCACAACATTGTTCTTGGTTTCATTGAAAACAGATTCTGTTTCTGCCTCTGGTTGATCTTCTAGATTAAAAACGTATGTTGAATTAGAGACATCCTTTTCAGTTACAACATGTGGGACAGGAGTACTATCTTCCTCAATCGAAATAGTTTCCATGGGGGTCACAACTGCCTCTTGTTCCTCTTCTTCAGAATACTCAACACCCTCATACGGTTCCAAAACAGGATCATAAATATCTCTAGGTCTTGAGGGATGTTCCACATGATTGAATTTTTCATAAATTCTATCATTGTCTTCCACCCATGCCTTTTTCCAAGGGTTCCAATTTATTTTCATCCTATTGATAGTGATGTATGAAAGGTAGTACTCACAATCCTTGATAACTTTTTCATTAGGTCCAACCATACCTTTGGAATGATGCATGGATGAGATAATCCAAGAGTAAAACAGGGAGGCTAACTGGGATGTGGAATTGATCAGTTCACACATATGGTGTATGATATACTTAAAAAGGACGATCTTATGCCCAATTTTCATAAGATGAAACAGAAGCACATCCTGATATTTCAGTACAGCAAAATCACATTTTCTTGGGCTAATCTGGTTCTATATAAACATAAATAAAAGCCTTGATTCTCCATCTAGTTCAGCAATAATTGATCTTCTCTTGGTTCCATTTCTGGCCAATCTTTTCAGAGCATCTTCTAAGACAAACAATTCACTAGAATGTGGAGTTCCTCTCTGATAATCCTCACAGATTCCTTCATGAGGTATCCAAAGGCATGCAACCCATAAACTTGAAGAGAATGAGAATTTATGCCCATTGATCTAGCTTCTCACAACATATCCATCTTCAGACTCAAAGGACAACTGAACATATTGATAAAACTGAGCCACTAACATAGGGTAGATAGGTCTATCTTCTGTCGAAAACTACTCTAACCAGCCTTGCTCCTTTAAATCTTTCAGAACTATGGACTTACTTGACAGAAGAAATTTGGGGCAAACCTCTTTCTTAGGTACTACAACTCATTTTACCAAATTTGGGTTTAGGGGACCTTCGGGTCCTAGCTTGGGTGCAATTTTCTTCTTCTTTGAGCTACGTTTCTCAGGAGTTGATGATGAAGGGAATTTTATCCCGGGCACTCAAAGAAGGTTCAAGAGAGATAAAGGTTTAAGGATTGAGGAAGGGTTACAAATTGAGTGAATAGAAGAATGTTCGAGTGAAGGATAAGTGATACTTCATTTATTTTATCATTTAGGAGTACCAAATGTCCCAAAAGTAAAAACGCGGGAAAATAAAGAGGCGAAATGAAGAATTATCGCGATAAAGTTTTAAATTCATAATTAAAAATAAAAAAACTTTATGGTGATATAGTAATTGAGCATTACGGTGAGACACTGACTAAGCATTTTGGTGAGACTTTCAATGAACTTCATGGTGAGACAGTAAATGAGCGTTACAGTGAGACCGTAAACAAGAAACAATATGATATAAAAAAGTAAGACATTTACTTAGATTTATCAGGAATAATTCATGAATGATGTACTCTATAATTTCAGTATATAATGGTTTGGTAAATATATCAGCAAGATGATACCCAGTACCAATTAATTCCAAAGTGATATTGCCCTTTTGATAATGATCTATCAAAAAGTGATGTCATACATCAATATGATTTGTCCTAGAATGTGAAACATGATTTTTTCAGATTTTAATTGCACTTGTATTGTCACAATTTATAGGTACATGACTGAATTGTTATCCAAAATCTAGTAATGTGTGGTTTATCCATAAGATTTGTGCACAACAGCTGCCAGCAACTATGCATTCAGCTTCTGAAGTAGATAATGAAACATAATTTTGTTTCTTACTTCACCATGATACTAGTGGCTTGCCTAAAAAGTGAGATGTTTCTGAGGTTCTTTTTCTATATAAATTACAGCCACCGAAGTCAGCATCAGAATTACTAACTAATTCAAATGATGGTCCTCTATGATAGATCAGTCCAAGATTGGGTGTATGCTTGAGGTATTTGAAAATTCTCTTTACATCATTTAAATGATATTCCTTAGGATTTTATTGAAAACGAGCACACATACACACACTATAAATAATGTCAGGTCGACTAGTAGTTATGTTGAGTAAACTTCCAATAATTCCTCTATAAGTGGTCTGATCAACAGATTTTCCATCTTCATCAAGATCTAACTTACAAGTGGTACTCATGGGAGTGTTACTGCTTTTAGTTCTATCCTATCGAAAATGTTTTAGAAGATATCTAGTATATTTACTTTGAGTTAAGATAGTTCCATTGTTATTTTGAAGGATTTGAAATCCAAGGATTAATTTTAGGTCACCCATTAAAATCATTTCAAATGCATTTTGCATCATTTTAGAAATATCAACACATAATGAATTTATTGAGGATCCAAAGATAATGCCATCTAAATAGATTTGAACAAAAAAACATCATTAGAAATTCATTTTATAAAAAGGGTAGGATGAGCAATTCCTTTTGTAAAACCATTTAAAATAAGAAAACTACTTAACAGATCATACCAGGTTCTTGGAGCTTGTTTTAAACCATATAAACTTTTGATAATTTAAAAATATGATTTGGAAAATGGGAGTCTGTAAAACTAGGGGTTGTTCTAAAAATACATCCTTGGCTATATACCCATTTAAGAATGCACTCTTAATATCCGTTTGATATTGTTTGAAATTTAGATGTGCAGCAAAAGCAAGTTAGATTCTGATTGCCTCATGTCTAGGAACTGGTGAAAAGGTCTCCTCATAGTCAATTCATTCTTCTTGACTATAGCCTTGTGAAACTTGTCTAGCGTTATTTATAACTATGTTACCGGCCTCATCTACCTTATTTCTAAACACCCATTTAGTACCTATGGTGAATATGTCCTTTGGTCTTTCAACAAGTTTCCAAACATTTTTCCTCTCAAATTGATTAAGTTATTCTTGCATAGCCATCACCCAGAATTCATCATTGATAGAATCATTAATTTTTAGGTGTATGTTGTGACAAGAAGACATGATGTTCAACCTTATTTCTAAGAGAAGCTCTATTTTGTGTTCCTTTTTCTAGTTCTCCTACAACAACATCTGAATGATGGTTCTTAAGAGTTCTAACAGTTCTAGAAAAGGAGGTACTCGTGATTTCAGGTTCATCAACAGGTTTAGGTTCATTATGGATTGAGTCTAAGGAATTTAAAGAACTATAAGTTTTCACAGATTATTTCACAGAATGGTTTGAGGATTTTGGATTAATGTTCATATTTGATAGATCATCGTCTAGGTTCTGTAGAATGGTTTCAGGCTCATGTGGATCTGTTTCATCAAATTTTACATGGGCAGATTCTTCCACACATTAAGATATTTTATTGAACACTCTATATGATTTACTGGATATAGAATATCCTAAAAACATACCTTCATCACACTTGGATGAAATTTTTTCAAGATTTTACTTAGTATTAAGAATATAGACTTTTTAGCCAAAAACATTGATGTAGTTAACTTTGGATTTTCAATTGTTCCATAACTCATAATGAGTCCTCTTAAGAATGGGTCTGATCAACACTCTAATGATTATGTAGAATGCATTATTGACAACTTCAGCCGAAAAATAAATAGTTAGTTCATATTCACTTAGCAGTTTTCTAGAAATCTCTTGCAGGGTTCTATTTCTTCTTTCTAAAAATCCATTTTGTTGTGGTGTTCTAGGGGAAGAGAAATTGTGACTATAACCATTTTGTGAGAAAAAGGATAAAAACTGTTTATTTTTAAACTCAAAACCATGATCACATCTTAAGGATTTGATTCTAAGTCCACTAAGATTTTCCACATACATGGAATATTTAGTGAAATAAGAGAAGACTTTTCTTTTTTGAGCCAGAAATAAGGTCCAAGTATATCTAGAAAATTCATCTACAAGAACATAAACATAGTTCTTCCCATTTAAACTAGAAACTCTAGATGGTCTAAATAAATCCATGTGAACTAGTTCAAGAGGTTGAGAAGTTTACACTTATTTCTTTTGTTTAATGAAAATTTTGAGTTGTTTTCACTTTTGAATGGGTTAACATACTTTGTCATTTGGAAACTCATGTTTGGGTAAGTATTTAACTAAGATTTTTTTAGTTATCTTTCTAAGGGAGTGAATATTACAGTGTCCTAGTCACCTATGCCAGAGCCATGAACCTTTATGAAATACACTTAAACGTGAAGCATTTTGAGAAGCTAAGGAATCTAAGTTAACAAAGTAAACATTTACATCTCTTAAAGAAGAAAACACTAATTCATCTTTAGAATTATAGTCATTTCAAGCATCATTTTCAAATCTAACATGAAATCAATCATCACATAATTGTGACATACTAAGTAGATTATATTTTAATCCATCACCAAATAGTACTTTAGAAATTAAAATTGAGTTAGAGTTACCAATTTGGCTGAGGCCAATTATCTTTCCTTTGGCATTGTCAACAAATGTGACATGTTCTCCATATATTTTTATTAGATTCTTGAAGCATGAGAATTCTCCTATCATGTGTCTTGAACATCCACTATCCAAGTACCATAAACTTTTATTGGAACTTTTTAAGTATCTTTCCTACAAAATTATTATACAAAAATCGATTTTGGTACCCATGCTTGTTTGGGTCCAGTAATATTAGTAATAAGTTCTTTAGGAACCCATATCTTCCCCATAAGTTTCCTATAAGCATTGTGTAAAGTATTTAAAAAATAAACTCTATTAGGTCTCGAAAATATGAAATAGTAGAATATATATCAGGAATTGTATTAGTAGATTTGTTTACCGAACTCAGATTAAAACTAAATTTCATAGATCGTGAAACAAAATTTGTTCTACCAAGATTTTGTTGCCAGGTTGATAACAAATTGCAGTGTTGTATTTAGGGGAAATTTGTTTTCCTAGCCTTTGAGTAAGGATATTCTTCCCAATGGTAAACTTTTCAAGGTCATTCTTCAATTGCACATTATACATTTTTAATTCATTTTTTTCTTTAAGGAGTTGATCATTTTTCTCTTTTTCCATTGTGATTTCAGATTTAACCGTCATAGTAAGAGCATAATGTTTCTTCAGTGATTTATATTTGTATTTTAGTTCATTACATGTTTCTTCAAGCATGTTACAGTATTCAAAAATTTCATCATTAGTCATATATTCAGATTCACCCTCATTTTCAGAATAGTATAAATTATGTATAGGATAGTCTAGTGTCACATCAGATGTGTTTTTCATAAAACACATATTGGATTTGTTTTCATATTCATCATGTGATGTTTCTAAGTCACTTGAATTATCCTTAGAAGCACTCCAGGTTGCTTTCATGGCCTTTTTATACTTATTTTCCTTGTCCTAATATATGTTTTTGTACTTGAGATTTGGATAGTCTTCCTTGATATGTTCTTTGTGCTTAAATTCATAGTAGACAATCTCATCAGCCTTGTCACTTATTTTTCAGTCCTTCTTCTAATTTACTTTTTGGACATGTTTTCTCTTGAAGTTGGGATTTCTGAATAAGTATTTCTACTTGTAAAATTTCTTGAATCTTCTGGGTAATTGAGCCATCTCCTAATCACTGTCAGGTGATTATTGTTCACTACTAGAACTTTCTACAGAAGCATCCAATTTCCATATTTCTTTGTGCTGAGAGGTGGTGGTCTTGAGTGAAATAGATTTCCTCTTTGGTTCATCGTCCTCATCTATGTTTACTTTCAGTTCCTCTTCATACACCATCAGTTTCCCAATGAGTTCTTTTACAGGTAGCTTGATGATGTCGCATGATTATCTAATAGAGACAGAGGTTCCTCTCCATCTGTCAGGCAGACATATGAGAATTCCCTTGATTTTTTCTTTGGCAATGACTTCTCTTCCAAGAGAAATAATTGTGCTGACAATCTCCTTGAACCTATAATACATGTCAGAGATAGGCTCATCATGATTCATTTTAAAGTTATCATATTTAATGGAATAATTATTAAGTCTCATTTCTTATACACTAGATGTTCCTTCATGTGAGACAGATAGGGTATCCCAAATTTCATGGGCAGTTTTACAAGCATAAATTCTACTAAATTCTTCATATCCTAAAGAGCATTATAAAGAAATAATAGATTCATAATTCTTATTTTAGGTTGTTTTGATAGGCTCATCCCATGTGATTCTATTAGTAGTAGGAATCTCATATTCATCTATAATGGAAGACCAAATTTCAAAACCCATACTTTCTAAATGAATTTTCATTTTGATTTCCATTGATAATAGTTGGTTCCATTAAAAAATGGTGGTATGTTGGATGCAGCACCGTCTAATCTATTATCCATAATAAATATTTTTAAAGAGTTAGAAATTTAGAATTAACAGAAATATACAGATCTTTTAATGTACAACTACAATCACAGTTGAAATAGGTTAAAAAAGTCTTAATAAATAACCTCTAATACGAAATGTTGGTCAAAGTAGATTACTGAAGAAGGGGGGGGGGTGAATTGAGTATCTATACAAATTTATGATCAAATATTATTTATAAAAAGTTTCCCCAAAATATTAAATACAGCCTAGTTAATCAAGGTTATACTGTTATAAGAGTTTGGATGTTTGAATAACTTCTTAGAAGATTGATTAGTTCTCCGTAATAATAATATCAATTATTAATATTACTTTTGAATCTATTCTACTAAGGCAAGGCAATTTTAACTTCTTTCCCAGAGTAGCTATCAATGTGAATTTAGAGATTTCTGAATTATACAGTAAAGAAGTAAAACAGAGAAGACTAAATTAACTAGCACATCGAATATTAAACAGGTGGTTCATTCTCAAGCTGAGACCTAATCCAATTCACTTGATGATCAACTTCCACCGAGCAATTTATATAAATAATCTTGATACACACCCTAGATCGAGGTTAAAAACAATACACAGTACTGTCCAGGCCACACAGGGACCTCTTCCACAGTTCTTCATGGGTACAGACGACAAGGCCACACAAGGACCTCTTCCACACTTATCTATGGGTATACACAGGAGTAAAAGAATGTTTGAGTAAGGATATCTTGTATCCTTCAGTTTACTGGAGGATACAAAGAATGTTGCTATAATGAAACACACTGCTAGAAAATTAATACAATGATAGACAATAGATTATTAATATTGTGATAGGTTTAGAGGTGATCTGAGTGTTGGTCTTTGCATCTCTAGACTTCTGAGATGAGGCAGATGCAGAACTCAAGTCCTCGTATAGAAAACATAGTGTCTTAAGTCAGACAGATTCAGCTTGTGTTCTTCATTGTGTTTTAAAGTGTGAAAATGTTCTCAGAATTCTAGTATTCTTCGAGTGTTCATCAACAGAGTCGAGTTTCATGAGACAATTCTATAAAATGTATTCTGTTATCACGATCATTCCCACCATCTTGTTCTTTGTATCATGATATGTCCTACTTTTTCTGGGCCTCATTACGCTTTTATTTTGGAGTGCATGTGTTGGAGCTGATATGTTGCATGTATTCTACACCTCGTACCTCGTAATTTCCGATTATATGTCTACAAAAAACATTAATTATATCAGTGTATTAAAATCTTCAAATATGACTATTAGAAATTAAATTGAAAGATGACAAAATATAGTAGGAAACAGTGTCACAATATGTCATGGAAACAATGTCTCCTTCACATAGTGTCTGTATTGGTCATAGTTTCTCATAGTCACGGTGTCTCGTGGTCACGGTGTCTGATGGTCACAATGTCTCATGGTCACGATGACTTGCTCACGGTGTCTTGTTCACGGTGTCTCATGATCATGGTGTATCATGGTCATGGTGTCTTCTTGTTCACGGGGTCTTGTTCATGATGTATGGATATCACGGTGTCTGGATGTCATAGTGTCTAAATGCCAAGGTGTCTGGATATCACGGTGTCTGGATGTCACGGTTTCTGGATGTCACAGTGTCTGGATGTCACGGTGTCTGGATGTCACGGTGTCTGGATGTCACGGTGTCTGGATGTCACGGTGTTTGGATGTCATGGTGTTTGGATGTCACGGTTTGTTGATGTCATGGTGTCTGGATGTCACGAGGTCTAGATGTCACAGAGTCTCATGACTTAGGCAAATATCTGTATTCATACATAAGCAACAATATTTATGAAATGAATTATACTTAATCAGTTGTTAGTGAAATAATTATAAAGTGAATCAAGAGAAGTGAATAGTAACCAAACTGAGTGTATAACACATAAGATCTTTGGATAGATTCTACTAATCTATTGAACATTTGATGTGAGATAGATTACATAGAGTTGACATAGTTTATAAACTAAATAAGATTTCTGATCATTAAAACATGATTAATACATGAGGATTCCAATAGTTATCACCACTGTAATTAGTTTTTTAGCCTAGAAAATTTATACTTTATGTCCAAAATAAAATGAGCCATATTAGATAATTTTTACCAAGTAATTATTAAATACAATTTTTCAAACAATGATTCCTTATGTGTGGAAAAGTAGTATTAATAATAGCACAGAATACCCTATTTTAAACATAATCACAATAAATAAATTAAATTGTATTTAATAGTATTTATGACCAAAAATTATGTTTTCCTTATATTATAATATTAATTTTTGTACATAATAATATTTACTATGTTTTATTAATCTCATTTCACTTAATTGGTATAAGGTTATTAGAAAATAAACCGAAAAACCATGTCGAAAAACTATTTTTCATGAAATCCAATTTTAAAGTATAATATGCTATTATATTAACTATATTAAAAGTGAGCATAATTAAATGGATTTAAATTCATATATTAAGATATAGAATCTCTATTTTTCCTTGAAAATTTTCCCTGTTATTGGATATTTAAATTAATTAAAACTGAGGAAAATTATTCATTTAAAAAGAGTTTAGAAAAATGTTTTTTGAATCCTAAAAACAAACTTATACCAAAATCAGTTATAAATATGATTAAAATAAAATTAATTTATTAAAATATAAATAAATAATAGTTGTGTTAATTTTTATTAAATATCAAATCATATTTTTACTTTTAAATTAATTATTTTGTTTTGAAATAGAATGATAATTAAAAAAATGATATTTGTCACTAGTCACTAAAAATTCAATGTATTCAGAAAAATCACAAATTTTTACACTAAGATAATTGTAATTTTTTAAATTAAAAAACTTGTATTATTTTTATTAAATGTAATTTATAAAATTGGTATAAATTATTTACAATTACCACACATAAAATAAAAAATACAACCTATTTTAGGGAATTTTTTTTTAAAGTAAAAATTTATTTTACAAAAAAATTGAGTCTTTATTTACTAATAATTTATCAATAAATTTGTATTCATTTGGACCACTATATATATATATAATAATTCGGTTAACCCTATTCATTCAAGTAAATTAATTATCAAGGATATAATGGTCTTATATATAAAATGTATTTAATAGGTTGTTTGAGCTTTGGATTTCATGTCATATACAATATCAAACATAATGTTATTCATTTAAAATCATAGGGTTTTAAATTGTCCCCACCATAAGTAAATATCATCCTTGAAATTTAAACATTCACTCAGAAATCAAGGATTTGATATATAAAAATTACATTTTGAAAAACCAATAATGTAAACTGGTTAATAAAAATTCATCTTAAAACAATGGGAAAATAAAAATGAAGGACATGTGGAATAACACATAACTAGGTTTCCAAGTAGGATAAAATTGGAGGGATTTAAAAATATAGACATGGATTAAAAGTATAAATAATTATGAAGAGTGATTGAGATCAATGATCATAAGAAAGTGAATGATCATAAGAAATTTATAACCAACAAACCATAAATATGTGCTGAGTTAAAATATTATTATTTCGTCATATATGTAAGTAATAGGAAAAAATTTTAATTAAAAAATATTTTTCCTAATGTTGAGGAATTATTTTACTATCTAAGAACACAAAGAAACATAATTACTTGATATATGTATATTCCATAAGAACAATTTCATCCTTTGATTGTGCTTCGATCAATTTAAACTTTAATTATTACTCTAAAAAATTAATATTCATGTTAATTTTTTTATTATTCATGAATCACTAAAATTAAATTTTAATTGATTATAAGATCCAAAACATCTTGAAAAATGTTTTCAACTATTTCTACATATTTAACATGACAAAAATATTTAGACCATGTTGTCCAATATAAGAAATTAATCTCCGAAACCTAAATATTCTCTCCAAAAATTCAACATAACCCATTATATATATATATATATATGTTTCATTCAAATAATTTATGTCAAAACAATATCATAATAACTTGTCAATCACGTGTGTTAGTGGTAGGAACTACACCCTTGCAGCCCTTTAGTAATGGGTCCATGCCCCATGGCCTTTACAATTTTCAGGATTTGTCTCCCAAAAAGAAGGCTTTCCTTTTATAAAACTATATTAATTTAAGTAGTATAATGTACCAAAAAATATGATAAACCTCTGAAAAATCAAATATATTTTTAACCATAAAGTTTGTAATATAGATTATTTATGCTACAAAATCACTTAATCTTAATTTACTATTACCTTAACATCAATGATCATATTTAACCTAAAGGTTATCAATAAATTTAATGTTGTGAATAGTTAGTTCTTCCCCAAATAATACATCATGATAAACTAAAGGGTTACATATACATCAACCCAAAGAAACATCTCACAAAATGTCATTAAGCACATGGAAATACCATCACTGAAAACCAAAAAATAAATGTCTAATACATTGAACATATTATTAACCTAAAACTCGTAAAACAATAATTTTATCCATAATTAATGAGTTAATATTAGATAAATACATATATTATTAGAAAAAATTAACATAATCTAAATACATTTCATGATTCTTATGACCAATAATACTAATGGAAAAATAATTTAAATTTAATTATTCGATGATATTACATAAATACTTCAACCATTTTACTTTACTAATGTTAATTCGTAATTCTAGGAGTTAAAAATTAAAATATTTCATTGAATTAGATAATTCCCAGGTTCCCCACATTCAATAAAATAGACTATAAATTGGTTATTTGGAGGAAATATATTTATATCCACTAAACTCTACACTTTTTATCAGAAATTATATTCTCTATGTCCTCATTTTATACACATAAAACAATATCCTATTTCTTTTATACATTATCCTTGGAATATCATTCCACATTTATTACTTTAATGAAATTTAAATTTCTCTCCTCACTATTTTCCACCAGTAAATCCCTTATAGTATGCAATCATTCTCTTATTTTGGGATTATGAGAGTGGGTTATGGTATATGTTGTCAATAATATACCAGGATACCTGATTTGGAATAATTATCATATCTTTCACTATATTCATAATCCCATTATTTTACTCATATTCATAATTTTGTCCATAAAATTTAAAGTTAACATCATCCATTATATTTACATACATTGACTAAAACCACAAAACATTGTGTGAGAAACAATAATCATGATTATGGAAATTCATTTATAGGGTGTCTAAATTAGGAAATATTGTTTTCAATATATGACTCCTTAGGTTTTACCTAGATCATCAATTATCGTAATCTATTCAAATCCGTCAAGATTTTTCATAAGGAAAATGTGAATTATCATAAGTATATCCCCTAGGAGTGTCAAACCAGTTGTGCAATAAGGACTATTTTCATGCACAAGGTGAAGATTGATTCCAATACCAATGAACCCTTTTTAGAGCTATTACCCTTAGGAAAAAAATAATCCACAATAATCTCCATTTCTAATGTATAAACATGTATGTATTTTTTGGAAATGCAATATAATTTATTCTTTAACAAAAATGTTAGGATTTTATTAAATATTTTTCCGTAAAGTATTCAAAAGGGTTAGGTTACCTAATCAATCTTTTCCTAAATCTAGTTCTCATGTTTTCTACCAAAATTCCTCTATTACAAAGTGTAAATTTCTTTATCATAGTAACCTAGAGCTAGTGATTACTATAACACATTAGTATAAGATACAATTGATTTCATTTCAAAGGGATGAGTATATATGTAGTATTGTTAAACTAGATATATACTTAAATCTAATATTAAATTTTAAAATATAAAATACAATAGAGTGAGAAAAAATTTCAAAACCATTAACTCATTCAAATAATCCTTCTTCATATCATGGGTATAGAAAATAAAATAATAGTGACCTATGATTATCAATAAGGGTAACATAAAAAAGAATATATCCTGAATAATTAAGGAATAATAAATAAAAAATTGTAAATAACTACAAAAACAAATCCGTTTAACCAATAATTTGAATACCTTAATTAAATGAAAAATAACTAATTTAGTAAGGTAAATAAATAGAAAAATGTTATTTAATCAATAAATTTCGCATAAATTCATCCATTAATAATATCAATAAAATAATATCAGGTATACTAATAACTAAAATTTCAATGAAGGAAACTGTTAAAATTGGATGTCATGATCTAATGTATCATGATATCTGTATCATCAAGACCCTGATCCATAATGGTTTTAAACTAAGTGTAATGACCCATATAATTCTAGAATATTTATTTGAATCTTGAGAACTATCAATAAATTGATGGGATATATAATTTTGGGCCTCACTCATCACTACATGTCCAAAAAAGTCCACAAATATTGAATGATCTATTCAATTTTTGAACTATATGTCTTATTAAAAAATATCCATATTGAGTAAAGAATACATATTTTTGATGATTTTACCTAGTCAATAAAATATAATTTAAAGTAAGAAACATAAGTATAAATGAAATATGGTTTAATTGTAAACATATCTAGGATAAATAATTTGAAGATTGAAGGGCGATTTAATGTTAATGACCATAAGAATGTCAACTTTTCAATGTAAAGTTAATGATTACAAAACGAGTCAATAAAGTGAATTTCATACTTTACTTGGAAAAAATGATCATAAAAAATCTAGATAAAGAATAATTATGGTATTAGTCAAACTTTCCATAGTATGATATAATTAAAATATAGGGTTGTTCTAATTTTTGAATATAAATTCAAAAAACATATTATTAAAAGTATTCTTAAATAAAATAACCTCTTCACTTTGAAAAATGATTTTTGAAAATAAAAAATTATAGAATATTTGGAAAATATTTTTCTTGAAAAGAACATTGTATAATTGTAAATGATTCTTCAAAAAAATCAGCAGTCTTAATGTTGGGAAAATTCTATTCATGTTTAGTACGTTAAAATAAATATTACTTACATATTTTTGGTAAAAATTCAATAAGTATCTTGTTCTAAAACTTAATAGAATCTTATTTTTAATAATTTTATAAAACAAAATTGGTAAAAAGTTATTTAATAAATAACATTAGTATATTAATGAAAATATGGAAAAGAATTTTAGAATAAATATATTTAGAAAAAAAATTATTTTCTACTGATGACATAAATAAGGTTATATATTCTTAATGTAGTTGGGGTTTGCCTTAGTTGTAAGAACCCTGTAATCCTACATGAAAAATGGGGGTTCAAAACCCATTGGGTGCTGGTTATGGTAGCAGCACTGTAGCGGTACTGTAGCAGTGGAGGTACTGTAGATCGGTGGGCACTGTAGCGGTGGTGGTATTGTGCAGGTACTATAGTAGGCGGGTTACTATTCACAGAATGGGAATTGGGCCAAAGATTTGGGCCTACAGGCTATGTAATGTGCTACAAGAGCACTGGGACTTCGAGCAATGAAATGGGTCTCCCTCTACCTAGTTAAAATAGGTCTTTGCATTGCTTTAATAATAAATTGAGGCTTCGGCCCCAACTTTTAAAAAAAGGTTATATTTTCTTAAAACTTATTTACCAATCATTTTAAGTACCAAACAGAAGAAAATTGTACTATTACTTGAAAATTTTATGAATAAATATAAGATAATAAAATTAAATGGGTTTATTACACAACTATAATGTAATTTCCTTTAATTAAAATTCAGTTATAAAAAATCTCAATTAAATTGATATTGAAGAATAAACCCTTACCACTTTGTTAGTATTTGAATCATAACCCCATGGAATAAATAAATCAAAATGAAAAATTAAATAACATTAATATAAATATATTCAGGATATAAAACATCAAAGGGGATGTCGATACATTGCATAAAAATAAAATGATGCATAATACAAAATATGTATCAGTTTAGTGGAAATTGAGATGAAACCCCATACAAATATCATAACATTTAATTAAATATTAATCAATGAATTGATTATGTGTTTAAAATTTAATCCACATAAAATTAGTTTAAATAAAAAAATATATTCAAATTTAATTACACCCAAAATCTTATAATGTTAATGACAATGGATAAGTAATTGAAGAAAATGAAAAGAAATGGAGTTATGAAATTATTCACCACTTTGTAACTTTAATGAAAAATCAACATGGATTAAATAATTAAAAATTAAACATGAAAAAATGATTTATGAATTAGTCCTTATATAATGTTTAATAGGATAATTATATATAACATATAAAATAAACTATGTGTATAACATTAAAATATGCCTCAATGAATGGGAATGGAGAAGAAATCCCTTACCTCCCATTTTCATTTAGTTTTTCATGATTAAACGTACTACATAATGGTTTTAAAAATGTAATTAATTTTTATTATAGCCATATTTATATTTATAATATCATATATGATCTTATTCTAAAATATTACCACACGTTTTTTAAAAATATCTTATTATTACCATTGTTTTGGGTGTTAAATGCTTCATTTTATCATGTTTGTTTTATCAAGAATATTATGGTAAATTTGAGTAGGATATAGATAAATCATTATATTAATTATATTAATGTTATAAATATCAAATTTATTCATTACATATATTTTAATAACCATTCATTAAATCTAATCATGGAAGATGATTCACATCGCTTTGGGGTGACGATATGTCATAACTACGCACGAGCGATGATATCATTTCATTAATGCATCAAAGGGTAAGTATTGGGATAATATTTTAATTTTAACTAATTACATGTCAGTTCATATTTATCACAAATATTCATAATTTATATAATTATTACTATTCATGTAATTTATTTATGGAAAACAAATTACTTCAGTTCACGAGGCGGTAGTCTTTCTAGAACATGAGGAATAATTTGTTTTCCATATGATGGAGAAGGATATGGACAATTGTTTTTATAAAAATAGTAACATGTCACTAAAGTTTATATAATGGTGGTATCATATCCTAATTTGGAAGACATAATTGAAGGTCTTAAGAAAATGAAGAACTCGGTGAAGATGATTACCATCGCTTAGAGAAACCTCCTTTGGATATCTTATTAAAAAAATAGTATTTTTATTTCAGGAAAAAAATAACTTCTATAATGTGGATATAGATTTTTTTGGGGACATGTTCTATGGTTTTGGTAGATCCAAATGGCTTTAGAGCTGTGAACGAGTCAGGGGAGGGAGTTCACTTTTATAACTGTGGTGGGGTGGGATTCTGGTGAGTACCTTAAAATATCCAATAATGTGAAGTCAATATCTATCCAAGTTACTCCAAAATAGATACATAATTGTGTGGAGTGAATTTATTATCAATAAAAACTCAAAAAAAACCATCTTATTCCCTTATCCTCTACGTTTACATATTTTCCATTTTAGTTTAGTCCACTATAAATAATTTTTTAACATAGGTAATTTATCCTTTCATTAAATAAAATAAAATGATCCTTATTACATAATTTGTTTTCAATAATTATTAAATATATTTTATCAAATAAAATTTCCATGTGTTTAATTTTAACACAAGCACACAAAACCTCATTTTATTCATAATCACGATAAATAAATTTTATTATCCTACTAATCATTATAACCAAAAATTAAGTTATCATAATTATATAATATTAATTATTATGAATAAAAATATGTATTAAATTTTATGAAATTAAATTAATTTAATTGGTATAATTTAATTTAAAAACAAACCATCAAATCTCGTTGAAATTTTTTTTTTGAAGAAATGATTTTTCAAGCATAAGATGCTCTTACATTAACTATATGACTAGTGATTACAGTAGTATTAATTTAAATTAATAATTTTAGATATATAATATAAATCACATAAAAATATTTCCTTATTAATCCTTATTTTATGTAATTAAAATGGAGGAACATTATGCATTTAAAAATATTTTTCAGAAAAATTCATTTTTAAGCATAAAAATAAACATACACCAAAATCAGGAATGTTGTTGATTCAAATGTAATTAATTTATTTAAATGTAAATATATAACAATTTTTTTAATTTAAAAAAATAAAAAATTCATAATTTTATATTTAAATTTGTAATTTATGTAAAAGAAATTATAGTTTTATGAAGTAGCGTTTTCACTATTCAATAAAAAATCAATCTTTTCTAAAAACCCAAAAAATTAACCCTATGATAATTTAATAAAATTATTTAACAATTTATAATATTTTTATAAATGATAATTTATAAATGTTTTAGAAATTTATTATAATTTCTAAACATAAAATTTCAAAAAAACCCTTTTTGAAGGAAATGTATTTTCTGTTGCATAAAATGAATTTACTAATAAATTGAGTGATTATTTACTAAGAATTTATAATTGGATATGTATTGATTAAGAAACACACACACAGATATATATATATATATATATATCATAATTTGGTTTATCCTATGCACACCTTCCAATTCAATATTTAGGTAAAAACGATCATATTTAAACAATATATTTTTTTGGGTTGTTTCTGATTTATGTTTCACGTCGTATACAATATTTAACTAATTGTTATTTTAAAATATCAGTGTTATAAATTTCTACATTTCCATGAAAATTATAGTTCATAATATTTATATTGGATCTATATGATATTCACATACTATGAATCAGGCATCAGTAATGCCAAACATTAGTAAATATCATGGAATATGAGATAAATTACAATCACTTATGATTATGAAATTATTTTAATATCACTAATATCTCTTTATTCCCACGCATGTTCTACTGGAAAGAATACATTCCAACAAAAATTTAGCCTTGAATTTTTTCATTTTGTATTCTTAAATACATTTTTAATATATATACTATGACAATGTTCAGCAAACCCATAGAATTTTTTATAGATCTTGACCCAAAAATGGTTTCTTATTTAAGTAATTATGGGAGAAATTTATTCCTTAGTCTTAAAAAAACTTAAAGGAATAACATTTGTTTTCTATAAGTTATCACTATATCTTACTCAAAACTTATAGTGCTCCCACTAACCTGTTGAAACACATGTCACTCATTCATTTCCAAATGAATATTTTTTATTCACTCTGCATTATCTATCCAAAAAATAATTTATATTATATTTATATCTTATTGTAATTTTTTGATCTCAATATCCCTCTCTAGTTATGATCTATACACATTTACGATATGGGATCCTTTTGGCTGAGTCATATATACATATTCAAAAATGATTCCTCTAAATTAGGAGGTTCGGACGACCAATATCTCTATATTATGATAATTTTAGTATTTTGTTGATTAGTAGAAAGAAAAATTATTTTATTCGTGATTATTGTTATATAAGTTTTATCATAGAATATACCCTTCAAAACTAAATTATGCTTTATTGGTACCATCTTGTACCATCCTTGACTAGTTTCTCATGAATACTCAAAAGCAATATCAAGTCATAAAAACAATCAAAATATGGAGTCCCAAAATAAGGATACCTGGAGTCTATTTATTGAATATATATATACTTTAAACTTATAATTATGCAATTTATATCTTCTGTATAGGAATATTTATTATGAGAGAATAAAATATGTATAAATCACTATACAGAAAATAAAACACCTATTTCGTTGTGAATTTTTATGTTGTATGTGTCTCCAAAACTACTCCTCCCACTGTGTTCATTAAAGCTTAGAATTTCTAAGCCAACTCATATGCATTCAGATCCTTGAACAATAGAACCTATTGTGCTACCACTATCCTTAAATAGATAGTATTTCTTTATGTAAACATATTTTTCTTTTACTAGATTTTAATATCATTAGTGGCTTCATTATTATTAAATGAGATGCACTATGTGTATCATGTTTGTTTCTAGCTACACCCCACATTGAAAAATAGTTTTCAACAAACACTTGTTGTTATATCCTGATATATTTGTATCATATCCTAATTGATTTTATATCCAGTAGTAAATATAGTTGTAAAATGGTTAATAGTTTTACTTCTATTTTCAAATCATTTATCAAAATAAATTAGGGAAGATTAATAATATATATATGACTCAACAATGATCTTCATTTTAATACCATAGTTATATTGATTTATATAGGATAATATTATTTTGAGAATTCATTTACTCCATATATATGATAAATGATTATGTTGAAGACAGTTTATCTGAAAATATTGCTTGGAGGTTCCTCTGTCTTTATAATGTCCACTCATTTACTTCCCTGTGAATTTTTAATGATATTAAAGGAATCTCTTGAAATATATGAATTTACCTCTATCTTTTAATTATTTTATTTCACATTGTTAGACTAACTCTAAAATATTTGTGTCATACCATTATTTGTAATGCCTTCGTTTTCTAAACATATTAAGTAATTTTTTAGTATACCTAGAATCATATCTCAATAGATTAAAACAATGTTATTGGTCTAAAAAACTAAAAAAAATTCAGTTTTATTTGAAATGAATTATCTTTTATCAATTAGGAAAGAGTATTATATTTAATATCCAACATCCATTATAATGGATCTCTAAAAGTCAGAAGTTGTTAAACCAATAGGTTAGTCTAATGTACCATAAAAGTATGTATTCAAAATTTGAAACAATATATTGTTATATGTAGATAGACACTACGATAATTTATTTTGTAAAAAACATTATAAACCTGAATCAATTCATTCCAACAATTTACAAGTTCTTCATTCTCACTACAAATATAGGAATCACCCTTCTTCAACCTTTGGGAGAATTCACCAAAAATCATATAATATTTCAAAACATTCTTAATTATAAACTATGAATTGATGTAAAATATATTTTATTGTAATACCTAGGAGGTCCAATAGAATCATTACATTCAATGATGAATGTTATATAATTTTATAACTAATTCTACTTTAATTTATTATAATTATTTAAATAACCAGGTCATTCCATAGGAGAATTAAATAGCCTCATGTTCAATTCACTCCTCTTGAATCATTTGTCTCTCTAAAAGACATTATAATGAAAAAATTGTCTTCAAAATTTCATGGTATTTACAAAATTATTTTATTATTTTTACCATAAAAAGTGGGTAAAAAAACATCCCCAACACTTATTTTTCTGGGTGAAGTATAGACAAAAGTATTTACGAGAAGTTTCTAAAAATTGTTTGTTTAGAAATAGATTAGTAAGGAGTACCTTAGTCCTAAATATTATAACATGGGATTCAGGGATAATCACTTATCTAAATGGAATCCTAACATTAAATATTATACTTTAATAATTTAAGATATTATTACAAACTGAACACCACTATTCTATTTTACAGTAAAATAATTTATTGAGAATCATATTTTCTTTGTGCCTATATTTCTTCTTTTGAAGAGATATTAGATAAGATTGCATGGATGAATCACCATCCATATTTTTTATATAGGAATCAGTTTTTCCAACACTTCTTGGGAATATTTTTATGTTTAGATAATTCCATTATATTATAAAATTATCCGATAGTAAATAATTCAAAAATATCTATGCCACTTTGGGAATGTTTTGCATGTGAGGACATTTGTAACACCCCGAGATTTTATGATAAGTATTATTTTTAATTTTTTTGATGTCATGTGTTTTATGCTACACTAAGATTATCTTGTTCTATATGCAACACCGTATTAGCTTGCAGTATACACAACACTATTCTTAGATTGTGTTACACACAATTTCAAGTTCCTTTGATAATAGTCATTCTACGGAACATTGAGCGTGTGTCTATATATATATATATATTCAATGTATAAATGAAAAATGGTTGGATTCTGTTATGATGAAACAAAAAAGGAGTCTTTCACAACACACAACCCTGACTTGGCTTGCATTACACGCAATCGTCACCTTCGTCGATAGCATGTGAAGTACACAATACCGGGTTTCACTAAACAACGATATATTATTATAATATTATAAACTAGCCGTTATGAATAGTATTAACTAAATTTTTAATTTTATAACATTATAATTCATCTTACACATTTTCTAGAATGAGGTATCAAAACAAAATCAGTTTTTCGGATAAAAAAAGTATTTTTCAAAAAATGGAGTTTTACCATCTTTTGATGGACCACCCATTTTAAATATAGTTTTTGACATGTTTATAAGTTCAATTTGATAAAATAAAATTTTTCTTTGTAATCAGGATATAAAAATTTACTGTGGATAAATGTTTCATATTATTCTAGTAACTTTCATATTTTGATGAATAGTAAAAACACGTTATATTTTAGTTAAAAACAACTTTTTTCGTCACAATCATTTATATGGTTAAATTATAATATTGAATGGTTTTAAAGAATATATAGAATATATTTTTACCATTTAATATAATGTATTTAATTATCATTAATTTTTCATGGAATTCATAGGTAAAAACATTTCAATCTTTGGCAATGTTTTAACTTTTAAAACCTGTTTACTTAACAACGAGATTAATTTTAAATTAATTACTTCTATGTTTTGAATTTTGAAAAATGGATTCCATATTTGGAATCAGTGGGTCCAAATTATTTTAATATGTTACTTAATTTTTTTTTGATTTTATAAATAGTAACTATGATAATTTTTATTTACTACGGTTAAACGTAAATAGGGTAATTCAGGGTTAAAAGAATATTATAATAATTCAAAATTTCCTTGAAACTTGTAATAACCTTATTGGATGAGTAATGGACAACCATGGGCATCCTGGGGTCGATTTTGGGACCCCATGGAGCCACTTATGAAAGACAATGACACATTAGATTAATTAATTTAATGTAAGGACAAAATTGGCATTAACACAACTCTTTTAGTAATTAATTTTTATAAGGGGATATATAAATTATCTTTTTGACTATAAATATTAATTATAAATAAAAAATGATTTCCTACATGTTGGTATTTTTTTTTAATTTTTGGACATCAAATAAATTAAATTATTTATGACACAATAATGATGCATTATTTACCTCATTAATAAATTATTTAAATAAATAAGATTATAATGATTAAAATATTATATAAAACCTTTCCAATTCCTATTAGATTATTTTATTTCAAATATGAGTCATCGTATCTTCGACATTAATGTGTTTTGTACCTCCCAAAACTGAAGATAAGTTTATAATAAAATAATGTTTTCACACTTTCCTAAAGAGCCCCTCCTCTCCATTATAAAAGGAGACCACTTCTATGTAATTCCACACACCTCTCAAGCCATTTGGATCATCCAAACTCTGCCAAATTAATCTCTCTACATCCCTCTCCTCGCCATTGAAGCCTTAAAATAGGCAGAAGACACTCCATGAAGTCCTTTCTTTTTTAACAACAACAGTATCCTAAATATACTAGGATGTTTTTATGATAAGTATTCTAACTACACTCACACACACCTCCATCTAATGGATGAACAACATAATGTTTCTGTGGATGACAAACTAACGCCTCACGAAACGATGATTGTTCGATTTTCTCCTACCACCTCTCATGGTGGCCATTATGATAGAACTGTATTTATATATATGATATATATTATGTTTATGATTTCCTTATTCTTCTTTACTTCCCAATTATATCATACCTTTATGGTTTCCATAGTGGTTAAATACGACGATCTCATTTGAGGAAGTGGGGACTACCGCCCCCTCAAATTGATGTGATTCGTTAATGCCTTATGTGGGATGTATAAAGGATGAAGTTAATGATATTATATATGATATTATACTGGAATTATAATATACCTATTCCATTAAAATAATAAATATAAATGAAAGTAGAGTTCATGCGTACGTACGGATTACCGTCTCTATGAACGGTGCATTGCATTTATTATCTCCTTATGTTATGTACTATTATAAATAAATGTATATTCTGGATATATAATGAATATATATGATATATAAATCATTATTTACATCCTAGAAGTAAGTAAATCATGATATAAGTAATAATAACATCAAGAACAACAAGTCCAAACATGTATGATAAATAAGATGATTTTACCCAAAACATTGCTTTAACATGAGATTTACAAAAGAACGGGTAATATAAAGTCATAAGTGAACCATATATGATATCATAACAATGAATATGATTCTGTAATAAGTCAATGACATTATTTAAATCATTATACAGGAGTTTTAGATACGTACGAAGCATATCAGACCTAAGGTAAGGGAAAACTTTTCCAATCTTGTTTTTATCCGAGATTGTTTATTCGTAAGTATTTACTGGGGTTATATTTATCATCCACGTACCTATTTTCTAAAAATTATTTCATTTATGTTTAAAGTCCTTTTTACCCATTTTGACTTTTACTACATGGTATATAAAGAATCTTTTTTTACAAGGTACTTTTTGACTTTTCCGGCAAAAGTACGAGAAGAATGGTTTTTTAACTTATACGGCATGAAAAGATTTTTATTGTTTTATAAAGCCTTATTTTCATGAAGCTTCCTCCAAAAGAATTCATGACTATTTTCAAATAAATCCTTTTCTTTTAAAAATCCATGACATTTTGTGAAAAGAAAATGATTTTAAAGAAGAAAGGATATTTTCCTCAAGAATTCATTTCAAGTGTTTTATCAAAACCATTTTCCATATAAAATGACATTATTTCATATGTGTATGTTTCAAGTATAATGTCTCTATGATTTACATGGTTTCACTTTTTTTATTATGAAATGATATCCATTTATTTTATATGGATTATGTGATGATGGAATGATGTTTATGAAACCCATTTTATTCGTTGGGTTGTTATGAATGATGTATGCTTATTTTGTGGAACAAGTAAGAATGATTTCATTATGAGATGGGTTGGACATATATCTACCTACAATGCATTGGGTATAGATTTATATCTCCTGAGATAGACATGGATGGAACGGCAAGTAAATCTGGTTCAGTTATACAGGGATGGAACGACATGTAAACCCGGTTCAGTAAGGGACTTTGTCCACTAAGATGGTCTTGGCAGCAATGCCTTGGATACTATGGAAATCATATCATGTGCTTAATGTTTTTCCACAGTTATAAGTTTTATTCCCATGCTATTTTATCAGGATTAATGTTTCTTTATGATCTATGCCTTACGTATTGCCATGTTTTATGTCTTTTCTCAAGATCTTGATGTTTAAACATTGTGTTCATGTTTTTAAGTTCAAATGTATATGATTTGTTTTATTTTATCCATTCTTACCCTTACTGAGAATTTGAGCTCACCCTTTATATGTTTTCTTTTCCCCGGGATTTAAATAAAGGTTTTAGGTAAGAAAACCAAAAGGGGAAGATCTTTATGAGAGATGTTGAATATCTTTCACCACGATTAGAAGATTACGTTCTGAGTTTCCAAAGACACTAAACTATTACGGTCCTTGTGTGTCTGTTTTTGTTATGTATTAAGTATTTTTCAAAAGTAATGTAATGTCCATGTACGTCATGCTTTGGGTCTCTACAGTTGGTATCAGAGGAAAGGTTTAGTCAACCTTGGAAACTAGGATGCAAAAAATTTAGTGAGATCCCTAGAGATATTTCTAAGGTATGTCTACGGATGTCCCTAAGGTTAAGTATAAGTATAGGTTATAGTACTATAATTACGATAATGATATGAGAATTAAACCTAAGTTGTTTGATGTCGAAGGTACTCGACCTTGATTATGTTATTTTCCTTGTATGATTTTTTCCTCCCACAGTTTTTTTGTGTGTTTTAGTCAAAGGAGGGAACGAGAAGGAATTCGGTTATCATTGAATCAAATGGACAAATTGGTGCCTATGTGCAAATAGATTGCGTAATGCCTAGAGAGAAAGATATTGTGATTATGAGAAATCATTCCTCGCGATATATGATTAACAAGGTGAAATTTAGTGGTATTCATAATTCATCAAATAAGAGGAAGATAGACTTTTATGCATGTTCGCATGTTGAGGAGCATAAAGAAAGGAGGATTAAGATTTCTAAATAATGGAAAAAGAACCTTGAGGAATGCCTCAAATGGAGGGAAAAATATTATCTGTGTGGAGAAAAGGGTCATAGAGTGATAGACTATTATAGAGTTCAATGTATTATTTGTGGAGAACATAGGAATTACCCAACTCAATGCCCTGACCTAAGAGGTTACATCTAAATCATGGAAGGACTTATTCCATGAAAATCATTGAATAGGATTGATTGAAGTGTTTATGTATTGGTATTCAAGAATAATGTTGTTGAGGTACTTTTATAGTGTATTGGAATATTTTTGTATTAGTCTATTGTGGTTTTCAATAATTTTATGGTACCGGTAACCATGAAAAGTGATTCAAATATTTTGGAAAGTAGATGATATGTGCATAATGAAGGGATAAGGAGAAAATGAAAATTTTCATCGTATTCATGAGCTCATGACTGATATAAGGACAAAGTTATATCATGGTTTGAGTATATAGAATTTTTGGATTTTGGTACGTGGAAAGAGTTAACTTTTGACAGCATTCCTGTTTTCACTAAGGTTCAATGGGTATTCATTTTTCAAGAGAATACATGATTAAGGTATTAACATGATTGGAATGTGACCAACAAGATATATGAGGGATAAATGATGGTATTCACATGCTTATTATATGACCTTTTTAGTAATCGTTTCATTATACTATGAGTTTGGAAAGAAGTATTTTGGATAAGACTAAAGATTCGAATGGATTATGTTGGACATAAGTTAGTAATGTATATGTCTAGAACTTTTTTCGATATTATTTGATGCGATAATAATGTAGTTTTAGAAAAAAAGGACAACCTGCAGGATGGACGACAACCCGTCGCGTCGGACAAGGCTGTGGTAATTGAACCCACAACCAAAGTGCGATAGGCCTTTATCGCCTACCACTGGTCAACATGAATTCCATGGTTAGTAGAACCTAGTTTTATTATAATAAGCGGTATGATAGATGAAGTATAAGTCCATTTTTGGAACCATATGCGATTAATCTCACCATAGATGGACTTATATATATATATATATCTTTTGCTAACCTTATTTTTGAGACAGATGGAATGACCTATCATTCGATCACATGATCTTCTAACACTTCACGGCAGAAAAATTCAACTTCATTTCTTTAAGAGATGAAGTGGAAATTGTTTAAGGCACAAACAACGGTGAGATTGTACCGAAATAATATAAGTATTATTCTAATTAAAATTCCTAAACATTAGGGAAATTATCTTGAAATCAAAAATGTTTTCCTAGTACTATCATATCCGATGAATCAGATGGTACCTTAGATCATCACAAATTTATGGCTTTGTGATTTTTGGCTTTTTCATAGCCATGTTCTCTACCACTCTCTATCAGAATTTAATGGTTATATTTCTATTACATATCCATATTTTCACCAATGTTTTTCTATGGGGAAACCCAGTGATTAGTTAATTTGGGTAATCATTACGCTTCATAATTTAGTTTGTAATGTTCAGTTTTGGTGTTCCTTTTTACCATGTGGGTTTCTATGAAAGAAACCTTCAAGTAGTAAACCATTTATAACACCGAAGAATTTCGAGGGAGAAATTCATTTTAAGGGGGGTAGAATGTAACACCTCGAGATTTTATGATAAGTATTCTTTTCAATTTACTTTATGTCATGTGTTTTATGCTACAACAATATTATCTTGTGCTATACGCAACACTGTATTAACTTGCAGTATACACAACACTATTCTTAGATTGTGTTACACACAATTTCAAGTTCGTTTGATAATAGTCATTCTACGCAACATTGAGTGTATATATATATATATATTCAATGTATAAATGAATTTTTTTTGGATTCTGTTATAATTAAACAACAATGGAGTCTTTCAGAACACGCAACCCTGACTTGGCTTGCATTAAACGCAATCGCGACCTTCCTCGATAGCGTGTGAAGTACGCAATACCAAGTTTCACTAAACAAAGATATATTATTATAATATTATAAAATAGCCGTTATGAATAGTATTAACTAAATTTTGAATTTTATAACATTATAATTCATCTTAAACATTTTCTAGAATGAGGTATGAAAACAAAATCAGTTTTTCGGATAAAAAAACCATTTTTAAAAAAATGCAGTTTTACCACCTTTTGATGGCGCACCCATTTTAAATATAGTTTTGACATATTTATAAGTTCAATTTTACAAAATAAAATTCTTCTTTGGAATCAGGATATAAAAATTTACTTTCGATAAATTTTTTATATTATTCTGGTAACTTTCATATTTTGATGAATAGTAAAAACACGCTATATTTTAATTAAAAACATCTTTTTTCATAACAATAATTTATACGGTTAAATTATAATATTGAATGGTTTTAAAGTATAAGTAGAATATATTTTTACCATTTAATATAATTTATGTCATTAGCATTAACGTTACATTTAATTCATAGGTAAAAACATTTCAATCGTTGGCAATGTTTTAACTTTTAAAACGTGTTTGCTTAACAACGAGATTAATTTTAAATTAATTACTGAAACTTATGTGTTTTGAATTTTGAAAAATGGATTCCATATTTGGAATCAGTGGGTCCAAATTATGTTAATGGGTTACTTTTATTTTTTTTGATATTATGAATAGTAACTACGGTAATTTTTATTTACTGCTGTTAAAGGTAAATAGGGTAATTCAAGGTTAAACGAATATTATAATAATTCAAAATTACCTTTACACGTGTCCTAACATTATTGGATGAGTAATGGCCGACCATGGGCATACTTGGGTCGATTTTGGGACCCCATGGAGCCAATTATGAAATACAATGACATGTTAGATTAATTAATTTAATGTAAAGACAAAATTGGCATAAACAAAAATCTTTTAGTAATTAATTTTTGTAAGGGGATATATAAATTATCGTTTCGACTATAAATATTCATTGGAAAAATAAAACGATTTCCTACATGTTGGTTTTTTTTTATAATTTTTAGACATATAAATTAAATTATTTGTGACACAATAACGATGCAGTATTTACCTCATTAATAAATAATTTAAATAAATAAGATTATAATGATTAAAAAATTATCCAAAACCTATCCAATTCCAATTTTATGATTTTATTTAGAATATTAGTCATCTTATATTAGACATTAATGTGTTTTGGACCTCTTGAAACCGAATATGAGGTTATAATAAAATAATGTTTTCACACTTTCCTAAAGAGCCCCTCCTCTCCAATATAAAAGGAGACCACTTACATGCAATTACACACACCTCTCAAGCCATTTGGATCATCCAAAATCTGCCCAATTAAGATCTCTAAATACCTATCCTCCCCATTGAAGCCTTAAATTAGGCATAAGGCACTCCAAGAAGTCCTTTTGGTTCAATCCAAAGGAAGTTACCAAAATTAAAGGTAACAGTTTCTCTTAAGTTTTTTTCTTTTATTCTACTTCTCCAACCCCTAAACTCTTTTTAATCCTTTATTTTGTAACAACAACAGTATCCTAAATATACTAGGATGTTTTTATGATAATTATTCTAACTACACTTACACACACCTCCATCTAATGGATGAAGAACATAATGTTTCTGTGGATGGCAAACTAACGCCTCACGAAACGATGATTGTTTGATTTTCTCCTACCACCTCTCATGGTGTCTATTATGATGGAACTATATTTATATATGATATATATTATTTTTATGATTTCCTTATGCTTCTTTACCTCCCAATTATATCATTCCTTTATGGATTCCATAGTGGGTAAATACGATGATCTCATTTGAGGAAGTACGGACTACCGCCCCCTCAAAGTGATGTGATTCGTTAATGAATTATGTGGGATGTATAAATGATGGAGTTAATGATATTATATATTATATTATACTGGAATTATAATATACCTATTCCATTAAAATAATAAATATAAATGAAAGTAGCGTTCATGCGTACGTACGGCTTACCATCTCCATGAATGGTGCATTTCATTTTTACCTCCATATGTTATGTACTATCATAAATACATGTATATTCTGGATATATAATGAATATATATGATATATAAATCATGATCTACATTCTGTAAGTAATTAAATCATGGTAAAATTAATAATAACATCATGAACAAAAAGTCCAAACACGTACGATAAATAAGATGATTTTACCCAAAACGTTGCTTTAACATGGGATTTACAAAAGAACGGGTAATATAAAGTCATTAGTGAACCATATATGATATCATAATAAGGAATATGATTATTTAATAAGTCAATGACATTATTTAAATCATTATATTGGAGGTTCGGATACGTACGAAGCATATCGGACCTAAGGTAAGGGATACCTTTTCCAATCTCGTTTTTATCCGAGATTGTTTATTCGTAAGTATTTATTGGGGTTATATTTATCATGCACATACCTGTTTTCTAAAAATTATTTCATGTATTTTTAATTTCATTTTTACCCATTTTGACTTTTACTATATGTTATGTAAAGAGTGTTTTTTTACAAGGTACTTTTTGACTGTTTCGGCAAAAGTACGAGAAGAATGTTTTTTAACTTATATGGCATGAAAGGATTTTTACGATTTTATAAAGCCTTATTTTCATGAAGCTTCCTCCAAAAGATTTCATTACTATTTTCAGAAAAATACTTTTCCTTTAAAAATTCATGTCATTTTGTGAAAAGAAAATGATTTTAAAGAAAAAGGATATTTTACTCAAGAATTCATTTCAAGTGTTTTATCAAAACCATTTTCCATCTAAAATGACATTATTTCATATGTGTATGTTTCAAGTATAATGTCTCTATGATTTACATGGTTTCACTTTTCTTATTATGAAATGATACCCATTTCTTTTATATGGATTATGTGATGGTGGGATGATGTTTATGAAACCCATTTTATTCGTTGGGTTATTATGAATGATGTATGTTTATTTTGTGGTACAAGTAATAATGATTTCATTATGAGATGGGTGGGACCAATATCTCCCTCCAATGCATTGGGTAAAGATTTATATCTCATGAGATAGACATGGCTGGAACGAAAAGTAAATACAGTTCAGTAATACAAGGCTGGAACGACATGTAAACTCAGTTCAGTAAGGGAATTTGTCCACTAAGATGGTCTTGGAAGCAATGCCTTGGATACTATGGAAATCATATCATGTGCTTAATGTTTTTCAACAATTACAAGTTTTATTCCCATGCTATTTTATCAGGATTAATGTTTCTTTATGATCTATGCCTTACGTATTTCCATGTGTTATGTCATTTCTCAAGATCTTGATGTTTAAACATTGTGTTTATGTATTTAAGTTCAAATGTATATGAATTGTTTTATTTTATCCATGCTTACCCTTACTGAGCATTTAATCTAACCCTTTATATGTTTTCTTTTCCCAAGGATTTAAATAAAGGTTTTAGGTAATAAATCAAAAAGGGGAAGATCTTTATGGGAGATGTAGAAGATCTTTCACTACGATTAGAAGATTACATTCCGAGTTTCCAAAGACACTAAACTATTACGTTCCTTGTGTGTCTGTTTTTGTTATGTATTAAGTATTCCGCAAAAGTAATGTAATGTCCATGTACGTCAATCTTTGGGTCTCTACAACATTCCCCTAGATAAGGAATGATCAATGTGATTTCAAGGTTTGATTTCCATTTTTATATAATAACTAATATTTTAATTTATAATAAATTAAGTGATATTAAATAATTAAATTAGTTTTATTAAGTCTCCCACTATTTTATCATGCCAAAATGAATATCACCATTGGACATAGAATGTCCCATCATGTGGAAATTCTAGTTGTAATGAAGCATTTAACATCTTATAATCCATATTAAGGCTATGTAAACTGTAATAATGTGTTTAGGTAGTAAATACTTCTAACTTCATATTGGTATCTCATTGATCCATTGAGTAGACTCACAAATCTAGTAATCCAGACTCAGATTTCCTCAACACTTGTCTCCAAATTTATAATGGATAGACCAAGGACATTAAAACTAAAAATTATTTGGTTACGAAAATCCACTTTCTATGATAAGACTTCATTTTAATTAAATGTTCCCTTAGAAGAGGCCAAAAAACACTTTAACTATGGTTCATCATAATTTTGATAATGGAAGGTGTAATGACTTGATATTAACCTGAGAGATTATTTTTATTATGAATTGTTTTTTACATATTTTATATTTTACATGTCTTGTTAATACTAAGTGTATCTTACTTAAGTAATTAACCATGAGTAGATAAAATTTTTATTCGTATTACATTTATGTTAATTCAATATTTTAATTTTAATCCATTTATTTATATATACATGATATCGCATCGATGAAAAAAAGCATGCATGATATAGAAATAAAATAAATTAATAATGGAAAGATCATGAGATTTAACTGTAGGGTTTTCTATTGATCTTGTTATAAAAAAACATAAACCCTAGGGGAAAATGCATTGAGCCAGTATATGCTCGGTTTTTCAGCTTTTATCCCTTTTATGTATCTCATTGGTATAGTTTCGCATTGGAACCATGTAGAACCAACTATATATGACAGGTATCACTGTCCTTACAATTATTTTTCTTCACACGTAGGTGAAGGGAACCTGAAATGGGGTTTACATAAATGAAACTATGGGAATTCAGGCTTGTACATAATTTTTTTTGGAGGAATGAATAACATAATATCAAATAATTTAACAAATAAATTGAAAAATCCCATGTAATAAATAAAATAAATCAAACCATACACATACATCTATTAGTCTTGGAGCATGATCATTCATTAGTGCAATGAATACATTTTTAAAATAAGGTGGATAATATTCATTGTTTTTAAGATAAACATGCTTGAATTAATTTGAATAATTTTTTGATTAATAAATTAATTAAATTTATCTCAACTTCCATCTGATCTCTCCTAGAGGTACAAATCCATGCCAAGTTTTAATAAATTAATATTAATTAAAATTAATGAAGTAGTTGAATTTCACGTGGAGGAAACAGAGTGTGTACATATTTAAACTACCCAGCATGGTCCATGTTGTAAAAAATGCACTCGAATGACATATCACACACATGATATGAGATAAGATTTATTTGTGTTGAATATTAAATAAATGATACATTAAACACATGAAAATTATGACGCATTTAGTGATTTAATACATGTAGAGTTAATAGTATGCGATGAACATAAAATAATTATGGTAACTTATTTTATAATCAATTAATTATGAATTTAATATAATATAAGACTAATCAACTAACATGTACTATCAAATTAATTACATGGAGACTTATATTGGAAAAGCTTAATATAATAATCAATTAATTTCCATTCTATATAAATTTATTTATGAATGTAAAATCATTATTGGAATGTATTCTATGTAAATAGGTATGGACTAATTATTCAACATGGATTTAATTACACAATATGTGAATTAACTACGATGAATATGAAATAATTACAAAGTTTGTAAATTAATTACACCACATTCATATTAATCACATCACATTATAGTGAATGTGAATAAATTAATTATTATATCTCTATTTACTACATGAAAACCACACTGTGTGGGGTTACATGAAATGTTAGTATCTTAAATATCTTGTAATATTACAACTACAAACCACATCTAGATGGTTCATCAGAGTTTATTCCTTAATTTCTAACAAGTATTGCGTTATATGGATGATAAATGTAAAGGGGAAGATTTGATGTTGAAATTTGGATTAAAATAAATAATTAATTTAAATGAACACTATATTTTTAAATTTATAAGTTATTATTTATCAGTTAATAATTGAAAATTTAATGTGACTTTTTTGATACCACTTGTTTGTTCTGGATACATTGAATGTTCCTATGGAACCTATGGCGAACTCCAATTCTGTTAGATTAAATAGATCATCTGCAATTCGCATTACCGAAATTCCTTGTCCAATGGGAAATTTTCAAAAAAATATTGTCACGTATTTTTTCTAGAACCAAGAGAGAGGATATTTTAATATTAATTTATAATTAATTTAATTTCATGAAGAAATATCATGATCTTGTGTTCTTTATTTGATGTAGGCATTGATCATTTAAAGACTATTTGGTTTTGATTTTATTTTATTGGTGAAGAACCAAAGTGGATCCCCTCTAGTAGTGATATACACATGCTCCTTTGATCTTGAAATATCACTGATGGTACACACACTACTAGAAAGATGGTAAAAGTCATCAGAAATCAATCCCTTTATTATAAAAATGACTCCATCAATCTTTAAAGGACCATATCTTGATATCTCTAGCTTTATGGAGATAGAGGAATAGATATTCCCTTAATCTTGATATAAAACCATATATTTTCTTCATTGAGAGAGAATTTTCTATGGAGGAGAATTTTTTTTCATAAAAACCAACCTCTCAAAATTCTCATAGTTACCTATTTATTTATCAAGAGTTAGGGTTTCATATAAATTAATTTCAAAATGGTATTTAATAATAAGTTAAACACAGAAAGAACCCCATGAGATGTAAAATTATAATTCAATTAATTTATTCAGTAACATGAACTAACCAACTCAATGATAAATATTAATTGAAATATGGTAAATAAATATTTCCTGTTATATTAATAACTGAATTTTCCCATCCTAATTGGTATTTATTTAATTTCTGAATAAATATCCTGAAAATTCCTATTTAAGGAAATAAGAATAAATCATTTATTTATAAATTAAAATAATAAATTATTTATTAATGAATAAAAAATTTCTCATTACCTTGTGAATAAGATAAATGAAAATAAATGTTATAAATTCATATAAGTAAACCATTACCTTATAAATAAATATTTATTTAATATTCACGATCATTTAATAATTCCAAAATAACTATTATATCTTGTTCTAGAGAATAATATTTATTCCAATGATTATATATAAATAATAATTAGTTGATATCAAAGGAAACACTTTTTGGTGATCATTTAAGCTTCTTCCTCCATGTAATTAGGTGGTATTTTCCAAAGTCTAAGATTATTGCCACGTAACGGGTCGAACAACTCATAGAGGATGCCGATAAATTTCAATGATAAAAATCACATATGAACACTCACTGGGTAATATAATCCATTTTCCATGATATCTTATCAAGTACATTGCACTCTTGTGCCATCAATCTTTACAATTGATATGTCTTTCCGTTATGATATGAAATTAACTCATCATTAAACTATGGAAATGGAATTTATTGTGATAGTTAGATTTCAATCAAATTGATGAGATATCAACTTCCTTCAAAATGGAAGGTAAAAATCATTCCTACACTTATTAATTAATGACCCATCAATCATGTTTCCCTCAACATACCCAACTTCATTATGATCTGTCTCATCAGGATTTACGAAAATACATTAAAGTGCATGGATCATGACATGCATTAATATTAATATTAGATTCTAAGGACTATAACACATGATCATAGATAGTAATATCCGATGGTACATAAACATGTATAATTCCTAAAAGTATTTCATTTCTCATAATCTCCCTATAGTGACCCCAGCCTTTTTCACAAATTATTAAAAGATTTTAAGTATTAATATCCTATAAATACAAACCTAGGATAAAAGTGTCTAGTGTAATTGGAAGACTAGTTACATAAGTAGAAAACATGAAACTAAAATAGAAATAAATTTTATTTAATCTTTATAAAGATCTCCAAAATCCATTTGAGATATTATAACTATATAGGATAACTGAGGAATTACATAGACAACAGTGATGAGATAAAAACCCTAATAAGGGAATAAAGATGGAAATAAAACATAACACAAGAGTTAGAAATTCATAGAATAAATGGAATGTCTCATGAATAAACATATGTAAGAATAAAATATAGAACATGTAATCATAAGATCATTAAATGTGTTAGAAACATATAAGATGAACTAAAACATGAGTTAAGGCTAACTACCAAAACTATATCACATGGTGGAAAAGTCCCATAATGGCTGAGGATTGATCTCTAATACCATACATAATGTCTCATGAGACTAAAAATTACCAAATTCATTAGTGTTTTATCTGGGTGCAACAATCATAAGATGTTCATGCTTATGTGTTCCATATAATGAATCAAACATAATGAATAAATATAAGTGTAACCCTTGGAAAGAAATGGGTTTTATAATCGAGTCATACGTTATAGTTATTGGGAATATAACAACGGTATCCATGAAAGAAGGGTTTCAAATCCTTATTAGAAATTTATAAATGAAAAATAAGATTATAGTATGAATAATTATGTCTAACTAAATTGAGAACATGGAAAACAGTGGTTAGTTAATATTAGAAATGTGCCTCTTATGTGCGGTTTTAGGGAAAAGAATAGAGAGTATTTAAATAGGAAAAGACATATTTGTTTGTATAAAACCATAATTGAGAAAAATAGTTTTCTTGATAAAATAACATATTTTCTAAAAAATATTGTTGGACTATATTATCTTATGGATTGTATTTTAAAATGGGTAAGAAATGGATATGTTTCCTTTAATTAGGCTTCTTTATTGAGAGGGATTGATAAGGGAACCTTTTAAAATATGTATTTTCCACAAAAATTAATTATCAATTGAGATAGATACATATTATTGGCACATTTAGACATAATTTATGAGAATCATATAAGATTAATGAATAAATACATTGGATATTACAGAGATAAAAAGCGTAACCTGATGGAAAAAAATGGAGATTCAGAGAGATCCATTACCTTATGTTCGAATGTATTTTTCACATGGGATAAATTCCTAGAATAATAAAATAAAATAAAATAATTAATTAATTATGAAGCTCTTATACATATATATGATTTATTATAATTTTATTATGTTCATTTATATCCATTTAAATGAGTTATAATGTTCAATTTCATTATTCTAGGAGTGTTCTTTTTCATGGTTTCTTGGTCAGTTTACTTGTAAATAATAATGGTAGTTACTTTAAAAAGGGAATAATTCAAAATAAGTTAAATTATATTGTATTAATTGACTTTTATAAGTTTAAATGGTACTATAAACCATTTGGTTTTATATTATGATGATTATTTATTTGATAAAATATTAATGATAATTATTTACTTTATTTTGGCAGTTTGTTCAATAATCACAAACTAGTTTAATTTTATTTAATATTATATCTATATATTAGTTATATAACCTGAAAAAATTTATAAAATACATATAAAAATAATATTTAACCATCATAATAATTTTTTATTTATATTTAAGGAATGTGTATAAATAAAACTTGAAATCGGAAAAGGAAAAAGTTTTTGCGGTCCAAAATGATGTAAACCAAGGGTGTCCCACTAACCAAGCTCCCCCTTACCAGTCATAGAGATAATTTTTGTAGAGTATATGTTGTTAATCCCTTGTTTCATCATGGAATATAGATAATCGAAAAACATTTTTCCCTCACACCATGTATGGAGAATGTTTGTGTGGTTACCGATGAGACTGAGGCATTTTCTAATAAGATATGTGATTGACCATGGGGTTCTACCCTTATCTGTCAGCGAGTAGTAAATGATAATGGAATAAGTCTCCAATGCACCAATAACAGTGTTGATTTTCCTATATTATTTGATTATTGTAATCATTTACATGGCTTCATCTTTCAAGGAATGACCCTTTCCATAGTGGGCAGTGAACAGAACAATAACTGAGCCCCTAGAATCTTGAATCACACCACCAACCCTCATGTTTCCCCTTGCGCAAAACCCATCCATATTAATCTTGGGGCCCATAGGATTATTATTACTCTTTAACAAGTATCCCTATCATTCTCTTATAGTGGTAATATTGAGTATATTATCAACTCTTAGCGGCCTAAGGGTGGGAGCTTCATGTCTGTCTTTATAGAGACAGACCATATCAACCAATAATTTCCCAATTCTTACTATCATTTTTATTTAGGTGCAGATAAACCACTAATTATTATACATTTTACATGATTTACAGACTCATAAATTTCATATATAATACACATTAGTGTGATCCTTCAACTTTTGTCCCATATCACCCACACCATGAAACCATCGATAAAAAAACGGCGAATCGATGATCTTCGTAGAGGCGATACCTGTAATGTCCCTGAAAAAAGACCACAGAGAAAAAACACAATATCCATTCATTTGAAGATATATATTTAATTAAAATAAAATCTAGTATATATTTGATACTCGATTTATAATGAAACATTGTATAAGGGAGGTTAGGAGATAAAAAAAAAGAAAAGAAATTAAAAGAGAAGGATTGAGTATTTTACCTCTTGAATGGTGTCTCTGTGAGAACCTCTATAAGGAATTTTGTTTTGGCCTTTTGTTGAGGCCAAAATCTCCTAGAAATTTGGAAGAGGCTTAAGAATGAAATTTGGAATAACATTGTTAAGATACAAGTCTTTTAAGGAGTAAGAAGAATGGGTGGTGATGGGTGGTATTTATAGAGGGGGAAGGGTATTTTTAATTATTATATTCATAAGTTTGTTATTTTGTCTGAAGAATATGAATATTGATTATTACTATTTAAATATATAGTAAATTTTCAAGTTATTTGAAAATAGTGTGTTCTTTCATCATGCTGGCATCATCTATGACTCAATGATTCTTATAATGTTAAATATGGAAAATTACCATATTTCACTATTCACTACAAATTCAACTACTTTAGAAAAATTGAAAAAAATAACCCTAACAATTTTTCAATGTTTATAATTCAAAAATAATGTTTATTTTATGAAAATAAATTTCTAAACATTAGAAAATTAATTTTTAAACAAAATCATCATTTATTCCAATAATAATGATTTTATATTACAATAAATTTTATAATCCTTTAAAAAATTAATTAAGAACTCATAAAATTATATTATAATTATAATATAACATAATATTCTTTTATTAATTTATTTTATGAATGTAAATTTTCTTTTAAGCTATTATTTTATTTATAAAATTATAAATAAACATTTACATTTTACCAAAATACTGACACTAAATTTATCATTTTTAAAACATTTATTAACTTATACGATGATAAAAATATATCATATTTTAATTTATAATATACCTAAATTTTATATATACTTTCACCAGCGATGATACAATTCAATTGGCCATATTACTATTCCTAATCGTTAGACTAGTATTCCAACGACTAAGTTACTATTCCAATGGTACAGGTTCCTTAATTTTTATAAATACCTCTTATTTAATTAATTATTTATTACATATATTTTATATCTAGGTTTTATATAATTTTACAATAAAATGTATATTATATTATTAATATTATGTTTTATTTTGACATCTCTATTTATGAGTGAAACCATTCTAGTAGATCGAGTAGATTGAATTTTTCCTATTATTATTATCTTGTTTTCTATTTATTATCCCACTATACTATTTAGACTTATTATTAGTTTATTCAATGACTAATAATGGTTTTATTGGGTTCTCCATCAGATGTTTGTGTTTGATGACATAATAAAGGATATTCTATTGATAAAACTATGGGTCGTTACATTCTTCTTCCTTTATGAAATTTCACCCTCAAAAATTCATTTCACATACTCTATTGAAAATGGTTGAGGTTATTTATCCTTCATCCCTTCCTCTGATTCCCATTAGTCATCATTATACTTATGGTTTCTCCATAGTACCTTGACCAAGTGAGTGGGTTTTTTTGTAGAACATTTTATATATGGTCCAAAATCATCACCAAATACTCCTCAAAAGAGACATAATTTTACAATAGTATCACCTATTAGTTCAGTATATGTGAGGGATCTGGTATTTACTTCCTTAGGAGGGATACATGGAATACATCATGTACCCAAGACATGGTTCATTGAAGTTCTGGTCAGTAGTCCATGACTCCGTCCAGATCAAAAATCTTGAAGGGGCTGATGAACTTTAGAATTAGATTTAATTTCTTCCAAAATATCATGATCCTCTTCCATGGAGATATTTAGAAGAATGATTCCTCACCATCCTCAAACTATAATCCCCATTAATTATTATCCCCATATATGTTCTAACAACTTTGGTTAGTTCATATAAACTAGTAGATGATCTTCACCTCACAACTAAAATATTTTCCAATCCCAATGGTTCAAAACTGTCGGGATAGCTTCTGAAACCATTGGGATAGGGTATCCCAATGGTTTTGGGAACCGTTGCGGTGTTGGCCATTGAAATATCCCTATACCAATGGTTTCAATGAAACTGTTGGTATAGGGGTGTCTAGATTTACTCTATTCCAATAGTTTCTAGGAACCCATTAGGGTATATGTGTACCAACGGTTTTCGAACCATTGGTATACATACTTCCCAATGAGCTACTCTATTCCAACAGTTTGAATGAAACTATTGGAATATATGTATACCAATGGGTCAGGAACCATTGGTATACATACTGCCTGCTCTATTCCAACAGTTTTATTATTATTGTTGGGATATATGTATTCACTCCTCTATAAACCAACGGTTCTGAGAACTATTGGTATATCATCTTTTCCCAAAAAGAATAGTAGGTAGAGAACCTTCTGTAGAGACCCGAAGCCTGACGTACATGGACATTACATTACTTTTACGGAATACTTAGTACATAACAAAAACACACACATAAGGATCGTAATAGTTTAGTGTCTTTGGAAACTCGGAACGTAATCTCCTAATCATGGTGAAAGATCTTCAACATCTCCCATAAAGATCTTCCCTTTTTTTACCTAAAACCTTTCTTTATATCCTGGGGAAAAGAAAACATAAAAGGGTGAGCTCAAATGCTCAGTAAGGGTAAACAAAAGAAATATCAATCACATCATATTCATAAGAACATAACATTTTGGAAATCATAACCTGCAAAAGAGAGCAAATTTCATAACATGGGATAAATCGTGGCAGTGAAATGTATTCACAATAATCATAACATAAAACATGAAACTTTGTGGCAATCACACATAATCATAGAGAATCATTTCTTGTTAGTCAAGACTCATTGCCAAGACTATCTTAGTGGATAAAGTCCCTTTCTGAATCGAGTAACCCTCGTTTCAGTCCTGTTTCACTGAACCGGTATAACCTACCATTCTAGCCATGTCTATCTCATGAGATATAAAAACTTTACCCAATGCATTGGAGGGAGATATAGGTCCCACCCATCTTATAATGAATCCTTTCTTATGTGTGCCACATAATCATAAACCATATATCATAGCGTAACCCATGTAATAAAAATGGAATTCTTAAACAACATGACATCATAAAACAATTCATATAAGATAAAGGAATTCATAAAAATATTTCCATCACAACATAATCAAATCCATGTAATAATAGGTATAAAAACAGAACCCTTTTATTATCTTAGATGGAAAATAATTTTGATAAAATACTTGCACTCCATTCTTGAGGAAAATATCCTTTCTACTTCAAAAACATTTTTCCTTTCATAACATGTCATACGACTTTAAAATAAAAGAAGATGATTAAAAATAAACTTGAAAAAAATGTAAAGGAAGCTTCTTGGAAATAATGTTTTAAAAATCCATTCATGCCGTATAAGTTAAAAAAAACATTCTTCTCGTACTTTTTTCAGAAAAGTCAAAAAAGTACCTCGTACGAAAAACGACAAAAGATTCCTTTCATATCCTTTACTAAATATTCACCGAAGGGTAAAATTGAATATAAACCATTTTATAAGGATATAAATATTACATATTGAGGAAACATGGATGTGGATGATAAAATACACCCCAGTAAATGCCAAAGTATAAACAATCTCGGATAAAAATGAGATTGTGATATTTTCCCTTACCTTAGGTCCGACTTGCTTTGTGAGTGTCTGAACCCCCTGTATATGATTTAAATAATGTTATTGACTTATTCCAGAATCATATTCATTGTTATTATATCATATATGGTCCACTTATGACTTTATATTACCCGTTCTTTTGTAAATTCATGTTAAAGTAGCGTTTTGGGTAAAATCGTCTCATTTGTCATTCGTGTTTTTAACTTGTAATTATTCATATGATTACTTAGATCATGATTACTTAATTCAAGAATATAAAACATGATTTATATATATATATTCATAATACACATATATAATAAATCAGTAAATGGAAAGAAATACACCGTTCATGGAGACGGTAGTCCGTACGTACGCATGAACGCTGTTTTCGTTTCCTTATTGAATTGAATGGAATTAAGTAGATGACATACATATAAATATAAATAATTCCAGTATTATTAGGTCATATATTTCATTATTACTTATTATATATACTTTATAATCATTCATGAATGGTTAATCATTGAGAATGAATCTCATCGCGTCGTGGAGACGGTAGTCCGTACGTACGCACGAGCGATGATATCGTTCCCATGGTCGTGGAATTGTGTTGAAGTGTATGTATACTATTTCAGTATCAATATCACTTTATAATAATCATATATAGTTACTCATTACACCTTTATACCCATCCAATTAATGTGGTGGCGGAAAATAGATTACACCACGGCGTGGAGACGGTATTCCGTACGTACGCACGCGCGGTGATTTCCTTTTTCCGTAGGATGGATAGAAGGTTAATTAGAGTTGTTTCATATTTATAATAACATATCAGTATATAATAAATACTTATGTTATTACTTTATCATGAAAAAACTAAAGAAGAAGAAGTTGAAGAAGAAAGAAATTGAAAAAGATCGGTAATGGATATTACCTTTTTTTGACGCGCCTTTTATTAGCCTCCACTTAAAGAACTAAGGATGGTCTGTGAAAAAGACCATGACCTATATGATGATACTAGGGAAGTGGAGAAGGGATTTTGGCAGGGGTTGGCCGAGCTTGAGTTCTCAAATTGGTGTGAGGAGGAGGGGGAGGAGGTGCCCTTTTAAAAGGGAGGAGAGGGGCACCTTAGGAATATCTCAAAATATTATTTTATATTAAAGTCAAAATCGGTTTATAATGGTTCCAAAGGGTCTTATTTAGAATCTAAAGTGGGTATGGGTCGAAATACTATCATCCAATAGGATTTAGACAAGTTTAGGGTATTATTTTAACCTTATCAATTAGATTTAACTTTAAGTTAAATAATTTTACTTTTACCGTGTCTTTTTGTTTTCTTACACTATATGGTTAATACACTTACTATAACATGCCAAACGAACCCCAAATTGTTTATTATTAATATATATATATCCTTATCTAATTCATTGGGCTGAACCTTAGATTTTTAGAAATAAAATAACAATTAATAATATAATATTTGATTTAAAAACTATTTTGTGTCAATTTTGACACTATTTGATTTATGATTTTTGTGAAAGTCATAACAGAATTATATGTTCGAAACAAGTTGATTAAATCAACATTTATATATCATAGTAACCTAGAAAATTAGTGGAATTCATAAAAAGTCTCAAATTACATTTATTATGGTGTTTATAACATCAATTATGTCAATATTTCATTAATAAGATAATTACTGCATCATCTTTGTGTCATAAATAAATTAACTTATATGATGTATAAAAATTACAAATAAAATACCATCATGTAGGAAATCTTTTTAGATTTCTAATGAATATTTAAAATATAATTTATCTTATGTACAAACCTATATTAAAAATGTTTGAGTAAATATACTTTGATTTTAACTCTTTTAACTCTTCTTTGAATTAAATAATAATAAATGTCCTAATCTAATCCAAGTGGGCCTAAATGATAATATTTTACACTTAAGGTTGTTTTTGGTCGCGATACACTTGTACAATAGAATTAGGACATGTGTTAGGGTAACATCAATATCATTCTTACCCTTAATTACCCTATTTACTTTTAACCGTGGTAAATAAAAGTAAAAAGTTACTATTCACCAAAAATTATTTTCATCTCATTGAACCACATTTTACTTACTGACATCAACCGTGTCTCTAAGATTTTTGAAATTCCATTCACAGAAGCGGTAAAATTAAGTTTTATGAAAAATTCATTTTTTTAACTACCACTTAGTAGTTTCACTATTCATCAAAAATTGATGTTTTTCAGAAAAATGCCAAAATTTCATCCTAAGCTATATTTCATATTCCGAATTCAAAAATGAAGTCTATTTTACCAAATTCATAACATAGAAGTTGCATTAATTAATTTTATAATTAAATCCCATTGTTAAAACAAATAGCGTGTTTTTAAGAAACAATATCTATCAAAAGATTGACACTTGATTATGTCTGGTTTAAATGTGTAATTACATTAAATAACCAAAATTGTATTAAATTGTAAAAATATATTCTAAATATATTTTAAAACCACTCAAATTAATAATTTATCACTATTAATTATTTCAATTAAAAAATTTGTTTTTAATTATAATTTAGTAATTTTCACTATTCATCTGAATATGAAAGTTATCCGAAAAGTACCAAAATTTCACCTTAGGCTAAATTTGATACTCCGAATCCAAAAATGAAGTCCATTTTGAGAGCTAAAATTTATAAAATTTAAAAAGTGGTTATTACTATTCATAACGGCTAGTTTTAATAATATTTTAATAGCATATCGTTTTTTCGTGAAACTGAGTATTGCGTACTACACACGCTATCGAGGAAGGTTGCGATTGCGTGTAATGCAAGGCAAGTCAATGATGCGTGTTGTGCAAGCTCCTTTTGGTGTAGCGTACAACACAAGACATTAATAAAATTAAAGAGAATATTTCTCATAAAATATCGGGTTGTTACATTCTACCCCCCTTAAAATGAATTTCGCCCTCGAAATTCGTCGGGGTTATAAATGGTTTACTATTCGAAAGTTTATTTAATAGAAACCCACATCGTAAAAAGGAATATCAAAACCAATATTTAAAAACAAAAGTATGAAATGTAACGGTTACCCAAATAAACTAATCTCTGGGTTTCCACATAGGTGAAAATATGGATATGGAAGAGAAATCTAACCATCATGTTCTGATGGAGGGTGGTAGAGAACATGGCTATGGAAAATCCAGTAATCACAAAGCCATAAATTTGTGACGATCTAAGGTACCATCTGATTCTTCAGATATAAGATCACTAGGACAACATTTTTGGTTTTCAAGATCGTTTCCCTGAAGTTAAAGAATTTGAATTAGAATAAATACTTACTTTATATTGGTACAACCTCACTGTTGTTCGTGCCTTTAACAATTTCCACTTCATCTCTTAAATAAATGAAGTTGAATTTGTTATTCGTGAAGTGTTAGAAGATCATGTGATAGAATGACGGGTCATTCCATCTGTCTCAAAAGGTTAGCAAAATTTATATACATAAGTCGATCTATAGTGAGATTAATCATATATGGTTCCTAAAATGGACTTATACTTTATATATCATACTGCTTAATATAATAAAACTAGTTTCTAATAAACAGGGACTTCCTGTAGGCCAGTGGTAGGCGATAAAGGCCAGTCGCACTTCGGTTGTGGGTTCGATTCCCACATCCTTGTCCGACGCGATGGGTTGTCGCCCATCCTGCAGGTTGTCCTTTTTCTAAAACTATATTACTATAACATCCCATCAATAATATCGAGAAAACTTCTATCCTTAAACAATACTAACTTATGTCCAACATAATCCATTCCAATCTTTAGGCTTATCCATAATACTGCAGTCCACTCTCATAACATAGTGAAAACGATTACCAGAGATTTAACACCATCTTCGATCCCCATATATCATAAGATATGTTTTTTTGGTCACATTCCAAACATTCAAAGTCCTTAATCATGTATTCTCTTGAATACCTTAGTGAAAACATGAATGCAGTTAAAAGTTAACACTTTCCACATACCAAAATCCTCAAAATTCTATATACTCAAACCATGATATCACTTAGTCCTTATATCAATCATGAGATAATGAATACTGTTAAACATTTAATTTTCTCCTTATCCCTTCATTATGCGCATATCATCTACATTCCAAAAAAATCTGAATAACCTTTCATGGATACTGGTAACATTAATAAAACACTTTTAAAACTCAAGGAAAGACAACAATGTAACAATCCTTAGATGTCTCTTTATTCCATAGTACCATGAGATTTCTTATACAACATTACAAATGATAAACATGTAATCATTTCACTACATTATTAAACCATTAACCGAGCTTCAACAATTCTTTCATCTCACATATCATTTGTAGTCTCTTCATCATCATCCACATAAATACTACCCATACGACCATACTGATTCTCTTCATGAGTCTTTCCCTTAGGGCATTGGTTTGCATAATGCCCATAGATTCCACATTTAAAACATTTAACCATTGTTGATGTCGTAGCAATACCATTATCCTCATCCATGTTGTTAACTGAACCTTTTCCTTTGCATTTACTTGCTTTGTGTCCTTCTTTTCCACACCCAAAGAATCTTCCAGTTCCTTTGAAACATTCTCCTTGATGCCTCTTCCCACATGATTTACATAGGGGAAATTGAACTTTCTTTCCTCTATGATCATCATGAAACTCCATCTTTCTCTTATTAGCCGAGTCAGGAAACATACCAAATTTTACTTTATTGATCATATTATGAGATTGCTGATTCGGCATAATAATGATGTTTGGACTTCCAAATCCCATTTCATTTGGTTGCTCATAAATAATATCATTCCACTGTCCATCATATCCTCCATTATCGTGAATCATCTTGTTTCCAGCCATTTTCTAAAACCCAAAAACAATAGCGTGAGAGGCAAAATAATGCTAAGGAAAACAACATAGTAAAGGGGGAGTACCCTTAATATCTAAAATCTTAGGTTAAATTCTATGATCATTAGAATAATTCTAGTACTATAACCTATACGTATACTTAACCTTAGGGACATCCCTAGACATACCTTAGAAATATCTCTAGGGATCTCACTAATGTTTTCGCGTCCTAGTTTCCAAAGGTTGACTAAACCTTTCCTCTGATACCAACTGTAGAGACCCGAAGCCTGACGTACATGGACATTACATTACTTTTGCGGAATACTTAGTACATAACAAAAACACACACATAAGGATCGTAATAGTTTAGTGTCTTTGGAAACTCGGAACGTAATCTCCTAATCATGGTGAAAGATCTTCAACATCTCCCATAAAGATCTTCCCTTTTTTTTTACCTAAAACCTTTCTTTATATCCTGGGGAAAAGAAAACATAAAAGGGTGAGCTCAAATGCTCAGTAAGGTTAAACAAAAGAAATATCAATCACATCATATTTATAAGAACATAAAATTTTGGAAATCATAACCTGCAAAAGAGAGCAAATTTCATAACATGGGATAAATCATGGCACTGAAATGTAATCACAATAATCATAACTTAAAACATGAAACTTTGTGGAAATCACACATAATTATAGAGAATCATTTCTTGTTAGTCAAGACTCATTGCCAAGACTATCTTAGTGGACAAAGTCCCTTTCTGAATCGAGTAACCCTCGTTTCAGTCATGTTTCACTGAACCGGTATAACCTACCATTCCATCCATTCTATCTCATTAGATATAAAATCTTTACCCAATGCATTGGAGGGAGATATAGGTCCCACCCATCTTATAATGAATCCATTCTTATGTGTGCCACATAATCATAAACCATACATCATAGCGTAACCCATGTAATAATAATGGAATCCATAAACAACATGACATCATAAAACAATTCATATAAGATAAAGGAATACATAAAAATATTTCCATCACAACATAATCAAATCCATGTAATAATAGGTATAAAAACAGAACCCTTTTATTATCTTATATGGAAAATAATTTTGATAAAATACTTGAACTCCATTCTTGAGGAAAATATCCTTTCTACTTCAAAAACATTTTTCCTTTCATAACATGTCATATGACTTTAAAATAAAATAAGATGATTAAAAATAAACTTGAAAAAAATGTAAAGGAAGCTTCTTGGAAATAATGTTTTAAAAATCCATTCATGCCGTATAAGTTAAAAAAACATTCTTCTCGTACTTTTGTCGGAAAAGTCAAAAAAGTACCTCGTACGAAAAACGACAAAATATTCCTTTCATATACTTTAATAAATATTCACCGAAGGGTAAAATTGAATATAAACCATTGTATAAGGATATAAATATTACATATTGGGGAAACATGGATGTGGATGATAAAATACACCCCAGTAAATGCCAAAGTATAAACAATCTCGGATAAAAATGAGATTGTGATATTTTCCCTTACCTTAGGTCCGACTTGCTTTGTGAGTGTCCAAACCTCCTGTATATGATTTAAATCATGTTATTGACTTATTCCAGAATCATATTCATTGTTATTATATCATATATGGTCCACTTATGACTTTATATTACCCGTTCTTTTGTAAATTCATGTTAAAGTAGCGTTTTGGGTAAAATCGTCTCATTTGTCGTTCGTGTTTTTAACTTGTAATTATTCATATGATTACTTGGATCATGATTAATTAATTCCAGAATATAAAACATGATTTATATATATATATTCATAATACACATATATAATAAATCAGTAAATGGAAAGAAATACACCGTTCTTGGAGACGGTAGTCCGTACGTACGCATGAACGCTGTTTTCGTTTCCTTATTGAATTGAATGGAATTAAGTAGATGACATACATATAAATATAAATAATTCCAGTATTATTAGGTCATATATTTCATTAGTACTTATTATATATACTTTATAATCATTCATGAATGGTTAATCATTGAGAATGAATCTCATCACGTCGTGGAGACGGTAGTCCGTACGTACGCACGAGCGATGATATCGTTCCCATGGTCGTGGAATTGTGTTGAAGTTTATGTATACTATTTCAGTATCAATATCACTTTATAAAAATCATATATAGTTACTCATTACACCTTTATACCCATCCAATTAATATGGTGGCGGAAAATAGATTACACCACGGCGTGGAGAGGGTATTCCGTACGTACACACGCACGGTGATTTCCTTTTTCCGTAGGATGTATAGAAGGTTAATTAGAGTTGTTTCATATTTATAATAACATATCAGTATATAAGAAATACTGATGTTATTACTTTATCATGAAACAACTAATGAAGAAGAAGTTGAAGAAGAAAGAAATTGAAAAAGATCGGTAATGGATATTACCTCTTTTTGACGCGCCTTTTCTTAGCCTCCACTTAAAGAACTAAGGATGGTCTCTGAAGAAGACCAGGACCTCGATGATGATACTAGGTAAGTGGAGAAGGGATTTTGTCAGGGGTTGGCCGAGCTTGAGTGCTCAAATTGGTGTGAGGAGGAGGGGGAGGAGGTGCCCTTTTATAAGGGAGGAGAGGGGCACCTTAGGAATATCTCAAAATATTATTTTATATTAAAGTCAAAATCGGTTTATAATGGTTCCAAAGGGTCTTATTTCGAAGATAAAGTGGGGATGGGTCGAAATCCTATCATCCAATAGGATTTAGACAAGTTTAGGGTATTATTTTAACCTTATCAATTAGATTTAACTTTAAGATAAATAATTTAACTTTTGCCGTGTCTTTTTGTTTTCTTACACTATATGGTTAATACACTTACTATAACATGCCAAACGAACCCCAAATTGTTTATTATTAATATATATATCCTTATCTAAGTCATTTGGCTGAACCTTAGATTTTTAGGAATAAAATAACAATTAATAATATAATATTTGATTTAAAAACTATTTTGTGTCAATTTTGACACTAATTAATTTATGATTTTTGTGAAAGTCATAACAGAATTATATGTTCGAAAAAAGTTGATTAAATCAAAACTAATATATCTTAGTAACCTAGAAAATTAGTGGAATTCATAAAAAGTCTCAAATTACATTTATTTTGGTGTTTATAACATCAATTATGTCAATATTTCATTAATAAGATAATTACTGCATCATGTTTGTGTCATAAATAAATTAAATTATTTGATGTCTAAAAATTACAAATAAAATACCATCATGTAGGAAATCTTTTTATCTTTCTAATGAATATTTACAATCGAATTTAACTTATGTACAACCCTATATTAAAAATGTTTTAGTAAATATACTTTGATTTTAACTCTTTTAACTCTTCTTTGAATTAAATAATAATAAATGTCCTAATCTAATCCAAGTGGGCCTAAATGATAATATTTTACACTTAAGGTTGTTTTTGGTCGAGATACACTTGTCCAATAGAATTAGGACATGTGTTATGGTAATATCAATATCATTCTTACCCTTAATTTCCTTATTTACTTTTAACCGTGGTAAATAAAAGTAAAAAGTTACTATTCACCAAAAATTATTTTCATCTCATTGAATCACATTTTACTTACTGACATCAACCGTGTCTCTCGGATTTTTGAAATTCCATTCACAGAAGTGGTAAAATTAAGTTTTATGAAAAATTCAGTTTTTTAACTACCACTTAGTAGTTTCACTATTCATCAAAAATTGATGTTTTTCAGAAAAATGCCAAAATTTCATCCTAAGCTATATTTCATATTCCGAATTCAAAAATGAAGTCTATTTTACCAAATTAATAACATAGAAGTTGCATTAATTAATTTTATAATTAAATCCCGCTGTTAAAACAAATAGCGTGTTTTTAAGAAACAATATCTATCAAAAGATTGACACTTGATTATGTCTGGTTTAAATGTGAAATTACATTAAATAACCAACATTGTATTAAATTGTAAAAATATATTCTAAATCTACTTTAAAACCACTCAAATTAATAATTTATCACTATTAATTATTTCAATTAAAAAAGTTGTTTTTAATTATAATTTAGTAATTTTCACTATTCATCAGAATATGAAAGTTATCCGAAAAGTACCAAAATTTCACCTTAGGCTAAATTCGATACTCTGAATCCAAAAATGAACTCCATTTTGAGAGCAAAAATTTCTAAAATTTAAAAAGTGGTTATTACTATTCATAACGGCTAGTTTTAATAATATTTTAATAGCATATCGTTGTTTCGTGAAACTGAGTATTGCGTACTACACACACTATCGAGGAAGGTTGTGATTGCGTGCAATAAAAGGCAAGTCAAAGATGCGTGTTGTGCAAGCTCCTTTTGGTGTAGCGGACGACACAAGACATTAATAAAATTAAAAAGAATATTTTTCATAAAATATCGGGCTGTTACACCTTCCATCCAGAACCCGTTAAAAACTTACATCCACTGACCCACTGCCCCACTGCCCCACTGCCCACTCCCCTGCCCCACTACCCCCCTGTCCACTCCCTTGACCCACTGCCCCATGCCCAATCCCCTACCCCCTGACCCACTCCCCCCTCCCCACTCCCCACACCACTGCAACATCCCCACCTCCCCATGACCACCTATAGTGTGTTATCATATGTATAGAAAGATCAAGAATACTCAGATAGCCTTCTAGACCAGGCCTCACAAGTGGAATCTCCTCATATGGGAGTTTCCCGATCCCTCATGCATGTAGTTGTGTGTACCAATTCCACCCCAATTTGTGTTGTTCCCAGCCTATCTACACAAGCTTTTTCTATTGTGTCAAAGGGGGATGAATTTCAATCACAAGTTCTCTAAACTCTTACAACATTCTCTTGGACTCAGTATAACGAACTGTGTTTGAGATCTCAATCATTACACACTCTAGACTCATGTTATTGTTAGATGAAAGAGGATAATATTCTGATTTCCAATTTCAGGTGACAACAATATCAATGATCCCAATCCAAACACTTGAAGAATGGGTACTTGGGTAAAAAAAGATTTTTATTACTACTGAAATTCAGAATAGTAAGGCTTCCATTATTTCTATGCTCAATCCAAATAAATGCACTTCTAAAAATAGCAAGTTTGCGTGTAAAATAATAATGTGTTCATCAATTGATTCCAACACTCAAAATGTGTTTATATGGGACTTTTGGTATCCCTATATCTCAGTGTAACTGATACATTTGGATGACCAGTTTATCACTATGAAAGTAGATGTATGTAGTAGTAGCTTGTTTTTTCCATTTTTTATAGAAGCTGTGATGCTCAGATAAAAAAATCCATGTGTCATGGGCAAGGATCCTTTGATCTAATGGAATTCATGTGGATTGTTGTAGGAGACTTTAATATATTTTTAGATATGAATAAAAATAAAGGGGGAGAATTATTCCTTCGAAATTCCAGCATGGAATTTTTCTAGCTCATGGCTAGCAATGGGCTTATGGGTATGGATTGGGATCAGTTCACATGGTGCAATAACAAGATAGGGGCATTCAAACATGTAATTTTCATGATGTATGACTTTAGAATGTCATGAAATATCTACCTATCATAATGTAAAGGTATCTCACCTAGTACAAAGAATATCTGATCATTCACCACGTCTTCTTTCCTTTTCCGCTAGGCAGGAGAGGCACAAGTGGTTCAACTTCTCTAATCTGTGGACTAGCACTCTAGGATATCATCTGGTCGTGAGTGAATCATTAAAGGTAAGTTCCTATATTAGGATTAAAAATTGGATAAGACATCTCAAAGATGATCTCCAGGAATGGATTAGTAAGACCCCCCCCCCCCCCGTTCTCAGGAGATGAATGTGTATTCAAGATGGATATTGACCAACTGAAATACATTCTCAAAGAGTAATACAATGACACATTGTTCGGTGAACTCACTAGCAAGGACATCCTGGAGGACATGATTATTTGGACAGAATGATTAGTGCGTGAAAAATTTAGAACAATGTGGTTTTGGAAGTTGATTAGAATACGTAATACTTCCATGCATATATCAGGGAGAAACAACACATAATAATACATAATATACTGTTGGAGGGAAACACCTATACTAAAGCTAAGGGTGTGGTTGGTGGCATGGATTAGTCTTAGTTCAAGGCGCTTCTGGAAGGACCTAATCCCAGTATTCCTAAAGGCTACATGAGAGGCCATGCAGTGATTCTAGACGTGATACCGCACACTGTATCCAAACAATACAATGTGTTCTTTGATGAAATTTCCAACAGGAAAGAGATACATGAGGTGATGTTGGGACTTAAACCTGAGAGTGCTCTGGGAACCGATGTGTTTTGTGAATAAAATTAACTGTTGGCATGAGTGATGTTTCATAAATCAATGGACTCTAATTTTGGGATTCATAATTATGGTTTAATCTGTAAACGATTTCCAGATATGGAAGAAGGATTCAGAAGGCGATGTTGGGACTTAACCCAGAGAGTTCTCTGGGACCAGATGTGTTTTGTGAAAAAAATAAACTGTTGGCATGGATGATGTGTCATAAATCATGGGACTCATGTTATGGGTTTCATAATTATGGTTTAATGTGGAAAAGGTTTCCAGATATGGTAGAGGGATTCAGAACGGTGGTGTCATGTTGTAAAAGAATATTACCATAAGATGGAGTTAGTTGCATGATTTTCATGTGGATATGGAAGAGTGAAGGGAGAATCGAAACATGTACATATTAGGGGTTCTCACAAGATCCATTGAACAGGTAATTATATTATTTAAAAAATTTGGCACAACAGTATGGGTTTTACCCCTGAAACCACAAATCTAAGGAGCATCAAAACCTTTGTCAAGATGATACATGAATGATGAAGTGGATTATATGATGGTTCAGTATATGAGAGGTTGTAGATTGATGGTTGTTTTGAAATATGTGCTAGGGGATATTTTCACAAGATGGCCGATGAAATTATGGAGAAATAATGAAAATTTTCTTTGAGTGGTAGGTTTTTTGAATTGACATACAAAAAAATTCTGAACTTGGTGATTGACTGTTTTTTCATTGTGGTAACTATAATAAGGTAACTATTAAAATATCTATACAATAAGTTTTTTAATTTTATTCTTTGGAAATCATGATGGAGACAATACATGTTTTTTCATGGGACATCCAAATTCATTCCAACGGAATCCTTCACTGGACATGAATATAGAATATTCAACAGATACAACCGGGCCAATTAAATGAAAAATCTTCGGCATGACCCATCTGTATATCAGGTGTGCATGCTGAAAGAAAGGAAAATAAAAAAAAGAAACATGGTATAAAAGTGGACAAAAAATAAACAGACTAATTAATCTCTCCACTACCTAGATCTCCCTCCGCAGTAAAGAAAACTGTAAAGCCGCTTCCAGTGCCCTTCTGGCCCCGTTCGCTGAATATAACTACCCTCCATCCGTAGAAAGTGGTAAAATTCCTAAGTGGACAATGTGATAAAGAAAATAATATAAAAACTAAACTATAACATACCTGTCTCCTGTGACTATACAATTCACCACCCAACATATAAGAACCACAACGCTCCATGGGTCAAATCATGATCCTACAAGCAAGGGGGAAACAAATCCAAGTTTCCAAATGATGTTATAAAATAGTACATTCCTGTTAATTAAAAATTATCCATCCTTTTAATGGTATTTAATAGATTTAGCTCATGTTTGATCTTATATTGGTTTTGTTTGATACAAGTCAGTTTGGTACATTTTCATTAGATTTAGTTCATCTTGTTTTTGTGAATATTATCTTGGAAAAAATTTCAGTCATTTGAGTTTTAATCGATTTAGTTTTGTTACTTTTGTTTTATATCAGTTTGGTCTAGTTCAGTTTAGTTCAAGTAGGTAGAGACCATATAGGTTTGAAATCATTATATTTCATCCAACTTGATTCATTATTTGTAATATCAAATTAGTTCAAGTTAGATTAGTATGAATTGGTCTAGTTTAGTTTCATTCAATTTTTTCTATTTGAATTCTATTTTATTGATTTTGATCATTCTAGATCTATTTTGGTTGATCAAATTTATATTGATACCAGTAAAATTTAGTTAGTTTGCGATTTTTTTTAAATCATTCTATTTATTATTTAGTTTTATTCTATACATTTTGGGTTTTCATGGTGTCACTTTATTTAGTTCAACTCATTTTGCATTTACTCTACGTAATCTAATTTAATTGGTTTGTTTTGAGTTGACTCAGGTTAGGCTGATTCAATTTGATTCAACACAATTTTAATGAGTTCATGATAATTGGGAGAAAACTCTTGTAATAGTGTAGTTCAAAAAGGGACAAGGAACATATAAAGGAAAACACTATTTATGGTGTTATAAATGTAAATTTGTTGTGCATTTGACCTCAAAATATGCAAATAAGAACATTGAATTTGAGTTAGATATACTAGAATAGAATTTTATTGAATATTCATCCTGGAGAAGATATGAAAAAAATCTAGAAGAGGTTATTCAATGATGAAGAAGTGATCATTAGTAATAAAAAATAAATATATGAAGAGTAGTGAACCAGTTGATAAATCGTTTTCATTGAGTGAATTTAATGATTATGGTTTCTCTAAAAAACATAAAGACTACATAACTCATGTCTAAAAACATATATATTCTTCATTTAATGATGACGGGGGAGAAGAGACCTATAATGAGTACACACCAAGAAGAAAATTGGAATTGTTCCTTGAGAAAAATACCCAACATAATAATTAAATTAAAAGTAATGATAAATAAGGAATAAATGTGAATGTAAATAAGAGTGATCTCATTAAAGAGATCATAACATACATGGTAATAATTGCAGAGAAAGACAGAATCTTGATAATCTTGTTTTAAATGAGAAATAATTGAAGGAGGCACAATCTAAATGGATTAATTTTAAAAATACATATAGGAATAGCCCAAAGGGAATGGTACGGAAATCTTAACTTTTCAAATCAAACTGATTCTATTTTCTATGAGATTATAGATTCTAAAGGCAAAACAAATGGTTTTTTTCTAAAGGATGATGTGATAAGGTTACTCCAACATAAAGGAAAATTCATGTGAAATAAAACCAAGAATACTGCCTTGGGAGAAGGTTAAATAAAGGTTGCCTGATACCTTGATAGAAATAATAATTACTTATATAGACTCACCAACATGTTCTAAGATCTAATTATCAAGGGTAACTATTGGTGTTGTGGGATATTTTGGCACAAATAGTTTTATTATTATAAGAACATGTGATTAACATAGATCTATAATGAATCAAAGGGATAAATCCATGAAAAAGAAGAATAAATTTTGTGAGAAATTGAAATAATACCTTAATGTTGAGATATACAAGTGAGAAGTCTAAAAAAAGTCTCGAATGATTTCTAAACATTATAAGAGTCAAATAAGAAGTACAAAATCTGTTAAAATTTATAGGAGAATAAATAGAGTTTTAATTAAAAAAATGTTGTTTTGAGGAAATGAAACAAGGAAAACCTAATGTTTATGAAAATAGAATCTAACTGGCCATGTGGAAAAGGGCAGTATGACATTCCTACCAAGAAAAAAGGAAAATATTAATAAGAATATGCTAGCATATAAGGTTTCATTTCACTTTGTTACACATTTAATAAAAGAGGTTCCACACAATAATCCTATTGAAAAAAGTGATAACATAAGGTTGTCTAAAAAGATAAATGATGGCCGAATTAGGAAAAGAGTATTAAGGATTATTCCAATGATTATGTTGGGAAGTATGGAAGATCAAAATAGAGATACATCTATCAACATTCCAGAACTAATTAATTATAAAATTTTCCCCCTCCATATCCCCTTTCATTTGATGTTCACCAACATGTGAGGAATTGAAATAACCAAATATTGGGGAAGTTGGAAGAGGTTATCACTACTATATAACAAGAAAATATTCTCATCATTGAGTATATAAACTACCATGATTATGATAAAGTGGGTTCATCCCTTTCGAGGGATGAGAACAAGTTAAAAGGATTTCAAAGTGTTCAAAATCTTAAAATATATAATTATCTAAACATCAAAAAAATATGAAAGAATAGGTATTCCAATAAAAAAATTTACCCTGTTTTTATTATAATAAATGTGTTTATAAAGGGGGTATTTTCAATGTCAAGGATAAAGGGAGAGTTTTATACCTTAGACAATATATTTTTGATGTTCTTATTGAGATTTGAAATAAATGAGAACATATATTGAATTTAGAGGTGTGTTGTGGTATTAACAACAATTGCAAAGGGGTAGATTTAAGTATCCATGTATAGTTATATTTTTGGTCATTATGGAAGATATAAGAATCTTTCAACATGTGTGTGAAGATGTTCTATAGTTTCTGAGTTTGATTCCATCACAAATGGAAAGGAGACTATGTATTGCTTCTTAAAGACCTTTGTTGGATAGCCTCAATGTAGCATTCTTTGTAATTTTGATAATTTTTTGTGAGGTAGAATTTAAATTTTTGAAGAAAACTATTTTAGGGGTAAAAACTATCTCTTCAATATATATCATGATGATTTGGGAGTATTTAGAGTGTTAGAGAAGTCCTCGAGTTGAGTTGAAAAGGTTCTAGATGCTAAATTGATGAAGTCTGGAATTACAGTAGTTGAATAAGGGTAAATGTAGTGGATACATATAAATAATTTGTTCTAGAAAAGACAAGTGTGAAGATAATTTACTATTTTAATAGCGGTAAATTACTACTTTTGTAGAGTTAATCAAGAGGTTCATGAGGGAAAATATAAAATCAAGGACATGTTTAATTATCATCTAGTGTCCATGTAATTGTATTCCAGTTTTTCGTGTAACGGTAACACTGATGTTACAGAGATACTATAACATCCCAGGTAATTAAAGAATAAATAATTTTCATATTTATGAATATTTACGAATTAAATATTAATTTTAATTAAATGGGTTTTCTACGTTCGATAGCGTACTCTATACGCAACGATGAGTTTCTTTGAAAACTTACGTTGCACACAAGTAATAAAATAATATTATTTTAAATGTTAGTTAACAATTAGCCGTTGTACTGGCGGGAATGGATAGAAATAACTAAAATATGATTATATATGTTTTTAAATGTTTTTACATTTACCCAATAAAAGATAAAGGCTTAAAATACGGAAAGAGTTCAATTTTAGGCATTTATACCCTAATTTTCACTAAGGTTCACTTATCACCTTTTGAAGGTGAACCGTCATTAAATATAATTTTGATCAATCTTATAAATTATATTGGACCAAAAATAACTCTTCTTTAGAATCGGGACATCAAAATTTACTTTGTGTAAATTTTTGGTATCATTCCGATAAAGTTCTTTTTTGAAATAAATAGTGTAAAATGTTGTGCTTTAATTCAAAACCTATTTTTAATCTAATTTATTTATATGATTAGATTATCTTTTGAATTGGTTTTAAAGTGAAATTAGAAAATATTTTTACCATTAAATCCAATAGTGGTCGTTGAAATTAATTTCACTTTGAAATCGGACTTAAACTACTGTCAATCTTTTGATACTTATTGTTTCATAAAAACACGCTATTTGCTCTGAAAGTAGCGTTCATGCGTACGTACGGCTTACCGTTTCCATGAACGGTGCATTTCATTTCTTACCTCTAAATGATTATGTAATATTATAAATACATGTATATGCTGGATATATATGATATATATGATATCCAAATCAGGTATGTCATTCTGGATATAAAGAACTTTTGACCACACGAACAACATGTAATTGTAAGAAGTCCACTTTCGACTTAAGAACCAAATATTGACAAAACAAAAATTATTAACTTAAATGGTTACATAATGTTTATAACATGGAAATAAGTGATATAAAAGGAATAATGAACTTTAAAAAGGTTCTTAATCAAGTATAAATTAACTCAAGTTTATTATTCAGGACGTTAAAGAACGATCGAGTCAAGTCGGACCCGAGGTAAGGGACTTCGTCTCAATCTCCTTTCATTGAGGCATATTTCTTTTTATACACAACTTTCTTTTATACGGTGTATGAACCCCTTTGACTTTTACTTTTATACAAAAGGAATCTTTTTCTACGAAGCGTTTTACTAAACGACAAAAAGGAATGTTTTTTTACGTACACGGTGACAACGACATTTTCCGCCGCCGCGAGTATTATTTGGTCTTTGGCTTCCTCAACAAGCCGTAAGGTTTTTAAAATAAAATAAATACCACATACTCTTTTATGTATTTTGGTATTGAAAATGGTTTTGATAAAGGATTCTATTATGTCAATATATTTATGATATATTGTGATTGAAATGTGGAAATGTTATCATTCCTTTATATTGGTTTTATGTTTTATGATTTTATATTGGTACTTGGACATTTTAACGGGTGGTTACGTTATAAACCATATGACGGGTGGTGTCGTGAATACCAAGATGGGTGGTTACGTTATAACCTCCAATGCATTGGGTATGGAAGTCGGCCGTATGGCTATTCCATTAAGTATGTATGGAAATTGGCCGTATGGCTATTCCATTAAGTGATATGTGTGGAAGTCGACCGTATGGTTATTCCACTTAAGTATGTTTATGTCCCAAGTTACCTTTATATATGTTATGTGTTCTTTATATGGGTTTTATGGTAATCCTTTGGTTACAAAAAGGTAGGTAATGATACTTTATTCAGTAAAGAGTTTTTACTACTTCATAAAGGTGAAGGTATTACTTTGATAGAGTATACATGGTTTACTTGATGTTTGAAAAACTAACAGTTTTCATTCTTAGTGTATCCCTTACTGAGCTTTTTATGCTCACCCCAAGTTTTTTTTGAAATGTTTTTCACAGGACTTAATGTGGAATAAGGTCAAGGATGGGATCAAGGGAATGTCATGATATATAAAACATGGAACTAGACATGTTTCTTTTAAGAGTTTTTTTTATTATGGAAACTTAGTAGAAGTGACTACTTTGTAATATTTTGAGATGTAATAGTTATGTTCTAATTTTATAAAACTCTAAACCTGAAAAGATTCTCAACGCGAATTATTCATTTAATTCAATATTAAGTAAGGTTTAAGTCCGGGGCCTTATAGTTGGTATCAGAGGTCGGTTTAGACAACTTTAGGAGTTAGAAAAGTGTTAAATTATAATATGATTGAAATGATATAGCATTTACTGATTACCATGTTGCTTCGCCTAAGATATTTCTGTGTTCAGAATGGTTTTCCGCAGAGGAAACAAAGCAGCTATGTTGGGATGACATCAGGAGGAAGACAACCTTCCAAATCAGCAACCTGAGATTGTCGGAATCGGAACCGAACAGTTTGTTGCAGTGATGGAACAGTTGACTCAGGCTATAAATGGTGGTGGTATCCATGCACGAGATCAGCCAGATCAACCGCAGAGGAACATGTCAGTGGTGGAACATTTCATGAGGCAACATCCCCCATCATTCAGAGGATCATCTGACCCTGTGCATGCTGAAGGGTGTATTAATGCACTGGAGAAGATTTTTGATGTCATGGGGTGTTCATAACATCAAAATGTTAGTCTTGATGTTTACCGTTTTGAAGGTGAAGCTGATCAGTGGTGGTCGATGGTGAAAAATATCAGGGATAGTGATGAGATTGAGGATCTTCACTGGTACGAATTCAAAGGTATGTTTCTTGAGAAATATTTTCCTAAGGTGGTTCGTCTTAGGATAGAAAAACAGTTCCTAGAATTGAGGCAGGAGGATGATTCAGTGGCTTCTTATGAAGCAAAGTTCACTCGATTGGCAAGGTATGCTCCAAACTTCATACGAGATCTTGATAGTAAAATAAAATGTTTTTACTCAGGGTTAAAGCCAAAGTATCGAAGGACTTTATCTTCTCGTGAGTTCAAAAGTTATGAAAAACTTGTTCGATGTGTGGAGAAGGTGGAAATGGTGTTTGCCGATGATCAGGTGTTCTATGACAAACAACGGAATAAGAGGTCCAGTTGGTAGGAAAAGGGGAAGAATTCATCAAAGAAGCAAGGAGGTAAGAAAACCAAATATCCATCCTGTGAGAAGTGTGGTAAAATGCATCCTGGAGAATTTTTATCCAAGTCTGGTAAGTGCTTTCGGTGTGGTAAGTCTGGTCATATTGCTCGTAACTGTAAGGAAGATGATCAAGCAGGTAATGAAAAGCCAACGGTAATATGTTTTAAGTGTAATGAAATGGGTTATTATGCAAACGAGTGTCCAACGAAGAACTCAACTGGGGGAATGCAGCCATACTACAAGTAGAAAGGGGTGGTGAAATCCTTTGCAACAACTTTAGTAGATGTTGGGCCATCGAATGAAGTGGTATCAGGTACACTGTTTGTTTGTTCAGATTATGCCAATGTGTTGTTTGATTTAGGGTCTACACACTCCTTCATTTCTGAGAAGTTTTCTAGTAAATTGGAAATTCCATATCAAGATATGAATCCTGAACTTATGGTAAAAACACTCGGAGGGAACGTTGAGACAAAAAGGAATTATAAGAACCTTCCTATCCTTGTGTGTGGAAAGAATCTACCAGAGAACCTTATTGTTTTGCCTCTAGTAGAGTTTGATGTTATTTTGGGCATGGATTGGATTCCTGTTTATCATGCTAAGATTGACTGCAGAGCTAAAATGGTTTCTTTTCAGAAAGATTTTCAGTTTGTGTACAAGAATGAACCCTTGATTTTGATAACATATCACGATGTTGAGAAACTAGTAAAATATGGAAATGAATTTTACCTTGCACATATTGTTGAAAATAAAGGAACTGTTCAGATTAATGATGTGCCAGTGGTAAATGAGTATCTTGATGTTTTTCCTGATGAGTTTCCTGGTATTATTCATGATCAAGAAGTTGAATTTACTGTTGACTTAGTTCCTGATTCTAATGCTATTTCAAAACCCCCTTATCGAATGGCTCAAGTTGATCTTTTATAGTTAAAGAAACAATTGCAGGAGTTATTAGATAAAGGTTTCATTCGACCTAGCACATCACCTTGGGGTGCTCCTGTCTTGTTTGTTAAAAAGAAAGATGGATCAATGAGACTTTGCATTGATTATAGAGCCTTGAATAATATTACTGTTAAGAACAAGTATCATTTGCCTCATATCGAGGATTTGTTTGATCAGCTCCAGGGAGCTCAGTATTTTTCGAAGATTGACTTGAGGTCGGGGTACCATTATTTGAAAGTAAAAGAAGAAGACATTCCGAAGACTACGTTCCGTACTAGATATGGCCATTATGAATTTGTAGTTATGCCTTTTGGGTTAACCAATGCACCTACTGTATTCATGGACCTTATGAATAGAATTTTACATGAGTTCTTAGATAAGTTTGTGGTTGTTTTCATCAATGATATTTTGGTGTTTTCTAAAAGTAAAGAAGAGCATGAAAGTCATTTAAGGGTTATCTTGCAAACCTTAAAAGAAAAGAAACTATATGGAAAATTCAGCAAGTGTGAGTTTTGGTTACAACAAATTTCTTTCCTGGGTCACATTGTTTCAAAAGATGGCATAACTGTTGATCCTACTAAAAAAAAGTTGTTGAAGAATGGCCAAGACCCACAAAGGTAACCGAGATCCGTAGTTTTCTTGGTTTGGCAGGTTACTACCGAAGGTTTGTTGAAAATGTTTCACGGTTATCTATTCCAATGACTAATCTAACTCGTAAGGGTGTTAAGTTCATCTGGACAAAAGAATGTGATGATTGTTTTCAGTAGTTGAAGAGAAGATTGGTGAATGCTCCAGTTTTGGAACTTCCTTCCAGGAATGGTGAGTTTTTTATATACAGTGATGCTTCATTGAAGGGGCTTGGCTGTTTCCTTATGCAGAATGATTAGGTAATTTCTTATGCTTCACGACAGTTGAAAACTCATGAGGTAAATTACCCTACACATGATTTGGAATTAGCTGCTATTCTCTTTTATTTAAAAATTTGGAGGCATCATTTGTACGGAGTAAAGTGTGAAATATATACTGATCACAAAAGTTTAACGTATATATTCACTCAGAAAGAATTGAACATGAGACAGAGGAGATGGCTGGAATTAATCAAGGATTATGATTGTACAATTCATTACCATCCGGGAAAAGCAAATAAAGTGGCTGATGCTTTGAGTCGAAAGAGTAATGCTTCATTAGCAATGTTGCATTTGGAACGTGATCCTTTGGATAAATATTTGATGAACTTTGGCATAGAAGTTGTTGGTGCAGGAAGTTCTTCTGTTTTGTTTCAGGTATCAGTGAAATCTTCTCTATCAGATAGAATCAAGCAAGTACAGAAGCAAGACAGTGAGTTGCCGAAAAAGGTAGAGCTGGTTCAGAAAGGTAAGTTTCATGAATTAAACATTGATAATGATTGCGTTTTGAGATTTGGGAAGAGATGGTGTGTGACTTGTGATTCATCAGGTAAAGGTTTTGTGGAAAAACCATGTGATTGAAGAGGCAACGTGGGAATCTGAAAATTCTATGAGGGATAAATACCCCCACTTATTTTGATAAGTGAATAAAATTGCGAGGACGCAATTCCCAAAAGGGGGGAAGGATGTAACATCCCGGGTAATTAAAGAATAAAGAATATTCATATTTATTAATATTTACGAATTAAATATTAATTTTAATTAAAAGGGTTTTCTACGTTCGATAGCGTACTCTATACGCAACGATGAGTTTCTTTGAAAACTTACGTTGCACACAAGAAATAAAATAATATTATTTTAAATGTTAGTTAACAAGTAGTCGTTGTACTGGCGGGAATGGATATAAATAACTAAAATATGATTATATATGTTTTTAAATGTTTTTACATTTACCCAATAAAAGATAAAGGCTTAAAATACGGAAAGAGTTCAATTTTAGGCATTTATACCCTAATTTTCACTAAGGGTTCAATTATCACCTTTTGACGGAGAACCGTCATTAAATATAGTTTTGATTAATCTTATAAATTCTATTGGACCAAAAATAAATCTTCTTTAGAATCGGGACATCAAAATTTACTTTGTGTAAATTTTTGGTATCTTTCCGATAAAGTTCTTTTTTTAATGAATAATGTAAAATGTTGTATTTTAATTCAAAACCTCTTTTTAATCTAATTTATTTATATGATTAGATTATCTTTTGAATTCGTAAAGTGAAATTAGAAAATATTTTTACCATTAAATCCAATAGTGCTCGTTGGAATTAATTTCACTTTGAAATCAGACTTAAACTAGTGTCAATCTTTTGATACTTATTGTTTCATAAAAACATGCTATTTTCTCTGACAGCGGGAATTAATTATTAAATTAATTAATGTGACTTATATGTTTTGAATTTTGTAAAATATACTTCATTTTTGAATTCGTAAAATCAAATATAGATTAGGGTGAATTTTTGGTAAATTTCTGAAAAACATCAATTTTTGATGAATAGTGAAACCACTAAGTGGTACTTATAAAAACTGATTTTCCGTTTAAATGAAATTTTGCAATCATTGTGTTTTGATTTTCAAAAATCCGACATACATGGTTGTCATTAAGAAGTAAAATGTGGTTCAATGAGATTAAAATAATTTTTTGGTAAATAGTAACTTATTAAGTTTTTAATCGCGATTAGAGGTAATTAGTGTAGTTTAAGGAAAAATAATGCTTTAATAAAATGAGATAAGCTTGAAACATGTCCTAACCCTATTGGTTGTGTCATGTCCGACCAAGACAATCCATGGGTAGATTTAGGGGACCCCATGGAGCCTCTTGGGTGAGATAATGACTTTAATGCCTTTTTTAAAAATAAAGGTGAAAATGACACTAACATAAATTGTATTACTAAAACAATTTTTATAAGGGGTTATAAAGATCAGATTCTTGATTATAAATATTCATTGGAAAGATAAAAATATTTCCTACATCATAGTATTTGTTTTATAATTTTTTGACATCAAATAAATTAAATTATTTATGACATCATGATGATGCAGCGATGACCTCATTATTTAACGATTTAAATAAAATGGAATGATAATGTGATATCTAAGACCTACACATGTCCAAAACCTATTGGATGGGTAGATTTGGAACCCTTATCACCTTACACTCGAATTATATCAATGTGGGACCTTATAAATTCGAAACACTTTTGAAAATAAAATAATAGTTTCATGATTTCCAAAAGTGCCCCTCCTCTCCTCTTATAAAAGAGCCCCACCTCTACCTCATTTCACACACTCCTCAAGCCTTTGTCTCAGCCATCCCCTGCCCATTTACTCTCTCCACATCCCTCTACTCATCCTAGAGGATTCCCTTTGGGCAGAAGCCTTTCAAAAGAATCCTTTAGGCTCAAATCAAAAGGAGTTCCACTTTTAAAGGTAATTCATTCTCTCTTGTTCATTTGTTTTATTTTGATTCTCCAACCCCCTAAACTCTTTTTATTTACTTCTTTTGTAACAACACCAGTATCTTCAATATACTAGGATGTTGTTATAATATTTATTCAAGCTAAACTTTCACACAATTACATAAAATGGTTAAAGAACATACGGTTTCCGTGGATGGCGAAATTCTGCCTCCCGAAACGATGATTGTTCAATACTCTTTTAACACCTTCAAAGGTGGCCATTATGATGTCACTATTTTTATATATGATATATAATATGTTTATTATTTCCTTAAGCTTCTGTATTTTTCATTTATGGCATACCATTATTGTTTCCATTATGGGTAAACACGATATCTTCATTTTAGGAAGTGCGGACTACCGCCCCCTGAAAGTGATTTGATTCGTTAATACCATATGTGGGATGTGTAAAGGATAAAGTTAATGATATTATATATGTTATTATACTGGAATTATAATATACTCTTATATAATTATTATTCCATTCTATAAAATATGAAATATAAATGAAAGTAGCGTTCATGCGTACGTACGGCTTACCGTCTCCATGAACGGTGCATTTCATTTCTTACCTCTAAATGATTATGTAATATTATAAATACATGTATATTCTGGATATATATGATATATATGATATCCAAATCAGTAATGTCATTCTGTATATAAAGAAATTTTGACCACATGAACAACATGTAATTGTAAGAAGTCCACTTTCGACTTAAGAACCAAATATTGACAAAACAAACATTATTAACTTAAATGGTTACATAATGTTTATAACATGGAAATAAGTGATATAAAAGGAATATTGAACTTTAAAAAGGTTCTTAATCAAGTATAAATTAACTCAAGTTTATTATTCAGGACGTTAAAGAACGATCGAGTCAAGTCGGACCCGAGGTAAGGGACTTCGTCTCAATCTCCTTTCATTGAGGCATATTTAGTTTTATACACAACTTTCTTTTATACGGTGTATGAACCCCTTTTACTTTTACTTTTATACAAAAGGAATCTTTTTCTACGAAGCGTTTTACTAAACGACAAAAAGGAATGTTTTTTTACGTATGCGGTGACAACGACCTTTTCTGCCGCCGCGAGTATTATTTGGTCTTCGGCTTCCTCAACAAGCCGTAAGGTTTTTAAAATAAAATAAATACCATATACTCTATTATGTATTTTGGTATTGAAAATGGTTTTGATAAAAGATTCTATTATGTCAATATATTTATGATATATTGTGACTGAAATGTGGAAATGTTATCATTCCTTTATATTGGTTTTATGTTTTATGATTTTATATTGGTACTTGGACATTTTAATGGGTGGTTACATTATAAACCATATGACAGGTGGTGCCGTGAATACCAGGATGGGTGGTTACGTTATAACCTCCAATGCATTGGGTATGGAAGTCTGCCGTATGGCTATTCCATTAAGTATGTATGGAAATTGGCCGTATGGCTATTCCATTAAGTGATATGTGTGGAAGTCGACCGTATGGTTATTCCACTTAAGTATGTTTATGTCCCAAGTTACCTTTATATATGTTATGTGTTCTTTATATGGGTTTTATGGCAATACTTTGGTTACAAAATGGTAAGTAATGATACTTTATTCAGTAAAGAGTTTTTACTACTTCATGAAGGTGAAGGTATTACTTTGATAGAGTATACATGGATTACTTGATGTTTGAAAAACTAACAGTTTTCATTCTTTGTGTATCCCTTACTGAGCTTTTTATGCTCACCCCAAGTTTTTTTTGAAATGTTTTTTACATGACTTAATGTGGAATAAGGTCAAGGATGCGATCAAGGGAATGTCATGCTATATAAAACATGGAACTAGACATGTTTCTTTTAAGAGTTTTTTTATTATGGAACCTTAGTAGAAGTGACTACTTTGTAATCTTTTGAGATGTAATAGTTATGTTCTAATTCTCTAAAACTCTAAACCTAAAAAGATTCTCAACGTGAATTAGTCATTTAATTCAATATTAAGTAAGGTTTAAGGCCGAGGCCTTATAGATACATTAGCGTCACTACACTCAATCAAAATATACTCTAGAATATTAGAGAGTTTCATAGGAGTTATTCTCTGATTTATTAAATTTTGTAATGGTCATCTCTGATCTGTATGAAGTTCTGTGAATCATACGTAAATGTCACACTAATGTTTAGTGTTGGTGTGAATGAGGACCATCATATGTCGGTTTATGTGGAGTGTAAGATTGAATTGAGTTTTTAAATGATTCATCAAGAATAGAGTATGTGTCATTGGTTGTATAATAGGCATCATCCAACACTTAGTGAATTATGATTAATGTTTCAAACTCAATAAAATTTAGCTTTCAATGAAAAGATAATATAAAATTTAATTTTACATAGAACCATTTTAATAAAGGTTAATTTCATTTACCTTTATGAAAAAAAAATCTACAAAAGGGTAACTACATTTAGCTTGATAAGGGTAGAACAAAATGATCCATATATAAATTGTTCTACATAAGGATAATACTGGGTTGTCCTTACATAGACTACATTACAAAAGGATAAGTGGAGATGTCACTTATATAGATCATTCACTGTCTTGGTAAAACCGATAACCATTATGTAGATCCAAAATACATGAAGGTAAACTGAACTTTCCATAAAACTGAAAATAATGTTCTCTTATTGTTTTCTTTTTTGCGTCATGCAAGTATTCATAAGTCAAATTCATGGTATTGATATGATACCACTGTTGGGGTTTGAATAATTATAATAAAAATTATTAGATCCCAAGAATAGTATAAAATACCATATGAATTATCTACTATGTTAGAAATATGAAAAATGCATAAGAAACTAAAATGAAGAAATACTGTAAAATGTGTACTGTTTATTGAAGAATCCACTGTATCATCTTAAACACTAGCATATGGGTTTGAGATAGATAACTAAAATTGCATCCAAAATGCATTCCACATTTTGGGTGATAGGATGTTCAGTCAAGGAATAGTGCAAACATCTATACAAACCACTGACACATGAGCCGGAATGCAACCAGTCTGCGGTTGGATGGCCAAACAACCAATAAAAAACTTCCATGAACCCTAAAAACCAATGAAACCACAAAAATCTGGTTAACCATTTGAACTAGGGTTCAAGGAAACCATAATAGGGAAGGATAAGACTATATGGAAATAAGGAAAAATGAATTGGAGACCAAACCATGGTGATCCAAACATAATCCAAGAAGATCACATCATAAACTGGGCTTTGAGCATTAACAGGGAGGAGGAAATCCCAAGATTTAATGGCGGAATCGGAAGGAACCGGAGTGTAGAGGCACAATTTATGCTTTGAGTGGGATGAGCGCAAAATATTATGATTGAACGACAAAATTAGAAGGAACCGAAGCATCGAGGTAGGTTTTTTTCATTTAGTGGGATGAGTGAAATGGATGAGAGATGAATTGGGGGATAAGAGGGTTGGAATGGGATAAGAGATTTGGCACCGGGGATTAGCGCGATAGATAATCAGCGATGATTGGTGGGGGAGACGGTTAATAGGGAATATGGTTTTGGAGGGACATGATAATTTTCAGGGGGGGCATGCAGGATGAGCCTGATAGAATTTGATCTGAGGGAGGATATACCTATGGTATTATTAAAACTATAGGTATAGAAAATATATTCCAATGGTTTAAAAAAAATTAGAATAAATATGTTTGTATAGAAACATTTTTTAGTACTGCCTCTTTTTCCATTTCTTTAACCATTTTAGGTCGTAGTATCTTAACTTTGAAAAATTCATCCCAACATGCTGATTTTATTCATATATTCCCATAAAGGGATTAATATGGAGCTATTTGGATTCTTATGGGGGAAAAATTGTTGTAAGAGAACTAAACCAATAGAATAGGTTGATACCATCATCCTTTTATGTCCAATCTCATGATATCAACATGTATTTGAATTTCAAAATAGTCTTATTATATTTTCCATCAGTTTGGTGGTGATAGGATTAATTGAATCACAACTCAGTGTTTATAGAAAGTTTGAGACTTTTCCAAAACATGGAGGTAAATCATCGATCATGATGGGCTATAATCAATAATGGTACCACATATAGTCTCACCACTTCTCTCATGTATATCCTTGAAAGTTAGTCATGTGAGAAGTCCACCTGAATCACAATAATGTGAGAAGTTATTTTAAGGTGATCCAAAATGACCCATATAACATTATTTCCTTCAAATATATTCCGAAGTACATTGGAAAATTCCATGGTGATATTTTTTGATTTCCATGTTGGTATGAGTAATGGTTTCATCATTCACTTACACCTTTTCATTTTATCCTTCACTTATTGACATACAAGGTACATTGATATATATTCTATGATATCTATCTTTACATTGTCCCAACAAAAATTCTCTCAAAAATATCACTAAATCCTTGTGCTCCCTAGGTGAATATAGAATGATGATCTATGTGAATAATTCAAAATTTTTCTCTTTATTTTTGGATTCAATGAAACACATAGTTAATAACAAAATATTAGGATTCTTCTTCGTCAATTTTCAATTTTTAGGAATCCCCATTTTTGATCAGTTTCACCTTTACTTGAATTTCTTCATCATCTCTTTAAGTAACATTCATTTTCTCTATTAGAGATGGTTAATAAATCATTTGAGAAAGGAATGATTACGTTCCTTCCAATATAATTCACATATCTATACATTGAATGTCTAAAAATATTGGATCCTTCTCAATTCTCATCATTGATTTCATTACATGATCCTTTATACATAGAGGATCTTTCACTCAATTTTTAGTACAAGGATGGTTGCGGATTGAGAAGTCATATTCATTGATGATTTCTAACCACCTTCACCAGATCATATTAAGATCCTTCTATGTGAATATATATTTTAGGATCTTAGGATCTATATATATCTCACACTTCTCCACATAGAGATATTGCCACCAACTTTTCAATGTGAAGATAAAAACCACCAACTCTATATCTAGTGTGGGATAGTTATTTCATGAAATATCAACTTATATGAGGTGTAAGACATCAACATATCATTTTTCAGAAGTGAAAAATAGGATCCCTTCTTTTACGTCTCGTTTTATATAACAAAGAGTTTTCCACTTGTCGGTAGTGTGTGTAATGTGGTAGTGATAAGACTATTTTGTTGTCTCTTTAAAGTAGTATTCACATTAAATGGTCTTATGAAACTTTACTCCCTTCCGATTCATCTTGGTTAGTGGCTTTCAAAATAACATTATCTTCTTAACAAATTGTTGGTAAAACCCATCTAGACCATGAAAACTACATATATCCATTACAGATGTTGGTCTAATCCACTCCTAAAATTCCATTTTTAGATGTATCTATATATATTCCTTTATTGTTGATATCATTCCAAAATAATGATACTTACTCCATATAGAATTCAGATTTATTGTACATAGCTTATATATTCTCCCATCACAATGATTTTAGGATAATATTCATCTTATCTTCATGTTTATCCTTGATTTTTTATTATTTCAGAATATAATTGATAGTAACTACCACAAATTTATCAAGGTAATATCTAAAGACTATATTAAATAATTCCACAAAAATTTCTAGAGCATCAATGAGTCAAAAGAGAATCACTATGAACTCATCGTGTCCATGCCTCTTTTGAAATTAATTCTTGGAAATATCTTCCTTCTTCACATTTAATTATTGATATCTTGATCAAATTTCAACCTTGGAGAAATATATGGCCCAACATAGTTGATAAAACAAGTTATCTATATATAGGAGAGGATACTTGACCTTTATCCTGATTTTTATGCCCATGACAATAAATGGAAAAGCATATTGATTCACCATTCTTCTTGAAGAATATGACTATCATACCCCATGGTGAAGCACTTGGGTGTATAAAACCCTTCTTTATATTCTTTTTTAACTGATAATTGAGTTCCTCCAACTCAATATTATACATCCTATAAGGAGTCTTTGATAAGGGAAGAGTTCCAGGTATATGATCAATTGAGAACTCAATCTCTCATTCCTGAGGAAGACTAGGAAATTCTTCCATAAACACATTAATTTAGTCCCTCACATTGGGAATATCTTCGATACTAATAATCTAATTTTTCTCAAAAATTTGATCAAGATATGATTGCTCATAAAGAAATAATATCCAAAATTAAGATGATGATTAGGAAAGAGATTCATCCTCTTCCATAAAATTGTAAATAATTGGAGGATGCATCAGGATGTAAAGAGTGATATCCCTTTCCCAATAGGTGATGTTGAATTTTTATAAATATATCTAATACATACACAATATAGAATAAAACTGTACTAAAGGAAGTAATATGAGATTTTATGGTAGTTTCAGTTCAAAAATATTAATTTGGGAGGAGCTATATACTTTTCAATGAATAATTTCCTAATTCACTATTCTCATAGATAACTAAACCTTCATGTTGTGAGGTGGTGTTTGAATACTTATACTAAACAAAGAAGATAGAGAATAATTATTTGAACCAATATAAAATAGTATGTTTACTATTTTTGGATGAATAACTAGTGTACCAACCACCACATCATTTTCAAGGTCCACCATAGTCGTATAGAGGGCATATGCCCTTACATTCTAACATTGAGGTTTCTATCATAGATTTCCATAGAAAACCCTTGGTCTAGGGTATTTTATTCATAGTGACAATGTTATTTGTAGTTAAAGCACTGAAAAATATGAATATTTTTCATCCAAACCTTCTTTTCCACTTCCTCATTAGTGGGTTTCTTAAAATCTCTACAGTAATAATTATCTTGATGCCAATCTCATCTAACATTTGAAGTAGCTCTGGGTCCATTATAGACAATTCCTATGATACTTCTTCGAACAATTTTGACATGTTTGATGTCAAGTTTCCATTCCTTTAAGATATTTTTCTATTGTTACTCTCAAATTAAATTTCATTTTCCAGTTTTTATCTCAAATCCCCTAAGACCACTGAGTGTCATCAATCCACATATCAACATTTCCTGAAAAATCAGAAAATTTCCTCATAGTTATTAATGTACCAAATCTCTATGGATTTTATCATAATCGAATTTAATCTAATAAATTAGCGATCCACCATGCTTTTAGTGTTCATGAAAATTCGAGAGGCGTACCGTGAAATCCTTTTAATGTTTTCCTCATATTCCATAATAGATCCATCTTCCTTTTTCATTAGTCTAAGGAAACCCCTCTACATTTTAATATAGAGAGTTTAGGGAAAATATTTAGTGAAAAATATTTTATTGATTTTTCCCATTTCGTGGGATCTGTTTATTTTTCATACATTGTTTTTTGGTCTGTTTCCCCAACTGAGAAGATTCCCTATAAAACAGTAGATAGAAAGTACAAATTTCTCTTATTCTAGGAATTGAAGTACTTATAATATATTCTTAATGTATTCAATCCATTTTTAAATGATGAGGGGATCACAAAATCCACTAAAGATTAGAGAATTTTGTTACATAAAAGAATCGAACACAACATTCGCTTTCTTAGGTGAAGGAGGGAGTTCCACATTACTAAAGTTATTATTCATAACATGATCTAGTTATGATATTATTCTCATGATGTTCTATATTTATTATCCTATAAGATTTGACATTACATTTGGGAAAACATCACTTTTCCTATCAAATTGATTGTTGTAATATATTCTACTATTTCCCTCCATCAAACTAAGAAAAATACAATATAATTAGAGGGCTCGAGTACATATCTAATGACCATATAAAAAGTGAACTATGAACATAGAAGAATAAACTTATAAATAAAAATTATATCCTACATTGTGATTCCCTATGTTTTAATCTAGGTTATTCATAGTGATAGAATTTTCACTAGGGCTATTAATAAATTTTTCTTGTCCCAATCCAGTAAATAACTTGATTGGTCTCTAATACTAACTATAGTGACCCTAGTCTTTTTCACATATTATCATAATATTTTAAGCATGAGTACCCATTAAATTAAAACAAAGGATTGAGAAGTATATAGTATTTGAATGATAATGTACATAATTAAAAAACATGAAACTAAAATATTTTTTTACTCTTTATAATGATCTCCCAACTCCCTTTGAGGTCCTATAACTACATAAGATAACCTAGGAAATACAAAGACAAAAGATATGAGCTAAAAAACCTAGCAAGTGAACACACATGTAAATGAAACATAACACATGAGTTAGAAATTAATATCATAAATGGAATATATCATTAATAAACATATGAAAGAATAAAATATAGAACAAGGAATCATAAGATTATATCACATGGTGGAAAAAGTCCCATAATGGATTCATTTTACTCCATAATCCCATACATGGTGTATCATGAAACTAAAAATTACCCAATTAAATGGAGTAAAATCTGGGCACACCCATCCTAACATGTTTATACTTATGTGTTCCATATAAAAAAATCAATCTTAAAGAATAAAAAGAAGGGTTACCAAAGGAATGAAATGGGTTTTGTAATCATGTCATAAGGCAGAATCATAGGGAATATAATAATGGTATACATGATAGAAGGGAAATAAATCATTATTAGAAATTAATAATGGAAAAATAATAATATATCATTAATAATGATTCCCAATTAATATTAAATCATGAAAAATATAGGTTGGGTAACATTATAATTATACCTCTGAAGTTAGGTTTTAGGGAAAAGAATGTTGAGTCTTTTAAGAGGACAAATGAATATTTGTTTTTATAAACAAGAAATGATCTAAAATATATTTTCAAGATAAAATAAGAGATTTTAAAAAAATATTGGTGGTTTAAAACATTTTATTATGTGAATTAGAAAATGGGTAAGAAACAAATAATTTCCCTATAATTAGGTTTTCTTACTGTGAGGAATTGAGAAAGGAACCATTTAAAACAACTATTTTCTCCATTAAATAAAGATGAATTGATATAGATACATGTGTGTGTAACATTTACATATAATTTAGAATAATTATATAATAATAATGAATAATTACATTAGAAAAAGAAGAGATAAATCATTACCCTTAGAAAAAAATGGAGGTTCTGAGAGATCCTTTACCGTATATCTAAATTCATTTTTCACATGCACATAATGTCCTGGATAATAAAATTAGATTCATTAACCACTAAATTCATAACCTCTTATAATTTTTTTTAATTATTATAATTTTATTATGTTTATTTTTTCCCATTAGATTTGTTATAATGTTTCTATTTTGTCATTCTAGGAGAATCTGTTACTATGGTCTCATGGTTGGTTTACTTGTTTATAATTATAGATGTTCTCATAATTTGAGAATAATTATAAAGTAGTGAAATTATTTGTATTAATTCAAACCCATTATCTTAAATGGTCTCATATATCATTTGTTTCAGGTATAAGGATGATTTATTTGATGAGACATTAGTGATAGTTGTTTAGTTTATTTTGGTGATTTATCTGATCATCACGAACCAGATTAATTTAATGTAATATTATCTATATATGTATTGGTTCAAAAACCTGAAAAAAATTATAATATACATATTTCAATTTTTTAACAATAATTACAGTTTTATGATATGCCTTGAAGATGATAATGGAAAACCAAAACTCAACGTCCATTAAAGAGGTGAACGGACACATCACAGATGATGTTTTCATTTTTAAAATGAAAGGAGAAGAGAAGATGTTTGATGATGGATATTACATTAAAAAACAAAATTATAGTATATATATAGAACTTTAGTTATCATTCCATTATGGATTGGTGAGGTTAGGAGAGTATAAGAAAATAAAATAAATTAGAAGAGAAGGATTATTGATTTTACCTCTTGAATGTTGTCTCATTAAAAACCTCATTAAGGAACTTGAGTTTGGTATTTTGTGGAGACCAATAGATCTTGCATATGAGGAAGTATATTTTAAGGAAATTTTGAATTATATAGATAAGATACAAGTCTTAGAAGGTGTGGAGTGAAGGGGTGGTATTTATAGGGGGAGGAGAGGGGTGATTTTGATTAATATATTCATTAGTTTGTTATTTTGTATCAATAATATCAATAGTGTTGATTCCAATGAATTAATAGAATAAATAGTTCTGAATAGTTCAAACCAATTAGTTATTACAACATCCTTATAACTTCCATGACTAAAAAATTCATATAATGTTCAACATAAAAAATTAATGTATTTCACTATTCACACAAAATTTAACTATTTTAAAAAAACCCAAAAAATTGAACCTATTTTTTTCAATTCTTAGATTTCATAAATGATATCCATTTTATGAAAATAATTCTCTATATTTGAGTAATTTAATATTTATATGAAATCATCATTTATTCAAAAAAAAATTGATTTTAATTTTATAATCAATTTTTAACCCTTTAGCAAATAAATTAATTCCATATATGTAACACCCCGAGCTTCCACGATACGCTTCTCATTCAATAATACAATAGCTTGCATTGTACGCAACTTCGAGTTCTAAAACACTGCGACTAATCAAAGTAGTCGTTATGAATAGTAATAACCACTTTTTAAAATTATAGAAATTTTATATTTCAAAATGGACTTCATTTTTGGATTCGGAATATCGAAATTAGCCTATGTTGACTTTTTGGTATTTTTCTGAGAACTTCTAATTTTTTATGAATAGTGAAAAATACTTTAAAACAACTTTTTTAATCAAAATAATTTATTCTGATAAATTATACTATTTAGTGGTTTTAAGGTATAATTAGAATATATTTTTACCATTTTATCCAATGGTGGTCATTAGAATTAATTTAACATTGAAATTGGACATAAACAATTGCCAATCTTTTGATATAAATTGTTTCTTAAAAACACGCTATTTGTCGTAACAGCGGGAATTAATTATAAAATTAATTAATGCAACTTATATTTTTGGAATTTTTTAAAATAGACATCATTTTTGAATTCGGAATATCAATTATAGCTTAGGGTGAAATTTTGGCCTTGTTCTGAAAAACTTCAATTTTTGATGAATAGTGAAACCACTAAGTGGTAGTTAAATAACTGATTTTTTCATTTAAATGAAATATTACCACTTTTGTGATTTTATTTTCAAAAATCCGACATACATGGTTGTCATTAAGAAGTAAAACGTGGTTCAATGAGATTAAAATAATTTTTTGGTGAATAGTAACTTTTAAGTTCTTAATCGCGATTAAAGGTAATTAGTGTAGTTTAAGGTAGAAATAATGTTTTAATAATATGAGATGAGCATGAAACTTGTCTTACTCCTATTGGATGAGTCATGGCCGACCAAGACAACCCATGGGTCAACTTGGGGACCCCATGGAGCCACTTTAGTTGGAAAATGACATTAATATATATTTATTTAATGTTAAAATTAAATTGACACAAACATGAATTATTTTACTAAAACAGTTTTTAAGTGGGGTTACACAAGTCCAAATTTTGACTATAAATATTAATTAGAAAGATAAAAAGATTTCCTACATCATAGTAGTTTTTTTATAATTTTTAGACATTAAATAAATTAAATTAATTATGACATTATTATGATGCAGCGATGACCTCATTATTTAACGATTTAAATAAAATGAGAAGATAATGCAAAATCCAAGGCTTACACTTGTCCAAAGCCTATTGGATGAGGAGATTTCGAAACCGTATCACCTTAGCCTCGAATTATATAAGTGTGGGACCTTTAGAATTCGAAAAGCATTGTGAAATAATGTAACATTTCAATCTTTCCAAAAGTGCCCCTCCTCTCCACTTATAAAAGGATCCCACCTCTCCCACCTCATTTACACTTTCAAGCCATTTGGCTCGGCCAAACTCTGCCCAAATACTCTCCCAACTTCCCCCTCTTACTCCTAGAAGCATTACTTTGGGCAGAACTCTTCTCAAGGAAGCCTTTGGCTCAAATCAAAAAGAGTTACCCGATTTTAAGGTAATGTCTTCTCTAATGTTGTTTTGTTTTATTTTTCTTCTCCAACCCCCTAAACTCTTTTTATTAATTTATTTTTTAACAACAACAGTATCCTCAATATACTAGGATGTTGTTATAAGAAGGATTTGAGCTACACTTACACACACCTACATCTAATGGTTAAAGAACATACGGTTTCTGTGGATGGTGAATTTCTGCCTCACGAAACGATGATTGTTCAACACTCATATAACACCTTCAAAGGTGGCCATTAAGATGTCACTATTTTTATATATGATGTATAATATGTTTATGTTTTACTTATTCTTCTGTATTTCTCATTTATGGCATACTTTATGATTTCCATTATTGGTAAAACGCGATAATTTCATTTTAGGAAGTGTGGACTACCGCCCCCTCAAAGTGATTTGAATCGTTAATGCCATATGTGGGATGTATAAAGGATGGAGTAAATGGTATTATACACTATATTATACTGGAATTATATTATACATTTATATCATTATGATTTTAATCCATTAAATACGAAATAGAAATGAAAGTAGCGTTCATGCGTATGTACGGCTTACCGTCTCCATGAACGGTGCATTTCATTTCTTACCTTTAAATGTTACGTAATATTATAAATGAATGTATATACTGGATATATATGATATATATGACATCTAAATAATGAATATAATTCTGGAGATAATGGATATTCTACCACATAAACAACTTGTAATTATAAGAAGTTTATTGTTGACTCAAGTACCAAAGATCGACAAAACAACCATTATTAACTTAAATAATTACATAATGTTCATAACATTGTAATAAGTGATATAAAAAGGATAATGAAATTAAAAATGGTTCTTAATAAGGTATATATTGACTCTAGTTTATTATTCAGGAGGTTAAAGAATGGTTGAGTCAAGTCAAACACGAGGTAAGGGAATTTCTTAACCCAACTTCCATTCTTTGGGTTAATCTCCTACTTTCAAATTATGTCATGATATTATTATGTCCTATTTTGTATTTTTTACTTTCTTTATGTCTACCTATAGTGAATACACATAATAGATCTATTTTATTTTAAAAATGATCTTTTTAAGGACTTCGTCTCAATCCCCTTTCATTGAGGCATATTTGGTTTTATACACAACTTTCTTTTATACGGTGTATAAACCCCTTTGACTTATACGTTTATTCAAAAGGAATCTTTTTATACGATGCGTTTTGCTAAACGACAAAAGGGAATGTTTTTCTTTCCATACTTATGCAGCGACAACGACTTCTCCGCCGCCGTGACCATTATTTGAGTTTCGGCTTCCTCTACAAGCCATCATTTTTTTAATGAAAAATAAATACAAAGCTTTAACTTTCTTTTATTTTGGTATTGAAAATAGTTTTGAAAGAATTTTTATTATATCAATGTGTTGTATTGATATCTTGTGATTGAAATGTGGAAATTTTATGTTTCCTTTACGCATGTTTTATGTGATACGATTATGTTATGGTTTATGATATGTTTAAACCTATTCATATGAGGAATGCATTGGACTTAATAAGTGACGGGTGGAGCCCGCTATAGCTCCTCGATGCATCGGCAGGTCTCATGAGACAAACTAGTGTCTTGGCACGAGGCCTTGACAAAATCTTATTTGTGGTCTTGGCACGAGGCCTTGACTATGTGGTTATGATAGTCTGGCATTATGCATTCCATCATTATGAAAGTGGTTATTGATATTGCATGTGATTATTCGACCAGTAGAATATCCATGTGAAGAAGTGAATGGCATTATCTCATTTTACTTTTGCCATATTATGTTGATGTTCAAGTTTAAAAGGCTTTTGTTTTAGTTATACATTGCCTTAAATTTTTATGCTTATTTATGAAAGCTTCCGCAATATTGTTATCCTTACTGAGTATCTGAGCTCACCCCATTCAATGTTTTAATATTTTCCAGGATGTGAAGAAGTATTTTATGAATGACCTGCAGGGATAGTCAGAAGAGGATATGAGTGTGGACTATGAAGACTTTGTTATTAGTTTTTCACTTTATGATGTAATGTAAGACTTATGAATGTATCTAGTGTTTCCAAGGCTACTAAACTAATCGGTCTTTCGAGACTTGATCTTTTATGATCATGCCAATGTTACGAAGTAATGCACCGGCTCTGGGTAGCTGGGGTCAGGGTGTTACAGTTGGTATCAGAGGCAGTTTAGTACAAACCTTGGAAGCTAGATTTAGATAAACTCTGATTAGAGCACATAGACCTAAGATGAACTTTGAGGATTAGTATAGAAGAACTTCCTAAAATTTTGGTATTGTAGAGATTTTGTGAGTTTTACGAGCAATACATCCATGTCTGGATACGAGCAGGTAGAGGCGGCTCTGGCACAGATGTTCCTAGGGGTAAAACCCGAAAACACCGCTTTGAACTAGACTCGAACGGGAACTGGTGCACGACAACAGGCCTTGCTGCACTCTTGGTTACGACACTCCCGGGGGATATGCTTAGGATAACTCTCATTTTCTTTACAAATAATTATGAAGGGTTTATGAGTATATACTTCCTCAAAGAAAACATTTTTATTATTATGGATTATATCCATAAATAGTTCAATTTATGTTAAGTATTTTACAAGTATGGAATTATGTATTTTGATTCATAAACTAATCTAGTTTATGACATTGTTTAGAAATGGCGCCTAGTGGAAGGAATGGAAACCGTATCAATACACGCACTCCGTGTAGGGATTGCCCTCCTGCTCAAGATAATTATTATGGATATGAAGATACAACTGGTGCTGATCAACTTATTACCATACTGGGAAAACTCACTCAGGTTATGAATAATAACCTTACTCGTATGGAGCACCCTTCTCCGCAACGTGGACGATCAATGCTAGACCGTTTCATGGGGCAACAACCACCAACCTTCAATGGGAGTACAAATCCTATAGTAGCTGAGCAATGGATAAATTCCTTAGAGAAAATATTTCATGCCTTGGGGAGTAGTGAAAGGGAGAAGGTTGTCATGGCAGTTTACCGCCTCACTAGAGATGCCGATCAGTGGTGGTCGCTGATTCAAAACACAAAGGAAGATGATGACGTATCGAATATGGAATGGAGGGAGTTCAAAGAGATTTTCTTAGAAAAATACTTTCCTCGTGACCATCGAGCAGATATGGAAAGGCAATTTCTGAGTCTGAGGCAGAAGGAGGATGAGAATGTCGCAAAGTATGAGGCTAACTTTACAAGGTTAGTGAGGCATGCTGCTGATTATATACGTAACCCAAGGAGTAAGATTGACCGTTTCTTGGATGGGTTAAAACCATTTCTCCGTCGAGCTTTAGTATCACAATCCTTCTCATCATACGAAGATATTGTCTCGTGTGCTATCAAGACAGAAAAGGAATTCTCTAAGTCTTATGACAACAAAGTAAAGCAAGAGAAGAATAGAACGGTGGAACAAGAGACAGATAAAGGGAAAAAGGGAAAGTAGGATTTCCCATTATGTGATAATTGTGGAAAGAATCACCCTGGTACTTGCCTAAAAGGAATGGGAGTTTGTTATAAATGTGGAGAAAAGGGTCACCAGGCTCGTGATTGCAAGGGAAAGAAAGAGGCTGTCAAAGTTGAATGCTACAATTGTAGGGAAACATGGCATTATGCAAATGAATGTCCTAAGCATCAAGGAAACTTTCCTCAGAAAAGGCCAAGGGATCAAGGCCAATCTTATGCTATGACTACAGTTGCAGCGGAATAATTAATTTATTGGTGCTTTTGGACTCAAGGATTATATTCTGGTTATAAGAATAATGTGATATATATATATATGGATTGTACTGCAGTACTTGTTGATTTCAGTAAGGTTTTAATATGATGAAGGTAATTATATTTTTAGTATGTGACAATAAGAGAAACTTTACTTTGTTTGGGGAATCTCATAAATTGATTTTGGAATTAAGATACCTTTTAGAGAAGTCTGGACAGAGGTATTTTGGATAACTATAAAGGTTGGAGTGGATTAAGTTAATCTTTGGATAGTATTGTTTAAGGTTAAAAAATTTATGAAGATTATTTTTGGAATATTATGATACTATAGTTTTAGGAAAAGGACAACCTGTAGGGTGGGGCATAACCCATCGCGTCGGACAAAGCTGCAGGAATCGAACCCACAATCATAGTGCGACAGGCCTTTATTTCCTACCACTAGCCTACAGGAAGTCCCTGGTTATTACAAAATAATTTTACTAATCTAAATGTTATGTGTTAACATTTGGAACCTTATACAATTAGGATAAGTATAATATTTTTGAGTTTTATTATCTTTTTGAGTGAAAGATGAGTTGAAGGTTGAAACTCTAATTGTCAACCATAAATATATTTATACCTATCTCTTATTCAATGAATAAATTAATTCTTAAACTTTATTAAAGGGATATTAAAACAAAAAAATGTGTTATCCTAATACCTTATGTCTTGTGGAACTGATGATATTTTAAATCAACATAGATTGAAGGCTTTGAGGCCCTCAATTTGACAGTTGATTGTGATTGATGACCTCAATCACTCCCTACAAATATTTACGTTTTTCCTCCAATTATATGTCTCTAATTGCCACCAATGTTCTCCTAATCGAGATCATAATTGGGTGGTGACTTTTTCATTTCCATTTCCCTCTTATTAAGGCTAAATTTTATTAATCTTATTTCCCATGTGGATTTTCCACAAAGGTATTTTCTCTTTTCAACCTTTTATTTTCAAAGAAAAATTTCAAATTGCGAGGACGCAATTTATTGAAGGAGGGGAGAATGTAACACCCCGAGCTTCCATGATACGCTTCTCATTCAATAATGCAATAGCTTGCATTGTACGCAACTTCGAGTTCTAAAACACCGCGACTAATCAAAGTAGCCGTTATGAATAGTAATAACCACTTTTTAAAATTATAGAAATTTTATATTTCAAAATGGACTTAATTTTTGGATTTGGAATATCGAAATTAGCCTATGTTGAATTTTTGGTATTTTTCTGAGAACTTCTAATTTTTTATGAATAGTGAAAAATACTTTAAAACAACTTTTTTAATCAAAATAATTTATTGTGATAAATTATACTATTTAGTGGTTTTAAGGTATAATTAGAATATATTTTTACCATTTTATCCAATGGTGGTCATTAGAATTAATTTAACATTGAAAATGGACATAAACAATTGCCAATCTTTTGATATAAATTGTTTCTTAAAAACACGCTATTTGTCGTAACAGCGGGAATTAATTATAAAATTAATTAATGCAACTTATATGTTTGGAATTTTGTAAAATAGACATCATTTTTGAATTCGGAATATCAATTATAGCTTAGGGTGAAATTTTGGCCTTGTTCTGAAAAACATCAATTTTTGATGAATAGTGAAACCACTAAGTGGTAGTTAAATAACTGATTTTTTCGTTTAAATGAAATATTACCACTTCTGTGATTTGATTTTCAAAAATACGACATACATGGTTGTCATTAAGAAGTAAAATGTGGTTCAATGAGATTAAAATAATTTTTTGGTGAATAGTAACTTTTAAGTTCTTAATCGCGATTAGAGGTAATTAGTGTAGTTTAAGGTACAAATAATATTTTAATAATATGAGATGAGCATGACACTTGTCCTACTCCTATTGGATGAGTCATGGGCGACCAAGACAACCCATGGGTCAACTTGGGGACCCCATGGAGCCACTATAGTTGGAAAATGACATTAATATATATTTATTTAATGTTAAAATTAAATTGACACAAACATGAGTTATTTTACTAAAACAGTTTTTAAGTGGGGTTACACAAGTCCAAATTTTGACTATAAATATTCATTAGAAAGCTAAAAGGATTTCCTACATCATAGTAGTTTTTTTATAATTTTTAGACATTAAATAAATTAAATTATATATGACATCATTATGATGCAGCGATGACCACATTATTTAACGATTTAAATAAAATGAGAAGATAATGAAAAATCCAAGGCTTACACTTGTCCAAAGCCTATTGGATGAGGCTATTTCGAAACCTTATCACCTTAGCCTTGAATTATATAAGTGTGGGACTTTTATAATCCGAAAAGCATTGTGAAATAATGTAACATTTCAATCTTTCCAAAAGTGCCCCTCCTCTCCACTTATAAAAGGCTCCCACCTCTCCCACCTCATTTACACTTTCAAGCCATTTGGATCCGCCAAACTCTGCCCAAATAATCTCCCAACTTCCCCCTCTTACTCCTATAAGCCTTACTTTGGGCAGAACTCTTCTCAAGGAAGCCTTTGGCTCAAATCAAAAAGAGTTACCCGATTTTGAGGCAATGTCTTCTCTAATGTTGTTTTGTTTTATTTTTCTTCTCCAACCCCATAACTCTTTTTATTAATTTCTTTTGTAACAACACCAGTATCCTCAATATACTAGGATGTTGTTATAAGAAGTATTCGAGCTACACTTACACACACCTACATCTAATGGTTAAAGAACATACGGTTTCTGTGGATGGCGAATTTCTGCCTCACGAAACGATGATTGTTCAACACTCATATAACACCTTCAAAGGTGGACATTAAGATGTCACTATTTTTATATATGATATAGAATATGTTTATGTTTTACTTATTCTTCTGTATTTCTCATTTATGGCATACTTTATGATTTTCATTATGGGTAAAACACGATAATTTCATTTTAGGAAGTGCGGACAACTGCCCCCTCAAAGTGATTTGAATCGTTAATGCCATATGTGGGATGTATAAAGGATGGATTAAATGGTATTATACACTATATTATACTGGAATTATATTATACATTTATATCATTATGATTTCATTCCATTAAATACGAAATAGAAATGAAAGTAGCGTTCATGCGTACGTACGACTTACCGTCTCCATGAACGGTGCATTTCATTTCTTACCTCTAAATGTTACGTAATATTATAAATGAATGTATATACTGGATATATATGATATATATGACATCTAAATCATGAATATAATTCTGGAGATAATGGATATTCTATCACATAAACAGCTTTTAATTATAAGAAGTTTATTGTTGACTCAAGTACCAAAGATCGACAAAATGACCGTTATTAACTTAAATAATTACATAATGTTCATAACATTGTAATAAGTGATATAAAAAGGATAATGAAATTAAAAATGGTTCTTAATAAGGTATATATTAACTCTAGTTTATTATTCAGGAGGTTAAAGAATGGTTGAGTCAAGTCAAACACGAGGTAAGGGAATTTCTTAACCCAACTTCCATTCTTTGGGTTAATCTCCTACTTTCAAATTATGTCATGATATTATTATGTACTATTTTGTATTTTTTACTTTCTTTATGTGTACCTATAGTGAATACACATAATATATCTATTTTATTTTAAAAATTATCTTTTTAAGGACTTCGTCTCAATCCCCTTTCATTGAGGCATATTTGGTTTTATACACAACTTTCTTTTATACGGTGTATAAACCCCTTTGACTTATACGTTTATTCAAAAGGAATCTTTTTATACGATGCGTTTTTCTAAACGACAAAAGGGAATGTTTTTCTTTCCGTACTTATGCAGCGACAACGACTTCTCCGCCGCCGTGACCATTATTTGAGTTTCGGCTTCCTCTACAAGCCATCATTTTTTAATGAAAAATAAATACAAAGTTTTAACTTTCTTTTATTTTGGTATTGAAAATAGTTTTGAAAGCATTTTTATTATATCAATGTGTTGTATTGATATCTTGTGATTGAAATGTGGAAATTTTATGTTTGATTTACGCATGTTTTATGTGATACGATTATGTTATGGTTTATGATATGTTTAAACCTATTCATATGAGGAATGCATTGGACTTAATAAGTGACGGGAGGAGCCCTCTATAGCTCCTCGATGCATCGGCAGGTCTCATGAGACAAACTAGTGTCTTGGCACGAGGCCTTGACAAAATCTTATTTGTGGTCTTGGCATGAGGCCTTGACTACGTGGTTATGATAGTCTGGCATTATGCATTCCATCATTATGAAAGTGGTTATTGATATTGCATGTGATTATTCGACCAGTAGAATATCCATGTGAAGAAGTGAATGGAATTATCTCATTTTACTTTTGCCATATTATGTTGATGTTCAAGTTTAAAAGGCTTTTGTTTTAGTTATACATTGCCTTAAATTTTTATGTTTATTTATGAAAGCTTCCACAATATTGTTATCCTTACTGAGTATCTGAGCTCACCCCTTTCAATGTTTTAATATTTTCCAGGATGTGAAGTAGTATTTTATGAATGACCTGCAGGGACAGTCAGAAGAGGATATGAGTGTGGACTATGAAGACTTTGTTATTAGTTTTTCACTTTATGATGTAATGTAAGACTTATGAATGTATCTAGTGTTTCCAAGGCTACTAAACTAATCGGTCTTTCGAGACATGATCTTTTATGATCATGCCAATGTTACGAAGTAATGGACCGGCTCTGGGTAGCTGGGGTCGGGGTGTTACAATATAAAATTATATTTAAAATAAAAATAAAAAATAATATAAATTTATGTATATATTTTTTAAAATAAAATTTAATTTAAATCAGTATATTAATTGTAAAATAGAAAAAAAACATTAAATTTTACAAAAACAACATCACTTAATTTTTCATCTTAAAAACATTTATTTATTTATACCATGATTTTAATATATCATATTTTCATTTATTATTTATCTAATTTTTTTAATACTTTATAGGGTGATGTTACTATTCTAACATCCAAATTACTATTAATAACTATCAGATTTTTATCCCAACATCCATGTTAATATTCCAAGGGTATATGATCATTAATTTCTATAAATACCTCTTGTTTCATTAATTATATATTAACATATATTTTCTATCAAGGATATATATACTTGAATATTTAAAATGAATATTACATTATTAAAATATTGTTTTTTATACAAATTTTTTCATGAGTGCAGTAATTCTAGTGGATCGAGCATATTTTAATTTTTTCATTCTTACTGCATTCTTTTCTATTTATTGTCCCACCGTAAAATTTGGTATTCTTATTGGTTTATTTTATAACAAATTTATTATTCTTAATTTATGATAATAATGTTTATATTGGGTTCTATATGCTATTCATGTGTTTTATGACACAATAAGGGAAATTCCATTGATAAAATTATCAGTTGTTGCACTTTGATATTACCAATTAAAAACATAATTAGAGAAATCCACATCTATTCAAGATTACAAACACCTAAAAGTCAATATACAATGTGTCTGATAATAAAATATTATCTCAATTTATTACTATATTTATGAATATCACCATTGAGATTCAAGTTTCTCATCATAGAGGGGAAGTTATATGAAAATTTTATTTTGACATATATTCTTGGACGTTGTCACGTTAATGTTATGTAGAAGAAAAATAAATATGTGATAAGTTATTAATTTAAAATCCATGAGTATATATTTACTATAATTTATTAAGTAGTAGGTTTTTTAAATCCAAATCCAAAAATAAATTCAACTAATCCTCTTCCATATGAGGATGGTAAGGCAAGGAATTTTTAGGTGCTTTTTCTTCAAGATATTATGTTATAGGTCATTAATTTTACATTTATAACATATATCAAGGTTCTAATAACGGATAATATGGAAGAGAATATATTAGCACAATTTCACTCCTCTCTAGAGGGAAGTAATGAAATCTTCCTGATGAGTAAATCTATCAAAGACGGATCGTTCTTTTCAATTAATGTAGTGTTTCTCCTCGCAAGGAGTTGGTTATAGAATTTTTATTCTCAATTCCTGGGGTTGGGAATTTATTTATTATCAATCATTTTATCTCGTATTGTATTCATTTAAAATGGAGGTAAATTCCATTAGTAGTTTCAGCATTCAACCATTCCTAAGAGTCAACATGGGAAAATAATCCAATTTTAGATACAACCTTAGTTTTTGTTTCCTATGGGGACATATCAACAATAGAATTGACCCTATACCATTGGTTACTTAAATTTTTTTTATTAAAGGACATCCCCATGATATTCCTCATCACTGGGGATATAGTGCATAGCATGAAAACATATGTGTCCATTAATAGTGTAATCAAGGAAAAAGAACAAGGCATGGTCAGATATATATTATAGAGTTTATAGTATTAGTAAAATGAGTAATCATTTATGTTAGCATCTATTTATCTTCTATATAATATTAAACTTTTTTTTAATTTAGAATATTTACACTCCTTTATTGAGGATTCCGTTGTTTGATCTCTAAAAATAAGGGTGGAGAGATAAAAAATAACCTTGGTGTGGATGGTTGGAGTTGGTTCTCTAGAACCAAATAAATTTATACATTTTATTACCGTAATCTTAATAAATATCTTATCACATAATGTTTAATTTACTTTATAACAATAAAGTGATAATTTTATTAGAGTATTTGTGTCATATAAAGTTCATAGAAATTTACAATTATAATGACAACCAAGAGATGTTAAGAAAATATTCTTAAACATGTATCCTATAGTCTATAAAAAATCTATATTTATGGGTGCACATATTATTTGACTATAAGGTATCAGAGGTTTATAATACATAGAGACTAAATATCATGATGTTTAAACAAGGTGATCCCAATGAAGTGAATTCCTTATGTCTGACCCGCCATTAGGAATTCCATATGATTTATGCTTCTTTAGATATTCCTATCCAATGAAGTGTGAATTTTCAGAGACCCAAAATTATCATACATAGATATCACATTATAATAGATTAATAATCATTTAATTTAAAAAAATACATACCATAAAATCATAATGGTTTATTTACATTGAAGATTAGGCACACAATCTTTTTGTTTAGTGAAAGATCTTAAACTTCTCCCACAATGATTTTCCCCATTTATACTCATAAAAATAAACCCTTCTTAAAAAATTTACTCAAAACCTGAGAAAGGAAACATAATAAATGGTGATCTTAGATGCTCAGAAGTGGTAAACATGAAAAATATGTAAATATAATGTGATACTAAGGGCACAAGAACATGCACATAACATATGAAAACCATATACAATATATCAAAAATCAAAATATTGTGTATAAGAAATGAATCATATTGTAATCAAAGAACATGATCCATTGGAAGAAAACAATATCATAACACATATACATTCGGCATAAATAAAATCTTATAACATTGTGATCATTTAGAAATAGATATAGGTTCACTCACTAAGTTAAAGAAATGAAATTAGGCCCTCTCATAAACATATGGAAATGGAAATAGGTCCACACATAACCTTATGGACATGAAATAGTAGTCCATGAATATCATATTTAATCTTTATTTTTAATCTTTACCCAATATATTGGATGGATATATAGTCCCCTCATGTCCATGGTTATAACATGACCACCATCATTAGTTATAATGTAACCACCATCACATAATAAAAATCATAAATACCCGTGAAACCAGATCATATAACATTCATCATATCATAAAATGTGATAGGAAATGGGTTTTATAAACATTTATTCTTTGAATAACATTTTTAAAATAAATATATTTCATAATAATTTAATCATTTCATCATAGTATAACATGTGAAAAAATAGGTGGATTTCATTATAATTTGACATTGATATAACCCATATAAGAGAAACGGGTTTCATAAATATCATGTCTTCATAAACATAAAACATTTATATAAAGAATAAGAATTGTATCCCTGGAATATATCACTTGTAAATCATAAGTTACATAAAATGAGGTTATATTTTATATAAATGGATTTTGTATGAATCATCACTCTGAATGTTTCTGGAGAAAAATATATTATCGTTAAAAATAAATTTTTTATATTTTAAAATTCATAAAATAAATTAAAAATAATTTTACTTGTGAAGAAACTATAAAGAATACATAGTAAGAATCAAGGAAAATAATGGTCAAATAATTGGGACATTTTCTTAATATCGTACACGTTAAAACAAATATTCTACTCACATTTTCAGTAAAATCCAAAATGAAATTATTTTTAAAATAAAATTAATATTCCTTGCAACAAATATATAAAGTAAAAAAAATTATAAAAAATCATTAATAAATCATTTATATAATGTTAAAAAAAATTGAAAACATTTTTATAAACATTGTGTTTGAATGGGAAAGGGATTTTGGACTAAAGAGAGAAATAAATAAATTTTTTATTCATAGAATTATTCTATGAAATTGTGTACAAAAAGAGAGAAAAATGAATGAAAAACATATATTATAATGATATAAAATTATTATAAAAAAATTCATGAGTTTAATGTGGGATGGATCACTATAATTTATCATAGGAATCACAAACATAAAAAATCTTGATAATCAGTGAGATCGTATAAGAAAGCCATTACCACATCAAAAAAATTGAATCATAAGCCCCATGAAATAATACCATTATTTTAAATATAATAAATCATGAAAATAAATACATTTAGGATATTAAATGTGAAAAGTGTAGTATATAATCCTCATAAAATTGAATTGGGGAATAACATAACATATGTCTCAATGTAGGAAAATTGCGACAAAAATAACTTACTACTTTATTAATCATTTGAATCGCAATAAACAATAATGAAAAAAATCAAATAAAACATTAAATATATAAAATTTTAAAATGGAATCACATACACCATAAAAGAAACTAGTGGTTAATTTTTATATATCTCCCATAAATAAAAGAGAGATAAGAAATTTCTTACAATAAGTATTGAATTCAATCATTCATGTAAGTAATGAATATATAATAATAATAATTTAATTTTACATTTATCACAGTATCAAAATTATATATATCGTAACAAAAAATAATTAAATATGGAAATTTTTTACCCATTTATTTATAATTTTTTATTTAAATGACATTTCATATAATAAACACTTTATTTTTTGTGGATGTTTTAATTTTTTTTATTCCTCTTAATTTGATCATAGTTACATTATATATATAACTATAACAATGATATAATTATAATATATATTAATTTATTATTTATTCATTTCAATCCATAACATTTAGAGATAAAAAATTATATACACCTTTCAAGGAGATAGTTGGTTGTATGTACGCATTAACAATGTTTCTATTTTATCGACAAATTAAATGAAAAAAACATTAATAAAATATGAGAATTACAAATCATATTTATATCATATATATCACATATATTCAAGTAATTTACCAAATATACCTTCCATGAAAATTGTTGGTGAAAAACGAATAGTACCACTTTGTGAGGCGGTAATCCACCATATAAACGAATAACGTTATCGTATCCCCAATGAAATGTAATGTAAGAGAAAATATGTTATATAATAAATTTATATGTATAATTACATTAAAAATATCATATATATTAATTCAATATATCCTTATAATAATCCAGTTTAAATAAAAATGAAAAACACACACATCGGTTCGTGAGGCGGTAGTCCGCATACACATAAGCATTGTTATAGTTTTCTAATGGGATTGGGTGTAAGTAGTAATATAGTGTATTATTATAATATGGGATTAATGATATAATAAAAATCAAATATAAATATTAAATTTATCATTCCATCCATCAATGAGAGGTGATGATGGAAAATTAATAACATTAGTTCGTGTGGAGGTAGTCTACCGTACACATGATCGATGATTTCATATCCCTTTTGAAGGAAGATGTGGAAGATTTAGGATATTACATTAACATAATAACACCTCATTATATTAATATAATGATGTTATTAAATCATCATTATTTAAAAAAAATTATGTAGGTGGAGGAAAAAACAAAACAAAACATACAGTTAGGGACGTAACCTCTTCTTTAGACAACTTCTTTTGGTTTATACCCAAATAATTACTATGTGGAAGTAATGAAAAAGCTAAGGCTTCTAGGATGATATTAGGGGGTATTTAGTGGATGTTGGTACGTATTATCTGAGAAAAATGTCTTTGAAGGTGTGAAGATGAGAGGATATAGAGTGGTCGTTTATTAATGAGGTGAGTGACACACTTATAATTTTTGAAAAAAAGTGTACCCATATTTCTCATATTAAATAGGCCCCAAAATAGTCATTTAATGAAAATATTAGAAAAAAGTTCGAAATATTTCCACAATAGGGTTTTTGAAAAGTATCTTGTTAATTTTACCTCTTATCCTTTTTAGTTTAACCCCATGTAAACTAATTTTAACCTTAATTATAGTAATTAATTTTTAAAAGTTTTATTATTTATTATGGTAAAAAATTATATTGAAATTATTAGATATTATAAATCATTCTGTTTCCAAATATGTAATACATATTTTGAAATTCTATTCAAAAAATTGATTTTTTATTTTAAAATTAATCTCACAAACATGAAGAAAAAGGAGTTTTGCAAAGAGAGAATTTTTAAAAGATTAAAAAGATTTTATATTAATATTCAATATGAAATTGATTAAAATTGATAAATTTTATTAAATGATATATAATTAAACTAATTTTCCTTTTATAACCACATAAATATAAATTGTATCTTATAAATTACTTGAATGAAATTGTAATTTTAATAAAAACCATTGTTTTTCAATATTCACTGAAAAATTTACTTCTTTAAAAAATTATCAAAATATTATTCCAATATAATTTTAAAATTATTATTTCAATAAATAATTTCATTTTTAAAAAATAAATTTTCTAAAAGTGGTAAAAATTAATTTTTAATATAAGATCACAAATTGTGAAAACCTTATTTTTAGAAAAATAATGTTTTTCTATGTAAAATTGGATTTATTTAATCCCATTCCTAGAAAACACACAAAATTAATAATAAATACAATATTTAATAATTAATATTTAACATATATATGTAATTAATATCATTCACCAAAAGTTATTTTATTAATTTATTTAAGTAATACAAATTTTTTCACTTAATAATAGTTATTTAGAAAATGATTTCTTTTAATTTGAAGTAGTTTTTATTTTCTTATCTAACTATTTAGTTAGAAAATAAATCATTACATTTACATGTGTAATCCATATATTATCATAATTTATTTAATCTTATTCATACTATCCATTTCAATGGTTAGGTGATAACTAACACATTAAATAATAATATTTTTAGAGTATGTCATTTTCTTGAGACTCAGTGTTGCGTGTAACAATAGATACACATAATGTTGTGTGAGATGTAATCTAAACTCCTGTTTTCATGAAAAAAATATAAAAGGATTGAATTTATTTTAAAAAAATATTTCACAAAATCTTGGGGTGTTACATTATACACCCTTTAATAAATTACAACCTCATAATTTGAACTTGAGTTCTGTAAACAAGAGGTTTAACATTTAAAATTCCTTTTCGGAAAACCCATATCGTAAAAAGGGTTAAAATATTTATATCTAAAATATAAAAAGGGATGTGTGGAGGTCATCTTGAATAAATCATATTAGGTTTCCAAAGAGGATAAAATAGGTGGGAGGAGAAAATAGGGATATAAGAGAGAAATATAATACCCAAATACTGATGGAGAGTGATAGAGAACATGATTATGAGAAATTTAAGGAGAAAAAATCCATAAATCCATGGTTGTTTAAAAGAACCTTCATTTATCATAAATTAAGGTAAATTTTTAACAGTTTACTGGAAGATTATGTTCCTAATGTTTGTGGATTTTCATGAGAAGCTACAATTACATGATTTAATTTCATTTCAAAGGAACATCATCATTTTGTTATTCTCCAATAAATTTCTACTTCATCTCATTACTCTAAGAGATTAATATTTAATTATTAAAGAACTAATGGATAAAAAGATCCATTAAATAATGATAAATCAATCTTTCTATATATAGATATTACAAAAAAATAGTTAGCACACGTTATCTAATAACATCCAAACATATAATTAATCCATTTCATTAATAGTTAATATAAGGATCCTCCACAACTGACCAAAATTGAAATCCAATTTTTTTAAATGAAGGTTACTAAATTTCCAAAATCAACTTATCATTTATTCCGAAACGATTTGAATTATCTGTTGATGTCACACACCAAATATGTGTATACATTGGTCATATATTTTCTTAAAATATGATAATAATAATAATTACCGTAAATCCTTGATGATGAAATACATACTAACTCATTCATTGAATAAAAAAATTTACATTATTGAATATATTCCAGGAATCCAATAATTTTGTAAACTCCATCAATGAAAAAAAACCACTTTGTCCACAAATCATTAATCAGTTCCATGGCCTTCAATACTATCCAATTTAACTTATTCATATTTCCCAATCTCATTATCCCAAAATCATTATCTTAACAACAAGAAAATATTATGGGTTCTCTTAAATCAATATTATATGTTTAATTAAAATATCATATTTTAATTAACATACATTTTTAGGTTTTTAGTACCTTTCTCAATATTCTTGAAAATCCACAATGGAAAAAAATACTTATGTATTCCATGATTCGTACAACATAATTGTTGAATTCCCATACACAAACACATCAATCATTCCACTACACTCTTAAAAAATTAACTAGGATTAATCCTATTATTCATTAAAACCTTTTCCCAACAATATTAAATTTTAATAATGTATTAATATTGATCGACCTCTATTTAATCATGATTCAAGTATTTAACATAAAAAACTGTTAAAATAACCCATTTATTTCATATATAATTCTTGGTGTCTTCGTTATCAATAGTATAACCATTACTCACACCACCTTTTTGATTCTATAAACATAATTCCCCCTAGGACATTGATTTTCATAATTCTCATACATTCCATATTTAAAAAATTCCAAGGGAGATGAATATCATATACACTGCATTAACAAAAATTTTCATTTCCCCTTATTCATTTCATTCTTTATTTTCTTCTTCACCAAACATAGAACACATTATAATTATTTTGATTCACTATCTTAGGTTCTTATTCCCAAATTCATGACATTAAGGAAACAAAATTATCTTTCCTTTAATAGCCTCCACCACCTGAACTCTAAAAAAACTTTTCCTTATTTTCATTGGGTATTTCAAGAATTTGATTGGGTGTGATTTTTTTAATAAAATATCATTATAATTGATTAAGAATAATCAAAATATCCTTCACTCCATTCATGATCCCATTTGGTTTCTCATCAACAAATTATATACCGCATTCAATGATAATCACATTTCTTCTAGTTCCGAACATTGACTAAAATTAAATAGAATAACATGAGTAGAAATATTAATAGTGGGAAAAGAAATAATCATAAAAAATAAATTATAGGTTTTATAAATCATGTAAAATTATTTTTAATATATGACACCTTATGAGTAACCAAAGTAAATTCATGTTTATTATTTAAATACATTATGATGGATGACTGACGGAAAATTAGTTTTTTTATTAACATAAACCACTTTTTAAGTGCTAAGGGGGAACACAACATTAAATCAAAGACTTAATACAATCATCCCTCTATGTTATATTGTCCAAGGAAAAAAGAACACATTCTAGACTACAAAGAAGATCCCCTACCCACCATCGAAAATAATCAGACCAGCTTCCACCACCTCACCCCTGCTCAGCTAGCTGTCCCTTGGATGAAAGAATGGGCTTGGTACAGATGGATATTCCATACCCTCTCAAACATCCAAATCCAGATAGAGATGAACATGTGAAAAATCGAAGCTCTGAACCTCATTTGGAGTAGCCACTTAAAGAAGAATGGGTTGTAAGACCCTCAATCCACAAACCAAATGGATACAAAGCGTAAACCATCATAAAAATTACCAAAATTTATCACACAAGCCATTTTACCCTTAAAGGTAGACATCCCTGATAGATCTTCCACACTCCACGTGATTCCCACCACCACCGTAGCCTCATATGAAACTGCAAGATGATCCAAGGAATGTAGAGCTGAGCCATCGACACCTAGGATTGGGTGGCCCAACACCACCCCAAGAGAATTTTTACATTGAGGGAATATGGGATTTTCTAAATCAGAAACACCTCTCTAGGAATAGATCCACCCAAAACAAAACCAAAGACGCGCCCACACCGGAGTCTGAGATGTCCAAGACACATGAAGCAAGAGGACCAAAAAGGAGGGATAGATCCAAACTAGTGACGTCAATGCAACATAAAAACTAATCAGAAGAAACCACAAAATCCCCCATAACTGATCCATAAAAATGAAAATCGAAACACATAGAATAAAACCTTAGAGATGCTTTAGAATCTATAAAAACTAAAACTGGAAAAAACAAACCTACCCCCTATAAGATCACCAGATCTAATTCCACGCCACACCCGAAATGAAAACGGAAGCCATTCCAAATCCATATCCAGGTCACTCCTATATCGGGTCAAGATCTAGAAGAATCCAGAGACAATGCTAAGCCTTCCTAGAGATGAAATCGGGATCCATGCTGGAGCCATGGTCGAGCCATGTCGAGTCGAGGCTGAGCCACACCAAGGTGAGAAACAGACACCGATATGCCATGCCAGAGGAAGGGAGGAGGTGACTCCACTAAAGAAACCCTAGATCCACCCTAGAGAAGGACCCCACCACTCATAGGAACCCTTATTGTTGACAAGGTTTAGGAATGATGATGGTTCATAAAGAGTTTGGGAATTTCCAAATCGTATACCCCAAGAGTGTCAAACCTGGTGTGTAGAAAATGCCTATTTTCATGTACCATGTCACGATATATTCTATATCAATGTGACTTTTAGAGTTATTACCCCAATTTAACTCTATTTCAAATCCACAGCCACTTATAGTATCTAGAAAAGTGTGTAATTACATAGAAAACTTCACTATCTTCTTTAGAAAAATTCCAATAAAATTTCTTGTATGTTGACACATCCATAGACCTATCCTTAGATATTTCCCAAGATGTATCCTTATAAATATCCATAGTCATCCCCCTAAGGTTTTATTATCCATGTTTCTAATTGTTGAGAAATTATTTTCCCTTGATACCAACTATAGAGACCCAAAATTCCTATACATAAATATCACATCATAATAGTTTAATATTCATTACATTTCTGACATATATTCTTGAAGACCATAACGGTTTAGTACCTTTGGAGTATATGTTGACATTATTCTTATTTAGTGAAATATCTTCAACATACCCTATAATGATCTTCCCCTTTTATACTATTCAAAAAAAATACCCTACTTAAAATTATTCTCCATATTTAGGGAAAGGGCATATAAGAAAGCATGATCTTAGATTCTTTTTAAGGGAAGAAATGGAAAATATGTAATCATAACAAAAAATAAGGGTACGATAACAATAAAATAACATATTAAAACATACACATCATACAAAATATCCAAATTATCTGTCATGTAATACAGATAGGATGATCTTATGACAATAATCATAATGGAATAAAAATACATGATCTATAAGTAGATAACAATAGAATAAGAAATAGATTTGTGGCATGAACATAAGATTACAACATCGTGAACATATATAAATTGAAAAATGTTCACTCATTATGTTAAGTACATGAAATTTGTCCCCCGTATAAACTTATGAATAGGAAACTAGGTCTATGCGTAACCGAATGGACATGGAATCTAGGTATATGAATAACAATGTGTACATGTAATTAGGTTCATGCATAATATTATGAATATGTAATCAGGTTCAAGAATATCATATTTACTTATTATTTATCCATCTTTACCTAATTCATTGGTGGGAGATATACGCCCCACCCTTCCTTGGTTATAACATGACCACCATCCTTGGTTATAACATAACCACTATCACATAATAAAAATCATATATACATATGAAAAAGATCATAAGAATTTCATCATATCAGATCCCATGAAAATAAATGGGTTTCATAAACATTGGTTCATTTATTTAACTATAATAAAGAAACATGTTTTGTAATCATTTAATCATTTCATCATAGCATAACTTGTGGAAAAAGAAGTGGTTTTCATTTACATTTTATCATAGTATAACCTATCGAAGAGAAATGGGTTTCATAAACATAGTTTTATCACAAAGATAAAAAATTCAGAGAAATTATAAGAGTGGTATCCTTGGATAATATCCTCAATAAATCATAAAAACATTAATTGATACCATCTTTCATGGAAATTGATTTTTTTAAAAAAATCAATTGGATCACTTTTTGATAAAAAGATACTTCATAAAAAATTAACTTATTAAAATTAGAAATTCATAAAATATTTTGAAGAATAATTTATTAGTAAAGAAACTTGAAAAATTATAAATTAATCATTAAAGAAAATAATGTCCATGACATCAAGAAATTCTATTCATGTTGTACACAATAAAAGAGATATTCCTTTTACATTTTCTGTAAACAAAAATTGAGAATTGTATGGAAAATGAAATAAAGATTAATTTTATAAAATTTTTTAAAGAGTGAAACATAGATAAACATATCATTATTAAATAATTTATATAATTTAAAAAAATTGATATCATTTTATGAAAAATGGTTTTAGAAGAAATGGTGGTTTTCGACCGAAGGTAGAAATAGAGTTGTTTTTTCTTAAAAATATAATTTTCACCAATTGAGTAAATAATGATTATAAAATGGTGAGAAAACATCTATTCACATGTCATAACTATAGAAGAACATAATTACTGAGGTTCTTAAGGTGGGATAATTATATTTCATCATTTTAAGATAAAAAATTAACAATCTCAATAATTGATGAGACTCTTTTACAAAACCATTACCACATTGGTAAAATTGAATCATAAGACCAATGAATGAATAATATTAAATTAAACATAAAATATCATGAGAAAAAAAAACTATATTATTTTTAAAATTGTTTTTTATACACATTATTAAAGTAATTAGGTGTATATAATAACATATGTATCAAACATGGAAAATTGAGAGAAAAATTATTTACCTGTTTTCAAATCGTTTAAATCATAAATCCATATAAAAAATAAAATAAAAAGAAACTTCAAATATCATTAAAATAATTATATTAATGTTATAAAATGTCAATGGTTCAGTATATACACCACATAAAGGATATGAGTGGTGAATTTTTATATGTCTCCCAAAAATAAAAGAGAGAGTAGAAATCTTTTACCTTATGTCTCGACTTCTTTTGTACACATTCTAACCTCCTATGTAAAAATTATATTTTTATTAAGATTTCATAAAGAAATATACAAATATATATCATACCATGTATGATATAATTATGACTTTTTATTACTCATTTATTAAGAATTCCTTGTTAAAATCACATTTCAGGTAATAATCACGTTGTCTTTCATGTATGTTATGTTTCTTTTTTGTTTTGGGTACTTTTGCATTTATAACAACTGAATATTTTTTATAATGATAAAAATTATATAAATAAAATATATATTATGTATCTATTTATTTATAGTAATTCATAAAAGTTAGATAATCTAAATTAGGTACACCATTCATGGAGACGGTAGGTCGTACGTATGCATGAACGCTTTTTCCATTTTCTTGAAGGATGAAATAAAAAAAGGTAAATAATATATTACTATTAAAAAATAATTTTATGTTTTATATATCACATATATTCATTAAAATTAACCTAATTAACTTCCATGAAATTTTTTAGTGAAAATTTCACAATGTCGCTTCATTTCACGACCCGACCTCGGGGCCCGTGCCGTGACTACCCCAAGCCCGCCTTCCATAGGCCAGGGGCTGGCGACTAGCACCAATGGCGTAAATCCCGATAACTGGGAAGGCATTGCCATTACAAAAGCAAACAAACACCACAGAGTAAGCAAGCGGAAAAGTAAACACAAGCGAAGAAAAGAAAAAGGGCCGGAAATACAAGCCCAACTGTAAAGTACAACTCGAAAGGGAAAAACAGCAGCTGGAAGAACGAAGCGGCTCCTGGGTCGTCCTCCTCGATTCCTACCTGAAGGGTAGGTACAGATGGCTCAGCTCCTGGATCGTCCACCACGGGTCCTACCTGAAGGGTAGGTACAGATAGCTCCTCTACTCCTCGGGTCCTGTTGTCTACTCCGGGTACGTCCGCCCAGTGGTCCTCCTCCGGGTACCGACCTGCTCCGCAAGCCTCAACTGCGATCTGCGCTGTCCGTCGTCTGCAACCAACACAACGAAGTGCGGGCATAGCCCGTGCAGGGGTGAGTATAAGCTACTCAGTAGGGACCCCGAGACCCTTAAGGTCTCACTAAATCCAACAGGGATATCCACAAAGCAAAGACAGCAATCTCGAAGTAACATCAGACTCTACTTAGGTATATGCCCATACATATACCTAAGTCATCAAGTAGCCCATCCAATCACAAGGATACACAAAAATCATGAAATCAATGGATAACCATCACCCAGGTACATGCCCATACATATACCTAAGTTATCAAGCGACCCATCTCAATCATGAGGAAACGCAAAGATTCATTGACTCAGCTCAACCAGGATTTTTCATTATCGAAACCGTAGCTACTGAAGAGCTCCGTCTCTAGAGTGTACAGTGGTCCTGTCACGACTCCGAGGTACTGCTCACTAACCTAAGACTGCTGAGGTACTCCTCCTGTCGAGTACTGCGGGTTTGCGGCCAACTACCGGGCGCTCCGTCCGCTGAGGGTCTGTCGCCAAATACCGGGCGCTCACCCAAATAGCCTACTGAGGTACTCCTCCTGTCGAGTACCGCGGGTTTGCTGCCAACTACCGGGCGCTCCGTCCGCCGTGGGTCTGTCGCCAAATACCGGGCGCTCCGTCCACTGGGCTAGTCGACTCACTCCAAGTCGAGTCGGTCAAGCAGTCGTCAGGTCTCAGCCGGCTACACGGTCTCCGTACTCTGCACGCTCGTCTCCGGGAGGGTCCGCTCCATGAGCTACTGGTCGATACTCCAAGTATCTCAAAGTCCAACGAAGAAGTGCCACATACGTCCACTTCGTCAAAGGAGTCTCAACGCAACAGACGGCGCGTCAATCGGACGCCCGGTCTGTGAGTTATCAGCCTTTTCGTCCCAGGGGCCCGGTTGGTTTCGTGAGCAAAACCAATCCCGGCCGTATCTCAACGGTACCCCGAACTCCCATAGGGTATACTCATAGGGACCGTTACTAAACGTAAACACCAACGCCGCTGACGGTTCGTCGAACGGACGTCCTGTCTGAAAGATATCATCTTTTCCGTTCCAGGGGCCCGGTTGGATTTCGGGTGCGATCCAACCCGGCCACTACTATCTGTATCCAAAACTCGGGCGAAGGATGTCAAAAGTTCCGTATCGTAAACAGGAACTCAACGCAACAGACGGTGCGTCGATCGGACGCCCGGTCTGAGAGTTATTGGCATTCTCGTCCCCGGGGCCCGGTTGGTTTTTAAGGCAAAACCAACCCGACCGTACTCCACTTGCGTCCAAATCTCGGGCGGAGTATGCCAAAAGATCCGTCTCACTAAGAGGAACACAACGCGGCTGACGACACGTCAATCGGACGTCCGTAGCTCAAGATATGTGAATTTGACCGAAATGGTCCGAAAACGGGGGGGTCCGGGTCCGGGCCGACCCGGCCCGACCCGACCCCCCCTGGGTCGGCCCGAACCGGGTCCGACCCGGTTGTCCCGGCCCCGCCCGGCCAGGGCCGGTCCGGCTCGGCTCGGCCGAGCGGCCTGACAGCCCCGCGGCACCCGCGGGGTGTCGCGCTGGACACCCGCGGGGTGCCGCCTGACAACCCCGCGGCACCCGCGGGGTGTCGCGCTGGACACCCGCGGGTGTCGCGCTGGACACCCGCGGGGTGTCGCCTGACAACCCCGCGGCACCCGCGGGGTGTCGCGCTGGACACCCGCGGGGTGTCGCCAGACAGCCCCGCGGCACCCGCGGGGTGCCACCCTGGACACCCGCGGGGTGCCGCCGCCTCCGGCCGCCGGCGCCGCCGCGCCGGCGACCCGCGCCGCCGCCGGCTTCCGCGGGCCACCGGAGACGCTCCGGTGGTCCGATTTGCTTCCCGTCTGCGCCTACGGTCATCCCGGGACCCGACCTTCACTGCGGAGGCCTCAAAATTAACTTGCGGCCTCGTTTGTCGTCGCCCGTCAATCTGCGCTCAAGAACAAAATAAAATTAATTTAATCTGCGGCCTCTTTGGTGCGGCGCGACGACGTCGCGTGCTTGATCGACTTTCTCGGCGTGGCGCGAAGGCGTCTCGATCTTGTTTGATTTCGTTCCACAGCGCGGCGCGACGGCGCCGCTCAATAGTTGCCGTACGATTCCCGCGTGGTGCGACGGCACCAAGCCATCTCGCTCCATCCGCAAGAAACAACAAGAATAAAGGAGGGGGGGTTCGGCCGTGTTTGTGCGGCCCGACCCCCCTCGCATTAGATTGATAACAATCGGCCTTTCTAGAACGAAAATCCATCACAATCTTTTTAAAATAAATAAAAAGATTCGGAAACAAGGGCCGACAAAGAAAAAGAACCTTCAAGATCGAAGGAAAGATCAACAACTTTAAAAAGGTTTAAAACCCCTACCTCAAGCGTTGTCGCTCGTGAGTTCGTCGCGGAAGAGGACGATCGTCGCGGAAGAAACGTCGCCGGAGAAACGTCGTTGATTCCGTTGTCGTCGAGGTGCATCCGAAGGGAGAACGTCGCTTGGAAAGGAACGATCGTCGCGGAAGAAACGTCGCGGAAGAAGCGTCGTTGATTTCCGCGGTTTCGGCGTTCTTCGCCGGAAGCCGGCGTTCTTCGCGTTCTTCGCCGAAGAAGAACGCTCTCCTCCAAATTCTCCCCACGCCACAAGCTTCCACCCAAAATAAAATAAGAGTAATCTTATTTTATTAACGCACAAGCAACGATTAAAAAAAAAAGAAAAAAAGAAACGAACAATTAATTCCAAGAATTAATTTACCAAAGAAACCGCCCAATTAATTGGACGAAAGAAACAGCCCAATTAAATGGTCTGTTAAGAATTTAGAAAACGCGTCGGTTGACTTTCAGTTTCTTTGACGGGTTTTCGCGGGTGCGTTACTTAGCGGAAAGAAACGGCGGGGTTCGTGCGGGCCCCACCTCACAAATATCCTACCAAGGGGTAGGATATTTCTGGATAGCATCCTATCCAGTTCAACTCAGTTCAAGCCGCCTTTAAGTGGCTTCAAGTGGCTTCCAAGTGGCTTAAGCGAAATAAAATAAAGTTGTCGCAAAATTATTTTATTTCTTAACTTTAAGCCTGAAAATTAAAAACCACATCCGAGCAAACGCAACTCCGGAAGAGGCGTTTCTAAGCGAATACCGGCGCTGCGATTTCATCGGTGCCCTCAGAATTTGATTCCGGGCACCGGTTAAAAAGTTAGAAAAACCCGCTCGTCCGTTCACTGAACGTACCCGAGCCAAACTTCGGAAAATGATTCCGGGCACACCGGGCCTCGGAATCAGGTGCCGTCAGAAACTGCGTTCTTGTAAAATTCCAAAGAAAATTAAGAAAAAAATTTCCTTGAAATTTACGGGTCTTTACATTACTCCCACCACAGGGCTTTACGTCCCCGTAAAGCTTCACCACAAACTTAGGGAAACAAAGCGGTACTGAGCACGCATCTGAGCCTTCCGCTCCCATGTGCTCACCTGGAGGTTCCCGCGCTGCCAAAGAAAGTGCACAAGAGGAATCGACCATCCTCCTAGGATCCGCTCCTGTCGATCCTCGATCCCCATAGGAACCTCTGTATAAGACACTCATCGCCATCGTCTATCTCCTCATGGTCGATGATACGCGAGGGGGTTGAGCACGTATCTCCTCAGTTGGGATACGTGGAAAACGTCGTGCACCTAGTGCAACTGAAGTGGATGGGCCAAGCGGTAAACCACCTCGCCTACCCAGCTGAGGACCTAGAAAGGTCTGTTGAACCTCGGAGATAACTTGCCTCCCAGGCCACATCTCCGTAAACCTCGTCGAGGTGAGACCCGTAAGAAGACGTGGTCGTCATCCCCGAACTCCAGAGGTCCCCATTTCTGTTAGAACTGAAACTCAAAACGACTGCTGCTATGAGGGTAAGGTTGACCGACTCAAGAATGATTGGTCGCACCCTCCTGTGCAAGAGTTACCCTGCACTGCCTGGGGTTTCCTTTTTACGCCGACCAAGGAAAACCCACCCCAACGTTTGCCTAATACCGTCAATTTGAGTGTGAACAGTTATTGCCCATTCCATACTCAAACTAACGTCGTAAGGCCTCGACGCTGCCACCAAGAGATTCCAACCAGAACCCTCGCCTCGAAGGTCTGACCACACCGCCGGCGTAAGTGTGATTATCGAGTCTCCTCCCAAGGTATCTCCAGACGTGAGGGTCAAGTCCACGGCTTACCGGAAACTCTAGGTCTGGAACAAGATTTGTGGAAGCGAGGAATGATTCATACCGACGTCTGTTACTACAGCAGCTAGTAGTGGACATAGACTGTCCCTTGAATCATTTCTAGAGCCATTGGGTCACACTCCTTGACCGCATGCAGCTGCACTCTTCCTCCGCCATTCAGCTCCCTGAGCCTGGCGGGAATAACCAAGGCGGGTGGTTGTAGCATGCTAGGATGTACACCACCTCATGCTGCTCACCTAGCAGTGCCTCCACGTCTGCTGCTTTGTAGACTCATCTCTCCTTTAAGCTTCCTGTTCTTGAAACATTTAACACGCCCGAGTCTCTAAGACTGGCACTGGTTTCCTGTTTCTTACTGCACTGTGCAGTCTTCATCCGCTCCTGGATGACTGCACCTCCTTTGCATATGATCTGGAAGAGCTGCTAAAATTTCTCCTTTGCCGAAAAGAGAAACCTGGTCTCATCCCCTCTCTAGATGAACCACGCCCATTGCCTAATACAGTCAATCCTGGCATGAAGGATGCATTCATGCCATGGATGACGTCGTAAGGCCTCGACGTAACTACTAAGAGATCCAACTGTCACTCTCGCCTCCAAGGGTCGAGTCACACTGTCGGCATCAGTGTGAGGTCACTGGGTCTCCTCCAGTTGAAATCTCGAAAGTGAGGGTCAAGTCAACAGTTTAACCGGGACCACTCACTAACATCACAAAAGAGGACAGGAAGGCAAACATCACAAGATAAGTGTCTTTATTTTATTGCAGCTCATGGTACAAAGACACAAAAACAACATCAACATGGAACTAGAAGTACAAGAGACGTATCCACTAGCTCCGCTCCTGCCCACCTGCTCCAGGATCTCTACTGCCTTGTCCACTGCTCAACTGTTGCTCAAACATTCGTCGCTGCCTCTGCCTCGGTGGCTCCTCAAAAGCCTATGGATCAACTGTACGAGGTGTCGGACAGTCACGTGCCAGGTGACCCTTTCCGCGGCATGAGTAACACAACCTGCTCCTTGCACGGCTGGCTCTGTTCCCTCTCCGGGTGCCCCGCACCACCAGTCCTAAAACCGGAGATCGCCCAACTGCTTGTCTGGTCCTCCTAGACCTCTCCATCATCTGTCTACTGCCCACAGATGACTCGGCTTCTGATCGAGAAACACGCGGCAAAGGCAGCAGCTCCCGAACACCCTCGGGGTGTAGAGCTACTGGCACAAACTCCACCCTGAAGAAGGTCTCGAAGTCTTCCCATGTGAAAGCCATCCCATCGCAAAACTGGAACAAGTGGCTCCACCACCTGCCTGCTGCTGCCTGAAGAAGGCTGGCAGCAAAGGTCACCATGAAGTCTGATGGCGTCCCCACTAGCCTGAAGACTCCCTCCACAGCCTCCAGCCAATCCTCAGCCGCCTGCGGGTCCGTCTCTCCCCCGAACCTGGGTGGCCTCTGGCGCTGGAACTCATGCAGTGCGCGCAAGTAGCGGGCATCGCCTACTGCTGGGGCTGGTGGCATCGGTGGCCCAACGTATGGTAGTATCGCTGGTGCCTCCGCTGGTGCCTCAACTACAAGAGGGCCCTGTACCGAAGCCTCGTCGCTCGACAGACTATCAGTACGCACATCCCTCCGGGCTCTAGCTGGTCGTCCGAGAAAAGGCATCCTGAAAGGAACAACGTAACACGGTCAAACGATTATACCTGGTGAGCTGACCTGGTTTGAGCTGTTTTAAGGGGGGAAACCTTTTAAAACACACACGCAATCAGTGTTTTCGTGCACAAAGTCGGAAATCAGTTTCCAGGGTCCTGGTGTATGGATACGTCGGCCGCCCGCACCAACACTGGACTCCCTGAACTGAAAACCACACTCGGTACCCTTAACACTATTGCTTCATAGAAAGAAAGATCAGAGTCTACGGTAGAACCGACCACCTCTGATACCAATCTTTCAGGACCCGACCTCGGGGCCCGTGCCGTGACTACCCCAAGCCCGCCTTCCATAGGCCAGGGGCTGGCGACTAGCACCAATGGCGTAAATCCCGATAACTGGGAAGGCATTGCCATTACAAAAGCAAACAAACACCACAGAGTAAGCAAGCGGAAAAGTAAACACAAGCGAAGAAAAGAAAAAGGGCCGGAAATACAAGCCCAACTGTAAAGTACAACTCGAAAGGGAAAAACAGCAGCTGGAAGAACGAAGCGGCTCCTGGGTCGTCCTCCTCGATTCCTACCTGAAGGGTAGGTACAGATGGCTCAGCTCCTGGATCGTCCACCACGGGTCCTACCTGAAGGGTAGGTACAGATAGCTCCTCTACTCCTCGGGTCCTGTTGTCTACTCCGGGTACGTCCGCCCAGTGGTCCTCCTCCGGGTACCGACCTGCTCCGCAAGCCTCAACTGCGATCTGCGCTGTCCGTCGTCTGCAACCAACACAACGAAGTGCGGGCATAGCCCGTGCAGGGGTGAGTATAAGCTACTCAGTAGGGACCCCGAGACCCTTAAGGTCTCACTAAATCCAACAGGGATATCCACAAAGCAAAGACAGCAATCTCGAAGTAACATCAGACTCTACTTAGGTATATGCCCATACATATACCTAAGTCATCAAGTAGCCCATCCAATCACAAGGATACACAAAAATCATGAAATCAATGGATAACCATCACCCAGGTACATGCCCATACATATACCTAAGTTATCAAGCGACCCATCTCAATCATGAGGAAACGCAAAGATTCATTGACTCAGCTCAACCAGGATTTTTCATTATCGAAACCGTAGCTACTGAAGAGCTCCGTCTCTAGAGTGTACAGTGGTCCTGTCACGACTCCGAGGTACTGCTCACTAACCTAAGACTGCTGAGGTACTCCTCCTGTCGAGTACTGCGGGTTTGCGGCCAACTACCGGGCGCTCCGTCCGCTGAGGGTCTGTCGCCAAATACCGGGCGCTCACCCAAATAGCCTACTGAGGTACTCCTCCTGTCGAGTACCGCGGGTTTGCTGCCAACTACCGGGCGCTCCGTCCGCCGTGGGTCTGTCGCCAAATACCGGGCGCTCCGTCCACTGGGCTAGTCGACTCACTCCAAGTCGAGTCGGTCAAGCAGTCGTCAGGTCTCAGCCGGCTACACGGTCTCCGTACTCTGCACGCTCGTCTCCGGGAGGGTCCGCTCCATGAGCTACTGGTCGATACTCCAAGTATCTCAAAGTCCAACGAAGAAGTGCCACATACGTCCACTTCGTCAAAGGAGTCTCAACGCAACAGACGGCGCGTCAATCGGACGCCCGGTCTGTGAGTTATCAGCCTTTTCGTCCCAGGGGCCCGGTTGGTTTCGTGAGCAAAACCAATCCCGGCCGTATCTCAACGGTACCCCGAACTCCCATAGGGTATACTCATAGGGACCGTTACTAAACGTAAACACCAACGCCGCTGACGGTTCGTCGAACGGACGTCCTGTCTGAAAGATATCATCTTTTCCGTTCCAGGGGCCCGGTTGGATTTCGGGTGCGATCCAACCCGGCCACTACTATCTGTATCCAAAACTCGGGCGAAGGATGTCAAAAGTTCCGTATCGTAAACAGGAACTCAACGCAACAGACGGTGCGTCGATCGGACGCCCGGTCTGAGAGTTATTGGCATTCTCGTCCCCGGGGCCCGGTTGGTTTTTAAGGCAAAACCAACCCGACCGTACTCCACTTGCGTCCAAATCTCGGGCGGAGTATGCCAAAAGATCCGTCTCACTAAGAGGAACACAACGCGGCTGACGACACGTCAATCGGACGTCCGTAGCTCAAGATATGTGAATTTGACCGAAATGGTCCGAAAACGGGGGGGTCCGGGTCCGGGCCGACCCGGCCCGACCCGACCCCCCCTGGGTCGGCCCGAACCGGGTCCGACCCGGTTGTCCCGGCCCCGCCCGGCCAGGGCCGGTCCGGCTCGGCTCGGCCGAGCGGCCTGACAGCCCCGCGGCACCCGCGGGGTGTCGCGCTGGACACCCGCGGGGTGCCGCCTGACAACCCCGCGGCACCCGCGGGGTGTCGCGCTGGACACCCGCGGGTGTCGCGCTGGACACCCGCGGGGTGTCGCCTGACAACCCCGCGGCACCCGCGGGGTGTCGCGCTGGACACCCGCGGGGTGTCGCCAGACAGCCCCGCGGCACCCGCGGGGTGCCACCCTGGACACCCGCGGGGTGCCGCCGCCTCCGGCCGCCGGCGCCGCCGCGCCGGCGACCCGCGCCGCCGCCGGCTTCCGCGGGCCACCGGAGACGCTCCGGTGGTCCGATTTGCTTCCCGTCTGCGCCTACGGTCATCCCGGGACCCGACCTTCACTGCGGAGGCCTCAAAATTAACTTGCGGCCTCGTTTGTCGTCGCCCGTCAATCTGCGCTCAAGAACAAAATAAAATTAATTTAATCTGCGGCCTCTTTGGTGCGGCGCGACGACGTCGCGTGCTTGATCGACTTTCTCGGCGTGGCGCGAAGGCGTCTCGATCTTGTTTGATTTCGTTCCACAGCGCGGCGCGACGGCGCCGCTCAATAGTTGCCGTACGATTCCCGCGTGGTGCGACGGCACCAAGCCATCTCGCTCCATCCGCAAGAAACAACAAGAATAAAGGAGGGGGGGTTCGGCCGTGTTTGTGCGGCCCGACCCCCCTCGCATTAGATTGATAACAATCGGCCTTTCTAGAACGAAAATCCATCACAATCTTTTTAAAATAAATAAAAAGATTCGGAAACAAGGGCCGACAAAGAAAAAGAACCTTCAAGATCGAAGGAAAGATCAACAACTTTAAAAAGGTTTAAAACCCCTACCTCAAGCGTTGTCGCTCGTGAGTTCGTCGCGGAAGAGGACGATCGTCGCGGAAGAAACGTCGCCGGAGAAACGTCGTTGATTCCGTTGTCGTCGAGGTGCATCCGAAGGGAGAACGTCGCTTGGAAAGGAACGATCGTCGCGGAAGAAACGTCGCGGAAGAAGCGTCGTTGATTTCCGCGGTTTCGGCGTTCTTCGCCGGAAGCCGGCGTTCTTCGCGTTCTTCGCCGAAGAAGAACGCTCTCCTCCAAATTCTCCCCACGCCACAAGCTTCCACCCAAAATAAAATAAGAGTAATCTTATTTTATTAACGCACAAGCAACGATTAAAAAAAAAAGAAAAAAAGAAACGAACAATTAATTCCAAGAATTAATTTACCAAAGAAACCGCCCAATTAATTGGACGAAAGAAACAGCCCAATTAAATGGTCTGTTAAGAATTTAGAAAACGCGTCGGTTGACTTTCAGTTTCTTTGACGGGTTTTCGCGGGTGCGTTACTTAGCGGAAAGAAACGGCGGGGTTCGTGCGGGCCCCACCTCACAAATATCCTACCAAGGGGTAGGATATTTCTGGATAGCATCCTATCCAGTTCAACTCAGTTCAAGCCGCCTTTAAGTGGCTTCAAGTGGCTTCCAAGTGGCTTAAGCGAAATAAAATAAAGTTGTCGCAAAATTATTTTATTTCTTAACTTTAAGCCTGAAAATTAAAAACCACATCCGAGCAAACGCAACTCCGGAAGAGGCGTTTCTAAGCGAATACCGGCGCTGCGATTTCATCGGTGCCCTCAGAATTTGATTCCGGGCACCGGTTAAAAAGTTAGAAAAACCCGCTCGTCCGTTCACTGAACGTACCCGAGCCAAACTTCGGAAAATGATTCCGGGCACACCGGGCCTCGGAATCAGGTGCCGTCAGAAACTGCGTTCTTGTAAAATTCCAAAGAAAATTAAGAAAAAAATTTCCTTGAAATTTACGGGTCTTTACACTTCATGATTTGGTAGTCTGCTGTATACACAGATGATGTTATCATATCCCTAAATATATGTGAAGTAAGATAATATATGTGAAAAAATAATTTTAGAAGTATAATTATTTTAAAAATAACACATTTATTCATATAATTTATCTTTATTACCATCTGTTTTAAAAAATAAAAAACACTTCACGTTAGTTCAAGATGTGGTATCCAGTTGTACATACGAGTGACACTATTGTTTTCCAACAGGTTTAGAGGTAATAGTGGTTTTCAAGGTGATATTATGTCTTACGCACAAGAGATGATTTCCTACCAAATTTGATTGAGGATGAGAAGGACTTGGGTTATGAAATTAACATAATAACATATCATTATAATAATAGATTTTGGTTATTTTTTTAGGATGATGTAATTATAATTTGGGGAGGAGGAGGAAGAGATAAAAATGCTTCTTTAGGGACGCTACCACTTCTCAAGAATTTTTTTTTATTTTTTTCACCAAAAGCCTTCCAAATAAAGAGTTCATCTAAAAATAATAATACAAGGATGATATGATGATACGATGGAATTATGTTAGGGATTCTTCATGGTATTGGAAGATAAAAAGGTCTTTGAAGCTGTGGATAGTAGAGGATAGTGGTGTCCTTTTAAATTGAGGTGAGTTCCATAGTTGTAATTTCTGAAAAAATGGTGTACCCACATTTTTCACATGAAAAAAAATCAAAACTGTATCATTATCCGACCATAGAGATGATAATGTAAAAATATGTCCATAAAATTGGGATTCTATAGGTTGTTAGGTCATTTTACATGTTTTCATTTTTAGTTTAACCCCTAGTAAACCCATTTTAAACATAACATGGTAATTATTTTTTCCTATTTTTACAATTAATTATGGTGAAATTTTTTGATAACATTATTTTATTATATAAATTTTAATTATTAAAAATATTTAATACATATTCAATATTCCATTTACATATGTGGGAAATTAAAATTTAAAATTAATGTCATAGATGAGACGAAAAAGCAGTTATTCCGAGAGAAAAGTTTAAAAATTATTCAAAATTTTTATATAATCAATAAAATTGAAATTTATATCAATGAATTAAATTGGATTAATAGATATATAATTGAACTAATTTTAATTTAAAACCATATTAAAAAAATTCCAATAAATTCATGGAATGAATACACATTTCTTTAATAATAACCAGTATTTTTCACTAATCACTAAAAACATACATTTTTAGAAATTTATCAAAAAAATAATTCCATGATAATTTTGTTATAATTATTGAGAAAAAATTATTTTTTAGAATTAATTTTATATATTTTTCATTAATTAATTTTAATAAAAAATGTGCATAATACAAAAATATTTTTTGAACAATAAAACTTTTAAGCCTAAAATTGGAATTATTTTTTCTCATACCTAGAAAACGCATAAGATGAATTTCCAATATTATACTAAATATATAATATTTTTACATTTAATTAATATCATTCACTAAAAGTTATTTGTTAATTTCTTCATGTAAACACATTTGTGCGGATAAAAAATGTTTTCAATAAAATATTTACGTTATTTTCAAATAGTTTTTATTTTCCTCTATAATTAATTGGATTCTAAATAATTCCTTATATATAAATGTGTAATGAATATATTTTCATAATTTAGTTAATCCTAATCATAATCACCAATCCAATGGCTAGGTTAAAACTTTCATAGTAAATAAAAATATTTTTATAGCATGTAAGGTTTAATTTAAACATCGTGTTATGTGTAATGAAATATGCACTCAGTGTTAGTTGAAACAGATGATAAAATAATTTTTTCATGTAATAAAAAATCTATAAAAAATTAAATTTATTTGAAACAAAATATTTTACAAAATCTTGGGGTATTACAGTAATGTCCCAAAGACATGAGTTTTTTTAATATTTATCATGAATTTCATACATTGATGTTTAAATGATAAATCTTATGACATATGATCGTTATAAGGTATAATACTAATTGTTTCTCATATGTGATATAAAAATAAATGAATAAGTCAATAATCGATTTATTTCCCTTACAAGTAAATAAAATAATATATCTCTAACCATTTGATTAAAATATAATTAGATAATTAAATCCCATTCCATGGTAATTCATCAAATAATTCATTATGAAAATTAAAAGAAATGAAAATAATTGAAATATAGTGATAAAACAATTATTAATCATGACCGATGAGATATAAATATACAAATTGATTTTATTATAGAGTACAATTCATAGGATGTTTTTTATATTTTATTCAAAAACATTTTTCTTTGTGGGTTCCAAGGCGTTTTTATGGAATCTGATATTGGAATCTAGTTATGTTAAATTATTTCCATTGAAACAAATTCCTTAAATGATACAAAATATGTGTATTAATAATCTCATTAAATTTAATTAAATTTAATACTTAGAAAAATATTATTCTCACATTGTAAAATAATAATTATGTAAGTTTTATTGATTACCAATATTCAAAAATGAGTGATTTGGGTTTAAAATTTGTGAGTTGAATTTTATAAATTGTATAATTATTTAAAATATTATAAATAAATAGTTCTTGGTTCATGAGTTTAGTATATAAAATATAAAAAATATAATTTTTAATTTTTTGAATGTTAAAAACAAATTTCATGTTTAGTTAATATTATATTAATTATCTATTATTAAATTAATAATATATAATTATTATGAAAGGTTTTATAAAATCCATATGAGTATAAACTGGTTGAGTTATTAGATAGATGGAAATGACATATCTTATTTAATCTCATTTAAATAAATATCAATTTATTTATTTATGAAATTATATATAAATAATCAAATTTCATAGAATATTATTATTATTATTTGATATGAGAATAACTTTGGGTAAAAATATTATAAAGGTTATTTGTGTAATTATAATTAATTTTAACACTAAGAAAACATTTCGAGTTATATCATTTTATAGAGAGGAGACATAGTATGAAAAATAAAAATCTCTCTTGAATTATCTTAAGACTTGGAGGGAAGTCCTCCCTCCCTCCCCCTAAAAAAATAAATTGGAAAAAATATAATATTTTGAAAAAAATGGTGTTAAGTATTCGATTCTACCATGATTGAATAAGGATATTCAGTAATTGAATTTAGGGATTCACTAAGAATGTGTGGATACATATAGAGGTATCCTCATTAGTATTATCTACAGAAATGACAATGAAATAAAGTGAATAAATTTTTTTATCAATATTATTATCAAGTTAGACATAATTTTTGTTTGGAAATAATTGAAAATTAAATGTTAGTGATCAAATATAGAGATTATGATGTGTTTACATTATGTTTTTTAGATAACATCTATTGATATTAAACAGAAACAAAAATGTTCTCTCTCATACTTCTTCAACTACTCCCGAGGACCATCATGTTGTATTGGAGTTAGAATATTATAAATTACAATTATTATTAATTTATCAGATCAATTTAATGCATTTGATTTATATTTCTTGTGTTTAAATTTTCATTCATTGTCTAAAGGTATAAATAACGCATTAATATATGTTCTATGGAAATGAATAGGTTAACACGGGTGAATAAAACTCATAGAAAGAATACGAATGGGTCATGGAATCTTTATAAAAGAAAAAATTACATGACATGTATTGGTATGTTGAACATATTGTCCATATATATATCCACAAAAGGGGAACATTGCTTTGTAACCATACACAATTCCATTACACAGATTGTATTGACCGCTAGCATGAAAAATGATTCATATGGGATTCCATGGAGAGTTTCTTGTGTAAAATCCATGTAACCCCACACAATTAATCATATCATGTACATTTTAGCAAGTACTTTGGATCAGTGTGTGGAAAGAGATGCCCAAAACCTATACTCCTAGGTCCGATGTAAAATACACATACTTTACAATTTGGATTTCATAACAATTGAGATGAACCAAGATAATGTTTCATATATATATTTTATATTATTTTCTGGTTATAAACATTAAATTTCATAAATAATCACACTACCCCAATAAAAAATAACTTATTATATTTAGAGAATATCTGTATAAATGTCATATTGTGATCTTTTATCTATAATCGCACTATCCTGGAACACTTTCTTAACCTCTCATTTGATATTCACATTTTCATGACCTCTAATTTGATATAAAAATATTCATGACCTCTCATTTGATATACACATATTCATAATCTGGGTAATGGGAAACATAAAAAATATGTGTGATAAATCTCCTAATAATGGAAAAACATATTAATGAATCTGATAACAAAAATATGATAAACATGATCATGGTAGAAAATTTGATAAAAAATAATAGATTTACAAGAGGTATATATAAGGAATGATTTAAGGGAATTAAAAATTGAATGGTCAAACATATACCATGGTTTTAAAGTGTCACATATGGTGGAAGTTATCATATACCATGGACAATAACAAAGGCATATAACAAAGAAATGTTATATAAGAATAAGAATTAGAAATACTAATATTCTAAAAATATCTAACAATATAAAGTCCATGATAAATATTGTAATTGATTTTAACATTTTCAATTCTATTATAAATATTGTTAATATTTATAAATATATAAATTCCATAAAAAATATTATGAACATAGATAATCACATCGAGTCCACACAAGTTCTTGTGAATATAGATAACCACATTAAATCCACACTCAATATTATAAACATAGATAACTATATAAAGTCCATCCTCAATATCGTAAGAATATGTAACCACATTAGGTCCATGATATATATTTTGAACATAATTAACTATATCAATCTCATGCTCAATCATGTGACGATATCTAACTGCATCAATTCCACTCTCAACAACATTAACCTATGAATTTGAGAAATATATAGGACCCCACCCATTAAATAATGATAATATATATATATATATATGTGTGTGTGTGTGTGTGTTCCAGAAATAATCATTCATACATCATATCATAAAAACCCCATGGAAATAGAATGGGTTTCATATCATCTTTCAAGTGGTATCACATAAAATTATAATAAGAGTGAGATCGGTCGATAACAAAAATAAAATCACCCAAAAAATATCATAAAGGAATTTATATGGTGATTGATTAAACATAACCCCAAATGAGATATATATTTTTGGGATAAAAGATAAAAATGGATGAAAAACAATGGAAAGAGTTTCTTGAAAACTGTTCCATACATTGTCTTAAAGAGAATAAGTTATGAACCAATTTCAAGAATCATTTCAAAGATATTAACATGAAGAAATTTTAAAGCACCGCTGTAAAAAAGCATCCCAATAATGGAGTGTTGAAAAATACATAAATGTTTTTCAGATTAAAATGATTTTTCGAAGAATAAAATATATGAATTTGAATGGAAAAATGTTTTTAATATTTTAATATAGCCTTATTGAAACTCAAATAATAATAAGAAAAATATATTTTTTTAAAAGATATTAAGATATATAAGAACACCACATGAGTTAATGTATATTTTTTTTAAAAATAATAAATGAAATCTTTAGTAGAATTAAATAATATGGAAACGGATGATAAAAACCATTAAAGAGGTTGATAATTATTCATAACAATGTTTTATTTTTTTGAGGAATGAAGTTATTCAATGAAGAATAATTGTGAAAAAACCCTTCTAAAAAGATTTCATGAGAAAGAATGGTAAATCCCCAAAAATATGAGAGAAAGTATGTTATAATTAAATCATAGGGTAGATTTTAAGAATCTTATAAGAATAAAGTTCAAGAATAAAGATCATAATTCCATAAATGAAAATTGAGTTAACTAAAACTCGTGTGGATTTGGTAACCATTGACTCAAGAACCTTTGAAATATAAAACATGAAATAACATTTTAATTTCCCTAAAAAAATAAATTTATGGTAAAATATTTCAAAGAGGTTGTATATACACCATATAAATGAAAATTAGTGCATAAAACTAAACATTTACCAGAGGAGGGAATTAGAGACAAAACCCCTTATGAACATCATATTTTTTCATTAAGAATGGATGAAAATAAATTTTATAAGAAAGAAATATAAATCCACTAAGGCATTAAATGAAGTAAAATATAGTTAAAAAATGTTGAAGAATTTACCTATCTTGTTATTATAATTGTGAATAAGAATGGTCATAAATAAGTGAATGAATATTTAGATAATAAAAACCCTTATAAATGTGGTAATAATGGAAAAGAATAATTGGAAGTAGTTATTTATGAATATAAATTTAAATAACATTATAGAAACATTAATAATAATAATAATAATAGAAAACAATGAGGTATAAATTACTCCACATAAATCATGAATATGTGAAAAATATTAAAAAAATATTTAATGAAGGGAAACCTAGGAAAACAATCATACCCTTAATCTTGAGTTATATTAAAGCACCTTAACCATGTTGAATACATGATTCTTCCCTTGGGGGACCTCTTGGAAATGGAGTAATTTTCTAACATCTTAGACATGGATTCCACTCAATAGTTCCCTGAGCCTAGTGGTTCACAGGGCTTCAAGAACATCTACTACATGCCCGAGGATACCAAATAGAATACATGGCCTGGGTGTGTTAGTTGGGAGGATATGCCCTCATTATTAGAGTATATCATAGAAAAATTTGATATCATATATATTACAGTAGAAGATTAACAAGAATAAAACTAGTAACTAAAAAAATAAGAATATATAAAAAAATATAGAAGTGTCTCATATACAATGATGAAGGTGATACATATATCATGAAAATAATGAAATAGGTACATGGAAGTACAATACAATAAAAGTATCCAAAAAGACAAAATACCAAAATTGTTTAAGTAGTATCACAATCCTAATATTGGTCTCATGATCCCATAATCAAAAATAATAATCAAACACCTATGTTGGGGCACTTTCCCCTATCTAAAATTGGAACCATATAATCTATCTGAGTCCTCGAGGTGGCCCAAAATGGGTATGAGATAAAAATTCCATTAGGAAACCACCTAAGATCTATACAATTCCATGATGTTCTATATAAAAATATAGGTATCTAAACAATAAGTAGGTAAGAACTATGGAAAAGGAAGGTGGACATGGAATGTCTAGTACCAATCTAGTGACACTAACTAGCCTCTTAAGGATCCCTACAAAACAAGTGTTATATCCTGTATCTAGGAAAATATTACAAAAAAAGTAAACCAAACGGCCTCTCCATACAACCATGCCTATTAAATCACCATGGACTAACCCTATACTCTGATTGATTCACATTCCCATAGCCATGCCATACTAACTAAATTATATGACCACACAAGGGTCAAATCCAATCTGTCAAGACCAAGGAATCTTCCTTGAGTCCTAGGATAATATTAATGGAAACTTGGTATAGGCACTGGTTGGAGTCCTCAGATAATTTCATACTATAATAATACTACACTCGTCCATGAAAGTTAGATACAATGGGTATTAAGGGCCAAGGTATCCTTTGGAATCAAAACCCAAGGGGCATACTCAACCCAAGTAATCCATTTCCATTTTTACGATCCAGGTAGATCCATCCATGACATCTATAAAATTACCATTTTATACTATTTCATTCATCCCACATGATTCTACCAACTATTGTAATCAAATTCTAATTGAAACATGTCACATGGGTATACACAACAATTTATCTTAACTTATATTCAACTATATCACATGGGTATACCCACCCATTCATCTCGAATCACAATCAAACAAGTCGCATGGATATACCCACCAATTCATCACCATTTCTAAATAATAATTTAGTAAATTTAAAACCACTCACTAATTTTACCCACCTATTTAACAAATTCCACTTAATCCATTTAATAAAACCAACATGGTATTTCAATATGTCATAATTAAAGGAAGAAAAAAAATATCCAAAAAAAGTTATTCATGTTCAGTTTTATCTGATTACTTAAAGAATCAACATGAAATAGAGGCATACCATATCTTATTCCTTTAATTAATTTCAATCCATTTATTTAAGATATTACTCTATGAAGTAAAACTTCAACTCACCCCATGGGTGGTACAATATGGCATGGAAAGTGTAAAATTTCATTATGTACACCCTATGGGTGACCATGGTTTGGCCAATGACTGCCAACTCATCATAAAAAACCTATGGGAATCCCTAACAGTCTTAATTAAAAAAATTAAGGCATATGAATCTAAATCTAAATAGCATGGTCAATATCCAAATAAATTTACAATGACTAAAAAGGAATGTAGTCTTACCAATGCAGATCTGAGGTGACAAACCACGTTCGAATCTGAAATCAGACGAAGGATCATGATCGATTCCTAGTTTAGTCACCTTTGAGAGCATAAATGGTGGTGAGATATCGTGAATTGAATGAAAAATGAAAATATTTTTTAAAAAGGATTAATAATTTAATTAAAAATTAAAAAATTCACAAAAAAACATAGGTTTCTTAGGGATTAGGCACACAATTCGATAAATTGTGCACCAAATCGCACAGTTTTCTGTAGGCTAAGGGGAAACCGCATGGTTTCCTCACTGGGTTTCACTAATCTTGCAGAGACTGTGCACTAACCCTATGTACAATTCTAAAAAATTATATACATGGAAGCAAGACCGTGTGGCCCATTCCGCACAGTTTTCTAAATAGTGTAGTTGACCCCTCATTGTTTACAATATCTATGTGCCAGGCCAAAATCATCCCAAAACTGTGTTCAAGATTCCAAACAAGCCCCAAAAATCCCTTGATCCACCACGAGTTCAACTGTTATTCATATTAGGGAATAATTAAGAAATTTGACTAAAAAATATGGGATTCGAACCTAATACAGAAACACAGGATCTTACAATCTCCCCCTTATAGCAATTCATCCCTAGATTTTTCTATAAAGGGTGGTCGGGATTGGTCTAACCACAACATCGGCCACAGAGCACGTACGTTGGCCTACCACTCCCAAGTCTCATCCTATAAATGGTTGTTCTTCCATAGAACCTATTCTAGAGGAACCGACCATCCTCAGAGAACTTTCGTGCTCATATCAATGATACTTATCAGATGATCCCCAAAGGAAGCATCAACCTATAGCTCAACCTCATAGATTTGAAAAGAATGAGTCATTTATAAATGATTTTACTATAGCTACGATACATTGAAGACATTGTTTAGGGCTCAATACCTATTAGGTCACTACAATGAATAGGCGACCATACCAACTCTCTCAAAAATCTCAAACTACCTGATATATTGAAATGAAAGTTTGCCTAATATATCAATTTTTCTGTGTCCTAGCCCCAGTGAAACATGCAAGAAAACATAATTCCCAACCTAGAAATCAAGAGGCCATCTAAAAAAATTAGTGTATGATTTCAGTTGAGACTATGTAGTATCCATCAGTTTCTGAATAAACTATACCTACTCATAAGTCTCTATCATGAGACACAGTCCTAGTAATGCTACCTCACCTACATGTATCCAGCACAAGGGGGATTAGAAATACCTACCACACAAATCATCATAAGGTGACATATTTATAGTTTAATTATAACTATTATTGTGGGTGAACTTAACCAGGGGTATACGATTCTCCCAAGAGCCCCCAAAATCTAGGATGCTTGATCACAACATGATCTCTAGAACCTGTATCATACTCTTTTTCTGACCATCATTCTGAAGGTGGTATGATATGCTCATATGCTCTGGTATACCTGGTTCCCTATGGAATATAATCTATAGAATAGAAGTAAATTGTGTATCCCTATTTGAAACAATAATGCATGAATCACTGTGTATTCACACAATCACATGGATGTACAACTTCCTAAGATCAAAAAAAATAAAGTTCTCCTTAATCACATGGAAATGAGAAGCCTTCATGAGCCAATTAACAACAATCCACGTAACATCATTATCTCATGGTAATCTTGGTAAAATAGTCACGAAATCCATCATGAAATTATCCCATTTACACTATGGAATACACAACTGCTATAAGAGTCTAGCTGATCGCTGATATTGCACCTTCACTTACTATAATTGGGAATATCTTATAAAAAAACCTTCCACTTACATTTTCATACCCAACCATGAGTACTGATGACCTATTTCATGGTACATCTTGTTGAATCCGAGATACACTACTCATGTTGAGGAATGAATATCTTTCATAATCTCCTCACATATGTCAAATGGATCCCAAACACAACCAAGGATGAACACTCCTGCTACACTCTCCAGTAGGACTAGGCCATCAAAATATGATAGCATTGTTATCCTCACTTTTTCTAACAAGGTATAGGTCATAGCTAAGGATGATAGATAAACCTTCCCTTGAGTATCAATAACCTCTAAGTGCATCTATGAGAACAAGGTCTGCCACACCCAAATAGTCCACTTCAATAATGGTTTTATTCTTATTTTTACCTTATAATTATATCTGGTTTTACCATGTTTTGTTGAGGTGCGGGCTGGACCCAATTTGATTTTGTGTGTTTTTTATGTTTAGCGAGCGTTTTTTTCCTGACAATGTCTGGTGCATGAGTGGGGCATGAACGAAGCAGCGTGGCTTTACTAGGATACTGTGCGATCTATCTAGTGCACAGTTAATTAATTAATTTACCAAATAAACTTGTTAATAAAGTGAGAAAAATAAAATGAGAAAAAGGGTAAAATAATTTGAGAGTTGTTTTAATAATAACAATGATAATAATAATAAAAATAGGAATTTTGGGATTATTATTATTATTATTATTATTTCAGTTAATATTTCAATTTGGTTATATTTATTTTTATGTTATTGTTATAAAATTGTTAACATCATTTTTTACCACTAATATTACTACTATTACTAATAATAATATTATTATTATTTTGTGTTAGTTTAGATTTTTTTTATGTTTTATATTACCTTTAATTTTATCTCATTTCCTTTTTTTCTTTTTTCTTTTTCTCTCTCTTCTTTCTCCCACTCTCTTTCTTCTGTGGTGGAGAAACTCCTCTCCCCCTTCCCGTTGGTTCGCGCCACACCCCCTCCTCTTAACCCTAGCCAGTTCCCCTCATTCTTCCCTACGGTTACACTGACTAGTGACACCCTCCATATTCCTTTCGGTCCGCCTGACATTGAACTGCCCCCCCCCCCTCTATCGTGCACCAAACCATGCCACCTTGCTACTTCACACTACCAAAAACTGCCCCACCCCTCCCTTTCGACTAGATTTTTTGATGTGTCACAACCGCAAAAACCCTCTCCCTTGCTTCATTATCTTCCCCCACCTTCACTATAGGTGTGATTATTTCTGAAAGGTTATATTCTTCCGTTGGATGATTTGTGGTCATGGTTTTGTAGGATGTTGGGTTCGTTTTTGATGCAGTTGTTTCAATATCTTATTTTTAGGGTCATTTTGTGTCATTGGATGTGTGATTGTCATGTGGTGGGAGTTTCACACCCAATTTGCAAAGTTTCTCCTACACTGAGGTAGGAGGTTCCAAATATAATTATTAATTGATGAATTAATTTGTGTATTTAATCAATTTAGTGTATTATTTCATTAGTTTTCATGGTGTGAAATTATTTTAATTGAGGTTCTTTATTCTTTGATTTACTATTAGCATTTTAGGAAAAATGAATTTTATTTGTTTTTGTGAAATACTGTTGTCGAACTATTTATCATTATTTTATAAACTGTGCTGTTAGTTTTTTAAACTATGTAAGGGCTGCAATTGGTGTTTAGGTGTGCCTCCAAGGTGATTATGGTTTCAAAGTTTCTTTTATTACATGAAATTGATTGTTTTATTGGTGAAAATCCTTGATCTATTATTTTGAAATGTTTTATAGATTGTTTATGTGTTTAATTGTTTTATTAAATTATATGTGTTGTGTGTGGTCCCTGATTAGTGGTTTGGAGTCTCTGGGTCAAAGGAAACTCACTCGCATGTACATAGGTAAGTATATATATATGTGTGTGTGTGTGTGTGTGGGTTTCCCCATTAAGTATATAGTCCTACATGGCAGTGAATATACATGTACAGGGCTCGGTGTGCCCATATATATATGAAAATTCATATGTAGGTTTGTGACGACTAGTATATGCATATAATCATATGTGTAAGGATCTACTTGGACATGTTCATGGACATGTGGGTGTGTGGGAAGGGGCTAGGTCTCCTTATATGTATGTAAAAGTAAATATTCCTAGTGGGGGATCATCAAATTTTAGTTAGAATGTTCCATGAGATGAAATTTTTGTTTGGTTCCACCCTAAGGTAGGTCACCGATGACTATAAATTTAATTTCAATTCCATATTTTCTTTCTTGTTTGAGATATTATGTTTTATATTTATGCTATATACACAAGCTTTGAAATCTGGTTGTGGTTACTTGAAATTATTATGCCTTTGTTTTGTAAATTGAATTGTACTTCTAATTCCCATTGGTCTTAAGTGAATTTTCATGAAAAGTGATTTCCGATGTGGTTTTGAATTTGTAATGAATATTTCTAATGGCATTTGGCCTTTTGGCTTATTATAAATAAAAATTTTTATTTGTATGTAATTATACCCATTTGGAACCTTAATTATGGTTTATGAGAAAGAAAAACCTCTCTTGAGGCATGCCCCCTTGTTTTAGAAAATGATGTGCGTGTTGAATGTGTGATTTGTGATATGTGCCTAGTAATGAGGCTTGTGCATTATTGTGTGACACAAAAAGGGGGGATGTGGTCAAGGACAGAGATCGACAGAGAGAGGTTTGATTTGTTTTAATGTAAAAAAATGATATGTGCATATATGTTTTCTTGATAAAAACTCACCACCACATTAAATGGATCACAATGGGAAACTCGAGTGTCTAGGTGGGTAGACTAGGACAAGTGTACTAGATGATAGGTAAGTGGTTCTACCTAGTTTCATCTAGAAGGATTGACACTACAACACTAACTAAATTTTTGTGATGATTGGATGCCACTATGTTATGGGTGTGTTCCCTACTAGTGGATCATGCACGAGAATGTAGAATGTTGTGGTTCCTATTCCACATTTCACTGTGGTACAAGGATCCTCAGTCCCCAACTAATACTAACTACCTAGGGATTTCCCATGGTTCTTGTGATGTGATTTCCATTTCAGCCTATTCATACTTGATATCTTATTTGTGAAAACCATATTTTAATCTAAAATGGTTTCTTTTCATTTTTGAAATTTTAATGCATTCTTGGAACATATTTTGAAAATTTAGTGGGAGATAAATTCTTTTCATAAAAATGAAAACATTTTACTTGAATTTGAAAAAAATGATAAAAATTATTTTATTATGTCCTATTTTCAAAATGGCATGTTTTAGATTTCTTATAAAAGGAAAGGGTAAATGGTTTTGTTGTATCTTGGAATTTCTACTTAGAATCTCAATGCTCACGCCTACATTAATTTTCATTTTTAGGTTCCTCTAGTTTTGGATCCCTCATGGAGCGAGTGTAGTTTATGTTCTGTGGTGACCCATGAGGTAACATGAGGTATGTATTTTTGCTTCATTTATTCCTTTTTCTGCTGCTTGCTTGTTTGGTTTCTTTTCTTTTATTTATCTATTTGTGTAGTTTATGATTATTTTTCTATCATTGTTATGTGCCAAATAATTCCAAACTTGTTTATTTTGATTCATGATAGTAGTTTCCAGCCCCTCGGGATAAGGAACGCCCCTCAAGCCTTGCCATGGATCGGGTCTTGCATCGATTGGATGACGAACTAATATGGTTCATGACAAAAATGGTATAAGAGGAGGATTTGTTCTTACTTATTGGGGTGTCAGGTAGATTGGATATAGGATTGTTGGGACTTGAGTGGTAAATGTGGGAAGAGCGTCACAAACTATTTCTCGTTCCCATCATCATTTGACAAGTGGTAGTCCATGATTTTTGTTTTTGGCATTGGTCTATGTAGATGGGGGGTGACAATAGGAGTAAACTAGTAATGGGTGAGTTCTCACATAGAGTAGTGACCTATGTGATGCCTGAGAGTACGGTTGGAAACTCATAGTTGTTGGAACATGCATTGGGAATGGTTTTCAAAATAATGTCATCGTGTTATGCACGACCACTAGTTCTCCATCTAGGTTCTTTACTATTAGTGATGTACTTATTTAGTTTGGATTTGGTATAAATGGATTTTTAAAAGGAAAGTGGACTTTAGGGTTTCTCTTATTTTCTCTTGGTGTGAGTATGACATGATTCTTGGGGTGTGTTTCACTTGGACATTGTTTCTGGAATTTGGCATTTGATATTTTGAAATATAACGTCTAAAAGAACGTATTTAGTTATTTGAAATTTAAGTGAGTTATTTTGGAAATGGAAATAATTTCCAAATTTTTTTCTTAAATTATTGAAATGGTTATTGAAAATGTTATTTTTGGAATATTGGGAATATTATTTTTAAATAGGAAGAGTCATGTTTTGTCTAGTGGTATTCTTATGGGTGCTCCCATGTGTATGTGGACGTGATTAACGGATAGTTGGTGGATCGTGTGGATAAGTGCCTGAGTGGCACTGAAATTCCAATCCATGAGGCATCCTGTAATATAATTGGTTGGTGATTTGTTCTTAAAGACCCTTTTTGTTTCCTAAAAAGATTATTTGGGTAAAGGGATAGAAAATTTCTCAATGTTTTTCCTATGTTCTTTGGTTATGTTGGGAGTGTTATGATGATTTTTTATGAGAGGAGCTAAGAAGAAAAGTGTATTTTTCTCTAAAATGGGTTTTTGTTATTACATGAATTTGGATTCGGTAAATGGATTTGATTTAGGAGTGAAAACAATGGTTTCAAAAGAACAACTGGTCTTTACAATACAGGTCTTATTTTGTTTCAAGTGAGAGTTCTTATTTGAGAATGAATTGATGTTTAAAATTAGAATTATTGGATTTGTGTCTAATGTGTGGTTGATTATTTTCTAAGGTTATGGATTTTATGGAAGGTTGATTTTTTGTTTCTTATTCAGGAAATTCCCCTTATAAAGGTCCCATGGGGTTTTAGAAGGTCTCTCTTAGTTCTGGGCTCATCTTAGACTCATAGTGGAGTGGAAAAGTTGGGTTCTTTTTGGGTTTTTCGGCTGTTTATATAATTTTTGGTTTGTTGAATATTAATTAGATCTTTGGGAAAGATGGGAGTGTCTTCGGTTTTGGGGGAACTCTAATTGTTTTGTGGGTGTAATTTCTCTCAAGTATGTTTGGACAAGTGGTACTAAACTATTTCATGGTGATCGTTCTGTTTTTGTTATGAATGGGGATGTCTATAGCGACCCTCGAGACTATCTTCATGATGTGGTTGTACATAAGGATGTGAAGGAGAGGAAATGTGGTGGATCTCATAAGTGCTTGACCAGTAAACTGATGGTGAAGGAGGTGTGTTGACCCTTTAATGAGCTCAGTTTCATGTTTAACAGAGGTGGTGTGGAGAGAAAAGATTTAATTTCGTAATAGTTTTTGGTGTAGTTCAGATTTTGGTAAGTGAATGTTCCTCATCTGACGAGGAGTGTGAACCAAAGGGACCAATTCTTCAAGTTCTCATTCCCTATGTTCGCGTTTCATGTCTGAAAGACCACCAAATCACCTATCTCTAATGTGGTCAGTCAGACACTCTATGTCGTTCACCATAATCCTGAGTTGGTATGTTGATGGAGTTTCCACTTGGGACACGAGGGGAATTCTATAGGTTGTTTTTCCTGGAGACGAATTTCCAGTCGATGATGGTAAACTTGTGACTGTGATTTGATAGATGCTTCAGACATCAGGACCCTAGCCATAGGTCCCGGGGTGAAGCTTGCATGTAGTCAAAATTCGTCGGACGTGGGATGTATTTCGTCCAACATAAGTCTATAGTGTAAGGATGGGGATGACATAAGTTTTCCTGTTGTGGTATCATCTCTGAAGGCATCATTTTTTGTGAGGTTCATAAAATCATTGTATCCTGATGGTGGTCTTAACTTATGGGAGTTACTCGTGGGATTTAAGGAGGTTTGGAGAACCCAAATTCTTGTAAATCCTTTGAGTGCACCTTGGTAATGTAGAATCTTGAATTGTGTACCTTCTTTTAGGTCAGTTATGGGTCGAAATTATAATCATTTTGGATATTCTTATGTATTGTGGAATTAATACTTGACTATCCTATTCATCTTTTGGTTAGGGGTTTCCACTATCAAAACCTATCTATGTGGTGGAGTATTGGCTTGTGTGGGAGTATTCTGTGTAGGTTGGCCCGTGTTAGTGGGTTTACTATAAAGAGTTCAATCTGCATCACTCAGAGTAAACTGGGAATTCCCATGCGAATGTTGCTATATTGGGAAATTTCTATAATGGTGGAGAGACCCATTTCAGGACTCACCAGAGTCTCCTCTTACATTGGATTGGTTTAACAAAGGGATCTTGGAGGTTCAAGCCAGTGTAAGTGATTTCCCTCGGTTTGTGAGTCATTTTGGTTTGGGGAACCAATGTTTGACAAGACTCCCAATATGGTGGGGAGACCCTCATAGGACGAACTTGTGGAAAACTCTATCTTGAAAGTGTTCTTGGTGGGTAAATCCTTTTCTTCATCTCTACCTGACCCTGATCATGGAAATTGGTTAAATCTTGTAATGGTTTTCATTATGTGTGTTCTTGGAGGTCTCAAGTAGGCCCGAGTGATTCCAAAGTTTAAGTGTCAGAATGTTCCATGTTGTAGTTGTGTTGGGAGGTTATTTCCTTAATATTGGTTATTTGTCTTAGTGATTACAATTTTGAGATCTTTGGAGTTTCAGGTTATGTTTGTTTTTGATTCTCAAACTTCGGGTGATTGAGCTTTTGTTTTTTAAGTGTCTTCATAGTATTTCTTGGAATACTGGGTTGATCAAGTCTTTTGGGACTTTCTGGGGGCATAAAGATTCATGGTGAGGAGAATTGTCACACCTGGACTTCGCACATCGATAATGATTTTAATTTTATTTTAATTTTATAATTTCACATGGTTTTAACATGTTTTATTAAGGTACGGGCCATACATGATTCCAAATTGTGAATTTTTTCTATTTAGTGAGCATTTCTGGCATGAAAATGTCCAATTCATAACCAGGGCACGAATGAAGCCATGTGGCTTCACTAGTCCACCATGCGGTCTACCTAGAGCACACTTAATTAATTAATTAACCAAATAAACATGTTAAGTAAGTGAAAAAATAAAATGGGAAAATTGATAAAATAATTTAATTGTTTTTAATAAAAATAATAATGAAAATAATAATGAAAATAATAATGAAAATAATAATTTATTTATTATTATTATTATAGTTAATATTTCAATTATTTTATAATTAATTTTATGTTATTGTTATAAAATTTGTAACAACATATTTTCCACTAATATTATTATTATTATTAATATTATTAATATTTAAAGATAATTTATATTCTTTTAGTTTTAATTTTATCTTTAATTTTATTTATTTTTCTTTTTCCCCCTTTTATTTTTTTCTCTGATCTTCCTCCCCCTCTCTTTCTTCCATCGCTCAGAAGCTGCCCCCTTTTCCCCTAGTTCGTGCCACACCCCTTCCTTCTGACCCCTGTCGGTGTCCCTCCTTCTTCCCCCTGGATGCCTCGACTGGCATCCCCCTCCACATCCATTTAGGTCTGCCCTGCTACAAAGGATACCGCCATGTCCACCATTCACCGAACCGTGCCACCCTACTACCTCACACCACCCAGAACTGCGTCGTCCCTCCCTTACGACCAGTATTTTAGGCATGACATAACCTCGATCACCCCCCACCTTACTCCATGGGCTTTCCATACCTTCTCTATAGGTGTGATTCTTTGCGATAGGTTATTTTCTTCCATTGGAATATTTACGGTTAGGGTTTCATAGGGTGTTTGATTTTTTTGATGCAATTGTTTTGATATCTTGTTTTAATGGTCCTTTTGTGTTGTTGGTTATGCAATTGTCATGGGGTGGAATTTTCATGCCAAAATTGTGAAGTCTCTCTTACAATGAGGTATGTGTTTCCATATATAATAATTAATTGATGAATTAATTTGCATGTTATATCTATTTATTGTGTTATTTAATTAGTTCGCATGGTGAGAAATTCTTTTAATTGAGGTTTTATATACTTTGATATATTTATAACTTGTTTATGAAATATTATTTTGATTTTTTTATGAAAAACCTTTATTGAGCTATTTATCAATGTTTTATAAACTTTTCAGTTAGTTTATTAAAATGTGTAAGGGATGTAGTTAGTGTTTTGGTGTAGAAACAAGGTGTGTTTGGTTTTAATTTGGATTTTCATTCTTTAAATTGAGTTTTTTATTGGTTAAAACCCATAATTTTTAATTTTTAAATGTTTTATACATTGTTTTAGTGTTTAATTTTTTTATTAAATTATATTTTTAGTTCATGGTCCCTACATTGTGGCTTGGAGTCGTCAGGTCAAAGGCGACACACCTGGGTGTGCATTGTTAGGTGTATATATATGTATGGGTTACCCTGTTACATGTATATCCATCCATGGTAGTGAATATACATGTATGGGGATATGTGTGCACATGTATATTTATTCCAACACCTACATTGGTTAGTGACGATTAGTATATGAATAAAAGAATATGTGTAAGGATACCCACACAAATGTTCAAGGCCATGAAGGTGTGTGCATAGGGTCTAGGAGTCCTTATATGTATGTGAATGTGCATATTCCTTATTGGGGAGAAACAAATTATTGTTAGAAAGTGCCAAGAGATGAAATTTTGGTTGAGTTCCACCTTGAGGTAGATCCCCTATGCGTAAGACTTTAATTTGAATTCCATAATTTCCTGATTGTTTAAAAAAATATGTATTATATTTATGCTATATAAACATGTATGAAATCTTGATGTGGTTGCTAAAAATGATTTTTCCATTTTTTTTGGAAATTGAAATGTATTTCTAACACGAATTGGTCTTAAGTGACTTTTCATTAAATATAATTTCCTAAGTGGTTTTGAATTGGTAATGGATATTTCCAAAGCAATTTGGTCTTTCGACTAGTCTGTTATAAAAAGTGGTCCTTATATGTAATTAATAAATTTTTGAACCATAATAATTGTTTTTAAAAAATAAAAGCCTCTCTTGAGGCATTCCATCATGTTTTATAAAATGATTTATGTGTTGAATCTAGGATTTGTGATATGTTCCTAGTAAAGAGGCTTGGTCATTATTGTGTGATATAAAAATGGGGGATGTGCTCAAGTAGGGAGATCATTGGTGAGAGGTTGGAAGTGTTTTTAAGTAATGATAATGATAAATACATATATGTTTTCTTCATTAAAACTCACCACCACTTGAAATAGAGCACAATAGAAAACCTGGGTATCTAGGTGGGATGACTTGGACTATTTCTCTAGATGATACATAAGTTGTTCATCCCCATTTAATCTAGTAGGATTCATGCTACAACACTAACTAAATATTTTTTTTATGATTGGATACTAGTAGGCTATGGATGTGTTCCCCACTAGTGGCTCATTCACAAGAACATAGATCGTTGTGGTTCTTATGCCATGTTTCACTAAGGTATGAGTATCCTAGGTCCCCAACTAACAATATTGTCTTAGGTATTTCCAAGGGTTCTTGTGATATGATTTCCATTTCAGTCTTTTCATAGATAATATCTTATTTGTAAAAACCATATTTTAATCTAAATTGGTTTTCTTTCCTTTTTTAAATGTTAATACATGATTAGAACCTATTTTGAAAATATATTGGGAGGGAAATTAAATACTTGAAAATGAAAACTTGATATTTCAATTTGAGTATAATGAAAAACATTATTTAATTATTTCCCATTTTTAAACTAGCATGTTTTGGATTTATGATAAATGGTAAGGGCATTGGGCATTGTTGTACATTGGCATTCCTACTGGGAATGTCGGTGCTCATGCCTACTATACTTTTTATTTTTAGGTTCCTCTATTTTTTGATAGCAGTTGGAGGCAGTGTAGTATATGTTCTAAGGTGACCCATGAGGTCACCTTACATATTTCTCATTGATTAGTTAATTTCCTTATCTATTTCTTGTTTTTGGGTTTATTTTCGTTTATTTTTCTATTTTCTTCAGTTTATGATTTTTCATATGTCTTTGTTATTGGATAAAACGTTCCCAACTGGTTTATTTTGATGCTCAACACTAGTTTATATACTGTGATGATTTCAAACACTACTCAGGAATTGATATGGACAAGGTCATGTGTTCATTGGAGGAAAAACCAATTTGGTATGTGACAAGGCCCTAATCTGTAATTCACAACTATCCTACTACACTTCCCGCGTCTGAGTATTACTGCTTAGTGCATCTGACATTTCATTTACTTTACCAGGAATGTAGGTAGGGCCAATGTCGAAATACTAAAGGTACTCCACCAACCTTCCCTACCTTAGATTCCAATCATGCTATGTAAATATATAGTTTTGTCTTTTGTAGTCCCTATACACCACAAGACTCTCTCCTATCCAACAATTTCCCCAACAATGAGATGTGTGAAAAACTAAAACTATCTCAAGAACATGAATCATGTAATTCATCTAATGTGGCCTTAGCTACTAAGAACTGTACCCCACTACTCTATCCCCTAGCATCAACAATTATACAAGACCGATACCTGATGCATCATAATACACAATGTAGTTGTTTTACTAATCTAGAAGTATCTAGACTGGTGATGATGTAGAACTCCCTTCCAACTATTAAAAGACTGGTTCACATGGATCTGACAAAAAAACATCACACCCCTCTTTGTCAAGAATATCAATGGTGCTCCCAAGATTGATAAGTCCTATATGAAACATCCATAGTAACAATACTTCCCTAAGAAAATCAATATTTCAAAAACAATATGGGGAATCTCTAATGAAACTATAGCTCTTAGATTCTCTTGTTACACTAATTCTACTGTATCTGAGAAAATGTGACCTTGGAAGTGAATCTAATGCATCCAAAAGTGGAAATTTCTATGCATTGAATATAAATAATCATCTCTAAGTGTGTTCAAAATAATCTCAATATGGTTTTCATGGTCATGTAAATTGTGAGAAAACACCAATATATCTTTATCAAAAACCACCAAAAAAATCTAGTTATGGATGGAACACTTAGTTCATCAGTTCCATGGAAACCGATGGAATTTTCGTGAGACTAAACAACATAACTAGAAAATCATATAGACCATACATTCAATGAAAGGTTGTATGAGGTATGTCTAAATTTCGAACATGTACCTGGTGATATCTAGACATCAAATCTATCTTCAAGAGTACTCAAGATACTTGAAGCTGATTAAAAAGGTCATCTATCCATGACAAGGGATATCCGTTCTAAACCATAAGTTGTTTCAATATTTGAGAATCCTCATATAGCATAAGGGTACCATCCTTCTTTTTTGAATAAAGGACCAGAGAACCCAAACTAGAAGTACTGGGTCGAATAAAGGCCATTTATTCCAGGTCCTCTAACTACCTCTTAAACTCATGAAACTCCGTCTTAACCATCCTTTAAGGAGAAAAATATACGGGTGCATCACCTTACACAAGATAGATGGAGAATTACACATCTATATTAGGATGTAAACCAAAAAACATTAGGGAAGATGTCCCTGATGAGATCAACCATTGGATGGAATTATTTTTGACTCAGTCCCAAATCTTCCAGATAGAAACTGGAAATGTGAATTTTTATCCCGCAAACCCATGATGTTATGGTTCAGCTCGACTCTCCTATAAATACCATTCACACATGTTAGTATTCACTACACCCTCTAGTGGCATAGAGGTAACCATATGATGGTATAATTTAACTAAATTTCAATAAACTACATGCTAGTCTATCTAGCGTATTACATCAAACCCCATCATCTCGAGGACATAATGATCCAGGACAAAATGGCACCCAGTATCCTCAAGGGGGAACTCCCTGAAATGGTTCAAATTCTCCATTATATTATCCAGCCACATTTCTCAAATGAAAACACATTTAGAAGACAACAAAAAAATCCCTAGGATTTTCACCACTTTTTTAGATATAAAACCATGTGATGAATCTATATCAAAAAGAGATGATGCAATGGTTGAGGCTACTAGGATCGTACCACTAACCATAGACGGTCCAACACCCTACTAATTTAGGGAAAACAATATATAATACACCACGACCCAATGGTACAACCTTACTACCCTTAGTAGGTCCAATTTGATGTTCCAGTGTAACCGGTTTCTGGATACCTCTTCCACAACCACCACTACCTCGGCCTGATCAGCCATCATTGCTCCAGCTCACTTCCTGACACAGAGCTAAGGAACCATCTCTTATACCTAGAATTAGATCTAATCACTACCACTCCTAGATGGTTGGAAGATTGTATATAAACACTGCATGTGACCCATATTTATTCAAGACCTCCCATATATAGGTACACGGGTTCATAGATTCTTTTTATGGCCTTCCTGACACACTGATAGCTGAACACAGAGCTACTAGTAGACACAACATGACTGGTGATCATCTCGCTAGAAAAATCAAAATGAGGATTCCGACATGAAAATTTTGAATCAATTGGTTGGGAAACAACACTACCCTACTATATTCTCCCAGCTTCCCCTAGGTTCCACATTATAGTTAGCGCCTAATTAACAATATCAGTAAAAGATATTAATCTAAACACTTTGGACAGAGATCTAATAGAATGTACAAGACTTTCCTTGATGTTTATCTCTCTATATATCTCATTATTAAGGTACATCAGTGAAAAAAAAAATCAACTTTGTAAAGCGTGTTGAATAATCTATTACTATAATTGTGCCCTGATCTAGATGGATAAAATAAGTGTTCATATCTGCCTCTAAAGTCCCGGGGTATAAATAGTCATAGAATCTTATTTGGAAATCATCAATACCTATATCTCACATCCCATCATCATGGTTTTGAACATCTAACCATCTCTTTTCTACTCCACTTAACAAATATGTGGCATGATTTACCCTCCTCTCAAGAGAATTCATAACATGCTCAAAAATTTCTAAGGTAGTCTCTAGGCATAGATCAACAACATGTGGACAACCATCCAATGAAAATGTGGGAGGATGATGCTGCTGGAACACTCACATCATCTTATCCATGGATAACATATGGTGCGATTCTTGCTGAAAATATTAAATTTAGAAAAAGAAACCCCTCGAAAAACTATGCCTCAACACCTATGTCTGGAACAACCACTAGTTCCATAGCTGGAAGTAAAGTAGGAACAACTGGTAGCATATGTCCCACCGCCTCTGGAGTGTGGTCGTATCCTCCCTCCCGGCGTATGACTTGAGGTCATCATGGTGACATGCCTCTACAATTTCAAACAAATATCTTAGAAAAGGATGATACAATGATTCAATACTAAAAAGTATATGATAGGTCAAAACAATCCAAAAACCAAGTCACACCCCACAACCAGATCCAAAACCCATGAATGTAAAAAGGATTACTCACGTCTCATCTAGAAACAGCTGATACACGTTATGAACAGAAGGATGGTGTCACTTCTATATCCACTAAAAACATCTATCATAGTAGTTGATATAGCTATCACAACACATATCACAACAACATGCAATGTGTAATGTATCCTAAATGGCATGTCAAAATGAATGACATGTGATTTCTTACAAGTTCCAATCGAATGGATGAAATGAAATACCCTTATCTCATCATCTTACAATAGAAATAGAGCTCCCAATTGTATAAATACTAACAAAATATACCAAGTGTGTCACCCAACAGTGAAATAAGATCAACTTGAATAGTAAAAATCCATAAAATAACAATGTCATTTTAGGAAATTTGAATATTCCCTATGAGGGGGTATCTACTCCATGTCTAAGATTATTACCAAACTCTATTTGTTTCCTATCCTAGCCTATCATCTCTAAAGAGTAATTAAAACTTCAAAAGTAGCTCATATGATACCACTTGTATTGTCTCGGACCCAGATGCCACTAAATAGTGCCCCGAACCCACTGGGTCACAAGGCCTCACGCGAATATCCCAAAATTAAAATGGCCACCGACAAGCAACAAGGGGCTAGGCATGTTAGTGGGGAGACTATTACCTCATTACCAGAGTATATCAGAATGAAAGTTAATAACATACAGATTGTGGAAAAAGATCTACAAAAATACCAATGGTAACTGAACAAGACATGAATATATAACAAATCCAAAAGTGTCTTATATACAATGATGTAGATGATACATGTATCTATAAAATAGAAAAAATAGGTAGATAACTATATAATAAAACAAAAATATATAAAAAGGGAAAAAGAAAAAAATTGTGCACGTAGCATCATAAGACTCATATTGGTCCCATACTCCCCTACTCCCATGAAATGATCAACAAACTATGTTAGGATGATTTCCCCTATCCGCAACTGCATCCATATAATCTATTTTTGTCCCTGAGGGGCCCCAAATAGGGTGGGAGATAAACATCCCAGTAGGAAACCACCCAAGATCTATACAATTCCATGATGTTATATATAACAATATAATAAGGTAAAAAATAAAAGTTTAATAAATATAGAAATTTAAGGTTCCCATGTAATATACAATACCAAGAGAGTGATACTAACTACCCTCTCAGGGCTCCCTACAAAACATGTGTTAGATCCTACATCCAAGAAACTATAACAATAGAATTAAACCACACAACCTCACCATACATCCATACTTATCAAATTACTACATCTTTCCCATATATTGTGAGTGAATGGTATTTACACAACCCTACAATATTATCAAAATTATCAAACCACACAATGGCTAGATACATGGTGTTAGAACCAAGGCATCCTCATCTTGTCCCAAAAGCATCTTGATGGAAATTGGTAAATGCACTAGTTGGAGTCCTAAGAGCATGTAATACCAGAAAAGTTTTATGCGAGCTTAAGAATGTTAGATGCAAGGGGTAGTAATTCCCAAGGAATCATATGGAATCAAGACCAAAGGGACATAATCAACCCAAGACATTCACTACCACATTCCTGATCTATGGAGATCCATCCATGGAATCTGTACATTTGCCATTTCAAACTATTCCATTTTTCCCACATGAGTCCACCCACTCATGTAATCAAATTCAAATTAAACTTGTCACATAGGTATACCCACGCATTAACCGCAACTTGAATTCAACCATATCACAAGGGTATACCCACCCATTCATGAAAAATATTAATCAAACAAGTAACATGTGAATACCCACCCATTCATCACTATTTCCAAATAATAATTTAAGCAATTTAAAATCACTAAAATAGTTTTTCCACTAGTTTAACCAATTACACTCAATCCATTTATTCAAGACAATATGAAATATCAACATGGTATAAAGAAATAAGGCAAAACATATCCTAAAAACGTATTCAAAATCCATTTTATCCAATAAGTCCATGAATCAACATTATTTGGAGGCATCCCATATATTATTCCTTTAATTCATTTTAATCATTTATTTAAGATCTTCCTCTGAGAGGGAAATCTTCAACTCACCCCATGGGTGGTTCAATATGGAAAGAATATGGTGAATTTCCAAAATATACACACCATGGGTGACCATGGTTTGGCAAAAAACTACCAACACATCATAACAAAAACTAAGGGATTTTGTAATAGGTCTGATTACATCTATTTTAACTGGCCAATTAAAATTTGGGGTCGTGCCAGAAAGGACGACGTGTGGTATAATGACGGATAGATCTATAAAGCACCAAAATTGAAAGAAATGTATAGAACACCAACCAAAGGTTAGTAGTGAGTACTCATCAAATATCATGTCTGGATTTAACTCAGATTAGGAGAAATATGAATAACGAATGAAGAATAAGAAATTAGGGAATAATAGCCTAAATCCAAATAGAGCTGGTGAAATCTAGAATAATTAATAAGGGATAAAAGGGAATGTTGATCTTACCAATGTATATCCAATAAGAAAAACTGTGATCGAATCGAAGATCATAAAAAGGACCAAGATTGATTCATAGTTTCGTCACTTTGAGAGAATCAACAGAGGCGCGGTTCTCTACACGGAATGGAAACTAAAAAAGGTTTTAAAAATGAATTTTAATTTAATTAAAAATTATCAAATTCCAAAAACACCTGGGGACCATGGTTTAGGCACATGGTTTGATAAACCATGCACCAAATCACATGAATTTCTATAGGCCTAGGGGAACCCACACATTTTCCTCGCACAATGTCAGTAACCCTAAAAAAAATGTATGCTAACCCACTGTCCAAGTCTGCAAAAACTATAGACATGGCCACATTGTGTGGTCAAACTGTGTGGCTTGTCTATACTCACTATCCACCACTTTCATGGTTTGGTAAACCATGCAGCCTTCCCCATACATTATACCCTAACCACGTACTAGGAAAAATCACCCCAAAATAGGATTTTGGGATTCAAAAAATCCTTAGAGACCCCAAAACCTCCATGACCTCGAAGGGTATTAATATTATTCTATAATTAAGAAATTAATTTAAAAATGAATGGATATGTACCTTATACAAGAACCTGGGTTCTTACAAATTTGGACAATTTATTAACACCAATGGGTACATACATTATATAGGATTATATTAGTGGTATGATGGGTAAAAAATCACAAGGAATTTGATGGAATTGTGTGATTTTATAATGGCGTAATTGAGCACTTTTATTAGTAAAAATGGAAAATTTCATTGGGATCAAAAGTTAAGTAAGGGATAAATATGGAATCAAGTGATATTTAGGTGGTTTTGTTGAGAAATTTTTTGTGAGGCATGTAAGTACGACTTTTCCACCTTAAAAATTTCATTTATAGGGTTTCTGTTTAATGTTAAATTAAAAAAATATAATCCAATTTAGTTAACCCATTTTACCCTTAAGAACCTTAATTAAACATTTACCATGCTAATTGTATTTTACTAAAAATATTATGTGAAACCCCTTCACAAATTTTGACATGATGAATTTTATTTTTAATCCATTTAATAAAATTTAATTTCTAAATAACTGAAAAATAACTTTTAAATTAAAATATAGGATATATAAAAATTAGTTTTTGTGGAATTGTTTGTATACTTTAAATAATTTTTTTCTTTTTTTCATATCAAGAAATAATTAAATGTGTTTTAATATATTGTTTTAAATATTTAAAAAACACATTAGAGTCATAATTTAGAAGAAATCAATTAAATTTATAAAATTTTAAAAAAATATAAAAATACACTACAACAACTTGGCCTTTTATTAGTGCTAAAAGACGATAGTAACAGCGCTAGAAAAGCATTGTTAATGGCAGCGTAGATAAAGGGGGGTCCCTTTTATCAGGGCTCCGAAAAGCGCTGATAAAGGACCCCCTTTATCAGCGTTTTTTTAGCATTGATAAAGGTGGTCTTTATCATAGCTTTTCAGAGGGCTGATAAAGTGGACCTCCCCTTTATCTATGCCATTATTAAGAGCAATTTTTTAGAACTGATAAAGGGGAGCCTTTATCTGCACTATCGTGAGCACTGATAATAGGTCCATTTATCAGCGCTCTTTTAGAACTGTAAAAGGAGTCCTTTATTAGCTCTCAAAAAAGCCCTCATAAAGGAACCTTCCCGTCCACCGGCACAACTAGCACCTGCACACCAGCACACCTGCACAAAATATCACATGCACACGAACCAAGAACCAAAAGACGACAAAGCACAGACAATATTTTGACAAAAAATGCTATATACATTTACTTAACATCATGAATACAAAAAAACACACTACTATATACATTTCAAACAACTTTTTACATGGTTACAATTAAAATTATCCAACAACAGTTATAAACATTAATGTTTCATCCTTTGATATCGGTGATCCTCTCTAAAAAATTGTCATCCACGGTATTTTTTTGCCGAACAAAGCATCTGAACTCAAGGAAAAAAATTCACCTGTATATGAAAACAAATATTATGTTAGTAATACAATAATGAAATAAATTAAAACATTAATATGGAAATGTGAAACTAAAATATGGAAATGATAAACTCAAATGTTTTCATTCTGATAACAATGAATGGAAATAATGTAAAATCAATATGTTTTTGGGTGATTTATATCATTTAATAAATATTGATTCTTTATCTAATGAAAAGAATTACCGATCAAACCATGCGTCGGATTGAGATCATTTTCCTAAAGTATCAAAACAATCCGAATGCGTTTTCATGGTTTACCATATGTCACTTGTGCTGTTTTCTAAAGTTAATGTCAATTTGAAACTGATATCAGACACTTTTAGCCATACCAGTCACAACATGCATAGGATTGATGTGATGTTGATTCGTACATGTCACAAATGACTCATGGATAATTTTCATAAAGTATCAAAATAATATGAATGCATTTTATCAGTTTTCCGTATGTCACTTGTGTTGTTTTAAAAAGTTAATGTCAATTTGAAATTGATATCAGAAACTTTTAGCCATACTGGTCACACTATGCGTCATATTGAGGTACGATTGATTCGTACATGATGAAAATGACTCATGGATCATTTTCTTAAAGTACCAAATCAATAAGAACACGTTTGTTCGGTATTCCTTATATCAGTAGTGTTGTTTTCTAATGTTTATGTCAATTTGAAAGAGATATCAGGCACTTTTAGCAATACCGGTCACACCGTGCATCGGATTGAGGTGTGATTGATTCTTACACGACACAAATGACTCATGGATTGTTTTCCTAAAGTATCAAAATAGACCAAACGTGTTTGCTTGGTATTCAGTTTGTCAGTATTGTTGTTTTCTAAAGTTTATGTCAATTTGAAACGGATATCAGAAACTTTTAGCCATACCGGTCACACCGTGCATCAGATTGAGGTGTGGTTGATTCTTACACGTCACAAATGACTCATAGATCGCTTTCCTAATGTATGAAAATAGTCCAAATGCGTTTTCCTAGTTTTCTATATGTCACTTATGTTATTTTCTAAAGTTAATGTCAATTTCAAACTAATATTAGACACTTTTAGCCATACTGGTCACACCGTGTGTTAGATTGAGGTGCGGTTGATTTTTACACATCACAAATGACTCATAGATCGTTTTCCTAAAGTATGAAAACAATCCTAATGGGTTTTCTTGGTATTCTGTATGTCAGTAGTGTTGTTTTCTAAAGTTTATGTCAATTAGAAACTGATATCAGACACTTTAAGACATACCCATCACCCCATGCATTATATTGAGGTGAGGTTAATTCATACACATCAAAAATGACTCATGGATCGTTTTCCTAAATTAATCAAAAAAACCGAACACCTTTTTTCGGTGTTCTGTATGTCTCTTGTTTTGTTTCCTAATGTTAATGCCAATTTCAAACTGATATCAGACACTTTTAGCCATACCGGTCACACCATGCATATGATTGAGGTGCAGTTGATTCTTACACGTCACAAAGGACTCATGGATCATTTTCATAAAGTATCAAAACAATCCAAATCTGTTTTCTCAGTTTTCCGTATGTCAATTTTGTTGTTTTCTAAAGTTAATGTCAATTTGAAACTGATATCAGACACTTTTAGCCATACTGGTCACACAATGCATCATATTGAGGTGCGGTTGATTCTTACATGTCACAAATGACTCATGGATCGTTTTACTAAACTATAAAAACAATTCGAACACATTTTCTCGATATTTCTTATGTCACTTGTGTTGTTTTTTAAAGTTAATGTCAATTTGAAACTAATATCATACACTGTTATCCATAACGGTCACACTGTGTGTCAGATTGAGGTGCAATTGATTCATACACGTCAAAAATGACTCATGGATCATTTTCCTAAAGTATCAAAACAATCGGAACGCGTTTTCTCGGTTTTCTGTATGTCACTTGTGTTGTTTTCTAAGGTTAATGTCAATTTGAAACTGATATCAGACAATTTTAGCCATACCGGTCACACCGTGCGTCAAATTGAGGGGTATTTGATTTTTACACGTCCAAAATGACTCATGGATAATTTTCCTAAAGTATAAAAACAATCCAAATGCATTTTCTCAGAATTTTGTATATCAGTAGTGTTGTTTTCTAAAGTTTATGTCAATTTGACACTAATATCATACACTTTTAGCCATACTGGTCACACCGTGCATCATATTGAGGTGCAATTGATTCGTACACGTCAGAAATTACGCATGGATCATTTCCATAAAGTATCAAAACAATACAAATGCATTTCCTCATTATTCCGTTTGTCAGTAGTGTCGTTTTCTAAAGTTTATGTCAATTTGAAACTAATAGTAGACACTTTTAGCCATACCGGTCAAAATGTGCATCAGATTAAGGTGTGGTTTATTCATACACGTCAAACATGACTCATGGATCGTTTTACTAAAGTATTAAAACAATCTGAATGTGTTTGATGGGTTTTACTTAGGTCACTTGTGTTGTTTTCTAAAGTTAATGTCAATTTAAAACTGATATCAGACACATTTATCCATACCGGTCACACCATGCGTCAGATTGAGGTGTGGTTGATTTGTACACATCAAAAATGACTCATGAATCATTTTTCAAAAGTATCAAAACAATACGAATGTGTTTTCTTGGTATTCTGTATGTTAGTAGTGTTGTTTTCTGTAGTTTATGTCAATTTGAAACTGATATCATAGACTTTTAGCTATACTAGTTACACCGTGTGTCGGATAGAGGTGTGGTTAATTCTTACACATCACAAATGAATCATGGATCGTTGTCCAGAAGTATCAAAACAATCTGAATGCAATTTCTCAGTTTTACATATGTCACTTGTGTTGTTTTATAAAGTTAATGTCAATTTCAAACTGATATCAGACACTTTTATCCATACCAGTGACACCATGTGTCATATTGATGTCTGTTTAATTCATACACATCCAAAATGAATCATGGATCATTTTACTAAAGTATCAAAACAATACGAATGTGTTTGGATGGTTTATCGTATGTCACTTATGTTGTTTTCTAAAGTTAATGTCAATTTTAAACTAATATCAGACACTTTTAGCCATTCTGGTCACACCGTGCATCGGATTGAGGTGATGTTGATTCTTACACGTCAAAAATGACTCATATATCATTTTCCTAAAGTATCAAAACAATCTAAATGCGTTTTCTGGGTACTCCGTTTGTCACTTGTGTTGTTTTCTAAAGTTAATGTCAAATTGAAACTGATATCAGACACTTTTATCCATACCGGTCACACCGTGCATTGGATTGAGGTGTGGTTGATTTGTACACATCACAAATGACTCATGGATCGTTTTCCTAAAGTATCAAAACAATACGAATGCATTTTCAGGGTATTCTGTATATCAATTGTGTTGTTTTCTAAAGTTAATGTGAATTTGAAACTGATATCAGAAACTTTTAGCTATACCGGTCACACCATGAGTCAAATTTAGGTGAAGTTGATTCATACACATCAAAAATGTCTCATGGATCGTTTTCCTAAAGTATCAAACCAATCCGAATGGGTTTGAATGGTTTTTCGTATGTCACTTGTGTTGTTTTCTAAAGTTAATGTCAATTTCGAACTCATATCTAACACTTTTAGCCATACCAGTCACACCGTGCATCAGATTGAGGTGCGATTGATTCATACACATCACAAATGACTCATGGATCGTTGTAATAAAGTATGAAAACAATCCCAACATGTTTTCTTGTGTTTCCGTATGTCACTTGTGTTGTTTTATAAAGTTAATGTCAAATTGAAACTGATATCAGACACTTTTGGTCACACCATGCGTCAAATTGAGGTTCGGTTGATTCGTACACATCACAAATGACTCATGGATCGTTTTCCTAAAGAATCAAAACAATCTGAATGCATTTTCTTGGTATTCCGTATGTCAGTAGTCCATAAGAGTCTCTCATTAAGTTATTCTTTACTATAAACTCAAATCATTTCTAAAACCATTCTTCTTAATCTAAGGATATGAACCATAAAAAGGGTGAACATAGATGCTCAATAAGTTTTAAAAAGGGAGATATCAATGATCATATAAAGATATCAGAAGTATTAGGAATTCACCTTTATTGTCTTATTTGTTTACATTCTTCCATTAGGTACGCTGCCCATTCATTTCTAAACACATCTATATCATCTTGTGAATAGATGTTTTTGAGACAGTCATAGTAGTACAGAAAAAATATAAATACACAATGGATTAATAATTAATTTAAATGAACTAGTAATCATTTTCAAAAATACCTCTTAAGAGATGCTACTTTGTTCATGAAATATTATATCTTTTATAAATTTACAAACATAATAACCGCAATCCTTTACATTTGTTTGTTTCGGAAACTGCAGAAACATCGGGAAAAATAAGTAATCAGTTTTGATTTGTATTTGGATAGTGCAATATAATTATATATACCCTGATACTTCTCCATTTGTATATCTTGTGCGCCTTGTCGTCCTTAGGCACTAGATGCATTCCATCCTTTAGACGATATTCATACACCACCCTATCTTAAAGGAATCCGAATTAAAAGATATTATAAATTATATAACTAGATATTTAGTTCTGAAATTATGGATCTAGTGTATTACAAATTGACAATCACAATCATGTGTGGTCGGTTTGTTGGATATCCATGCAGTGAATCCAGAAAATAAATCTTTAGAGTATCCAAATTGACTGCAATGAACATCCAATGCTTCCTAAAAACAAAAAAAAGGAATAAGTAATGATAGAAATTAAAATATAATTGATGTGATTAAAATGCAGAGTTTTACCTCTGCAATGTTGGTATTAAAAATAGAATGCCAGTCATAATTTTTCATTGAAACATTCTGAGAATGTTTGACATTAATTCATCCTAAAAATCGGAATCTATTTCTTTTTGTTGTGTAGACATAGTGTGAGGACTAACGAGTTCAAATTTGGGTTCAAGGGAAAATACCTTAAATTTTTCATCCTATATACACCTACGAAAAATATGAAATGTATTTATCCATAATTATCATAGTATATCAGCTTCTGTAAAATCAAATCATGAAAACATACCTCATGCATAAATTTATAACTGAGGCACCTAGCCAGTCGTATGTGATGATTTTAGCTACAATGTCATCACTAACGAAATATAATGTTTCCTCTCTGTACATATCTTTTTCACAAAAAATTTTGTGATTATTACCACCTTTAATTTTTGTATCCACATGAGCTTGAAATGATATTAAATGTGGATATAGAATGGGTGGGGTGAAGGTTCTCTCAGTATATCGTTTTGATCGGTTGGTTGATCCTTTTGAGCTACTCTTTCATTTTAGCTCCTTCCTTTTTTCCTTCTATAATAACATTCATCGGTTAATCCCTTTTAAAATTAAATGTTAATGTTTCCTCTTGAAAAATGAATTGGAAATGAATACATCCTGGTCGACATATTTTTTTACAAGATTCGACAGCCATGAAACGAATGCTCTAACATCTTTTTATACTGTATGAATGTCGTCATCATCATTTGGCACAGGTAGCTCGGCACTCAGATCATGAGCTACGTTAATAGACACTTTTACATGACCAGTTGGAAGTGGTTAGTGTGTAGCATGTCATTTGGCATATTGAACATTGTAGCCCTCGCTACAAGGCAATGGGTGGGAGTTGATAGATATAAATCACAGTAATTTTCACTTTATAGAATATCATTACAAGAAAGGTATCAGTGTCTATGTGATTCACATTTCACAGAAACAAATATTAGAACATTGATTACATCGGTAAAGTCACGTTTTTGAGGGGAATGGCTCACCTCAAAGCTAGTGGGGGTGGGGCGGGATCTTCTCGTACGGGTTGTTATTGAGTTGTTTCTTCTCTTCGGCTCTCCCCCATCAATGTTTCTAGAAACTCTCCCTGACATTGGAAGTATTCTTCAAGGGTATCTTGTCTATCTCTCACCATTTTCATTTCTTTAGTTTTTTCAAGCTCTTGTTATTTTTTCTGAAAATATATCCGGGTTGTCACTGCAAAACCTGCACCTCTGGTGCGGCCATACTGTTCTTCCTATTTCAAGGCTGTTGAAAGTATGTCCGCATCCAGTGCGGGTGTTATTGATTCCTTTGACTATATCAAATAGAAAATATGTGAAAATAAGTAATCATCATTATGTAATATTGATTTAAAGAAAAAAAATTTATATTATGTCATACTTACACATGTTTCCCACAATTTTTGTGTGTTTTCATCTACCAGTTTCTCCTCTTTACTAACACGATCCTCCTTCCATAACACATGGCGTGGGATGGAAGTGGCTTGGGATTTTGATTTATCAATCTACATATTAACAGATAAACATGGTTACAGTTTTGTTTTATGTCACATAAAAGCATTATAGTACTTTTAAAATACGTACCAATTGTTTTTCAACTGTAGCGTACGCCATAATTTCTTTACGGTAGGGTTACACTAGTTTTTCTGCCCGTTCTTTATTTTCAGTACACAGTTGCTGTTTCATAAATAAAAAACAGTCAATCAAAGTGATGAATACAAGAAATGTTAAACAACATGTTACCAAACTCGATATACCTGAAATTTCTGCTCTGTACGACGGTTGAAAAACGCATCCCACGCTCCTTGGGATATCAAGTGTGCATAATGACGAGGTGGGTGCGGCTTGATTTTCCCTTCAGCGTCTTTAAATGACATTTCGTTAAAATGGTACAAAATCCTCTATGAACCCTTCATGATGGTCTTAATGAATATTCTTTGTGTGAGACATCTACTCTAAATTCACTCTGTAAGAGATGATGAAGAGTTAGTCAATATTTCTGTATTTTATTTTATTTTATTTTAATAAATTAAATAAATGATATCATAATGTTACCCTAATCATTTCCCACATTAATTTTTTCAGCCCGCTGGCAACATGGTGCCATGACTCTACATCAATCGGCACGTGATGCCGAGTGATGTGCCACTAAACATGGATTTGTTGGGGTTTACATGCTGTCCTCACTTATTCTATCCCACCTCATATTTGATGCCTTTTTCTTTTTCCTTAAGTATTTTGGATAAAACTGTCAAACTATGACACACCTATTTTTTTTTCTTCAGGGTTTCATTGCCTACCATTTCCTCAGTTTCTGCATCATCATTATGTTCCTTCGAAGCGCTAGAATCAGCACTGGGACTAGAAACTACATGTTGGGAAACCTGTTGTAACTCAGCATTAGGACCAGAAAAACAGGTTGATAAACTTATTGTACCTCAGCAGTGGGACTAGCTGAAACAGGTTGAGAGACCTATTGTACCTCAGCAGTGGGACAAACTGTAATAGGTTGAGAAACCTGTTGTGTCTCAGGATTGGGTGAATCAGTAGGTGTAGAAGTCATTATCTGCAGAAGTGGTTTAACATTTAATTTAGACCACATAAAAGAAGCAACGAACAGATATTAACATAATGTAACAAATCTATATTACAATAAAAAAAATAACTTGATTATTGAACTGTCTTTTTTTAAAGGCTGAAGGGATTTGACCCCTCTATCAACTATCCATATCCCTTTATTTTGGTCTCTTATGGCATGAAAAATGTCGTATACATTGGGACCACTGCGAAATGATTGCGAAGTCCCAATGAAAGGGTCATCCTCTGTTGAATTTTAATCTGACCCTTAAGTTGTTTTGGTTGATAATAGAACATTTGACCACTTTCGGTTTGCAGGATCTAGAACATAAAATACTTGCACTGCCTGTGATAACATTATAAATGGTTCGTCCTTCTCCAATTCCTTACTGAAATCAACTTTCAAGAATCCCAATTCATCTATTTTAATAGAACTCTAGTTATCAACCCACTTGTATTGAAAAATAAGAACTTGGAATTCTATATAATCCAAATCCCATATTTGATTTATGATGCCAAAGTATGACATATTTGCATAAATTGGATTTTTATCCTTATCAGTAGAAACATGCATCGCTTCAGCCACAGGTGTCACCCACTATTCCGAATGGTACTATCTTCATCATGTTCATTATTATAAAATTTATAACCATTACCTACAAAAGAATTGTAAGATAATACATACACACTTGGTCTTCCGACTAGCCATCGAAGTCGTTCTGAAATTGACTCCAGATTTTCATTTGACTTCTTAAAAATAGGGTCCCGAAACGATTCTATAAATTATCGATTATGTGTATATGATATCCATTTTTCAGCCCTAGATGGATTCAAATGCCTATGAATCTCTTTTTTGGTTTCAACTTATGGGTCAACGTCGAAACAATTATTCTAAACATAAAGGTGGGCCTGCTGTAACACCCGAAACTTTTATGTTATATAAATCATCAAAGGAATCTTTTTCTACACAACACTTTCTTGGCTTGCTTTACACGCAATCGCGACCTTCCTCGATAGCTTGCGTCGTACGCAATACCGAGTTTCACTAAACAACAATATGCTATTAAAACTAGCCGTTATGAATAGTAATAACCACTTTTTGAAATTTTATAAATTTTATTTTTCAAAATGGACATCATTTTTGGACTCAGAATATCGAAATTAGCCTAGGGTGAAATTTTGGTATTTTTCTGAAAACTTTCAATTTTTGATGAATAGTGAAACCACTAAGTGGTAGGTTAAAAACTGAATTTTGCATAAAACTTAATTTTACCGCTTCTGTGAATGGAATTTCAAAAATCCGAGAGACACGGTTAATATCAAGGACTAAAATGTGGTTCAATGAGATGAAAATAATTTTTTGGTGAATAGTAACTTTTTACTATTTTTACCGCGGTTAATAGTAAATAGGGTAACTAAGGGTAAATATGATATTAATATTACCCTAACACATGTCCTAATTCTATTGGACAAGTGTAATTCGACCAAAAACAAACTTAGGAATAAAATATGACCATTTAGGCCCACTTGGATTAGATTAGGACATTTATTATTAATTTATTTAAAGAAGGGTTAAAATAGTTAAAATCAAAGTTTAATAAGTAAATCATTATTAATATAGGGTTATACATAAGATAAATTCGATTTTAAATATTCATTAGAAAGCTAAAAATATTTCCTACATGATGGTATTTTATTTGTAATTTTTAGACATCAAATAATTTAATTTATTTATGACACAAAGATGATGCAGTAATTATCTTATTAATGAAATATTGACAAAATTGATAATATAAATACCAAAATAAATGTAATTTGAGACTTTTTATGAATTCCACTAATTTTCTAGGTTACTATGATATATTAGTATTGATTTAATCAACTTGGTTCGAACATATAATTCTGTTATGACTTTGACAAAAATCATATATCAAATAGTGTCAAAATTGACACAAAATAGTTTTTAAATCAAATATTATATTATTAATTGTTATTTTATTCCTAAAAATCTAAGGTTCGGCCAAATGACTTAGATAAGGATATATATGTTAATAATAAACAATTTGGGGTTCGTTTGGCATGTTATAGTAAGTGTATTAACCATATAGTGAAAGAAAACAAAAAGACATGGTAAAAGTTAAATTATTTAACTTAGAGTTAAATTTAATTGATAAGGTTAAAATAATATCCTAAACTTGTCTAAATTCTATTGGTTGATAGGATTTCGACCCATCCCCACTTTAGCTTCGAAATAAGACCCTTTGGAACCATTATAAACCGATTTTGACTTTAATATAAAATAATATTTTGAGATATTCCTAAGGTGCCCCTCTCCTCCCCTATAAAAGGACACCTCCTCCCCCTCCTCCTCACACCAAATTGAGCACTCAAGCTCGGCCAACCCCTGCCATTTTCTCCTCTCCACTTCCCTATAATAATCCTAGAGGTCCTGGTCTTCTCCAAAGACCAATATTAGTTCCTTAAGTGGAGGATTCAAAAAGGCGTTCCAAAGAAGAGGTAATATCCATTACCGATCTTTACAATTTCTTTCTTCTTCAACTTCTTCTTCTTTAGTTGTTTCATGATAAAGTAATAACATCAGTATTACTTACATACTGATATGTTATTATAAATATGAAACAACCCTAATTCACCTTCTATCCATCCTACGGAAAAATGAAATCACCGCGCGTGCGTACGTACGGAATACCGTCTCCACGCCGTGGTGTAATCTATTTTCCACCATCACCTTACAAGGATGGGTATAATGGTGTAATGAGTAACTATATATGATTATTATTAAGTAATATTGATACTGAAATAATATATATATATACTCCAATACAATTCCACAATCATAGGAACGATATCATCACTCGTGCGTACGTACGGAATACCGTCTCCACGATGTGATGCGACTCGTTCTACATGATCTTCATTTCATAATGATTGTATAAATGAATTGAATGAATGAATATGGTATATACTACACTAATACCATTCTGGAAATGAATTATCTATAACCTAAAGATAAGAATAAGAATTTATTCGACAAAACACGCATAAGAACAAAAAGTTATAAAGACCCGAGTAACAAGTAACAATGAAATATTACTAACAAGAAGCTAATAATATGACCATATATGATCTCATATTAATATGTATGATTCTGGAATAAGTCAATAACATTATTTAAACCATTATACAGCAGCTTCGGACACGAACAAAGCAAATCGGACCTAAGGTAAGGGAAATATCACAATCTCATTTTTATCCGAGATTGTTTATTCGTAAGTATTTACTGGGGTGTATTTTATCATCAATATGTAATATTGTTTCCATCCACTTGAAATAGTTTAAATCCAATTTTACCCTTAGGTGAGTTTTTAGTAAAGAATATGAAAGGAATCTTTTGTCATTTTTCCGTACGAGGTACTTTTTTACTTTTCCGACAAAAGTACGAAGAATGTTTTTTTTAACTTATACGACATGAATGGATTTTTAAAACATTACTTCAAAGAAGCTTCCTTTACAAGTTTTCAAGTTTATTTTTAATCAACTTCTTTTATTTTAAAGTTGTATGACATGTTATGAAAGGAAAAATGTTTTTGAAGAAGAAAGGATATTTTCCTCAAGAATTCAATTCAAGTGTTTTATCAAAATTATTTTCCATATAAGATAATAAAGGGTTCTGTTTCTATCCATATTTTTACATTGGTTTGACTATGTTGTGATGGAATTATGTTTATGAATTCCTTTATCATATATGAATTGATTTATGATGTCATGATGTTTCAAGAATCCCATTTTTGTTACATGTGTTATGCGATGATGCATGTTTTATGATTATGTGGCACACATAAGAAAGGATTCATTATAAGATGGGTGGGACCTATATCTCCCTCCAATGCATTGGGTAATGATTTTATATCTCATGAGATAGACATGGCTGGAACGGAAGGTTATTTCGGTTCAGTGATACAGGACTGAAACGAGGAGTGAACTCGGTTCAAAAAGGGACTTTGTCCACTAAGATAGTCTTGGAAATGAGTCATGACTAACAAGAAATGATTTTCCATGATTATGTGTGCATGCCACAAAGATTCAAGTTTTATGTTATGATTATGGGGATCTCATTTTCACTTCTATGATTTATTCCATGTTAAGATATTATGATCTCTTTTGCAGGTTTTGATTTTCATAAAGATATGATATGATTTTTATTTCCTTTATTTGCCCTTGCTGAGCATTTGAGCTCACCCTTTTATGTTTTCTTTTCCCCAGGTCAGGAAGATGGATATTAAGTAGAATATGCTAAAAGGGACCCTAGATATGATGAAATAAATGGGAGACACTGTAGAAGATTTATGAACCAGTTGTTTATGTTTCCCCAGTTTCTAAAGACACTATACCTATGCGGTCCTTTGTGGTTTTGTCATATGTTGTAATAAGAGTGCTTCAATTTTGAAGTATTAACAATGTATGTAACGTGTGGGTCGTTATAGTTGGTATCAGAGGAAAGGTATAGTCAACCTTTGGAAACTAGGATGTGAAAGCCTTAGTAAGAACCCTAAGGATAAGTCTAAGCATAGAACACAATCTTAGTGTTTTAGAAATGGCCTTGAATAACCTAGGATAAGACCTTAAGAATGAAAATTTTATTCTTTAATTATGTGGTTTCCTATTATAATTAGTGTTGCTCACACTATTCTTCTTGGTTTTAGTCAATGGCTGGAACCCGAAGGAACCGTGTTAATGCGGAATGCGATGGGCAATGCAATGATTGTACCCCTGAGCAACCAAACGATATGGGAGCTGGAATGCAAAATCTTGTAGCCATGCTCACACAACTTTCTCAAGCTATGAATCATGCAGGATTTCCAAACGAACAAAGAAGGGAGCAACATTCTGTTGAATCCTTCATGAGGCAGCGTCCACCATCTTTCAGCGGGTCTACTGATCCATTAGTTGCTGAACAATGGATTAGTACTACTGAAAAGATATTTTCAGTTCTTCAATGTTCTGAGCATGATAAAGTCATCCTAGCAGTGTATCGTTTGGAAGGAGATGCGGATCAATGGTGGAATCTTGTTAAGAATACGAGGCAAAGGGATGAAATTGAGTCTATGGAATGGGACGAGTTCAAGAACTTATTTTTCAATAAGTACTTCCCTCGTATTCTCCGAACAAAGATGGAGAAAGAGTTCCTTGAACTGAAGCAAAGGGATGATGAATCTGTTAGTACCTATGAAGCAAATTTTACAAGACTTGCAAGGTACGCTTCTGGTATTATTATCCAACCTGAGAGTAAGATCGATCGATTCTTTAGTGGCTTAAAACCAAGTCTTCGAAGGGCGTTAGCCATAAGGGACTTCAATAGCTACGAGGAAATCGTTCGATGTGCTCTCAAAGTCGAGATGGAGATTGGAGTAACCCATCAGTCACATGGGTTTGATAAGAAGAGGAAGATGGAATTCAAAGAAAAATCTAAAGAGCACACGGAAAAGAAGATGAACTTTCCCTTATGCTCAAAGTGTGGAAAGAAACATGGAGGGAGTTGTCTTAAAGGGACAAGTAAATGTTTTAAATGTGGAAAGGAAGGTCATCGAGCATTTGAATGCCGTGATAATGGGAAGAAGATGTCTAATGATGCAAACAAAGGAAGGGATACACAGAATGAACCTGCTACACTTCAATGTTTCAAGTGCAAGGAGATGGGGCATTATTCCAATCAATGCCCAAATCCAAGGGTTGATGATGATGGTCGACGTCAACAAACTCTTAAGGCTAAAGACAAAGGAAAGTCACATGCAATTTCTATCAGCGATGTGGAGTACGATAACGATGTGGTGAAAGGTACACTTACCATCCACTCTAAAGTAGCAAATGTTTTATTTGATTCTGGATCCACCCACTCTTTTATTTCTGAAAAATTTTCTAAGGGTATCACCGTATTACCTCAACAATTAGATGTTGAGTTAGCTGTGACAACACCTAATGGCACATCAATCGCATCAGAAGTTTATAATTCTTCTCCGATCGAAGTTTGTGGGAAAGTGCTTCCTGCAAATCTTGTGATCCTTCCTTTAGTGGAATTTGATGTGATTCTTGGCATGGATTGGCTTTCTCTACATGGAGCTCATATCAATTGCCAAAGAAGGGAAGTCAGATTTCATATTCCAGATCATCCTACGATCGTCTATCAGTGCAAGGATGAACATAACCTTCCAGTGGAAATTTCTTCCATCTTATGGGTATTGATTCCACTAAATGAAGGTTATTTATCTCAAATGGTTGGTGAGAAACTCACGATTAAGAATATGCCCATTGTACGGGAGTTTGATGATGTCTTTCCGGAGGAATTGCCGGGTCTTCCACCAAATCGTGAAGTTGAGTTTTCAATAGAACTCGTACCGGGTGCTTTGCCTATTTCAAAGACACCTTATAGAATGGCCCCAATTGAGTTGCAGGAATTGAAGAAGCAACTCCAAGAGAATCTTGATAAGGGATTCATACGCCCTAGTGCGTCACCTTGGGGAGCACCTGTTCTATTTGTTAAGAAGAAAGATGGATCAATGAGACTCTGCATTGATTATCGAGAACTTAACAAGATCACTATCAAGAACAAATATCCTCTCCCACGCATTGATGACTTATTTGACCAACTACGCGGAGCTCAATACTTTTCCAAGATTGATCTTCGTTCAGGGTATCATCAATTAAGGGTCAAAAGGGAGGATATACCAAAGACGGCTTTCCGTACAAGGTATGGACACTATGAATTTATAGTGATGCCATTTGGTCTTACTAATGCCCCTGCTATCTTCATGGATCTAATGAATAGAGTCTTTAGAGACTATCTTGATCAATTTGTGGTAGTCTTTATAGACGATATTCTTGTCTATTCAAAGAGCAAGGAAGAGCATGAAGATCACTTGAGAATTATATTGAAGACCCTGAGAAAAGAGAAGCTTTATGCCAAATTTACCAAGTGTGAATTTTGGCTTCAAAAAGTTGCATTTTTGGGTCATATAATCTCAAAAGAGGGGATATCTGTGGATCCAGCAAAAACAGAGGTTATCGAAAGATGGTCAAGACCAACAACAGTAACTGAGATCCGAAGTTTTCTTGGTTTGGCTGGATATTATCGACGTTTTGTAAAAGATTTTTCACGGTTATCTAATCCAATCACCAAGTTGACTCGGAAAGGAGTTAAGTTTGTCTGGACAGAGGAATGTGAAGAGAATTTCAAGGAGTTGAAAAGAAGGTTATCCAGTGCACCTGTACTCACACTGCCTTGTAGTGGAGAAAGGTTTGTGATCTACAGTGATGCATCCAAGAAGGGATTGGGGTGTGTTCTTATGCAAAATGATATGGTGATAGCTTATGCCCCACGACAGTTGAAAATCCATGAGCAAAATTACCCAACACATGATTTGGAGTTGGCTGCGGTAATCTTTGCATTAAAGATTTGGAGGCATTACCTTTATGGTGAAAGGTGTGATATTTATACTGATCATAAAAGTTTAAAGTATATTTTCACACAAAAGGAGTTGAATATGCGCCAAAGAAGATGGTTGGAGCTGATTAAGGATTATGACTGCTCAATCCATTACCACCCTGGGAAAGCAAACAAGGTGGCAGATGCATTAAGTCGACAAGACCATGCTAGTTTATCCATGATGAGGATCACAAAAGATCCAATATTTATGGATTTACAAAGGATGGATCTTGGAATTATAATGGAAGGGGAAAAATCTTATCTTTCTCAAATGAATGTTCAACCATCTATACATGTGAAGATTAAAGAGGCACAGAAAGAAGATGTCGAGTTACAAAAGAAGGTGAGAAATGTTCCTGAATTCAACCTTGATTGTGATGGGATAATAAAGTTCAGGAATTGGGTTTGTGTTCCTCCCATCCCCGAATTAAAGAAAGAGCTGCTGGATGAGGCTCATAGTTCTTCATTCTCTATTCATCCTGGAAGCACGAAGATGTATAGGGACCTGAAAGAGTACTTCTGGTGGGATGGCATGAAAAGAGATGTTGCTGAATATGTCTCTCGATGCTTGGTTTGTCAACAAGTTAAAGCTGAGAGACAGAAGTCTAAGGGGATGTTACAACCATTACCCATAACCGAATGGAAATGGGAAAACATCACTATGGACTTTGTCACAGGACTTCCTAAAACATCCAATGGCAATAATGCTATCTGGGTCATAGTTGATCGTCTTACAAAGTCTGCACACTTCATTGCTATTAGAGAGGATTTCTCTCTAGATCAGCTTGCCAGGATATATGTAAAGGAAGTGGTAAGATTGCATGGAGTACCACTTTCTATTATATCTGACCGGGATCCGAGATTTACCTCGAAGTTCTGGAGAAGTCTTCAGCATACTCTGGATACAGAGTTGAGTTTCAGCACTGCTTATCATCCCCAGACAGACGGTCAGTCTGAGAGAACAATTCAAACCCTAGAAGATATGTTGAGAGCTTGCTCTATGGATTTCAAAGGAGGTTGGGATCAACACCTACCTTTGGTGGAATTTTCTTATAATAATAGCTTTCACTCCAGTATTCAGATGGCTCCTTATGAAGCTCTCTATGGAAAGAAATGCAGGACTCCAACTTGCTGGGATGAAGTTGGGGAAAGAAAGCTATTAGGACCTGATCTCATTGATGAAATGGCAGAAAAGGTCAGATCTATTCAACAACACATAAGAGCAGCTCAGAGTCGACAGAAAAGTTATGCCGACAATCGAAGAAAAGACCTAGAGTTTGAAGTGGGTGATAAAGTGTTCTTACGAATATCTCCCTGGAAGAGGGTTATGAGATTTGGAAAGAAGGGGAAGTTGAGCCCTAGATATATCGGTCCTTTTGAAATACTGGATCGTGTTGGGAAGGTAGCTTACCGATTGGCGCTTCCACCGAATCTCTCTCAAGTTCACGATGTGTTCCATGTATCTCTCCTGAGAAAGTACATACCAGATCCTTCACATGTACTCAGCTCAGAAGTTGTACCGCTGGAGCAAGATCTTTCTTATGAAGAACAGCCGATAGAGATTCTGGATCGTAGCGAAAAAGTCCTACGAAACAAGACCACTCGCTTGGTGAAAGTTTTATGGAGAAACTACCAACTTGAAGAAGCTACATGGGAGCTTGAGGATATGATGAGGGAGAAGTATCCTCATTTGTTTGTTGCAAAGTGACGAATTTCGAGGGCGAAATTCTTTTTAAGGGGGGTAGAATGTAACACCCGAGACTTTTATGTTATATAAATCATCAAAGGAATCTTTTTCTACACAACACTTTCTTGGCTTGCTTTACACGCAATCGCGACCTTCCTCGATAGCTTGCGTCGTACGCAATACCGAGTTTCACTAAACAACAATATGCTATTAAAACTAGCCGTTATGAATAGTAATAACCACTTTTTGAAATTTTATAAATTTTATTTTTCAAAATGGACTTCATTTTTGGACTAAGAATATCGAAATTAGCCTAGGGTGAAATTTTGGTATTTTTCTGAAAACTTTCAATTTTTGATGAATAGTGAAACCACTAAGTGGTAGGTTAAAAACTGAATTTTGCATAAAACTTAATTTTACCGCTTCTGTGAATGGAATTTCAAAAATCCGAGAGACACGGTTAATATCAAGGACTAAAATGTGGTTCAATGAGATGAAAATAATTTTTTGGTGAATAGTAACTTTTTACTATTTTTACCGCGGTTAATAGTAAATAGGGTAACTAAGGGTAAATATGATATTAATATTACCCTAACACATGTCCTAATTCTATTGGACAAGTGTAATTCGACCAAAAACAAACTTAGGAATAAAATATGACCATTTAGGCCCACTTGGATTAGATTAGGACATTTATTATTAATTTATTTAAAGAAGGGTTTAAATAGTTAAAATCAAAGTTTAATAAGTAAATCATTTTTAATATAGGGTTATACATAAGATAAATTCGATTGTAAATATTCATTAGAAAGCTAAAAATATTTCCTACATGATGGTATTTTATTTGTAATTTTTAGACATCAAATAATTTAATTTATTTATGACACAAAGATGATGCAGTAATTATCTTATTAATGAAATATTGACAAAATTGATAATATAAATACCAAAATAAATGTAATTTGAGACTTTTTATGAATTCCACTAATTTTCTAGGTTACTATGATATATTAGTATTGATTTAATCAACTTGGTTCGAACATATAATTCTGTTATGACTTTGACAAAAATCATATATCAAATAGTGTCAAAATTGACACAAAATAGTTTTTAAATCAAATATTATATTATTAATTGTTATTTTATTCCTAAAAATCTAAGGTTCGGCCAAATGACTTAGATAAGGATATATATATTAATAATAAACAATTTGGGGTTCGTTTGGCATGTTATAGTAAGTGTATTAACCATATAGTGAAAGAAAACAAAAAGACATGGTAAAAGTTAAATTATTTAACTTAGAGTTAAATTTAATTGATAAGGTTAAAATAATATCCTAAACTTGTCTAAATTCTATTGGTTGATAGGATTTCGACCCATCCCCACTTTAGCTTCGAAATAAGACCCTTTGGAACCATTATAAACCGATTTTGACTTTAATATAAAATAATATTTTGAGATATTCCTAAGGTGCCCCTCTCCTCCCCTATAAAAGGACACCTCCTCCCCCTCCTCCTCACACCAAATGGAGCACTCAAGCTCGGCCAACCCCTGCCATTTTCTCCTCTCCACTTCCCTAGAATAATCCTAGAGGTCCTGGTCTTCTCCAAATACCAATCTTAGTTCCTTAAGTGGAGGATTCAAAAAGGCGTTCCAAAGAAGAGGTAATATCCATTACCGATCTTTACAATTTCTTTCTTCTTCAACTTCTTCTTCTTTAGTTGTTTCATGATAAAGTAATAACATCAGTATTACTTACATACTGATATGTTATTATAAATATGAAACAACCCTAATTCACCTTCTATCCATCCTACGGAAAAATGAAATCACCGCGCGTGCGTACGTACGGAATACCGTCTCCACGCCGTGGTGTAATCTATTTTCCACCATCACCTTACAAGGATGGGTATAATGGTGTAATGAGTAACTATATATGATTATTATTAAGTAATATTGATACTGAAATAATATATATATATACTCCAATACAATTCCACAATCATAGGAATGATATCATCACTCGTGCGTACGTACGGAATACCGTCTCCACGATGTGATGCGACTCGTTCTACATGATCTTCATTTCATAATGATTGTATAAATGAATTGAATGAATGAATATGGTATATACTACACTAATACCATTCTGGAAATGAATTATCTATAACCTAAAGATAAGAATAAGAATTTATTCGACAAAACACGCATAAGAACAAAAAGTTATAAAGACCCGAGTAACAAGTAACAATGAAATATTACTAACAAGAAGCTAATAATATGACCATATATGATCTCATATCAATATGTATGATTCTGGAATAAGTCAATAACATTATTTAAACCATTATACAGGAGCTTCGGACACGAACAAAGCAAATCGGACCTAAGGTAAGGGAAATATCACAATCTCATTTTTATCCGAGATTGTTTATTCGTAAGTATTTACTAGGGTGTATTTTATCATCAATATGTAATATTGTTTCCATCCACTTGAAATAGTTTAAATCCAATTTTACCCTTAGGTGAGTTTTTAGTAAAGAATATGAAAGGAATCTTTTGTCGTTTTTCCGTACGAGGTACTTTTTGACTTTTCCGACAAAAGTACGAAGAATGTTTTTTTTAACTTATACGGCATGAATGGATTTTTAAAACATTACTTCAAAGAAGCTTCCTTTACAAGTTTTCAAGTTTATTTTTAATCAACTTCTTTTATTTTAAAGTTGTATGACATGTTATGAAAGGAAAAATGTTTTTGAAGAAGAAAGGATATTTTCCTCAAGAATTCAATTCAAGTGTTTTATCAAAATTATTTTCCATCTAAGATAATAAAGGGTTTTGTTTCTATCCATATTTTTACATTGGTTTGACTATGTTGTGATGGAATTATGTTTATGAATTCCTTTATCATATATGAATTGGTTTATGATGTCATGATGTTTCAAGAATCCCATTTTTGTTACATGTGTTATGCGATGATGCATGTTTTATGATTATGTGGCACACATAAGAAAGGATTCATTGTAAGATGGGTGGGACCTATATCTCCCTCCAATGCATTGGGTAATGATTTTATATCTCATGAGATAGACATGGCTTGAACGGAAAGTTATTTCGGTTCAGTGATACAGGACTGAAACGAGGAGTGAACTCGGTTCAGAAAGGGACTTTGTCCACTAAGATAGTCTTGGCAATGAGTCATGACTAACAAGAAATGATTTTCCATGATTATGTGTGCATGCCACAAAGATTCAAGTTTTATGTTATGATTATGGGGATCTCATTTTCACTTCTATGATTTATTCCATGTTAAGATATTATGATCTCTTTTGCAGGTTTTGATTTTCATAAAGATATGATATGATTTTTATTTCCTTTATTTGCCCTTGCTGAGCATTTGAGCTCACCCTTTTATGTTTTCCTTTCCCCAGGTCAGGAAGATGGATATTAAGTAGAATATGCTAAAAGGGACCCTAGATATGATGAAATAAATGGGAGACACTGTAGAAGATTTATGAACCAGTTGTTTATGTTTCCCCAGTTTCTAAAGACACTATACCTATACGGTCCTTTGTGGTTTTGTCATATGTTGTAATAAGAGTGCTTCAATTTTGAAGTATTAACAATGTATGTAAAGTGTGGGTCGTTATACCTGCTCCCGATTTGTAATATTGATTGTGACAACCTATCTTCTAGAAATTCCTTCATCCTCAAGTCACCCAGTGTGATGAGATTTAGGTAGTCCAATGCTTTCCACACCAGACAGGTATTTGGTACAGAATTCAACGGCTTCCTCAACAATATATCGCTCCGCAATACAACCCTCTGGCTGACTGTGATTTTTGACACACCCTATCAAAATCTTCATATATCATTCAATGGGGTACATCCATATGTAATGTACAGTACCACATTGTTGAATATCTCCACCAAGTGGACCATCAAATGAAAAATCATATCAAAAAATGAAGGCGGGAAGAACATTCCTAATTCACATAATATGACGGCAATTCCTCGTTCCATAATTGGAAATTTCACCAGGTCTATAACTTTGCTGCATATAACTTTGAATAAGAAACATAGTTTCATTAATTTATGGCGGAAATTCATTGAAAAAATGCAACGTAATGCAATAGGAATGAAATCCTTTATCAAAACACGGAAGACATGTGATTTCAGACCATTTAACTTCAAGTCTCTCATTGAAACGAGGTTTCTAATATTTGACGAATAACTCTATGTAACCTTTATGTCATTCATGAAGTTTCAAAATGGATAACTATCCTACCTAGAAAGATTGTAAGAAGTAGTAGAAAGAAGTGTTTGTTTTCACCCTTCATTGGTGCCAATTCTTCTCATATTCCCATCTTAACCATGCCCAACCTAGCCTTAATTCCATCTTTTGTTTTTCCATGTGTATTTAGAAATGTTCTGATGACACTATCAAATAAATTGTTTTCTACATGCATAACATCAAGAAAATGTCTGACATACAGAAAATTCTAGTATTGTAATTAAAAAAACCGATCTCTTTTTCCAACCGATTTTCATAAGGTATTTTGAAGCCAGTTTACCAAATGTAGTGTCCACATTTTTTACTTTATCAAACAATTGATCACCTGTTTGTGGAGACGGTGTTGTATGTTCTTTTGAACTTCCTTCGAATGATGTCATCCAAGATCGGTACTAATGTGGTTGGGGTATAAATCTGCAATGTCCTAGAAACACGGATTTCGATGAGTGTTTCAACCTAATTGATTGTGTACCTTGTTCGCAAACGGGACACCCTTGAGTTCCTTTAATGTTATATCCTGAAAAATTTCCAAAAGCAGGGATGACATTTATCATCCCATACAACATGTCTCTCAAAGTGAAATCTTTATTTAAGTAAGAATCATACAATGTAATACCTAAATCCCACAATAATATCAATTCTTCGATCAATGGAACTAAATAAACATCAATATAATTACCTATTTCTTTTGGTCCATATATAAGCATAAATAACATTACATATTTTCGTTTCATGCATAACCACGGTGGTATGTTATAATTTACCAACATAACTGGCCATGCACTTTGACTATTTCTTTGAAAACCAAAAGGATTCACTCCATCTGTAAATAACACAAAACGAAGTTTTCTCAACTCATTTCCAAATTCAGGATACTCATGATCAATTCTATTCCCCTGAGGAGAGTCTGCCGAGTGATGTAGTATCCCATCTTTAATTCTTGTATCTGCATGCAATTTTAATTGTCCTACAGTACCCTAACTTCCATATAGGCGCCTAAACCTTGGAATGATTTCAAAGTACCATAAAAATTTATTAGGAATGGATTCGTCTTTCTTTTATTGAGAAGCACTACACTTTTGGAATTCTTTATGTTATTTGCGGTCCTTGAGAAACAGTATACAGTCATTCAGACATGTATTTATTCTTTCATAGATCATACCCCTTGAGCGTAGCATTCGTTTGGTGTCGTATGTTTTGATCGGGAATTCATTATCTTCTGGGAGCATGTCATTTAGGAGAGGAAGTAGTTCTATAAAACCGACGTCACTCCACCCATTTTCTGTTTTCAAATTATACAGCTATAGTACAGCTGGTAGTGTTGTATATTTAGTGCAACCAGCATGCAAGGGCATCTTTTCACAACTTTTTAACTTCTCAAACAATTTTAGGCAATCAAAAAGTTCATATTCGATAGTCCTTTTCATTTTCTCAATACGATCTTCATCATAATTCACATCTATAATCACATCCTCCCTACGGTCATCTTCATTGTTCATGCTTGTAATCATATCGATGATCCATAAAATGCAGTTTTATCCCAGCCACTTCCAACATTTGTTGTTCCCCCTTGTTTATTCCAACATGTATAACTCTGATCTATTCCGTGATAGATCAAGTGTTCTTCCAACTCCTCTGGACTAATTTATTTTGAATAAAAACAGCATAAACATAGACAAAGGATTTTAGAAGGGTCATATGCATGATCTTTTGCAAACTTGATAAACTATTTCACTCCTTATTCATACTCTTTTGTCAACCTATTAGCATTCATCCATTATTTATTTCTATTCAACCTATTTGAAATCCAAAGGATGGGTATATAGGTTATGGGAGAAGGAATATGTGTATAATTTAGATAAAAAACTAGATACTTCAAAAATGGTGGGGGCGTGATCATTAATAGCATATCATGGGTGGTTCTTGGGATTAATCCATTATCTTCCTCTCTTCTATCCCCCCTGATGAGGGGTGGTTCTTAGGAGTTTTTTATAGTTCGTTAGTGGGTTCTTACCTCATACTTCATCCATTACTATTATCCTTTATTTCCCTATGATTTGGGATGATTTTGACTAGGATTTGTGTTATGATTTCACTTTATCATCTTCAAATCAATTCGAATGATGTAGATTTTGTTTGTATTGGATAGAATTTATCATCATATGATGAACGCACCATGTTTTGTGTGGTTTATGTGGTCTTGTGTTTCCTAGTGATATTTAAAAATTATTCCAAATTATATTAAGGTGAATAATTAATTATAAGTTTCAATAATAAATTATTTTGGAATTATGCCTTGATATTGGGTCTCAATCATTGGTACAAGATTAGATAAGGCATGTATAGTTCCGGTTGAGGATGCGTGGATCTTGGTGATGGGGTTACTCCATTTTTTGAGGTAGGTGGACCCTATAATACAAAACCATGTTCCAATTTATGCATGATTGTGCATTAATGCATGAGTATATGTATTCTAGTGAAAGGGATTGAAATCAAGAGAAACCTAGGTAAATAAATAAGGTGTTTTTGATCCATGAAGAGATAGAGTGAGGGATCTATTTAATGTTTGTGATTTTGTGATCATCCAGATATTATGTCTCTATGGGGGTGAGGTTTCTAGTTTTGTTTATGAGAGGATCGGGTTTGGCATGAGATTTGTATAGCCTAGTTAGGTTTTCTAAGGCTCTTTGAGTAGGTATAAGAGTTTTAGGCCTAAATAATATGGATAATATAGTTTTATATCTCATGTGTGATGGGGAACACCATATTAAGGATATATAAAAGTCATAGTGTGTGTGATGAGTAGGATATTCCATGCAGGGATTGGTGAAGTGAGACATAGAGGATTTCTTCCTTATAATTGGATTAAGAGATCTCCAAGGGGAGATATTATATGGTACCTAAGTAAGGGTCATGGTAATAGTATGGATGACATATCATAGGGTATCCAAGGCTCTTAGTGTGAGTTTCATAGGATGGTCATTATTTAGTTTTAATGAGTTTTAATGTGGAAATTAGAAGATCATATAGACTAGACTATCGAGGACCAGATCAAGTATAGCATGTGGGTTGTGACATTACCATGTAGATATGAGTGTGTGTTGGTATCAATGAGTAGAGATGGGTTAGGATTGTACAACCCAGTATATTCCCCTGTAGGCAGAATTAGAATGTTGATAGGTTGGGAATAATTTTCATGTATAACAAAGATGGTTTTAAGGAGATTATTATGAAAGGCTAAATGGATGGTGACTTTTATCATTTATGGTCAGACCGACTAAGAGATTGGGACTTCATATGACTTTCACCAAGTTGAAGTATGATCATCCATGGGGCCCCCCTATTGATGATGTGGTTTAGCTATTACGAGAGGTTGGCTATCTAGATACCCTCATTATATTACTATTTATATGTTTTTTGGCATTAGACACGATGGATGGCCTTTATTTAAGTGATAAGGTATTGTTAGGACCCTACTTTGTGTAAGACGACATTGGTCAAAGGGGATTGGTGTATGAATTCCATGGGATCCACCTATTGATGGCACATTCTGACATGTGATAGAGGATGGATATTGTGATTCCCTCCTTAGATCATTTTTTGTATGATAATATGATGTGAGATATATAAATGGGGATCACTTAGTATTGGTTTGGAGTAGTTTTGTGAGAGGTTTTATATAGAGGTTCCCTCCTCAAATTATTTTTATGAGAAGTGACGATGAGACACACCGTATGTGAGAGGGGAGCAGCTACTATGTTGTGGAATTAGAGGATATGTGAATCACACCCAGTGTGAGAGGTTGGTGACACTGTTATGTTTTAATAAAGGATGTGATATTTAAATTGGTATATGACCCAACCTAGAGAGAGTGGGTAGTGGGAAGGAAGTGGTAGAAACCCTATTAAGGTTTTTTTTTCGAACCCAAGGAGAATAGTGTACAATATAGTGTAAAATATAGAACATAATAAACATATGTCTCATCCCGTTGGCATGCCTCACCTGATGACATGAATTCACCAACACAGTTGATTCAAAACCCTACCTAGCCTAACTATGGGATCATATCCAAAATCAGAAAAAGATCCATACTAAGGGCCACTAGACGGAGTGAAATTCTAATCTAGTGTAACAAAATTTCACAAAAAATACTCTCTTTATTCAGTTTTCTATCACAAGGATATAGTGGGGAGAGCTAATCAAGATCAAAAAATTAACCAACCACATATACACGTGTCACACACACAAGCATCACACATAAGAATCACACCAAATCATAATTAATCTCAATATTTAAAATAAAAAAAATATAATTAATTCAAGAAAATTCAATTTTACTCACCTTATAGAGGAGGACCCGGTGGTGGAGGAGGAGGAGGCATCGACAGCGGAGGTAGCGGAGACAGCGCGTAGGCAGCGGAGGCAGCAGAGGCAGCAGAGGCAGCTCGGAGGCAGTAGAGGCAGTGGAGGCAACGTAGGAATCATAGTAGGTAGAGGAGGAGGAGGGGGAAGATGAGGAGGAGGCAGAGGTGGAGGAGGTGGATGAGGAGGCCGTAATGGAGGAGGAGGAGGAGGAGCTGCAATAGAGGAGGAGGAGGAGAAGGAACTACGGTGGAGGAGGAGGAGGAGGAGGAGGAGCCACGACAAGTGGAGGGGGAGGAGAAGTAGGCACCGAAGGAGGAGAATGAGGAGGCGGCCGCGACAGAGGAGGAGTAGAAGGAGGCGAAGGCGGAGAGGAGGCAGCGTCAGAGGCACATCCCAGGGATTCCACGATTAACAGGGTGCGGGGAGGAGGAGTCGTGGTAAGAGGATGAGGAGGAGAATTAGGCGCCGAAGGTGGAGAATGAGGTAGAAGCCACATCATAGGAGGAAGAGAAGGAGGCCACAGAAGAGAGGAGGCAGTAGCATAGGTGCAGGGTAGGGCTTCTGCGAAAGCATGATAGGGTGCGTGGAGGAGGAGGAGGACCCGGTGGCACTTATAAATCCCACGGGAACCTTTATTAGAGCTAGTAAAAAATGCTGATAAAGGGGTTTTTTATCAGCGCTAAAATGAAAAGCACTGATAAAGACCCCCATTATCAGTGCTTTTTTAGCGTTGATAAAGGTAAGAATTTATCAGTGCTTCTGTAGCGTTGATAAATGGTGTCTTTATCATGGATTTTCATTTTAGCCCTGATAAAGACCCACATTATCAGCGCTTTTATTGGGCTGATAAATCGGTACTTTATCAGCACTAATAAAAGCGCTGATAAATGTATACATTTAATAATTTTATTATTTTATTATATATTTATTTAAAATGATATTTATGATATATATATATATATATATTAATAATTATAACTCTAAATAAATATATCTTTATATATTCTTATAAATTTATTTGAAAGGTATATTTATATATATATCATTGAAAATATAATAAAATATATATTTATTTTTTAAATATAATGTAATTTAATTATAAGTGTACAATTTTTAGAACATATATATTACATGGGTAACATAATGAATTATAAATCAATAACACATCAACGTGATATGTAATTATAATCTATAAATGAACATTATTCATGCATATATCTGATCACATAACATATACACATGATATATTCATTGAACCCAATTCATTGGAAAACCCATATATATTCAATAATTTAAATTATACATATATATTAAAAAGTATTATATATTTATAAATAAAACAAATAAATTAAATATAAACAAATATAAGAAATATATATACTAAATATAATGAATTAATAAATCTAATAAATATTATAAATATAAGAAATATATTTATTATTAATCTTATAATTATTTAATTATATATATATATAGTTATAAAAGGTTTTTTTAATGTATACAATAAAAATTATTTTTGAATATAAATATAATAATTTCATATTATGTAAAGCGCTGATAAATGTAACCTTTATCAGCATTAAGAAAAGCACTGATAAATGTACCCTTTATCAACACTAAAAAAGAACTGATAAAAGGTACACCTTTATCAGTGCTGGTTTTAGCACAGTTAAAGGGTTCATTTATCAGCGCTTATTTAACGCTGATAAAGTCCCACCCCTTTAGCAGCGCTTTTTCGTTAGTGCTGATAAAGGCGGGTGCCTGCCTTGCCTAGTTTTGGGGTAGTGATAAATCTAAGAAAAATAATTTTTTACCATTGAATATAATATTTAATAATTTAATGAGTGTAAAATTATTTCCAAATTCATATATGATGTTTAAAAAATTTATAACCATTTTTAGTTTCAATTTTTTTCCATGATAAAAATTTGTATTCAAAACAACTACCTATAATGCATGAAAAAAAAATTCTTTTAAAATATAATTTTAATCAATTAAAAGGATTTATTCATATTCCATAATATGTGAAAGTATTTATATGAACATTAATATATTATTAATATATCTCAACATATTCAATAATGATCAGTTTAAAAAAAACAAAATGTATGAAAAAATTATAATTCTTCAAGAAAAAGTATTTTTATAACTCAATTATTGTATTACTAATTCTTTAATATTGGTTTCTTATTTAATGGGAATTATTTATCTTTTATTAATATATTGGTACTAAAATATTTCATTGAACTCACTAAATACATCAAATAATTCTTTAAAAATAGCAATAATAATAATGTGGAACACATATATTTATTATAAAATGTTTTAATTAAATATTTTCTTTTTGTTTCCTCCTAGAAATATATTATTTTAAATTTTTCATTAAAATTTTAAAAACTTAAACATACTTATTTTTTATATGCATACCAAATGAACATATATCCAACAACAATATTTCAAATGACCATATTTCCAATGAACATATTAAAATTTAAAATAGATTCTTATATAAAAATTCTCATTCCATTTCATTTTATATCTCACAATATGAATTATCCTTTTATTATGTTCAATATGTTTATTAGTTTAGTTCTAATAATTCTGATTTTAATGTGTGAAGATGATCAATATGATATGTTAGTTTTAAATATATTATTCTTTCTTATTTATTATCCCATTTTTATTAATGAACATTTAGTGGATTAAATCATCCATGGAATATAAAAATCTATGGTATATGATATATGGATTCATGTATATTTGTTTTAATGTTTCATTACAAATTAATAAATTTATTCTAGTTTGATTCATATCGTATATGTAACATTACCAAATCAATTTTATTTTTTTAGAAAGAAAAAAAATCATTAGAATTATAAGCATAAAATTTAAGTTAAGATATTGGATACTAAAACCTAGGGTATCAAATTATCCCCCCTAAATAATTTTTACATATATGTTTAATTACTAATCACTAGTTAAAAATAGATAAGGTCATGACTCATGATATAATTCCCATTTCACTCTTAAGGGTAAGACTATAAAAATCATATCATCATTTATAATAGGTACATATTTATATTATCAACCATTTTATCCAAATATTCTGCCTTATCTATCAATAAGTCTTATGATTTTTTAGAGTCATACCTTTTAAAACATCATCTTCATGAAGCAGTTTCCTTTTAAACACTAAAACCCAAATGGTTATGATGATAACAAAGAAAGTCAAATTAAAAGACCATATAAATAAAAAAATAAATACTGTGACATATTTTCTTATTACTCATTTATTTTAACCTATGATATATATTTTTAAACAATGATAAAATTGGATCAAACTATAACTCCTTCAATTTAACCTTAGTTTCTCCTGATCATCTTCCTATAATGTTCTCCAACATAACTATTTATATATAATAACAATATATTCCTATCCTTTGTAATTTTTTGAAAAGATAATGTAAATAAACCAAAGAACATCCCCTAGGATAGTCAAATGAGGTGTGTTGTTCATCACATTAATTTTGAACTACGTAAATACCAAGTTAATTCTCAACTAATATTTTTTGAGTTTATTACCCCCAAGTGTATCCAACCTAGTTTTTATATAAATGTATTTGTTTCTTTATAGGTATTCCACAACTATAAAACCACATAATATCTACCATAAAAATTTTATAGGATATTTTACTGTATTTATTCTTATGACTAGGATTTTAACTAATGTTTCTCAAGTCCAATTACTCTAAAATAAGTAAACCCCACTATGAAACCAACCGATATCCCCCAAACATGCAATCCTAGTTCTGGTTCCAAAAACAAATACATTACAATCTTGATAGGATACTAAGTATGACTTATAATGATAAACATGCATATATTTTACATTATTTTTTATTTTTAAACATTACACAACACAAATTCTCGTACAACCATAATAACTAAAGGTTTAGTGTCTTTAGAGATTATGTAAATAAAAGTATTATTGTGAACATTTCTCTATAATGGTACCATAATAGAACTCTCTCTTGACCTATCATATATTATAACCATCTTCATAACCTAGTACTGGGAAATATATGAAATGAGCGAGCTCATTGCACTATAAGGGATAAACATATTAATGTGTCCTTAAGGGTTACATCATTAGAATTTACGAAAAATGATATTGGGATAAAAATGGGATTAAAATTACCAGAGATTCATAAGATTTACCCTTGATGAATAATAAAAGGAAATATAACCTCAAATGATAAAACACATACCATCACATAAGAGTGTAGAATCATGAGATAGTAATAATGATCCTTGGATTATATCACAGGAAAACAATAAAGATAATTTTCAAAAGAATAAAAAAAATCATAATATTGTAAATATATATGACCACATCTAGTTTGTGACCAATATTATTAAAATATATAACCACATATTTTCCATGCTCAATATTGTAAACATATCTTGTTGTATCAAGTACATAGCCAATCATGTGAACATATCTAACCACAAAAGTTCCTGGTCAATCTTGTGAACATAGTCATATACATAAATTCCACACCCAATCAAATAAACTATGCTAACCACATCTAGATCTTTATAAAACTTTTGAACATAGAAACCAAATATATTACATGCTCAATATTGTGAACAATGATAACCCCATTACATCCACAGTAAATCTTGTCAACTAGGGTAACTAAATAATGTACAAACTCAATATCACTATCTCATGAGATATAAAACCTTAACCAATGAATTGGAAGGAGATATAGGTTTGCACACATAACATAGTGATAAGAAATAAAAACTCATGCCACATGAATTAACTCATAATTCATATCATAAATAAACAGAATAAAATAAAATGGGTTTCATGTCACCTTTCTAGTGGTATTGCATAAAATGAAAAAATGGGTCAGATCGGTTGACACCAATATTCCAATCACCCAAAATAAGTATTTCATTATGGTATTTAGTGGTGATTCATGAAACATAACTATAAATGAGATAGATATTTTTTATTCAAATAGACAAATTTACATAAAACTAGGAAATGAGTGTTTATAAACCATTTCCTAAAATTATCTTAAGGAGAAAATGTTATGAGAAAATTTTAATAATCATTTTCAACAAGGTGACATGAAAAAATATTAAAAAACATTAAAATAATACAAAATAATGGAACCTTGAAAAAGAAATAATGGTTTTTATTTTAAATGTATAGTTAAAGATAAAATATATGATCATGAAAGGAAAATATATTTTTAAAATTTTAACATTCTGTTTTTTAAATAAAAATCATTAAGGGACAATAAGAAATTATTTTTGAAAGAATTAAGGTTAAATAAGAAGATAAAAATAGATAATAAATAATTGGGTTTTCGAATAAGAAGGGAAATTTTTTTTGTAATGATATAATATGGAAATGAAGCAGAAACAACCATAAAAGTGGATGTAGATTATTTATAAAAATGATTCATTTTTATGATGAAATATATACAAAAATGATGGAGAATTCAGGAAACATCCGTTTGAAAATTATTTCAAAAGAAATAAATGATAATCACCAAAAAATTGTGATGATGTAAAATATAATTATATTATAGTGTATATTTTACCCAATGTGTAAGAATAAATTTCAAGAAGAATGTTCACAACTCACTGAATGAATAATTGAGTTAAAAAAACCTTACATTTCTAGTAACTTTCAAATCAAAATATTTTGAAAGATAAAAAATGAAATTGAACTTTAAATACCACAAATGAAAAAATATTAATAATAAAATATGTTAATGGGGGTAGTATATATACCATATAAACTCAAATAGGTTCATAATAAAATACACGTCCTAGAAAAAAGAATTTGAGATGAAAAGCCCTTAGAGGAATCATATATATAAAGTCGGAATCAATTGAATGTTATTTTGGAAGAAGTCACTGTAAATCCATAGAGACATAATATGAAGTAAAACATAATTCAATCATGAGGAAGAATGTACCAAACTTATAAGAGTAAATTTGAAGAAGAATTATCATAACATAATAAATGAAAATTGAGTTAACAAAAACACTTAATAAAGTGGATTCAACTGAATCCAAAGTATATGAAGGATGTATTGCTAAATATACTATTAATTAAAATGAATGAAAATTTAATCATAATTATAGAAATAAATTGGCAAGTAAGTGAACCATATAAAATAAGAATAGGTTAAAATTTTGAAAAATTCATCAATGAAAGGAAATTTCAGATGGAAACCATTACCTTTACCCTTGAATTATATGAAAGACATTTAAACTCATTAAGGACTTCATTATCCTCTTATAGGACCTGTTGGAAAAGGAGGACTATGGAATTACTATGGTAACTAATTGGTACTAAATGTGTAAGAGGCCTCTCGGAGAGGTAAAATGAAATGATATTCAAGAGGAATTTGATGGAATAGATTTGTTGGAAGGGGGTAGATGTAAGCCCACTTTATATGTGAAAAAGATAGATATTTAATTGAATGAAAATGTAACGTAAAGGGTATATATGTAATCTCATGGGAGTTATATGGAGAAATATTTTAGATACATGCGTGTATGAGTTTAATAATATAAAATAAGGCCTTCTAGAAGGTCTAAGTCTCATGTCATCATAGTAACATTTTATCCACTTTAAGTTACCCAATTTTACCCTTTTTAACCATGATTAAAAACTTACCATGGTAATTATTTTTTTACTAAAAATATTAAATGACCCATATTACCAAATTTTAAAGTTATGAATCTTAATTTAGACTCCAATTAATCTAATTTAATTTATATATATGAGAATATTTAGTGTTAAATTAAAATATATGATATAGATAAAATAAGTTTTGTATAAATAATTTTTATATATTAAGTGTTTTTTTATTATTTACTATCAATTACAAATTAATTGAGTGTTAATATTTTTTATATATTTAAAATATATCATAAATTCTTTATTTTAATGAGATCAATTTAATTTTCAAAAATTACATAATGATTATAAAAATAATTCTCTGAAAATAAATATCTTACAATGGTTTCTAATATTAACCTTTGTAACCAAAATTATGTTAATACTATAATGGAGTATGATGATTAAAAATACGGAATAAGTTACTCAATTTGTAGATTTTATAAAAACAATTATTGTAATTTTGTAAAACACATAAAGAGAGTTTTTTAGAAAAAAATTATTTTCTTGGAGTTGAAAGAATTTATTTATATTATCTTACAAGTGAAGATATTTATATGAAATTTAATATATTATTAATATTTCCTCATCCAACAGTGATCGATTGGTATAAAAAATAAATATTTCATTAGAAAATATAACTCTTCACAATTTTTTTTATGAAATGAAATACCTAATTATTTAAGACCATTTAGTTTGTTTAATAAGGATTATTTAAAATTTATCAATACATTGGTTATAGAATATATCATTGAATTATATAAAATTATCAAATCATTAATTTTAAAAAGATAGTAATAATAATAATAACAATAATGTGTAACATATATCTGAAAGGATTAGGTATCAAGTGAACTTGGCCACAAAACTTTATTAATAAAAATAAAATTTAAACAGGAACCATCTGAAATTTGACGCATAACATACCACCAAACTAGAAAATTGAAAAACAAACCCACAAAAAAGCACTAACATGAAGATCCAAAAAACATGTTTTATGGACCCGATAGGCCGATATACCCAAATAAAACGGGCCCAAAGTCCCAAAAACACCTGCACCAACATTTTAAAACATCGCAAACAGTATCCTTCAACAACACAAAATGGCCCCAATATTGGACCCAAATTCACATCACAGTCAGCTCCAACTTTTGATGATCCAACTTGCTCCTGATTAGCCAGCCTATATCCAGTGCCACATAACATTCTTCACTCATTCACATCCTGAGGTCATCCCATGTTGATTATACCACCATCAACAGATCAAAAAAACCTTATGACACCACTGAGATCCCAAAAATAGCCATCTCTTCATGAGATCATCGTCATATATGCATCTGAATCCCTGTCATAGCCCACTTCGACACCAGATTCGAAAAGAAAACCATAATTTTGTCGTTGTTTCCTCCCCATGTTCGATGTTGTCATCGCTACATCATCCACCACAAGAAATTCACACCATGGACAAAACTACCTAATATGTAAACATGTATTTCCAACCCCACCATTCCATCATCAGTGGTGGACGACATCACCGCAGTTCCAAAGATTTACCCAGATCTCCATCACCCCCAAGTTTCACTCATTTTAGCCTTCCAATCAGACTAAATACTATAATCGGTGACCCTACATCTTCCTAATAAAATTCTTATTTGATTCCCTTACACCATCTCTAATTATTTATATAAATGAATAATATGCATTACAGCTTCCTTAACACTCAACATCGAACTTATGAAAATTGGGAAACATTATAAAAATATTATTATATCCTAGAATTTGAATTAAAGGGTTTGAATACGATTAAACAAACAATGAAATGAAAATATATTTTTCTTACTAAATATAAATTTATTTATTAATTCTTGTAAAATAAGTGATCAATTTTTATTTAAGATATTTTATGCTTCAAAATAATTTTTATTCAAAAAAGGAAATATTACATTATGTGTACGGAAACTATAGTTATTTTATAACACTTTTAGAAATTTTATTTTATAATATTAAAATATTATTTTAAACTATAATATCAAATTTTACTTACAATGATGTTTTTTCTAAAATTAATATCTTTTTGTGAATAGTGAAAAATACCATGTTTCAAATACTATTATTTCTATTCATTAAGTAATGTAATTTAAAAGTCACATTATATTTTTTATTTGGAATTAAATTGATGTTTTGTCCATTTTATTTATAATTATATAATTTATTATATTTCAATCATCAATGTTCTTGATTTTGATAAAAGTTAGTTCATTTCTTAATTTTTTTTGAAAACATGTTTCATTGAATTATATATATTTAGATTAAAATTCATTTATGAAACTATTAAAAGTGGAATCTTGAAAAATATATTTCATATTTAAAGTCTCATGGTTAAAATTTGGAAAATAGGTATCCTTTTTTTTGTAAACAAGAATAGTAGCATAGTAAATTTTTATAACCTTAATAAGGGTAAACCGAGTAAAATAATGTTACAACTTCGAGAAAAGGCATGAAATTTTATAAAAAACATTCCTATATCCATTTTTGTGGGTTTATTTAGTTAATTTCAATCTAAATATAAAATATATAGCGACATTTGAGGCATATTTATTTGATTATGACATTTATATTAATTTTGGAAAATAATAAATACACAGAGTCCTTCCCTTGACCTTAATATCTATTAAATTTTAAAATAAGGGTAAAAGGGGATAATTTAGGATAAAAAAGATTTTTTGAAATAAATATTTATTTTTTATCAAATAAATTTATTTTTAAATTTTAGTAATTTAACATTTATCTTAAATTATTATCAAACTTCGACTTAATATTTATTCAGCTAATAGAGAAATTAAATAAATTATTTTAAAAATATTAAAAGATACATGATTTATCTGAATTATTAGGTTTAGTTTTTTATTAAAATAAATATTAACTATTAGGGACATGTGATATTGTTATATTATAATACTATCTGTGTATTGGTGTCTTTTATGTAAAATTAAATGAACAGTTTTGAAAAACAGATTATTGATATTTTAAGAAAATTATATTATATTTAATAAATTTAAAATATGACAAATATTTAGTAATTAAAATTAGGAAAATATATGGTCTTAAATTTCATCCCATTTACATTTGTTATCTAAATACCATGTTATATGTAACATTATAACCGTTTAATATTGAAAAAGTATTTGTCACGATTAATGTTAAAATTAGCTAACAAGGGGTTAATCAAAATGATAAGGCCTAAAATGGAACTAAAACCTTTCTAAACATTATTATCTGATGATATTTTAAACATATCCTCTAGTTATTAGAATATATAACCATTTTTATGTTTTTTTCTTTAGAATCAATGAATTATTTTTTAAACTTTTTAGTAATTACAAGTGTGTCATTTCCCTCCCTTGTAATTAAGGAACCACCTCTATCTTTTTTTACACCTTCATGAAAACATAGATCACACAATACTAACATATTTCTCTTATAACCTTACCTATCCATAAATTGGAGGTTATGGTACTCTTTAATGAACATTACAATGATACTTAAGAAAGGATATACTGGGGTCCTACCAAATAAGAGTTAATGATCCTTTATGAATTCATTCTATTTATTCCACTTTCTAGCTCCTATAATTTTGCTTAATTCATAATAAAATAATAAATTATGTATACTAAGTATTATTAATTGTTAGTATAATTATGTAATTTCCACTATCCACATTATATTTCATCAAATGTGATGTGAAAGTATCACTTGTGTGTAAGTGTGGACTTCACCTCCCCGTAGCGATACAATTCATTTTACATCACCATATTTCTTTGATAGTTCTTATAATAGGTTTAAAGTTTATAATTAATATTTATGATATATTTATACTTCTATAATTATAATATCCTATCTACCTTTTTACCTTCTAATTTGTTGGACAACGATAATGTTTCCCATGCATACATGTTGGTTACCACCTCCACGAAGTGATGTAATTTATTTTTCATTTTAATTTTTTAAATTGATGGTTATAAGGATATATTTAAAAAAATTCCAATATATATTATATAATTATTATTTTATAATGGTGTATAATTTTTTCCCTTTCTTTCATTCCATATATTAAAAAGTGAAAAAAAAACATTCTTGCAAAGATACGACTAACCTTGTCTATGAACAACATCATTTCTTTTTCTATCTCACCTTATATGAATTATTATAGATATATAAATAATTAATATATGTGATATTTATATCATTATTTACATTTTGGGGATTAAGGTAACATTATAAATATATAAGGACCTAAAATACAGAATCAAGATTCTCATGAAAAACTAAATATTTAACAACATGAAGTGATGACTTTAATAAGGAATTATTAATAAATGGGTATTAAAAATTATAAATGGATCATATATGATATTATAGTAAAATAAAAAACTCTAACATATAATTATAATATATTTAAATTTATTATAATGGTGTATAGAGCAGTTTTGAGGCAAGTAGAACTCGAGTTAAGGGTTTGTCATCTAAAGATGTCTTATTTGGGACACAAGTTATTTTTCACACTAGAATTATTTTATATAGATTTTATAAATCTAATTTTACATGTTATGTTATCAATCTTAATATTATTATTATATTTAATGTTTCATTTGATGTTACTATTTCATTTTTCTTATCATTTAAAATTTAACAAAGAAAAAAGGGTATTATGTTACAATCTTAATGTTTGACGTGATTATTTATTATTATGTTTCTATTTCTGAAATTGTAAGATCAATCATGAGAGGATATAATTAATTTTATTCTCTCATGATTATCTCTAGAGAATAAATATTTCCCTTTTATTTTTCTTTTCTATGTTCAGAAGATTCTAAAAAGGAATTTTTTAAGGAAAAAATAACTTTATTTATCCATTCAGCCAAAAAACATTTTTCTTCCTTTCCCATTTATTCTAAACATATTTGTATGAATATATTTACTATTATTAGATGAATTTAAATTAAATTTTCCCATATTTTAACATTTAAATTTTTTTTTCAAATGAAACATCTTATCAAATGAAATACTTTCATATTTTTATAGGAAATGTGAAAATAATATTTATTTTAACGAACATGGAATAAAAAATTTTCCCACCATCATGACCCCTATATTATTTTATCCCTTTAATAAATAGTAGACTAGAGGGGATTTTTTAGAATGAGATATACACAATCCCCTGTGAATTAATTTTTTGGATAATTAGAGGGGGTTCTACATAATCTCATATAATAATAAAATTTAGAGGGGGTTATGAACCCCCTATAAATTCATTTCATATAAAAATTATTGGATAGTTATGTACAACCCTCACTAGTAATCAAATTTTAAGGGGGTTTTAAACCCTCTCTATCTTTAATGACATAATTTTTTAAATAGTTGGTTGGATATTAGATGGGGTTCAAAACCCCCTCAAGTATCTTAAATTAGAGGGGGTTGAAAACCCCCTATATTTTCATAAATTAGGGTTGGTTGAAATCCCCTATAATATATCAATTTATAGGGGGTTCAAAACCCACTCTAATGTAAATAAATTAGAGGGGGTTCAAAATGCATCGAATTTAAGGGATTCAAGGTGGTTATTAACCACCACTATTCTTTATAAAGAAAATCATCCTCAATATATATATATATATATAACACAATATATAAATGTATTTAATTACATTAATTAATCATATTATATTAAATATTTACATGATTTTATTAAATTTTATTTATATGATTACATAAATATAATGGTATAATATTATATACATTAATATATGTTTTTTTTGTAAAAATTTTATTTCATATAATATGAATTATTTATAATATAAAATAATAAAAATAATATATATATATATATATTTAATTTAATTAAAAATATATTGCATAAAACCCCATCATGTAGTTTTATATAGGGGAGGGGAAATTTGGGAATGAACATGAGAGAAAAAATGGGGCGGTGGGTCCCTAAGAAGAATAGGAGTGTGCAGTGTATTTGAAAAACTGTAAACTCTATTGGAGGCTCTAACCACCCCTAAATTGTAGTGTTTTTACAGGTGGTTGAAGTACCACCTCTATATTTTACAATTCAAATAAATTAAGGGTGGTTGAAACATGCCATAATTTGATGGATAATTTAGAAGGGGTTTAAACCCCATCTGAATAAGCAGTTTCTGGTAGCTTTATGATAGAATTAGTATGGGTTTAAATCCTCTCTAACCCAACTGCCTCTAAACATCATCCAAATATACTAGTGTTTTATAAAAACAACCACAATCCTAACATGGTGGATACATTAGTGGTGGTTCACCACAACCACCACTAAAGCCTTTATAAGGGGTTATAAAATCCTCTAAATGAGAAAAAAAACCTATTTTAAAGACATCATTTTTATAGAGGATGATTCCATTATATGAATGAAATATTATTTCCAATGAAAACATTATCCTTAATATTTTTGAAATTATAATATTTTAGAGAAGTGATATCAAAATGAAATGAATATTTTCCTCAATAAATATTCCATGTGTAACGTTCTAGACCAAGATTCAACCCGAAATGGTGCCCTGAGCCCATTTGGTCACAATTCCCCAAGCGCATCTCCCTGAATGCCAGAAGCTACCAACTAGTAAAGAGGGACTAAGTGAGTCAATGGGTTGACTATAACCTCATTACTAGAGTATCAAAGTGTAAGTCAAACATATATAAAATAGCAGATGTAAAATAACAAGGAAAATAAAAGTAATACAATACAATATTGGATTACATATCAAAAACCAAAAGTGTATCACTTAAAAAATGATTCAGATGATACAAGTATCTAGAAATCCACCAGAATAGTACATGGAAATACAATACAAGTATCCCAAGAAGATAGAAATACCAAAAGGTATCCCAGCATCGAAATCCTCAGCTTGGTCCTGTGCTCCCCTGCTCCCAAGGCACAATCAAAAACCTGTACTAGGGAGATTTCCCTTATCATCACCTACAATCATATAATCTGTTTGGTTCCCTATGGAGGGCCAAATATACTGTGAGATAAACATCCCAGTTGGCAACCACCCAGGTCTATAAAGTTCCAAGATAAATGAACAGAAGTGAAAGAATGTGTAAAAAAGTAATAAATTAAGTGTGTATGACCATGGAATAAGTCTACTTTAATAAGTAAAACCAACCATCCCTCAACACTACCTACAACAGAGATTCATCTCCTAAAAAGGCCGCTATAAAAAATTAGACAAGAAAATCACACGGCCACACCATGCATCTATCTGTATCAAACAATCCCCAGCCATGATGTATAGAGAAATGAAGTGTCCCATAACCAAACTATATAGTGAAGTCAAAAATCCCACGAACACGATATATAGTGAATTGTAGACCACAAGGGTCAGATCGAAGGTGTAATAAGTCCAAGGCATACATGTTAAATATATTGACAAGAGAGGGTTGAATCCAATGAGTTTTTTTAAGGCATCACATCATGTTCCCCGGGCATCCTTGGTGGAAACTCGGTTAGGCCCTGGTTGGGGTCCTTGGAGAATGGATATAGAATGTCCTATATGAGACCAAGGAATCCAGATCCACAGGGTTGTAAGGCCTGAGGAATCCAATAGAGTCAAGACCCAAGGTCCAGTGTCATCCCATGCTGTACACTACCACATTCCAGATCCATTAATTCAATTCATTCAATTTAAATAATTTAAGCAACTCAAAACATGTGAGTATACCCACTCAAATAAACTAGCACAACCATAAGTATACACACTCATGAATTCCATTTACCATTAACCATTTATATGGGGATACCATCCCATGTTATCCATTTAAAATTCCCTTAACCACTTTATGTAGGTATACCCACCCATATGATCCATTTAACATGGTAAAATATAAAAATATAAAAGGAATAACCAAAAATTCATTGAGAAAGGGGGTATCCCAACCCCCAAACAATATAATTAAGCTACCAATAATTTACGGGCTTCCTCTAACTAGAAAAGAATAAGAAAACATCCCTTGGGTGGTTTAAATGGGTATAAACAAGTTATTTCCTTAAGGCGTGCCCCTCAGGTGACCTCAAAATGTACAACGGGTGACAACACAACTAAACAAAATCTATGGTCAACCTCACTAGGACTAACTACAACTACTACAATAAACTCTCTCAAAAAATGAGACCATGAAAGAAATTAGGATGGATGACGTAGTGGCCCAATTCCCATATAACACCAAAACAATCAAAACGAAAGTATAGACCATCTACCTCGCGTCCGTAGTAGATATCTTGTCCAGTATAATGTACAAATTATTCCTAGTTCTGGAGAAATATAAATAACTGACAAAGAATGAGATATTTGGTAAAATGATCCTAAATCCAAATAGCATAACCGTTGTTCCAAAGAACAAAGAATAACTAAAAAGGAATATAGTACATACCAATGTGGATCTGATGAGATGATCGGCGATCGAAACAAAGATCAGGCATAGAGTATGGCTCAAAGCCTATGATAAGAACCTTAAATGGGTGCTCCGAAGGGATTTTGGTTATAGGAGAAGAAAATCCTATATGGGATAAAAATGAAAATTGGGTTTTAATTTGAAATTAAAAAATACTCACAACAACGTCGCACAATTTACCCGTATAGTTTCCCAAACCATGCAGAAACCATGCACACGTCACGGTATAACATGGGGAACTTCACACAATTACCTCACACATTTTGAATAACAATGTGAAAATAGTGTGAAAGTTGCAATTGAGAACTAAAAACTTTTCAGACCTCTCGCATTGTTTGGTCGAACCATGCACAAGCCATGCGTAAACCGTGCGCCAGGTCATTTTCAGCCCAAAACATGGTTTCATCCTCTGAAAAATCATCGAACACCTCCAAAACACCCATGATCATGTTAATAATTCAAATAAGGCCATAAAAAGAAATTTAAACCAAAACTAAAAGGATTCGTACCTATATGAAAACCCAGGTTCTTACAATATTCCCCCCTTATAGAAAATTTTCAATGAATTTATATCTGAAGGGTGGTCAAGATTTATCTGAGAATAACATCAGACAATGAGAAGGTATGTTGGGCTCCCTCTCCCATGTCTCATCCAATAAACGGACGTGCTTCCCTAGCACCCATAATAGAGGAAAAAACCCACCTCAAAAAACCTACATGCTCCTGTCAATGATATAAATTAGATGCTCCTCAAAAGATGCATCAACCTGGAGCTCAACCTCCTCAGGATGAAAAATGTTAGATGGGTCTGACAGATAGCAGTGCATCTGAGATACAGAGAAGATGTTGTTCATGGATCTGTACCTCCAAGGTAACTACAACCTATAGGAAACTGACCCAACATTCTCCACAATCTCGAAGCGACTAACATATCTCGAAGAAGTTTACCATGTCACATGATCCACCTGTATTCCAATCCTCAGTGAAACATGTAAGAAAACCCGATCCCTGACCTCAAACTCTAGAGGTCGTCATCGACAATCAGTATATGACTTTAAATGAGACTGTGCAGTAGCCGTCTACTTCTGAACCAACTGGACCTTCTCAGAAGTCTCATGTACAAGACGTAGTCCCAATATATCTTCCCCTCCTACCCATATCCGGTATAGGGAATAACGACATATCTTATCATATAAAGCCTCATAAGGTTCCATATGTATCATCCCTTGGTAACCATTATTGTAGGAGAACTTCACCAGGGTAATGTGCCTATCTTAAGAGTCCCCAAAATCTAGGATGCATGCTCTAAGCGTGTCCTCTATAACCTATATCGTATGCTCAGATTGGCCATCAGCCTGAGGGTGGTATGTTATGCTCAGAAGTACCAGTGTACCCAACTCCCTCTGAAAACACTGATAGAAATGAGATGTAAATTGGGATTCCCTATCTGAAACGATAGGTTTTGGGACCCCATGTAGTCTACCACCTTTCGGATTTACAACTTTCCAAGATCATCAACCCTGAATGTCTCTTTAATCGCCGAGAAATGTGTGACCTTCATAATATTTTCAACCACAACCCCCAGAGCATCGTTACCTCAAGGTGATATTAGCAAACACGTCACGAAATCCATTGTAACATCATACCATTTCCACTCCAGGATAGGCAACTGTTGTAAAAGCCCAGCTGACCTCTAATTTTCTACCTTCACTTGCTAACAGGTGGAACACCTCATAAGAAAACCTGCTACCTATCTCTTCATTACTGGCAACCATTATTGATGTCACAAGTCATGGTACATCTTGGTAAATTTGTGATGAATCCCAAGCTAAAGAATGAAACTCTCACATCAACTCATCACGTATATCCAATGTAACCCAAACACATCCATGGATACACATGATCTTATCATCGTATACCATCCAACTAGGAGGAGTGTCCTCACTTTTCACACCTTCCCATAGAACCAGTCCTTTGGAATCTAATAGTTTCCCCATACTAAAGTTACCCATCAGGGAGGAGGTAACATCTTATGATAAAATAAAAGACTTCCCTTGTCTGTTGTGCATCTCTAGATGCATCTCAAAAACAAAATTCCATAACCTTCCACTGGCTACTGGCCTATTGCACTGCCTATATCTGAGTCTTCATGATTAGTGCATCAATTACTACATTTCCCTTACCAGACATATAGGCAAGCTCGACGTCAAAGGAATATAGGTACTATACCCACCATTTCTCCCTCAAGTTCAGATCTCGCTACGTAAAAATATACTTGAGGCTTTTGTGGTATGTGTACACCAAATCCCACACTCCAAGTAAATATTTCCTCCAATAGTGAAATTAATGAACAACTTTAGCTAACTCGAGATCATGCATAGGGTAATCCTCTCGTAAGGCCTCAAATGTAGAGTCCCATACACTAGAACTCAATATCCCGGTATCAGTACTACATGCAGTCCAATACCTCAACTTCATAGTACATCGTATAACTCTTTCCCAGCTCTGGAAGTTTCAAGATTAGTGTTGAAGGCATCCTCCCTTTCAGCTCCTGAAAGTCTATCAAACAAGATTATGACCACACAAACAACACACCCTTTTAGGTCAATCCCATCAACAACACTGTTAAGAATGAGAAGTCCTCTATAAAATACATGTAGTAACCAGCTATCCACAAGAAAATATGTATGTAAAATACATTCATGGGATGTTCCTAGGAATCTACAACTCTCACCTTCTCTAGGTCCATTGAAACTCATATCTTTGAGATGATGCGACCCTGAAAGTGAATCTTATCCATCCAAAAGTGACATTTTTCAAGCACATCGTATAACTAATTCACTCTTAGTGTATTCAAAATGATCTGAATATGGTTGGCATGATCATATCGATTGTGATAAAAGTCCAAGATATCTTCCATGAAAACCAGGAACAGATAATTCATGTAAATATGGATGAATCAATTCATTAGCACCATGAAAACTGCTGACATGTTCGTGAGACTGAACAACATAACCGGATACTCATATAACGCATACCTGCTATGAAAGGCTATATGAGGTATGTCTACAGGTCGAACCCACACCTAGTGATATCCTGACCTCAAGTAAATCTTCTAGAACAATCAAGCTCCTCAAAGCTGATCAAACATGTCATCTATCTGTGTAAGGGATATCAATTTTTAATCATTAGCTAGTTCAGTTTCCGATAGTCCATGCATACCCTAAGAGTTATGTCCATCTTTTTCACAAAAAATATAGGCAAACCCCATGGATATGTTCTGGTTCTGATAAACCCATTTTCCTCTATGCCTTCTAACTGCCTCTTGAGCTCTTGAAAATCCACTGTAGCCATCCTATAGGGAGTAATGTATGCTGGTGAAGCTACTAGAACTATCTCTATGGAAAATTACACCTCTCTCTTAGGAGTTAAACCGAAAAAGTCATCGGGAAATATGTCTCAGAAGTGCTCAAACACTGGATGAATGTCTTCCATACTAACTACCAAATCATCCTAAACAAACTTGAAATATGGACTATCCTCCCTCCCAGCCCACGATGCCGAGGTCTAGCTCAACTTTCCTAGAAATACCATTCACCCTTGTAAATATACGCTTCGACCTCTAGTGATTCGAAATTCACCCTTCGGCGATAACAGTCAATGTATGCTCAATAAACTACTTTATAGTCAATTCCATGAATGATGTCACACCCTATCATCTTGAGGACATATAAAATCCTAAGTATGTGTCACCCAACAACTTCAAGGGTCACTCCAAACACTATTTTACGTTACCCATTCTAACTCCCAATGGTGTGTCTAGCATCAAAACACCCTCATAAAGAAAAATCATAAGCCAAACAAATTTTACCACACATGAAGAGAAAAATCTATGAGTCACCTATATCTAATAGTGAAGATGCAATAGTAGAAGCTAATAAGATCATAACTCTAAGCACAGATGGTCTGAGATCCTACTCCTATTGGGTCTGTTGCACTGCATATGTCTCGCCTACACCACGGCCCTGTGACTATACCTGGCTACCCCGAGCTTATCCACCCTACAAACTCAAGGATCTAAATGGATGGATACCATGACCTCAACTACCAATGCCCTAGAATGCACTTCCCTAACTCCTAGCCTGACGTGGAGCTGAAGAACCTGCTCCAGAACCCAACGTCGGAGGTGACCCACTACAACTGAGAGTAAGATTGAAGGTCCTGAAAAACCGCTACATATTCCCTAACCTACTGCAATCTCAACACTCAAAGGGGTTTTAGTCACAATGATTTCTCACTTGGCCTCACCAACCATACTTATGGAAAACCACCAAGCTTCCTGCACCCATAGCTTGACTAACAATCCCGTCATAGGAAGACTCAAAACAACTCTTACTTCCTAAAGACGTAGATCCACTGGGGAGAAAAACAACACTCCCCTATTCTGTACCCCATCATCCCTCTGGTTCCAATATATTATTAGCACCTGATTCAAAATCCTAGTTATAGAAGGAAACATGAACACGTTGACCTGAGAGTTGATAGCATGTATGAGGCCTTCCTCAAAGTGCCAACATTTCGACAGATCATCAGTAAGATACATCAGCGCAAAACTCAACTGATCTTTAATGGATGAAGAGTATTCCAAAATCGTCGTCATGCCCTGCTCTGGATGCATGAACTCACTAGCCTGATATTCTCACAAAGTCGTGGGGTAAAACTAGTCATAGATGTGCGTTTAGAATTCATACCAACCCATTTTCTGCATCCCCTCAGCCAGGTTCAAAACATCCCAAAAGAGATTTTCCACTCAACATATCATGTAAGTCGCTAGCTTGACCCTCTGCTCTAGAGGAATCTCAAGATGCAAAAAAAACTAACAAGATCTCTAGCCACAGCTCTGTAGCCTATAGTCCACCATCCTTTGAAAATAAAGGAGGATGCTACTACTTGAACACCCATGTCAACTCAACCATAGTTAAGGCTAGCTGGGATGCTCCCTATATCATCTGCATATTGAGAAAGAAACCCTCATAGAACTGTACCTCATCACCAATTTCCAAAACAACCTTAGGCTCTTCAATTGGAACTATAGGAGGATCAGCTGGTAGCCTATGTCACACCTTCTCTAAAGCATGGTCATCGCCTCCATCACGGAGTACCAATGGAGTTAGTCATGGTTTCATGTTTTTACATTTCCAAAATAATGACTCTGGAAAGAAAAAAAACAAATAACAAAGCTCCAAAGTGTAGGATAGGTCCAAAACATCCTAGAGACCAAGTCAAACCCATATCCTACTCCAAAATCTAGGAATGTATAAGAAAAAAACAATGAACCACTAGAAACTATGCATCTTGCCCACTCAAAACCAAGGTCTAGGTCAAGTATCTATCCCCCATTCAAGTTCCATTTCCATTTTATATTCAGTTATCCATGACATTTCACCAAGGGTTACCAATTATGAATCCAGGAGGGCCCATAACAACTCATGATCCCAAAACATGGCTTCCATTCAATCCATACATGTAAAAAGTTCTTTTAGCAGTTTCATTGTACTGGTGCCTCATTTCCCAATTCATAAGGGCCCATACTCCTTAATAATTCAAATATGACATCACCCCTTTTCATATACTACACCCAACATACACAACAATAGGCACAACTGTCACATCAACTATCACAAGAACATGCAATATCGAATGCATCCTAGGTGGCCTGGAATAATGCATGTAATGTCTTTATACTACGTTTCTAAATGATGCAGGAGATATCAAACCCTCATCTCACCGGTTTGGAAGTGAAATAGAACCCAAAATTGCATCAATAGTAATATTTGAAATCAATTGCATCACCAAATGGTGAAATCGAATCAACTCTAATAGTCACAATCCAGAAAATCAAAACTCAATTCATGGTGATTTGGTTCTCCCTATACACGAGGTAGCAACTCCTAAGCACAGTTTATTACAAAATTATATTTCCTTCATATCCCTTTCTATTGTCACCAAATAGTATGTCAAAACAGAATAGAAAACCCTATGATACCACTTTTTAAGGTCCTGGACAAGGATTCCACTCGAAACGGTGCCCCGAGCTCGGTTGGTTACATGGCCTCAAGTGCATCTCCCCAAACTCCAGATGTTTCTAACTAGAGAAGATTACCTAGATGAGTTAGTGGGGAGACTATGAACTCATTACCAAAGTATCACATTGGATGCCCAAAAATAGAAAATAGCATAAGAAAAAGAACCAGCCAACTAAAAGTAAGAAAATATAAGAAAGGAATACATGTCAACAACCAGAACTGTCTCCTATACAAAAAGATGCATATGGTACAAGTATCTAGGAATCATCCTAAATGATACATGGAAATACAATACAAGTATCCCAAATAGATCAAAATACAATAAGGTATGCTAACATCGCAAGCCTCAACTTTGTCCTATACTCCCCTTCTCTTAAGACACTATTAGCAACCTATACTAGGGAGCTTTCCCATATTTTAACCTACAATCATATAATTTGTTTGGGTCCCCGAGGAGGCCCCAACATGGTGTGAGATAAAGGTACCCATATGAAACCACCCAGGTCTATATATTTCATACAGAAATGTACAAGAGTTCGAATAAGTGTAAAGAATCTATAAAGTATGTAGAGACCCATAAAATTCAAGGGAAATTTTTTTCTTAATTTTCTTTGGAATTTTACAAGAACACAGTTTCTGACGACGCCTGATTCTGAGGCCCGGTGTACCCGGAATTAATTTCCAAATCTAGGCAAGGGTACTTTCAGTGAACGAATGAGCGGGTTTTCTAACTTTTAAACCGGTACTCGGAATTGAAATCTGAGGGCACCGATGAACTCGCAGCGCCGGTAATTTCTTAAGAATACCATTTCCAGAGTTGCGTTTTGACGTATGTGGTAGTTAAAAATTTGGGGAATCAATAAGAATTAAAAATAATTATTGTGAAACAATTTTATTTAAGTGGAATTTTTTCCCTCTAAAAGGAAGTTAGAGGTGGGGCTCACACCCCACCTAACTTCCCATGGAAAAATATCTAAGGTTGGTGGAGCCCACATGAGCCCCCAACTTTTAACATTCCCTCAACACCTTGAAACCCATCTTTAACTTTCCTTGTAATTAATTGTGGAAACTATTCCACTCCCACTCTCTCCCACTTATATGTTTCCAACACATGTTAATCAATGAATTCAAAAATTTAATTAATTAATTAAGTTGTTTCAATTTTGAATAACTTGGGTGAATAAAATAATGGCTTGGCCATTTTTTTGGCACTTGTTGTGTTGGGATTTTGGGGGAAGCTCTAGTGAAATTGAGATGGGTGTTCGTCTCTTAAAACTAAGAACACTGATCATCCAATGAGTAACATCTTCTCCCGGCGAAGAATGCTTCATGCCTTCAACTCTTCTTCTTCCTTCGCATCAAGGGAGAAGGCACTGTTAGTGAGGAGCATCGTCTATAACAACGACTCCTCCTTCGACAACGATGGAATCGACACCATTCTTCCGCGACACCCGACTAACGTGACGTTCGACTCCGTGAATCGATGATGTGCGACGTCAATTTCTAAGTAGGGGGATTATTTTTAGAATGGTATTATTCCCTTGGTTGTTCCTTCTAAAAAAAATAACCCGGATCAACTCATCTTTAAGTTGATCCGCGAATGTTTTATTTTGCGGGTTAGAAATATTGGTATGATTCTTTTTATTTAAGAGGTTGTAGGGGAATCTCTTTGGTATTCTCTTTATCTTTGAGAAAAGAACGATGAGCGCGGACCAACCATTTCTAGGTTGATCTGCAGATCGTTCGTTCAAGCGGGTTGATGTTGGGGTTAATTGTTTCCTTACCGTACATCGAATTATTTTTGTTGGCCGCTTGCTATCATTATAACGGGAGGAGGATGGACCGAACAAACATGACCGACCCTCCTCCCCTTTGTTATTGATTATGTTGCGACATGAACAAAGGTGGCGCAGTGCAACGACACCGCACGAAAACATGGAGAATTACGACAAGGATGTGCGGCACCATCGCGCTGCGCCGTGGAGACCGGGCGAAACCGCGGCCGGGGTCAGGGCTGCGGAGGCGATTTGAAGACTCTGCTAGTTGAACGTTGAGCACGTATTGATGGGTGATGACAAACGGGCCGTAAAGTCATTTTGAAGCCTCCGCAGTGAAGGTCGGGTCCTGGGAGGACCATTGGCGAAGGCGGCGAGCAAAACGGACCACAGGAACGCGTCCGGTGGTCCACGGAAGGTGGCGGCGGCGCGCCGCCGGAATAGGAACCGCCGCGGCTGAGCCGCGGTGGAGGGCCGAACCGGAATGGCAGAGCCGTTTCGGAGGGCGAGCGGCGCGACTTTAAGCCACGCCGGTTCGTCGTACGCGGGGGGTTGTAACCCCCCCGCACTCGCTGGCCACGCGGGCGCTGCGGCCGTGCCGGCGTGGCAGGCCAACCGGCCGGGACGCGCCCTTTTGGTCCGGACTTGGACCTGGGTCGGGTCGACCCGGTTCGGCCCGACCCTGGGGGGTTCTCGGGCTGGGTCGGACCGGGCCCGAACCACCTATTTTCGGGCAGTTTTCGTTCAACCGCCCATATCATGGGCTACGGACCTCCGATCGATGCACCGTCAATTGCGATGCGATCCTTGGATCGAGATGGTCGTTTAGGTATATTACAATCAAGGTTTAGGAGAACTTTGGGTATGACCGAGTTGGTTCGAACACGAGACCAACCGGGCCCTCGGAGCGGAAACACTTATAACTAGAGTTCCGGACGTCTGATTGACGTGCCGTTGACTTTGTTGGTTTCCACTTGATGAGGCGAAACTTTTGACATACTTCGACTGAGATTTGGATGCAGTTGGATAGTGACTGGGTTAAATTGTACCCGAAATCCAACCGGGCCCCTGGAACAGAAAAGATGATATCTTTCAGACCAAATGTCCATTTAACAAACCATCAGCGGCGTTAGTGATCTCGTGGAGAAACGGTCCCTATGAGTATACCCTATGAGAGTTTGGGGTACAGTTGAGATATGGCCGGGTTGGTTCCACACGAAACCACCCAGGCCCCTAGGACGAAAAGGATAATAACTCACAGACCGGGCATCTAATTGACACGTCGTCTATTGCATTGAGACCCCTATGACGAGGCGGTCCTTTAAGATACTTATTCGTGGGACTTTGATATACTTGGAGTTTCGGACTGTAGCTCGTGGAGCGGACACTCCCGGAGATGAGCGTTTGGAGTACGAAGACCGTGTAGCCGGATGAGTCCTGACGACTGCTTGACCGACTCTACTTGGAGTGAGTCGACTAGCCTAGTGGACGGTGCACTACTTTGTTGGGTGCAGACCCATGGAGGACGGAGCACTACCTGTGTGACAGTGCAGACCCCGGTACTCGTCCGGAGAGTACCTCTACAGGCTATTAGGGGGTGTGCACTACTGTGTTTGGGTGGCATACCCCAGTGGGAAGAACTAATGTGTTTGGGTGGATGACCCGTGATACTCGACAGGAGGAGTACCTCATCAGTATTAGGTTAGTGAGCAGTACCTCAGAGTCGTGACAGGACCATTGTACACTCCAGAGACAGGGCTCTTCAGCAGTTACTGTTTCGATAATGAAAATCCTAGTTTGAGCTGAGTCTATGATCTTTGTGTTTACCTCATCATTGAGATGAGTTACTTGATAACTTAGGTATATGTATGCACATATACCTGGGTAGTGGTTATCCGTTGATTTCATAATATCTGTGTTTCCTCATGATTGAGATGGGTTACTTGATAACTTAGGTATAAGTATGGGATTATACCAAAGTAAAGGTTATCTGTTGAGATCCTTCTTTGTGGTTATCCTTGTTGGATTTAGTGAGACCTTGAGGGTCTCGGAATCCCAACTGAGTATCGTATACTCACCCCTGCATGGGCTATGCCTGCACCTCGTTGTGTTGGTTGCAGACAACGGGCAGCACTGACAGAGACCGAGTGTTCGAGGACTGGACGATACCTGGAGGTGGACCACACGACGAGTTAGTATCTGAAGGTGGACTTCATGGAGAGATGACACTCGGAGGAGGTTGATGGAAGAGAGCATTGTGGAGGCTATCTGTACCTACCCTTCAGGTAGGATTCGTGGTGGACGATCCAGGAGCTACTCTATCTGTACCTACCCTTCAGGTATGATCCATGGTGGACGATCCAGGAGCGGAACTATCTGTACCTACCCTTCAGGTAGGATCTGAGGAGGACGACCCATGACCTGTTTCCTTTCTTCCAGCTGTTTTCGTTTTTCTGTTTTACTTTCGTTCAGTTGTAGCTTTACTTTCAGTTGGGTTTGTATTCTGGCCTATTTACTTTTCAGCACTTACTTTTGTACTTAGTGTTTTACTTCTACTTGTACTCTGTGCTGTTTTGTTTACTTTTATAAAGGAAATTCCTTCCCAGTTATCGGGATTTACGCCTTTGGTGCTAGTTTCCAGCCCCTGGCCTATGGAAGGAAGGCGGGCAGTCATGGCACAAGCCCCGAGGACGGGTCGTGAAAAATTAGTATCATAGGAGTTCGGTTCTACCACAGAACTCAGAAATCTGATCTTTTTCTATGTGAACCAATAGTGTTAAGGGTACCGAGTGTGGTCTCCAGTTTAGGGATTCCAGTGTTGGTGCGGCGGCCGACGTATCCAAACACCAGGACCCTGAATACTGATTTCCGACATTGTGCACGAAAAAACTGATTGCGTGTGTGTTTCCAAAAGTTTTAAAGTCGGCTCAAACTAGGTCATCTCACCAGGTATAAATAATTGACCGTGTCACATCTTTTCAGGATGTCTCCATGCAGACAGTCAGTTGGAGTTCCGAGAGAGTACTCGATGACAGACCACCGAGCGGCGAGGCTCCGGTGCGGGGCCCTTTTTCTATGTTGGCATCCTTGGGTGGTGTACCAGCAGCACCACCACCTGTTGGGCAGCAGATGTCACCAGCCTTACTAGAAAACTGTGCATGCTAGCAGAGCGCGTTGCACGAGTTCCAGCAGCCGTGTCCTCCGAGGTTACGAGGCGAGGCAAATTCTCAGACAGTAGAGGACTGGCTGGAGGCGATTGCTAGAGTTTTCCGCCTAGCTGAGACATTAGTAGAGTGGATGGTGTACTTGACTACTAGTGTTTTCGAGTGAGTGACCATGAGGATGGTCCGCATAGAGATGAGGCTTCGGTACGTGGACCGATGCCTAAGATAGTGCCTTTAGGTAGTGTATCAACTATACATCACTAACTGTTGGTCTACAGTTACAACCGGCGGTACCAGTAGGTGACACATGTAGGCTTACTGCCTTACACGTGTTCTAACATCAAATACCATCAAGTTATGAGGCGAGCCCGACTCACAGGAGGCAGAGGAATCTCTTGAGGAGGTGGTTGAAAGTTTTCTTGAGCTTATACAGCTTCGGTAGGATGACAAGTCGGAAGCTGAGTATTTATCTAGGCGTACCGAACATTCCGGGTACTCGATGAATACGATTCGATCAGTGCTATAGAGCTCGGACCTCTGAGCGAGGTGTGTATAAAGGATATCTGAGTAAGAACTCCTTTCTATACGCATTAGTACTTATGTTAGGGTGCTATAATGAGCCCTTGTGGTTGAGAATTCTTTTGCTGAATGGATGCAGTCAGTGAAGGATAGCAGTGTGAAAGCTGGAAACTGGCACCAGTCTCGGAGACTTGGGCGTGCGAATGTTTCAAAAAAAATGAAATGTTAAGGACATATGATTCTGCAGAGTATCAGACGTGGAGGCAGATCTAGGAGAGCAGCATGAGGTGGTTTACATATCAACATGTTACAACCACCCACCTTTGTTGTACCCTCCAGGCTCAGGGAGCTGGAGGGTAGGGAAAGAGAGTAGCTCCATGCAGTCAAGGAGAGTTACCCAATGGCTCTAAGAATGATTTGAGGGACAGTCTGTGTCTACTAAAATCTTCTGTAGTAACAAACGTTGATACGGATCATTCCTTCCTTCCACTAATCTTGTCCCAGACCTAGAGTTTCTGGTTAAGCCATCGACATGACCCTCACGTCTAGAGATACCGTGGGAGGAGACTCAATAATCACACTTACGCTGATAGTGTGATCTGACCCATGAGGTGAGAGTTTCGGTTGGAATCTCTTGGTGGTAGCGTCGAGGCCTTACGACGTTGGTCTGAGTGTAGATTGGATCCATAGTTCATACACGGATTGACTGTATTAGGAAAAAAGTTTGTGGTTTGTCTACAATGTTGGGATAGTGTTTTTCTTGTTCGGCAAAAAGGAAAACCCAGGCAGCATAGGATGGAATCATGCATAAGAGGGTGCATTCGATCACTCAGGAGATAGCCAAACTTACTTTTGTGCCAAAATTATCCAGAGTTATAGCACCACTTCCCGCAGAGCTTTCAGGAGCTGGGTTGATCAGTGCGCCCAGCTTGTGGGCATTGGTTACATAGTTCACTGCGACGCATTAGGGACCAGACTCGGGTGTGTCCTGATGTAGGAGTGGGTAGTGATCGCCTATGGGTCACAGAAGATGAGTCTGCACAGAGCTGACAGGAAGTCTCTAGAGTTCAAGGATGAAGACCACGTCCTTATACAGGTCTCACCTCGACGAGGTTTACGGAGATGTGGCCAAGGTGTCAAGTAATCTCCGAGTTTCAGCGGACCTTTCCAGGTCCTCAGCTGGGTAAGAGAGGTGGTTTACCGCTTGACTCATCCACCTCAGTTGCACCGGGTGCACGATGACTTCCACGTATCACAACTGAGGAGATACGTGCTTAACCCGACGCATGTCATCGACCATGGGGAACTGGACTTTGGCGATGGGGTGACATTTGCGGGGTTCCATTAGATGTTGAGGATCGACAGGAGCAGATCCTACAAGGACGGTCGATTCCTTGGGTGCACTTTCACTGGCAGTACGGGAACCTCCAAGTGAGCACATGAAAGAGGAAGGCTCAGGTGCGTGCTCAGTACCACTTTTGTTTCCCTAGTTTGTGTTGAAGCATTACGAGGACGTAAAGACCTGAGGTGGGAGTAATGTAGAGACCCATAAAATTCAAGGGAAATTTTTTTCTTAATTTTCTTTGGAATTTTACAAGAACGTAGTTTCTGACGGCGCCTATTTCTGGAGCCCGGTGTGCATGGAATTAATTTCCAAAGTTAGGCTGAGGTACGTTTAGTGAACGAATGAGCGGGTTTTCTAACTTTTAAACTGGTACTCAGAATTGAAATATGAGGGCACCGATGAACTTGCAGCGCCAGTAATTTCTTAAGAAGACCTTTTCTAGAGTTGCATTTTGATGTATGTGGTAGTTAAATATTTGGGGAATCAATAAGAATTAAATATAATTGTTGTGAAACAATTTTATTTAAGTGGAATTTTTTCCCTCTAAAAGGAAGTTGGAGGTGGGGCTCACACTAGTTTGTCACGACCCGCCCTCAGGGCCCATGCCGTGACTACCCCAAGCACGTCTTCCATAGGCCAAGGGCTTGCGACTAGCACCAAAGGTGTAAATCCTGATAACTGGGAAGGTTTTGCCTTTATAAAAGTAAACAAAACACCACAGAGTACAAGTGGAAGTAAAACACTAAGTACAAAAGAAAGTGCTGAAAAGTAAATGGGCCATAATACAAACCCAACTGAAAGTACAACTACAACTGAACGAAAGTAAAATAGAAAAATACAAACAACTAGAAGAAAGGAAACAGCTCCTGGGTCGTCCTCCTCAGATCTTACCTGAAGGGTAGGTACGGATAGTGCCGCTCCTAGATCGTCCACCATGGATCCTACCTGAATGGTAGGTACAGATAGTGCATCTCCTCAATCATCCACCACGGATCCTACCTGAAGGGTAGGTACAGATAGCCTCCACAAATCTCTCGCCAATCAACCTCCTTCGAGTGTCGTCTCGCCGTGAAGTCCACCTCCGGATACTAACTCATAGTGTGGTCCACCTCCGGGTACCGTCCAGTCCTCGAACACTCGGCCTCTGTCAGCGCTGCCCGTCTTCTGCAACCAACACAACGAGGTGTGGGCATAGCCCATGCAGGGCTGAGTATACGATACTCAGTAGGGACCCCGAGACCCTCAAGGTCTCACTAAATCCAACAAGTATAACCACAAAGAAGGAACTCAACAGATTACCTTTACCTAGGTATAAGCCCATACTTATACCTAAGTTATCATGTAACCCATCTCAATCATGAGGAAACACAGAGATTATGAAATCAACGGATAACCACTACCCAGGTGTATGCCCATACATATACCTAAGTTATCAAGTAACCCATCTCAATCATGAGGTAAACACAAAGATCATAGACTCAGCTCAAACCAGGGTTTTCATTATCGAAACCGTAACTGCTGAAGAGCCCCGTCTCTAGAGTGTACAGTGGCCCTATCACGACTCCGAGGTACTTCTCACTAACCTAATAATGCTAAGGTACTCCTCCTGTCGAGTACCGCGGGTTAGCCACCTAAACACAGTAGTGCTTCCCGCCGGGGTATGCCACCCAAAAACAGTAGTGCACACCCCCTAATAGCCTGCAGAGGTACTCTCCGAACGAGTACCACAGGTCTGCACTGTCACACAGGTAGTGCTCCGTCTGCCATGGGTCTACGCCCAATAACGTAGTGCTCTGTCCACTGGGCTAGTCTAATCACTCCAAGTCGAGTCGGTCAAGCAGTCGTCAGGTCTCAGCCGGCTACACGATCTCTGTACTCTGAACGCTCATCTCCAGGTGGGTCCGCTCCATGAGCTACAGGTCGATAATCTAAGTATCTCATAGTCCCACGAAGATGTATCTCAAAGGACTGCCTCGTCATAGGGGTCTCAATGCAACAGACGGTGCGTCAATCGGATGCTTGTTCTGTGAGTTATTAACCTTTTCGTCCCAAGGACCCGGGTGGTTTCGTGTGCAAACCAACACGACCGTATCTCAACTGTACCCCGAACTCTCATAGGGTATACTCATAGGGACTGTTTCTCCACGATATCACTAACGTCGCTGACGGTTAATCCAACGGACGTCCGGTCTGAAAGATATCAGCTTTTCTGTTCTAGGGGCCGGGTTGGATTTCGGGTACAATCCAACCCGGCCACTATCCAACTGCATCCAAATCTCAGGAGAAGTATTTCAAAAGTTCCGTCTCATCAAGAGAAAACCAAAAATGTCGACGACATGTCAATCGGACGTCCGGAACTCATGTTATAAGTGTTTCCGCTCCGAGGGCCCGATTGGTCTCGTGTTCGAACCAACTCGGCCGTACCCAAAGTTCTCTTAAACCTTGAGTGTAATATGTCTAAACGACCATCTCGATCCAAGGATCGCATCACAACTGATGGCGCGTTGATCGGAGGTCCGTAGCCCATGATATGGGCGTTTGAACGGAAACTGCCCGAAAATAGGGGGTTCGGGCCCGCTCCGACCCGGCCCGAGACACCCCCCCGGGGTCGACCCGAACCGGGTCGACCCGACCCAGGTCCATCCCAAAAGTGCGCGGCCCGACCCGGCCTGGGCGCGACCCGGCCCGGCCTGGGCGGCGCGGCCCGTTGGCCTGCCGCACTGGTGCGGCCGCGGCGCCCGCGTGGCCAGCGGGTGCGGGGGGGGGGGGGGGGGGGTTACAACCCCCCGTGGATGACGAACCGGCGTGGCTTAAAGCCGCGCCGCTCAGCCTCCGGAACGACTAAGTCGTTCTGGTTCGGCCCACCACCGCGGCGGTTCCTGTTCCGGCGGTGCGCCGCCGCCACCGGTCGGCGGCGCCGGCGTAGCGCGCCCCCGCCGCCTTCCGCGGACCACCAGACGCGCTCCGGTGGTCTGTTTTGCTCGCCGCCTTCACCAATGGTCCTCTCGGGACCCTACCTTCACCATGTAGGCTTCAAAATTACTTTTTGGCCTTGTTTGTTGTCACCCATAAATTCACGCTCAATGTTCAACCAGTGGAGTATTCGAATCGCCTCCGCGGCCTCGACTCCGGCCACAATTTTGCTCGGTCTCAACGACGCGGCGCATCGGAGCCGCACATCCTTGATGTAATTCTTCATGTTTCCGTATGGTGCCGTTTCACCGTGCCTCCTTCGTTTGTGCCGCAACATAATCAACAAGAAGGGGGAGGAGGGTCGGCCATGTTTGTGCGGTCCATCCTCCTCCCGTTATAATGATAGCAAGTGGCCATCAAAAAGAAGTCGATGTACGACAAGGAAACAATTAACCCCAACATCAACCCACATGAACGAACGATCCGCAGATCAACCTAGAAATGGTTGGTCTGCGCTCGTCATTCTTTTCTCAAAGATAAAGAGAATACCAAAGAGATTCCCCTACAACCTCTTAAATAAAAAGAATCATACCAATATTTCCAACCCGCAAAATAAAACATTCGCGGATCAACTTAAAGATGAGTTGATCCGGGTTCCTTATTTTAGAAGGAACGACCAAGGGAATAATACCATTCTCAAAATAATCCCCCTACTTAGAAATTTATGTCGCACGTTGTCGAGTCGTGGAAGTCAAACGTCGCGGTAGTTGGGTGTCGTGGAAGAATGGTGTCGATTCCGTCGTTGTCGAAGGAGGAGTCATTGTTGTAGACAATGCTCCTCACTAAGGGTGCCTTCTCCCATGATGCAGAGGAATAAGAAGATTTGAAGGCGTGAAGCATTATTCGCCAGGAGAAGATGTTCCTCATTGGATGATCGGTGTTCTTAGTTTTAAGAGACGAACACCCTTCTCAATTTCATTAGAGCTTCCCCTAAAATCCCAACACAATAAGTGCCAAAAAAATGGCCAAGCCATTATTTTATTCACCCAAGTTATTCAAAATTCAAACAACTTAATTAATTAATTAAATGTTATAATTCATTGATTAACATGTGTTGGCAACATTTAAGTGGGAGAGAGTGGGAGAGGAAGAGTTTCCACAATTAATTACAAGGAATGTTAAAGAGGGGTTTCAAGGTGTTGAGGGAATGTGAAAAGTTGGGGGCTCGTGTGGGCTCCAACAACCTTAGATATTTTTCCATGGGAAGTTAGGTGGGGTGTGAGCCCCACCTCCAAATTCCTTTTAGAGGGAAAAACTTCCACTTAAATAAAATTATTTCACAACAATTATATTTAATTCTTATTGATTCCCCAAATTTTTAACTACAACATACGTCAAAATGCAACTCTGGAAAAAGTCTTCTTAAGAAATTACCGGCGCTGCTAGTTCATTGGTGCCCTCGGATTTCAATTACAAGTAAAGGTTTAAAAGTTAGAAAACCCGCTTGTTCGTTCACTGAACGTACCCAATCCTAACTTTGGAAATTAATTCTGGGCACACCGGGCCTCGGAATCAGGCGTCGTCAGAAACCGTGTTCTTGTAAAATTCCAAAGAAAATTAAGAAAAAAATTCCCTTGAATTTTATAGGTCTATAAAAAGTACGTGGGTATGCCCATGGCATAAGTCTACTACAATATGTAAAAGTAACCATCCCTCAATGATACCTTCAATAGAGAGTGAGCTCAAAACAAAGAAGGTATAACAAAGTAAATAAGAAAATCACACAGCCACGTCGTACATACATCTGTATCAAACAATCTATAGCCACACTGTATAGAGAAATCCAGTGTCCCACGACCATGCAGTATAGTAAAGTCAAACATCCCATGACCACACAGTATAGTGATGTGTAGATCACAAGGTCTGGATCCAAGGTGTCACCAGAAAAAGGAATCCATAAAAAATATGAATACCCTAGAGGGCCGGATACCAGTAGCTTGTCCAAAGCATCCCATCGTGTCCCATGGAAATCCTTGGTGGATACTCGGTTAGGCACTTGTTGGGGTCCTATGAGCATGACAATAGAAAGTATTTTGTGAGCCCAAGCAAGCCGGATCCACAAGGTAGAAAGGCCCAAGTCAACCTACAGATTCATGACCCAAGGGGCAGAGTCAACACAAGGAATCCACTACCATGTTCGGGATAAATTCATTCAAGTCATACAATTTAATAAATTTAAGCAATTCAAACAATGTGAGTATACAGACTCACATAAACAAGAATAACCATGAGTATACCCACTCTTCCATTCCATTTACCATTCACCATTTATATGGGCCTATCCGCCCATATTATCCATTTAACATCCCATTAACCATTTTATATAGGAAAAGTCCACCATATCATCCATTTAACATGAAAAAAATCTAAATAGGCAAGGAATAACATGAAATTCATTGATAATGGAGGTAGTGCATCCCATAAATAAGCTACTCAATCTATCAAAGAATTTACTCGATTACTCTAACTATGAAAGCACAAGAACACACCCCTTGGGTGGTTTAAACTGGAATATGAAAGTTATTTTCTAAAGGCGCACCCCTCAGGTGACCTCGAAACATGAAATGTGGGCCAATGCACCAAAAAAGAACCGATGGTCAACCTCACTGTGTCCATCTACTACTACTACAAGAAAATCGATAAAAAATGAGACGTCTGCAGAATTTTTGACGGATGGCGTAATGGAATAATTCGTGGAAAACACCCTAAAAGGCCTAATGAATGTATAGACTGCCTACCTTGCCTCAGTAGTGGATAGCTCATACAGTATCATGTCATGATTCATCCTGGTATAGGAGAAATCTATTGAACGGATGATGAATAGGATATTAGGTCAAATGAGCCTAAATTTAAATAGCACAACTGTTTTTATGAAGAATGAAGAAGGGCTAAAAAGGAATCAATGACTTACCATTGAAGATCTGATGAGATGATCACTAATTAGAACATAGATTCGATAGAGAGTGGGGATAAAATAATAGGATAAACACCTCCAAGGGAGGATTCATAGGGCTGATGTGTAGAGGAGAAAAAACCAAATTTGGGATTAAAAATAAAATTGTGTTTTAATTGAAAATTCAAAAGAAACACATAGCAAGGTTTCATGGTTTACACACAAATTTTACCAAACCATTTGGAAACCTTGAGAACCTCACTATATAGAAGGCGGAACTTCGCATGGTTACCGACATAGTTAGATTAAATTTGTGTATACTATGTGAATGTGCCTGTTATGAAGTAGTAACTTTTTAGACCTCTCACACATTCTAGATTAACCATGTGCAAGCCATGTGCCCACTATGCGCTAGATTACTTTCATCCCAAAAATTCATTCTAGCCTCTAAAAAAGCCCTTACACCCCCAAAACACCTGCAATAATGTTAATAATTCACATATGGACAGAACAATTCATTTAAAATGAAAAGAAAAGGATCTCTACCTCATACGAAAACCCAGGTTCTTACACCAAGTAAATTTTAAAATAATTCTCATATAAATAGGACATCATATGATGTAACATATGCTTTACTAGGTATATGATCCAATGGTACAATCTTTATTCTTTATTAGGATGGTTTAAGATTATGATGATAATATTTTTATGAAACAAGCTTAGTTTCCATTGGCATTTCTATGATGAAATGTATACATGATTTTGAAACTCATTTCATTCCCATGGTTTATGAAATATGATGAATGATTTATGATATTTTGGAGAACATATGATTGGATTATAAAAATTTGATGATTGGGTATGTTAAATACATCTAATGATTTGGTTAAATATAGATAAATCATGAGTAAATTATATTATTCATGGACCAATTTACATGATTATAGTTTTTTGAATTAACCTATTTTTTATGACTATAGGTTTAAGTGTAGACATAGTTTCTTGTAAATATGTTTATTTTGGGGCATTATTTCATTTTATTAATTTAATGTGTAATCATGTGTCTATTTATACATGCTAACAACATTATAAGATTTTGTTTTTTTCCATATTCTAATGCCTATTTCAATCTCTCATGGCTTGTTTTCCTTGATTACTTAATTATTTGTGTCTTATGAACTACAAAGATTTATTCCATGAAACCTTCTTATGGCCTATGATATTCTAGGTATGGTTTCTTAAACGTTAAGATCTTATTCACATACCATTCTGCTCATTTTATAAATAAGTAATCATTGATATCTCCCTTGTTTACCATTACGAAGCATATTAGATCACCATTTATTATGTTTCTTTTCCTGAAGTCATATACAATTGTTTTAATTATTATGTGTGTAAGAAGGGTGCTCTCTAATAACAACTAATTTGGAGATGATATAGATATTTTATGATCTATTTGTTTATGTGTCTGAATAACCAAAAACACTAAACTTTTACAGTTTTAGGGTAGATTGTAATGTTATGTAATGAATATTCATTTAATATGATGTAATATATATGCTTTAAAAATATTATTCTTTAAACTATTTCGTTATTTAATGGATATATTTATAACGACCCACACTTTACATACATTGTTAATACTTCAAAATTGAAGCACTCTTATTACAACATATGACAAAACCACAAAGGACCGTATAGGTATAGTGTCTTTAGAAACTGGGGAAACATAAACAACTGGTTCATAAATCTTCTACAGTGTCTCCCATTTATTTCATCATATCTAGGGTCCCTTTTAGCATATTCTACTTAATATCCATCTTCCTGACCTGGGGAAAAGAAAACATAAAAGGGTGAGCTCAAATGCTCAGCAAGGGCAAATAAAGGAAATAAAAATCATATCATATCTTTATGAAAATCAAAACCTGCAAAAGAGATCATAATATCTTAACATGGAATAAATCATAGAAGTGAAAATGAGATCCCCATAATCATAACATAAAACTTGAAACTTTGTGGCATGCACACATAATCATGGAAAATCATTTCTTGTTAGTCATGACTCATTGCCAAGACTATCTTAGTGGACAAAGTCCCTTTCTGAACCGAGTTCACTCCTCGTTTCAGTCCTGTATCACTGAACCGAAATAACCTTCCGTTCCAGCCATGTCTATCTCATGAGATATAAAATCATTACCCAATGAATTGGAGGGAGATATAGGTCCCACCCATCTTATAATGAATCCTTTCTTATGTGTGCCACATAATCATAAAACATACATCATCGCATAACACATATAACAAAAATGGGATTCTTGAAACATCATGACATCATAAATCAATTCATATATGATAAAGGAATTAATAAACATAATTCCATCACAACATAGTCAAACCAATGTAAAAATATGGATAGAAATAGAACCCTTTATTATCTTAGATGGAAAATAATTTTGATAAGACACTTGAATTGAATTCTTGAGGAAAATATCCTTTCTTCTTCAAAAACATTTTTCCTTTCATAACATGTCATACAACTTTAAAATAAAAGAAGTTGATTAAAAATAAACTTGAAAACTTGTAAAGGAAGCTTCTTTGAAGTAATGTTTTAAAAATCCATTCATGCCGTATAAGTTAAAAAAAACATTCTTCGTACTTTTGTCGGAAAAGTCAAAAAGTACCTCGTACGGAAAAACGACAAAAGATTCCTTTCATATTCTTTACTAAAAACTCACCTAAGGGTAAAATTGGATTTAAACTATTGCAAGTGGATGGAAACAATATTACATATTGAGGGAACATGGATGTGGATGATAAAATACACCCCAGTAAATACTTACGAATAAACAATCTCGAATAAAAATGAGATTGTGATATTTCCCTTACCTTAGGTCCGATTTGCTTTGTTCGTGTCCGAAGCTCCTGTATAATGGTTTAAATAATTTTATTGACTTATTCCAGAATCATACATATTGATATGAGATCATATATGGTCATATTATTAGCTTCTTGTTAGTAATATTTCATTGTTACTTGTTACTCGGGTCTTTATAACTTTTTGTTCTTATGCGTGTTTTGTCGAATAAATTATTATTCTTATCTTTAGGTTATAGATAATTCATTTCCAGAATGGTATTAGTGTAGTATATACCATATTCATTCATTCAATTCATTTATATAATCATTATGAAATGAAGATCATGTAGAACGAGTCGCATCACATCGTGGAGACGGTATTCCGTACGTACGCACGAGTGATGATATCGTTCCTATGATCGTGGAATTGTATTGGAGTATATATATATTATTTCAGTATCAATATTACTTAATAATAATCATATATAGTTACTGATTACACCATTATACCCATCCTTGTAAGGTGATGGTGGAAAATAGATTACACCACGGCGTGGAGACGGTATTCCGTACGTACGCACGCGTGGTGATTTCATTTTTCCGTAGGATGGATAGAAGGTGAAATAGGGTTGTTTCATATTTATAATAACATATCAGTATGTAAGTAATTCTGATGTTATTACTTTATCATGAAACAACTAAAGAAGAAGAAGTTGAAGAAGAAAGAAATTGAAAAGATCGGTAATGGATATTACCTCTTCTTTGGAACGCCTCTTTGAATCCTCCACTTAAGGAACTAAGATTGGTCTTTGGAGAAGACCAGGACTTCTAGGATTATTCTAGGGAAGTGGAGAGGAGAAAATTGCAGGGGTTGGCCGAGCTTGAGTGCTCAATTTGGTGTGAGGAGGAGGGGGAGGAGGTGTCCTTTTATAGGGGAGGAGAGGGGCACCTTAGGAATATCTCTAAATATTATTTTATATTAAAGTCAAAATCGGTTTATAATGGTTCCAAAGGGTCTTATTTCGAAGATAAAGTGGGGAAGGGTCGAAATCCTATCAACCAATAGAATTTAGACAAGTTTAGGATATTATTTTAACCTTATCAATTAAATTTAACTCTAAGTTAAATAATTTAACTTTTACCATGTCTTTTTGTTTTTCTTTCACTATATGGTTAATACACTTACTATAACATACCAAACGAACCCCAAATTGTTTATTATTAATATATATATCCTTATCTAAGTCATTTGGCCGAACCTTAGATTTTTAGGAATAAAATAACAATTAATAATATAATATTTGATTTAAAAACTATTTTGTGTCAATTTTGACACTATTTGATATATGATTTTTGCCAAAGTCATAACAGAATTATATGTTCGAACCAAGTTGATTAAATCAATACTAATATATCATAGTAACCTAGAAAATTAGTTGAATTCATAAAAAGTCTCAAATTACATTTATTTTGGTATTTATATTATCAATTTTGTCAATATTTCATTAATAAGATAATTACTGCATCATCTTTGTGTCATAAATAAATTAAATTATTTGATGTCTAAAAATTACAAATAAAATATCATCATGTAGGAAATCTTTTTAACTTTCTAATGAATATTTACAATTGAATTTATCTTATGTATAACCCCATATGAAAAATGATTTACTTATTAAACTTTGATTTTAACTATTTTAACCCTTCTTTAAATAAATTAATAATAAATGTCCTAATCTAATCCAAGTGGGCCTAAATGGTCATATTTTATTACTAAGTTTGTTTTTGGTCAAATTACACTTGTCCAATAGAATTAGGACATGTGTTAGGGTAATATTAATATCATATTTACCCTTAGTTACCCTATTTACTATTAACCGCGGTAAAAAAAGTAAAAAGTTACTATTCACCAAAAAAATTATTTTCATCTCATTGAACCACATTTTAGTCCTTGATATTAACCGTGTCTCTCGGATTTTCGAAATTCCATTCACAGAAGCGGTAAAATTAAGTTTTATGCAAAATTCAGTTTTTAACCTACCACTTAGTGGTTTCACTATTCATCAAAAATTGAAAGTTTTCAGAAAAATACCAAAACTTCACCCTAGGCTAATTTCGATATTCTGAGTCCAAAAATGAAGTCCATTTTGAAAAATAAAATTTATAAAATTTCAAAAAGTGGTTATTACTATTCATAACGGCTAGTTTTAATAGCATATTGTTGTTTAGTGAAACTCGGTATTGCGTACGACGCAAGCTATCGAGGAAGGTCGCGATTGCGTGTAAAGCAAGCCAAGAAAGTGTTGTGTAGAAAAAGATTCCTTTGATGATTTATATAACATAAAAGTCTCGGGTGTTACATTCTACCCCCCTTAAAAAGAATTTCGCCCTCAAAATTCGTCACTTTGCAACAAACAAATGAGGATACTTCTCCCTCATCATATCCTCAAGCTCCCATGTAGCTTCTTCAAGTTGGTGGTTTCTCCATAAAACTTTCACCAAGCGAGTGGTCTTGTTTCGTAGGACTTTTTCGCTACGATCCAGAATCTCTATCGGTTGTTCTTCATAAGAAAGATCTTGCTCCAGCGGTACAACTTCTGAGCTGAGTACATGTGAAGGATCTGGTATGTACTTTCTCAGGAGAGATACATGGAACACATCGTGAACTTGAGAGAGATTCGGTGGAAGCGCCAATCGGTAAGCTACCTTCCCAACACGATCCAGTATTTCAAAAGGACCGATATATCTAGGGCTCAACTTCCCCTTCTTTCCAAATCTCATAACCCTCTTCCAGGGAGATATTCGTAAGAACACTTTATCACCCACTTCAAACTCTAGGTCTTTTCTTCGGTTGTCGGCATAGCTTTTCTGTCGACTCTGAGCTGCTCTTATGTGTTGTTGAATAGATCTGACCTTTTCTGCCATTTCATCAACGAGATTAGGTCCTAATAGCTTTCTTTCCCCAACTTCATCCCAGCAAGTTGGAGTCCTGCATTTCTTTCCATAGAGAGCTTCATAAGAAGCCATCTGAATACTGGAGTGAAAGCTATTATTATAAGAAAATTCCACCAAAGGTAGGTGTTGATCCCAACCTCCTTTGAAATCCATAGAGCAAGCTCTCAACATATCTTCTAGGGTTTGAATTGTTCTCTCAGACTGACCGTCTGTCTGGGGATGATAAGCAGTGCTGAAACTCAACTCTGTATCCAGAGTATGCTGAAGACTTCTCCAGAACTTCGAGGTAAATCTCGGATCCCGATCAGATATAATAGAAAGTGGTACTCCATGCAATCTTACCACTTCCTTTACATATATCCTGGCAAGCTGATCTAGAGAGAAATCCTCTCTAATAGCAATGAAGTGTGCAGACTTTGTAAGACGATCAACTATGACCCAGATAGCATTATTGCCTTTGGATGTTTTAGGAAGTCCTGTGACAAAGTCCATAGTGATGTTTTCCCATTTCCATTCGGGTATGGGTAATGGTTGTAACATCCCCTTAGACTTCTGTCTCTCAGCTTTAACTTGTTGACAAACCAAGCATCGAGAGACATATTCAGCAACATCTCTTTTCATGCCATCCCACCAGAAGTACTCTTTCAGGTCCCTAAACATCTTCATGCTTCCAGGATGAATAGAGAATGAAGAACTATGAGCCTCATCCAGCAGCTCTTTCTTTAATTCGGGGATGGGAGGAAAACAAACCCGATTCCTGAACTTTATTATCCCATCACAATCAAGGTTGAATTCAGGAACATTTCTCACCTTCTTTTGTAACTCGACATCTTCTTTCTGTGCCTCTTTAATCTTCACATGTATAGATGGTTGAACATTCATTTGAGAAAGATAAGATTTTTCCCCTTCCATTATAATTCCAAGATCCATCCTTTGTAAATCCATAAATATTGGATCTTTTGTGATCCTCATCATGGATAAACTAGCATGGTCTTGTCGACTTAATGCATCTGCCACCTTGTTTGCTTTCCCAGGGTGGTAATGGATTGAGCAGTCATAATCCTTAATCAGCTCCAACCATCTTCTTTGGCGCATATTCAACTCCTTTTGTGTGAAAATATACTTTAAACTTTTATGATCAGTATAAATATCACACCTTTCACCATAAAGGTAATGCCTCCAAATCTTTAATGCAAAGATTACCGCAGCCAACTCCAAATCATGTGTTGGGTAATTTTGTTCATGGATTTTCAACTGTCATGAGGCATAAGCTATCACCATATCATTTTGCATAAGAACACACCCCAATCCCTTCTTGGATGCATCACTGTAGATCACAAACCTTTCTCCACTACAAGGCAGTGTGAGCATAGGTGCACTGGATAACCTTCTTTTCAACTCCTTGAAATTATCTTCACATTCCTCTGTCCAGACAAACTTAACTCCTTTCTGAGTCAACTTGGTGATTGGATTAGATAACCGTGAAAAATCTTTTACAAAACGTCGATAATAACCAGCCAAACCAAGAAAACTTCGGATCTCAGTTACTGTTGTTGGTCTTGACCATCTTTCGATAACCTCTGTTTTTGCTGGATCCACAGATATCCCCTCTTTTGAGATTATATGACCCAAAAATGCAACTTTTTGAAGCCAAAATTCACACTTGGTAAATTTGGAATAAAGCTTCTCTTTTCTCAGGGTCTTCAATATAATTCTCAAGTGATCTTCATGCTCTTCCTTTCTCTTTGAATAGACAAGAATATCGTCTATAAAGACTACCACAAATTGATCAAGATAGTCTCTAAAGACTCTATTCATTAGATCCATGAAGATAGCAGGGGCATTAGTAAGACCAAATGGCATCACTATAAATTCATAGTGTCCATACCTTGTACGGAAAGCCGTCTTTGGTATATCCTCCCTTTTGACCCTTAATTGATGATACCCTGAACGAAGATCAATCTTGGAAAAGTATTGAGCTCCGCGTAGTTGGTCAAATAAGTCATCAATGCGTGGGAGAGGATATTTGTTCTTGATAGTGATCTTGTTAAGTTCTCTATAATCAATGTAGAGTCTCATTGATCCATCTTTCTTCTTAACAAATAGAACAGGTTCTCCCCAAGGTGACGCACTAGGGCGTATGAATCCCTTATCAAGATTCTCTTGGAGTTGCTTCTTCAATTCCTGCAACTCAATTGGGGCCATTCTATAAGGTGTCTTTGAAATAGGCAAAGCACCCGGTACGAGTTCTATTGAAAACTAAACTTCACGATTTGGTGGAAGACCTGGTAATTCCTCCGGAAAGACATCATCAAACTCCCGTACAATGGGCATATTCTTAATCGTGAGTTTCTCACCAACCATTTGAGATAAATAACCTTCATTTAGTGGAATCAATACCCATAAGATGGAAGAAATTTCCACTGGAAGGTTATGTTCATCCTTGCATTGATATATGATCGTAGATTGATCTGGAATATGAAATGTGACTTCCCTTCTTTGGCAATCGATATGAGCTCCATGTAGAGAAAGCCAATCCATGCCAAGAATCACATCAAATTCCACTAAAGGAAGGATCACAAGATTTGCAGGAAGCACTTTCCCACAAACTTCGATCGGAGAAAAATTATAAACTTTTGATGCGATTGATGTGCCATTAGGTGTTGTCACAGCTAACTCAACATCTAATTGTTGAGGTAATACGGTGATACCCTTAGAAAATTTTTCAGAAATAAAAGAGTGGGTGGATCCAGAATCAAATAAAACATTTGCTACTTTAGAGTGGATGGTAAGTGTACCTTTCACCACATCGTTATCGTACTCCACATCGCTGATAGAAATTGCATGTGACTTTCCTTTGTCTTTAGCCTTAAGAGTTTGTTGACGTCGACCATCATCATCAACCCTTGGATTTGGGCATTGATTGGCATAATGCCCCATCTCCTTGCACTTGAAACATTGAAGTGTAGTAGGTTCATTCTGTGTATCCCTTCCTTTGTTTGCGTCATTAGACATCTTCTTCCCATTATCACGGCATTCAAATGCCCGATGACCTTCTTTTCCACATTTAAAACATTTACTTGTCCCTTTAAGACAACTCCCTCCATGTTTCTTTCCACACTTTGAGCATAAGGGAAAGTTCATCTTCTTTTCCGTGTGCTCTTTAGATTTTTCTTCGAATTCCATCTTCCTCTTCTTATCAAACCCATGTGACTGATGGGTTACTCCAATCTCCATCTCGACTTTGAGAGCACATCGAACGATTTCCTCGTAGCTATTGAAGTCTCTTATGGCTAACGCCCTTCGAAGACTTGGTTTTAAGCCACTAAAGAATCGATCGATCTTACTCTCAGGCTGGATAATAATACCAGAAGCGTACCTTGCAAGTCTTGTAAAATTTGCTTCATAGGTACTAACAGATTCATCATCCCTTTGCTTCAGTTCAAGGAACTCTTTCTCCATCTTTGTTCGGAGAATACGAGGGAAGTACTTATTGAAAAATAAGTTCTTGAACTTGTCCCATTCCATAGACTCAATTTCATCCCTTTGCCTCGTATTCTTAACAAGATTCCACCATTGATCCGCATCTCCTTCCAAACGATACACTGCTAGGATGACTTTATAATGCTCAGAACATTGAAGAACTGAAAATATCTTTTCAGTAGTACTAATCCATTGTTCAGCAACTAATGGATTAGTAGACCCGCTGAAAGATGGTGGACGCTGCCTCATGAAGGATTCAACAGAATGTTGCTCCCTTCTTTGTTCGTTTGGAAATCCTGCATGATTCATAGCTTGAGAAAGTTGTGTGAGCATGGCTACAAGATTTTGCATTCCAGCTCCCATATCGTTTGGTTGCTCAGGGGTACAATCATTGCATTGCCCATCGCATTCCGCATTAACACGGTTCCTTCGGGTTCCAGCCATTGACTAAAACCAAGAAGAATAGTGTGAGCAACACTAATTATAATAGGAAACCACATTATTAAAGAATAAAATTTTCATGCTTAAGGTCTTATCCTAGGTTATTCAAGGCCATTTCTAAAACACTAAGATTGTGTTCTATGCTTAGACTTATCCTTAGGGTTCTTACTAAGGCTTTCACATCCTAGTTTCCAAAGGTTGACTATACCTTTCCTCTGATACCAACTATAACGGCCCACACTTTACATACATTGTTAATACTTCAAAATTGAAGCACTCTTATTACAACATATGACAAAACCACAAAGGACCGTATAGGTATAGTGTCTTTAGAAACTGGGGAAACATAAACAACTGGTTCATAAATCTTCTACAGTGTCTCCCATTTATTTCATCATATCTAGGGTCCCTTTTAGCATATTCTACTTAATATCCATCTTCCTGACCTGGGGAAAAGAAAACATAAAAGGGTGAGCTCAAATGCTCAGCAAGGGCAAATAAAGGAAATAAAAATCATATCATATCTTTATGAAAATCAAAACCTGCAAAAGAGATCATAATATCTTAACATGGAATAAATCATAGAAGTGAAAATGAGATCCCCATAATCATAACATAAAACTTGAATCTTTGTGGCATGCACACATAATCATGGAAAATCATTTCTTGTTAGTCATGACTCATTGCCAAGACTATCTTAGTGGACAAAGTCCCTTTCTGAACCGAGTTCACTCCTCGTTTCAGTCCTGTATCACTGAACCGAAATAACCTTCCGTTCCAGCCATGTCTATCTCATGAGATATAAAATCATTACCCAATGCATTGGAGGGAGATATAGGTCCCACCCATCTTATAATGAATCCTTTCTTATGTGTGCCACATAATCATAAAACATACATCATCGCATAACACATATAACAAAAATGGGATTCTTGAAACATCATGACATCATAAATCAATTCATATATGATAAAGGAATTCATAAACATAATTCCATCACAACATAGTCAAACCAATGTAAAAATATGGATAGAAACAGAACCCTTTATTATCTTAGATGGAAAATAATTTTGATAAAACACTTGAATTGAATTCTTGAGGAAAATATCCTTTCTTCTTCAAAAACATTTTTCCTTTCATAACATGTCATACAACTTTAAAATAAAAGAAGTTGATTAAAAATAAACTTGAAAACTTGTAAAGGAAGCTTCTTTGAAGTAATGTTTTAAAAATCCATTCATGCCGTATAAGTTAAAAAAAACATTCTTCGTACTTTTGCCGGAAAAGTCAAAAAGTACCTCGTACGGAAAAACGACAAAAGATTCCTTTCATATTCTTTACTAAAAACTCACCTAAGGGTAAAATTGGATTTAAAGTATTGCAAGTGGATGGAAACAATATTACATATTGAGGGAACATGGATGTGGATGATAAAATACACCCCAGTAAATACTTACGAATAAACAATCTCGAATAAAAATGAGATTGTGATATTTCCCTTACCTTAGGTCCGATTTGCTTTGTTCGTGTCCGAAGCTCCTGTATAATGGTTTAAATAATTTTATTGACTTATTCCAGAATCATACATATTGATATGAGATCATATATGGTCATATTATTAGCTTCTTGTTAGTAATATTTCATTGTTACTTGTTACTCGGGTCTTTATAACTTTTTGTTCTTATGCGTGTTTTGTCGAATAAATTCTTATTCTTATCTTTAGGTTATAGATAATTCATTTCCAGAATGGTATTAGTGTAGTATATACCATATTCATTCATTCAATTCATTTATATAATCATTATGCAATGAAGATCATGTAGAACGAGTCGCATCACATCGTGGAGACGGTATTCCGTACGTACGCACGAGTGATGATATCGTTCCTATGATCGTGGAATTGTATTGGAGTATATATATATTATTTCAGTATCAATATTACTTAATAATAATCATATATAGTTACTGATTACACCATTATACCCATCCTTGTAAGGTGATGGTGGAAAATAGATTACACCACGGCGTGGAGACGGTATTCCGTACGTACGCACGCGTGGTGATTTCATTTTTCCGTAGGATGGATAGAAGGTGAAATAGGGTTGTTTCATATTTATAATAACATATCAGTATGTAAGTAATACTGATGTTATTACTTTATCATGAAACAACTAAAGAAGAAGAAGTTGAAGAAGAAAGAAATTGAAAAGATCGGTAATGGATATTACCTCTTCTTTGGAACGCCTCTTTGAATCCTCCACTTAAGGAACTAAGATTGGTCTTTGGAGAAGACCAGGACTTCTAGGATTATTCTAGGGAAGTGGAGAGGAGAAAATGGCAGGGGTTGGCCGAGCTTGAGTGCTCAATTTGGTGTGAGGAGGAGGGGGAGGAGGTGTCCTTTTATAGGGGAGGAGAGGGGCACCTTAGGAATATCTCAAAATATTATTTTATATAAAAGTCAAAATCGGTTTATAATGGTTCCAAAGGGTCTTATTTCGAAGATAAAGTGGGGAAGGGTCGAAATCCTATCAACCAATAGAATTTAGACAAGTTTAGGATATTATTTTAACCTTATCAATTAAATTTAACTCTAAGTTAAATAATTTAACTTTTACCATGTCTTTTTGTTTTCTTTCACTATATGGTTAATACACTTACTATAACATGCCAAACGAACCCCAAATTGTTTATTATTAATATATATATCCTTATCTAAGTCATTTGGCCGAACCTTAGATTTTTAGGAATAAAATAACAATTAATAATATAATATTTGATTTAAAAACTATTTTGTGTCAATTTTGACACTATTTGATATATGATTTTTGTCAAAGTCATAACAGAATTTTATGTTCGAACCAAGTTGATTAAATCAATACTAATATATCATAGTAACCTAGAAAATTAGTTGAATTCATAAAAAGTCTCAAATTACATTTATTTTGGTATTTATATTATCAATTTTGTCAATATTTCATTAATAAGATAATTACTGCATCATCTTTGTGTCATAAATAAATTAACTTATTTGATGTCTAAAAATTACAAATAAAATATCATCATGTAGGAAATCTTTTTAGCTTTCTAATGAATATTTACAATTGAATTTATCTTATGTATAACCCCATATGAAAAATGATTTACTTATTAAACTTTGATTTTAACTATTTTAACCCTTCTTTAAATAAATTAATAATAAATGTCCTAATCTAATCCAAGTGGGCCTAAATGGTCATATTTTATTCCTAAGTTTGTTTTTGGTCGAATTACACTTGTCCAATAGAATTAGGACATGTGTTAGGGTAATATTAATATCATATTTACCCTTAGTTACCCTATTTACTATTAACCGCGGTAAAAAAAGTAAAAAGTTACTATTCACCAAAAAAATTATTTTCATCTCATTGAACCACATTTTAGTCCTTGATATTAACCGTGTCTCTCGGATTTTCGAAATTCCATTCACAGAAGCGGTAAAATTAAGTTTTATGCAAAATTCAGTTTTTAACCTACCACTTAGTGGTTTCACTATTCATCAAAAATTGAAAGTTTTCAGAAAAATACCAAAATTTCACCCTAGGCTAATTTCGATATTCTGAGTCCAAAAATGAAGTCCATTTTGAAAAATAAAATTTATAAAATTTCAAAAAGTGGTTATTACTATTCATAACGGCTAGTTTTAATAGCATATTGTTGTTTAGTGAAACTCGGTATTGCGTACGACGCAAGCTATCGAGGATGGTCGCGATTGCGTGTAAAGCAAGCCAAGAAAGTGTTGTGTAGAAAAAGATTCCTTTGATGATTTATATAACATAAAATTCTCGGGTGTTACAATATTACCCCCACTTCCTTCTATAAATTCATTCAATTCTTATCCCTTAAAACACAGTTCTTGTTCCCTTTAATTTCATATTTCACAATATACTTTCTCCTATGATTGTGTCCATTCTCATTATAGGTTTAGTTTTACTAATGGTGATTCTAAAGTTCTATTATTATCTTGGGGATACACTAGTTTCAAAGATACTATTATTTTCTTTTTATTTTACCATTTTAATTTATTAACTTTTGATAGATTTAATTATCCATGGCTTGTAACATTCTGTTGTAAGTTATATAGAATTTCACATACATTTTTTATAACATTTCATTATGAATTCATAAATCGATGTTAAAAAATATATCTTATACATGTTTTATCAGTAAATTATTTTGTCCAATTTTTTTAATTAATTAACTAATTTCCAAATAATATTAAAAAGAACATGAAAAATAAAATATTGACTTTTAATATATAAGATAAACTAAAATCCATCAATTAAAATATTAATTAAGATAACAACTTACATCACATAAATTATAATAAAACCATAATTCTATATATTGGTCTAGCCATTTTTAGTACAAATTAAATAATCATGGAGTTATAATGAATGATTCTGGTTTACTTATAATAATTTGAAACAATAGTGGTTTCTCCTACAAGAAATGACATAACTTGGAGGGATGTTTTTAGGAAACCCATGTATTTTATTTCCGGACTGGGGAGTCTTATCTATTGACCAATGATTTTAGAGTTAATGATCTTAACAAGTAAATACTAACTAAATATATTAAATAATTTGATAATACATCCATTTGGATTATCATAAAGTAAATATAGTACGTCACAACTAGAATATCAAAGAAACTTGGTATTTAAAATAAATTAGCGAGGGTTGTTTGGATTTGATAAAATAGTTGGAGACAAATTAATTTTTTAAATAAGTATTAATTGATAATCATGATAAATTATGAGAATATTCTTTTATTTCTTAGAAGCAATGGAATTTCATGCAGCCACATCACTTTACCAATGATCCCTCTTTAATAAAGATAATAATCATACAGGTATAAACTAAAAAGAGTGGTACTAGTGCATAAGAATGTTTCTATAAAAAAATAAAAGGTTTTATGTATTGGGCTTCCAAATTCCTTCTAAACCTTATCATTTGGAATATAAGGAGAGTATAATATTCTACTAGATACACATAGATGATGCATTGGATTTCCAATTCCTCATGTTATAATCCATTATTAGTGAGATCTATATGATTTACCAAGTCATTAATCCATAATAAAATTTATCTCATTACTATGACCTCTATAGGGAGAAATCTAGAGAAGAAAACTAATAAATCTCCAATACACTTTTTACATGAAAAATAATAATTTGAGTTATATCTAGAACTCATATAGTAAATATTAATTGACATGTGGAACTTTAAAATTTTTTGAGATTCATGTTTCCCATGGAATTTCACACAAAGCATGTTATCTACTCTTATAATTTTATCTTGTTATGTTTTATTGTGTATTTCAACAAGAAGAATATGGAGAATATGATCTTGGATCTCTTGAAATTGATCCACAAAGTGGATAAAAATATTAAGTGAGAAAAATCTTTTGTCATTATGGTGAATAAGAACAATGTAAAGGAAAAAATCCTCCCAAATATTTTAATTATAAGGAACCATTACAACACCCTTCTAAGAAGGGAATGATCTAGTAGAAGGCTAAAAATAAGGAAATCAAATGTTTAATTTGTGGTAAAAAAGTCTATAGGAAGAAGACCCTACCCTTAGTAATAAAACAAGGGGAATATTTAATTATGTTAATTATCAAGTAAAATCATTCCATTTATACAAATTTTACATTACATATAGATTTTGGTTCTAAAATTTTTATAAAAATACAAGAACCGTATAGATTCAGGAACATTTTTAAAGGATTAATGGTTATGTAAGGTGTAAGTTTTATAATACTAGATACATTTTCTATAGGATACTATCATGAAAAAATTCCATCTATCTTCATTATTGTCTTATATAATTGCTATTTTGTGCCCATTTAAACCAAGAACATAAAAACCACGTTGAGCCTAGATATGAATGGATTTTTTTTTTAAAAAAATCAAATAAAGTTTCTACTTTTATAAAGATAAATTATGTTATGGGATATAAGATAAAAAATAATGTTCTTTACATAATAGAATATAAACATCAAGTCTTATAAAATTTCCAAGGAATCATATGAGAAATAGTTGTGGTATCAGGTACTTGGTCCCGTAAACAATTTTTTTGAAAGGATTATATCAAGAAGGGTAAATAGACTCTTTTGAATAAAAAACCAAAGTAATATTTCATGATTGTTTAAAAGAATAAATGTCAAAAGTAACCTTTAGTGTAAAAGGTTATGTATCCTAAAAATTATATAATTTATTAAATCATATTTATATAGATATTTTATTAGAAAAGAGAATGTAGGATACACTTACATCATAACTGAAACTAATGAATTTTGAAGATATGAATATTTCTAATTAATGATGTATAATAATGTATCATTTAATAAGTTGTAGAAAAACAAGAATATATTATATAATCATCATGATATAAATATAAATAAACTCTTCTCAGATTGGGGTAAAGAAAATATTATCTAATTGTTAATTAATTATTTAAAAGTTCTTGAGATACAGTATCAACTCACTCCTCCTAATGTGCTAAAAAGAAATGGTTTTAGTGAAATGAGTAACCTAAACTAGTTTTACATAGTTATATAAATGATGGTTCATTAAAATATGATATTACCCTTTAGAGGATAATCATTACAATCACCACCATACACACTAAAACATGCTCCAACTAACATAGAAGATAGAATCCCATTTGAGTTATTATATGAGAGAAAATATATTTTTGCCGATATATGTGTGAAGAGATATGTATCATATTATAATGATAATTCTTGAAACAAACTCGAATCTTTAGAGATAAAGTATATCTTTATAGGAAATATTGAAGAGAAAATAGGATATTACCTATATGATCTCTCTGAAAAAAATTCAATCAAGAAGGATAGGTCATGATTCTATAAAGGGAGAACATCTCCAAAGAATATTGAGGATAAATATAGAATTTGATTAAGAAAATGATCAAGATATACAAAAGATTCTATAATACCCAGTGGAAGAAGCCATTCCAAAGACTCATGAATTGTATAGGATCACAATATAGGTAAGAGAACCCTATAGAAATGGTTTCCATATCAGTGAGCAAGGTGAAACATTATTGAATGAAAATCATGAAACTTTTTCCTATAAGGAATTAGTATGTAGATAATTTTTTTTTAAATTGGATGGAATATATGAATTATAAAATGTATTCTATGTACTAAAACAAAGATAGGGTTTTGGTAGATCATGTAATTGATATAAACCGTGTTTGGTGAAAATGGGAATTGAAGAAGAAACTATACATGGATGGAAAAGTTAGTACCTATAATTTATAACTAGTATCAAAAGGGTTAATGATTTTTCAAGGCATATACTACAACCAAAAATTTTATCCAGTCACTATACTGAAATCGGTTATAATTCTTCCTTCCATTAATAATTACTATATATATGATATTTTTATAATGGATGTAAATATCTTTTTCCTTAATTTTATTCATATGGTAGAGATCAATATGACACAACCAAATGGGTTGGTGACACCTAACATTTCCAATAAGGTATATATGTTTTGAAGATAAATTTAATGGTTAAAATAGACATCAAATATCATAAATTTTATTTTTTAATGAGTACATAAAATATTTTGGTTTTACTATGAAAGAATGTGATCTACGTGTCTATAAGAGTTTTAGTGTGATATTCCTTAGACCTGCACTCCCATATCCAGTGCTAGAAACCTATTATTTAAAAACATGGTTTGATACCAACATCAATGATTGAATCATAGCATGTATTTTGTTTAGTAATTTTACATGTATATAATTTTTATCTAAAAAAATAAAAGAACCCAAAGGTTTAGTGTTTTTAGATATTAAATGCATAAATATCATATTACATATTTTTTTTAAATATCAGTTAAATATTATTTTCACATTCTATCCTTCTAGAAACATCATAAAAAATAAATTTCTTTATTACCAGGGGAATGAAATCATAAAAAAGCATTGTTCTAAAATGATTAGTCATGGAAATAATATTAGTGATACATAATTGGGAAAATAATAATCATGTGATAATACTTAAAAATTATAGAATAATGTGATTAAAAACAAATATGGAATCATAAGAGTTATAGATAAGGCATGATATAATGTTTTATAACCTCAAAAAGATCATCCTAGAAGCATTTATTTTAATATATATATATCGTGATGTAGGAATGTATAAAAGTGAGACAATAAACATGATACATGAATAATGACATAGTCATGTGGCGTTAACCCATGAAAAAGAAGCCCACAGCTATTTGAAAATAGATAAATTCAATTACAACTACACAAATATATGTGAACATGTAAATTATATCCACTCGTAGAATTGTGAACATATTAATATGGTTCCCATTTACAATGTTAAACATATCAATATGGTTCAATCATGGAGTTATGAACACATCAATATGATCTACTCATTGTGTTACGAAGGCATTAATATGTTGCACTCACAATATCATTACATCATTAGATATAAGGTTTAGTCAATACATTAGAGAGATATTTCTAACCCCCAATAACTAATTAAAAATCCATATATATGTATTCCATTTGAAAATAAAAACATTCCTAATCCCATCATCTCTTGATTATCCCATGATCAATTAATGGGTTTGAAAAAAACGTTTGTAATACATTATCACAATCTATCTAGGGACGGAAGACGAATTTTTATCATTAGGGAATATCTTGGTGATGGAGAAGAAGAATTAAAGGATATTTACAAGCATAAAAAAATTTATATTAGAATCATAAAATTGAATTGAAAAATAAAATAAAATATCATTTATTTTGAAAATTTAATTTTAAAATAAAGTAATCTATAAAACAGTGGTAATTGAAATTACTTTTGTAAAACCATAAAAATTTGGAGAGGATTTTTTTTAAATAAATAAAATTAATATAGAGGTATTTTTTTTGAAAATTAAAAAAAATAGATTCCTTTTTCACCTTTTTAATGAAGATTAAAGATAATGGAAAATGACTTGATCTAAACGTGTTAAAAAATATTCCTTTCAACAATTATAAATAAAGTCAAAGACAATAAAAAATAACATTATGAAATGATTGATTCATATTGAAGAACATCCATAAAACAATACAATGAATATGAACATAGAGGAGAAATATTTTTGACAAAAAATGAAGAAATATGGTTAGATCCACTTATAAACATCCTTTAAGATGGATTATGATCTAAAGGGAGTTAAAATAGTAAAAGTATAGGTCAAAATCATTAAAAAATAGGAGAAAATAAATAAATGGGTTTTAGATATATGAATATAACATTTCCCTCCGATAATGATTAAACAATAATAAATAATTTCAAAAGTGATATTGGAAAATAAACACTTACCTTGACTCCCAACTTCAATAAATGATCTCTAACCACATTGATGAATTATCTCCTTTTTGAAATAGATTCCATCATAATGAAGGATTTAAAATTTATTGTTGGGATTAAATGCAACAAAATATCTCAAAACTATTTGGGATTAGAAAAATGGGAAATTATTCTAGAGGGAACCCTTAGTACCGGATCTGATTGGATCCTTTAGTGGGGGAGGGGGGTGAATTTGTGACTTATTTTCTTTCATAAGTTATTCCAAATTTAAAACATGCCTCATAAACTAATTAATGTTATGTGTATACTCAATGGATTTATACAACACTACCATTGTGTGAAATAATAAAAATAATGGAACATCACTTAGTATTTAAATGGTTTGGATGAAAGGCATAATTCTTTCCATGTTAGTTATACCCCCAAACATTGATTCTATATTATAATTTTATTAATTATTAAAATAATCTCATGAGTCCATAGGTTCCTATTTAGTTATACCTACCAATCACATTCTCTTCCTCTACTGGTTATACTCCCTCATATCACGACTCTTTAGCATGTTTTTATACAACCTATTACAATATCCTTCACTTTCTATGTTGATAAATTAATAGAAATTCATATTTGTTCCTTAAATTAAAATTACTCTATGATCCTGTTGGATAATAATTTCTCCTACAAAAAATTAATGATCTTCAGAAGTATACTAGTCTTGAGACTTCTCCTAGACCATTAATTATATGGTCTTTCCATATCTCTTCATGAATAATCAATTTAATAATAAATATACTTTATGTTAAATGGATCCTAGCATCATATCCATATTTCACCATGATAATGATGTTTATTTAGATCATAGAAAATATCTTACATTTTTTATGAAAGTATTCTAAATATTATCTCATTCTCTTTATATCCTTATCCACTTCCCTATATATATTTATAGTCCTTGGAATACCTAGTTTTTATTCGATCATGGAAAATATATTATCTTTAGATTTAGTTGTTATCTCTTCATTAAAACTTCCCATTTAAATATTCATTTAAATCACCCAAGGAATTGAGTGTTTCCTTCATTTAATTATCCATAAACTACACTCCTTTTAATTTATTTGAGATATTTATTTGAATAGAATTACTTGTCATTTCCATGTGGGCCTTCTTGTTTTTAATGAGAAACTCATCTGAGCTTATATCATAAATTTTCTAAGTATTGAAGGATTTCTTTGAAGCCTTATTCTTATCTAAATATTAATGCTTTGAGTAATATGACCAATGAAATTTAAGAAATATTATTTTTAGTACTTCAATTTCATATAATGATACATTTTAAAATTTTCCAATTTCAACTCAAAGACTTATATTAGTCAAATCTCTACGCAGAAGCTTCAAATTCAATCTTAATGTCTTATATTCAGTTAGAAAAGTGTTATGAATAGGTAATTTTCCATTTTTCCAGTCTCATATTCAAATTATAGGCTTAATTAATAATACTTTTGGTCTTATCCAAAACAACTATATCACTTCTTAATGAACTCAAACATCATCTAACAATATCTAAATAGTGATCCTTTGTTCACAATCATTGGACGTTAGTTTCTTTAAAGAAAAGTAGAAAAATACTCAAATGTATATCTTGAGGATGTCCATAACAATCCTCCATGAATCACCTCTATCCAAAAAATATATTAAAATATTGAAAAAATACATGAAAAAAAATTAGGATAAAAAATAACTATAGTAAAGTAGTGTTTTGGGAGGGTAGAGGAGGGATCCTTTTAAAGGTTCGTTTTGAATGTCAAACATATAAATATTCATTCCTTAATGTATAAGGGTGTGATTTTAAAATGAAATTTGATAAAATTTATAAATTAATGTAAATGGTTCATGCATAAACTAATCCATATAAACTAGATAAAATTTTCATGATATTTTAATTCTTTACAACTTAGTTTAACCCTTTTTACCGCATTCTCCCTTTACATCTGAATCACAATTTTTACATCACTAAATTATTTTTATGAAAGAAATTAAATTGAATTCCTTAAGTAATTTTAATTTGATTATTAAAAATTTGGACACCATTTCATATAATTAAATTTCAAAAAAATTTGAATTTATCTTTTAAATAAAATCATAATATATATAGAAAAATGAATTTTAAAATTTTATATTCTCTTAATAAAATTTCTTTTAAATAACTATGTAAATTATTTTTAATATGTTTTTTTGTAAATTGAAACACTTTATTAAAATAATCGTTTAAAAGTGATGATTTTCATTTATTAATTAAAATTCACAACAATTTAAAAAATAATTATTTTAAAAATGTCTCATTTAAAATGAAATGATTTCAATCACATCACCTTAAAATTATTTATTTATATTCAAACCATTTAATTTTATTTATATTTTTTATTTAAATCATTATTTTATTTTTATAATCATATCTAATCAATCATTTTCAAATAATTATTACAATGATAACAAACAAAAAATAAAAAAATATATTAATTAAATATTATCTTTTATTTCATTCGAGAATTGATATTTAATTTTATTATTTTCCCATTAATTTGTTACTAAAAATTATAAAACATCAATGTAATTATTAGGTATATTTATACCAAATTTATACATATTCAATGAAACATATCCAATGAAAATGTATCCAATGAATATATATCCAATAAACCTATATATAATAATAATATCTCATTACTATATTTAACCCTATTTTATAGTCATTTAATTAATTCTAAAAATATCAATTGCATTTATAACATTTTTTTTATTTCCATGGATATAAATGGTGGTATGATCTTCAATGAAAACCACAATCACACATGTTTCATGTTAATGGTAATTTTATTTACCTATGATTTTATTAAACCTATTATTTTCTAAATGTTGTTAAATATTACATTATCATAATGTGTTAGCGCTTAGATTTCATTTTAATAGGCTATCTTAATAAAATATATCAGTGTTCATTTTATTTCAGGGATTTATATATTAAAATCTTTCTAAAACATGCTATTGAAGTGAAATACATACTAAATGTTTGGGGTGTAACTTTCTACCCACTTTAAATTAATTTCTAATAAAATCTCTAACAAAAAAAACATAGATCCAGTAGTTATATTATATTATTATTTAACAATACAAGATTTACTAAATGAACCATATATTTAGTAGTCTTATAATAATAGACACATACATACATTTTATTTGAATAAATAAGATATAACATGAAAATATTGTTGGAACACTATCACCCATTCTATCGTATCCCTTAAATTTACACATAGTTCTCCTCTAGGATACCCATGTAAAGGAAAAAAATAATGTTAATCTTATATGATCCATACATTGTACCATACAATGGATGTTATCATAACATAAATAGGGAATAGTTAATATGGTTGGAGTAATTAAACAACATGAATTCCTAAATAACTAAAACCAGGGACATGTTACATCATTGATAATAAATTAAAATAAAGACAATAATATGAGTAAATCACATAATGACTGAATTCAGAATGTTAGACATGGGAACATTCTTCCAAGGCCTTTTACCAAGACCCTATATTAATATGGGGGGACTATATACACCCAAACCCATATTTTCTTTATCTCGTAAGACTTGTATATGAATGAAGCAGTTGTAAAATTTTTGGCTCCACCCATCACCTAATTAAATCCAATTCATTCACCATATGAGTCAACAAGACATTTAAAATGATTCCCTAAGGAAGCCATATAAGAATAAAAATAATTCTATCCATATAATTAAAAATATGGAATCCAAATACTTCTCTGTTCAATGGAATAATTTGGATGTATAATTGGATATAAATTAATCAACTTAGATGTTGTGGGGTATTATAAAAGTTAGAGGAATCACCCTTATTAAAGACATATATGGGTGAGGGTACTTTAATTATGTTGTGTTATCCATCAAATATATTAATTGAGTTAAATAGTTTTCATTGGAAGGATCAAAATGTAATTTTAGGGAAAAAATTTCCTTAGTGTTCATAAATATTGTGTTAATTTTTCGAATCATATCCCTTGATAGTGCATATCCAGTAGAGCAGTCTTAGGACCATTCATTGTGCATCAGATTTAGGATCGATTCAACGGTCTACAAAAAATTTTACGGATGATTAAACCTAGGATAATTTGGACCATATTCTCCTCCACTTGAAAATATATAGAGATATATTTATTTTCATGGAATATACACACACATGTACTTTTTCATAAATTTTGGGTGGTTTATGCACCATGGAAAAGATTGTGTTTTACAGTAGTTTTGGAAACTATTGAATTAAAAAAATATGATAGAGGGATAATAATATAGACATATAAATACATAAAATTTCATTATTAATATTGTAAAATATCTTTCTGAGAAATTTTTACAACAAAAAATAGAAAACAGGCATCAAATATAACATTTATTCTAAAGCAAGAAAATTGAGACCGAAAAAAACCACTTATGGATTCAGTAGAAATTCAATCAAAATATATTTAAATATAGAAAATAAAATTGATCTTAAAATACTATTAATAAATGAATTTCATTAAATAATATATCTAATAGGTAGTATATGAAAAACATAAATTAAATTGGACAATAATACCAAAAATGTGTCCAAGAGGAGAATTTGAGACTCAAAAACCTTACATATTGTCTCCAATTTCAAGAAAATACTTTAAAATTTGATATAATAAACAAATATATAGTAAAAAATTAATTTAGAACCTTAATCATATCCATTCAATATACAATCTTCATAATTTGTCATTCTTTATGTGAATTATGATGATTTTCTACGTTGAATGTTTATAGTTCTGATCGTTTGCAATATATTCACAATAACAGTGTTTGTATTCATTATATTTAAAAATTTCATCATTATTATTTCATTAAATTTACTAATACTGAGGATTTAAACTTTTTTATGTTTCCAAAATGTTTTCTGATGAGTTTTTTATTCTTTATCCATGAAGATGAAATCTATAACAAGCATGTTATTGTGATTTTTGGAGATAGAAGGATGTTTTCATAATTAATGAATTAAATATTTATATAACATCTCTATAATTAAAAAATATTTAAAATAATTATATATATTATATTAAAAAGAATTTTCTCAAGGTCATTTATTTTAAAAATTTTCTGTATTTTTCATGTAGGTGGTCAAACCAATCCAAACATGACCATACCATGATTTAATGAATGATTATGAGGTGTTATTTCTATAATAACGTTATACCAGAAGCATAATGATATCATTTAGAGTATATTATTCTGATATATATAAATTAAAAATAAATTATTTGATGAAGTAATGGATATGATAATATAACATAATTTGAGAAAAATATTTTCCTAGTAACATGCTTGATTTAATGGATTGAATTAATAATAATTGTTTATTGATCATATCATTAAGAATTTCCAAATTGTTTTATACCAAGGCCTTAATGATATCATAAAAATTAATTTTCTTCATTTAACCAATTCTACAAACTTTCAATATTGGTTGGAGATAAAAATAAATTGTATTCCTTATGGTGGTTGTGGTTTGAACATACACACAAATGCTGAATTATATTTTCTTAATAAATAGAAAAGAGGAATAGATAATGATAATAAAAATATAATTATATTAGTGTGGTTGGAATAAAATTATGTAATATAATTAATAATTACAGATAAATAGTTGATAATAATAATGTTAGGGACTAGAATTATCAATTGAATTACCTATATCAATGAATTAATTATGATAGTTAATGTTTACCATAATATTTCTAAATTGGTAAAGGGTTATTGGAGGATAAGAACAAATAATTTTTGTGAATAAATTTTAAGGATATTTCAAGCTTTAAGTGGTGAAAGTGTTACCCTTTTTATAAGTGATGGAAAGATTAGTTTTAGGAGTAAGCCTTATGTTTCCAATAATGTAATGTTGTTACTCAATGGTCAATGTGGGAAACAAAATTGAGGGTAGATATAGTGTGAACAAAACATCACTTTAATAACACCTTTTTGAGAAAACAGTGAGTGCTGAAGACTTTATTTTAAACTTGCAACATTTCCCATAATTTATTTGTACCATGGAAATAAATTTTAAGCATATTAATCAATTTTAATTAAAAAATTAAAATATCAAATTTTACATAATTTTATCATTTTGATTAACAATTTTATAATATTTTTTTCAAATATAAATTCTAAATGTGTGAAATTATAATTTAAATATAACCACAATTAATAAAAAACCAAATTTTAAAAAATAACATTTTTTAGATTTAAAGTACTATGTAAGATAAAATTATCCTGTATAATAATTTTGATGATATAATTTTATTTATTATAAAATAAATATTAGTTATAATTATTTGAAGAAAATCCAAAAAGGAATCTCTCTTGAAAATAATTGATTCGAATAAAGGACTAAATTTGTTTATTCATGTATCATTTTAATTAGTTCAAAAAATGTTGGACAAGTGATTTATAATTTAAAATATTATTTCAAAATGAATATTTTAATCCTTAAATTCATAATTTATTTCTTATAAGGTTTTGTAACATTATATTCCATTCATATATAATTATAATTTCATAAATATTACGTGTTTCCAGAAAACAATATTTTTCTACTAATAATATTCCTTTTTATAAAAAGTTCAATTATTAATGAAAAGATATTTTTGATATGATTAATTAAAAAATAAGTTAAATTTGGTCAATTTAAAATTCAAATAATTAAATATTAAAAAAATTCATGAATAATGGCTATTTAGATAATGCATTATGTGATCATTCATGATATAGTGTATTCCTTCAATAATAGGTTCTTGGGTATTAAATTATAACCCCATTAAATAACTTTTTCTTAGATATTTGGTCATATACCATTTTTTGAAAAAATGTGGATACTCCTTTCTCATATCTTCTTCAGGATCCAGGGTTTCCTCTTCTATTATGTGATTTCTATAATTTAATTTCATTAATCTAGTTATCTAATTCTGCAATAATTTTCTTCTAGTGTCAAGAATATAAAACAACTCTTCATTATTAGACAAGTTAGGATATACATATACTCAATTAAATGAGAGAACAAGTATTTTATTTGGAATATTTTTAATTACAATGAACCATGGAAGGATTTATGTGCTTCAGAAAATCTGGGTGACATAGCTAGTTGATATGATAAAATTCTGATTCGATCTATTATTTAAAAAATCCAAATGTACCTAGGTCTTATTATAAAAATTTCACCGAACATTTTATCTCCATTACAGGGTGAAACATTCTGAAATACATGATCCCCAACTATAAATGCAATATCTTTCCATCAATTATCTTTATGGATATTTTGTATCCATTGTATCTATTAAATATAAACATGAATAATTCAAAAAACATATAGTAATAACCACTAAAATCAATGGGAATTCAAAATTTATTTCTCTAACTTCTACCCAAAAGGTTTGATTAGGACACCTCATCCCTCACAATAATTAATATGGTTCCATCTGGATGCTCAAATGTAAGTAATTATTGAATGAAAATTCCACCATAGGTAGATACTGATCCCACATACCAAGAATGTCTTGGGAACATGACCTCAACATGACTTCCAAATTTAGGATTTTACAGTCGAACACCCAAACAATCTTGGTATGATAGGAGGTGATAAATGTATTTCAGTTTTGATAGTCCTTTGAAAGATCTTATAGAATTTTGATGTGAACCAAGTTTTATGATTAGATACAACGAATATAGGTTCTCCATGAGTGCTTAGTAATTAATTAATATAGATTCTAGAAAGTAGTAGAATGGTTAAATCTTGTATTATCACTATGAAATAAGAAGAATTACAAATATGATCAATGATAACCCAAATATATTCATTCATCTTGGAATTATTAGGGATTCTAGTTAAAATTACCATTGTAATAAGGTCCAAACTCTATATATATTAATTAAAAGAGGTTTCATGACTCCCTTAGGATGTTTTTTTTCAACATTAACCTTTTGGAATACTAATAATTTAAACTGATAGTTTTAAATTTATATCTTTATATCATCCCAGCAAAAATAATCTCTTAAATCCCTACACATATTTGTGTTGTCGGGTTGTTTAGATAAATTTATGCTATGTGATTTATGTTAATTTTCTGTTTTAAATACATTATAAATATAGATGAAATATTTCAATTTTTCACCATTTAATAATTTTATCATATTTGTATGTTATTTTTATCCTGTTGAGAGTTAAATATTTCTTATCAAGGATAGTTTAGAAATATTTTGAAAAATAAAAGTTAGATCCCATTTCCTAAAAATCATCATATCTATATTTACGATTTCTTAGTATATATGATCACTGTTAATACAAATCATGGTTAAAACTCCATGGTACCTCCTAATCAACTAATCAAACCCCTTATTTTCTTTCCCATGGTGTGTATAAAGAAATCACAGTCCTTGAGTAGTTACAACCATTTTATTTACCTCATGTTGATCTCCTTTTGGGAGAAGATAAACATCAAAACTCTTTTGTTACATATATATATATATATGACATATTTCTCCATATAGGCAGTGTATCTAAATTTTCAAATAAAATATTATGAATAATAGCTCAAGTTGACGAGTTTAATAGTTCTGTTCATGGATTTTCAATTTCCCTGATGTACATGACATCTCCCTATCATTATTTATAAGGAAACAACCATGTTCTTTCATTGATGTATCACTATATATTAAAAATATTTCCATTAAAAATGGTAATTTTAAATCTACTTAATTTATAAATCTCTTATTCCTTTCTTCAAAACATTCCCCACTATCAATTGACCTTGTTAATTTAACCCATTTACATGTTAACATGGTTAATGGGTTGGAAAATGGGGAAACATATTGAACAAACATATGATAATGACCTACTAAACATAGGAAACATTGGATATCAGTAATGTTCATTTTTGTATACCATTCAATGAGAATATATGTCTTTAAAAGGTCAAAACATATTCTATCCTTGGGGATAATCTGACTAATAAATTAAACTTCATTGACCCAAAAAATCACAATTAACATACTTCCCAAATAATTCTTTTTTATGAGGGTCTAAAAAATTATTTTCCATTGAATCTCACTCTATTAATAGCTTTTAGAGTCTATCAAGATATCATCAATAAATATAACCCAAAATTTATCAATATTATCCTTAAAAATATTTTAATCAAATCCATAAATTTATATGGATCATTATAAAATCCAAAATGCATTATCGTAAACTCATAATGTCAATGCCTTATACAAAATTCCATCTTTAGTATAAAATCTACTTCAACCATACCTGATGATAACAAGAGTGAAGATAAATATTTAACAAAAACAAGATCCTTGAAGTTGATAAATTAAGACATAAATTTATGGTAAATAATATGTATTGTAACACCCCAACCCCAGCTACCCAGAGTCGGTGCATTAGTTCGTAACATTGGCATGATCACAAAAGATCAAGTCTCGAAAGACCGATTAGTTTAGTAGCCTTGGAAACACTATATACATTCATAAGTCTTTCATTACATCAAAAAGTAAACAAACTACAATAACATGGTCTTCATAGTCCACAATCGTATCCCTTTCTGAATACCCCTGCAGGTCACTCATAAAATACTTCTTCACATCCTGGAAGAATATTAAAACATTGAAAGGGGTGAGCTCAGATGCTCAGTAAGGTTAACAATATAGCGGAAGCTTTCATAAATAAACATTAACATTTAAGGCGATGTATAACTAAAACAAAAGCCTTTTAAACATGATCTTCAACATAATATGGCAAAAGTAAAATGAGATAATGCCATTCACTTCTTCACATGGATATTCTACTGGTCGAATAATCACATGCAATATCAATAACCACTTTCATAATGATAGAATGCATAATGCCAGACTATAATAACCACGTAGTCAAGGCCTCGTGCCAAGACCACAAATAAGATTTTGTCAAGGCCTCGTGCCAAGACACTAGTTTGTCTCATGAGACCTGCCGATGCATCGAGGAGCTATAGCGGACTCCACCCGTCACTTATTAAGTCCAATGCATTCCTCATATGAATAGGTTTAAACATATCATAAACCATAACATAATCGTATCACATAAAACATGCATAAAGGAAACATAACATTTCCACATTTCAATCAGAAGATATCAATACAACAAATTGATATAATAAAAACGCTCTCAAAACCATTTTCAATACCAAAATAAAAGAAAGTTAAAACTTTGTATTTATTTTTCATTAAAAAAATGATGGCTTGTAGAGGAAGCCGAAACTCGAATAATGGTCACGGCGGCGGAGAAGTCGTTGTCGCCGCATAAGTACGGAAAGAAAAACATTACCTTTTGTCGTTTAGTAAAACGCTTCGTATAAAAAAGATTCCTTTTGAATAAACATGAAAGTCAAAGGGGTTTATACACCGTATAAAAGAAAGTTGTGTATAAAGCCAAATATGCCTCAATGAAAGGAGATTGAGACAAAGTCCTTAAAAAGATCATTTTTAAAATAAAATAGATCTATTATGTGTATTCACTATAGGTACACATAAAGAAAGTAAAAATACAAAATAGGACATAATAATATCATGGCATAATTTGAAAGTAGGAGATTAACCCAAAGAATGGAAGTTGGGTTAAGAAATTCCCTTACCTTGTGTCCGACTTGACTCAACCGTTCTTTAACCTCCTGAATAATAAACTAGAGTTAATATCTACCTTATTAAGAACGATTTTCAATTTCATTATCCTTTTTATATCACTTATTAAAATGTTATGAACATTATGTAATTATTTAAGTTAATAACGGTCGTTTTGTCGATCTTTGGTACTTGAGTCAACAATAAACTTCTTATAATTACAATTTGTTTATGTGGTAGAATATACATTATCTCCAGAATTATATTCATGATTTAGATGTCATATATATCATATATATCCAGTATATACATTCATTTATAATATTACGTAACATTTAGAGGTAAGAAATGAAATGCACCGTTCATGGAGACGGTAAGCCGTACGTACGCATGAACGCTACTTTCATTTAAATTTCATATTTAATGGAACTAAATCATAATGATATAAATGTATATTATAATTACAGTATAATATAGTGTATAATACCATTTACTCCATCCTTTATACATCCCACATATGGCATTAACGATTCAAATCACTTTGAGGGGGCGGTAGTCCGCACTTCCTAAAATGAAATTATCGCGTTTTAACCATAATGGAAATCATAAAGTATGCCATAAATGAGAAATACAGAAGAATAAGTAAAACCTAAACATATTATATATCATATATAAAAATAGTTTCATCTTAATGGCCACCTTTTAAGGTGTTATATGAGTGTTGAACAATCATCGTTTCGTGAGGCAGAAATTCGCCATCCACAGAAACCGTATGTTCTTTAACCATTAGATGTAGGTGTGTGTAAGTGTAGCTCTAATCCTTCTTATAACCACATCCTAGTATATTGAGGATACTGGTGTTGTTACAAAAGAAATGAATAAAAAGAGTTTAGGGGGTTGGAGAAGAAAAATAAAACAAAACAACATTAGAGAAGACATTACCTCAAAATCGGGTAACTCTTTTTGATTTGAGCCAAAGGCATCCTTGGGAAGAGTTCTGCCCAAAGTGAGGCTTCTAGGAGTAAGAGGGGGAAGTTGGAAGAGTATTTGGGCAGAGGTTGGCCGATCCAAATGGATTGAAATTGTAAATGAGGTGGGAGAGGTGGGGGCCTTTTATAAGTGGAGAGGAGGGGCACTTTTGGAAAGATTGAAATGTTACATTATTTCACAATGCTTTTCGGATTCTAAAGGTCCCACAATTATATAATTCGAGGCTAAGGTGATAAGGTTTCGAACTATCCTCATCCAATAGGCTTTGGACAAGTGTAAGCCTTGTATTTTTCATTATCTTCTCATTTTATTTAAATCGTTAAATAATGAGGTCATCGCTCCATCATAATGATGTCATAAATAATTTAATTTATTTAATGTCTAAAAATTATAAAAAAAATAATATGATGTAGGAAATCTTTTTAGCTTACTAATTAATATTTATAGTCAAAATTTGGACTTGTGTAACCCCAATTAAAAACTGTTTTAGTAAAATAACTCATGTTTGTGTCAATTTAATTTTAACATTAAATAAATATATATTAATGTCATTTTCCAACCAAAGTGGCTCCATGGGGTCCCCAAGTTGACCCATGAGTTGTCTTGGTCGGCCATGACTCATCCAATAGGATTAGGACAAGTTTCATGCTCATCTCACATTATTAAAACATTATTTGTACCTTAAACTACACTAATTACCTCTAATCGCGATTAAGAACTTAAAAGTTACTATTCACCAAAAAATTATTTTAATCTCATTGAACCACATTTTACTTCTTAATGAAAACCATGTATATCGGATTTTTGAAAATCAAATCACAGAAGTGGTAATATTTCACTAAAACGAAAAATCAGTTATTTAACTACCACTTAGTGGTTTCACTATTCATCAAAAATTGAAGTTTTTCAGAACAATGCCAAAATTTCACCCTAAGCTATAATTGATATTCCGAATTCAAAAATGATGTCTATTTTAAAAAATTCCAAACATATAAGTTGCATTAATTAATTTTATAATTAATTCCCGTTGTCACAACAAATAGCGTGTTTTTAAGAAACAATTTATATCAAAAGATTGGCAATTGTTTATGTCCAATTTCAATGTTAAATTAATTCTAATGACCGCCATTGGATAAAATGGTAAAAATATATTCTGATTATAATTTAAAACCACTAAATAGTATAATTTATCACTACAAATTATTTTGATTAAAAAAGTTGTTTTTAAGTATTTTTCACTATTCATAAAAATAGGAGTTCTCAGAAAAATACCAAAAATTCAACATAGGCTAATTTTGATATTCCGAATCCAAAATTGAAGTCCATTTTGAAATATAAAATTTCTATAATTTTAAAAAATGGTTATTACTATTCATAACGGCTACTTTGATTAGTCGCGGTGTTTTAGAACTCGAAGTTGCGTACAATGCAAGCTATTGCATTATTGAATGAGAAGCGTATCGTGGATGCTAGGGGTGTTACATTCTCCCCTCCTTCAATAAATTGCGTCCTCACAATTTGAAATTTTTCTTTGAAAATAAAAGGTTGAAAAGAGAAAATACCTTTGTGGAAAACCCACATCAGAAATAAGGTTAATAAAATCTAGTCTTAATAAGAGGGAAATGGAAATAAGAAAGTCACCACCAAATTATGATCTCGATAAGGAGAACATTGGTGGCAATTAGAGACATATAATTGGTGGAAAAACGTAAATATTTGTAGGGAGTGATTGAGGTCATCAATCACAATCAACTGTCAAATTGAGGGCCTCAAAGCCTTCAATCTATGTTGATTTAAAATATCATCAGTTCAACAAGACATAAGGTATTAGGATAACACATTTTTTTGTTTTAATATCCCTTTACTAAAGTTTAAGAATTAATTTATTCATTGAATAAGAGATAGGTATATATATATTTATGCTTGATAATTAGAGTTTCAACCTTCAACTCATCTTTCACTCAAAAAGATAATAGAACTCAAAAATATTATACTTATCCTAATTGTATAAGGTTACAAATGTTAACACATACCATTTAGATTAGTAAAATTATTTTTAATAACCAGGGACTTCCTGTAGGCTAGTGGTAGGAAATAAAGGCATGTCGCACTATGATTGTGGGTTCGATTCCTGCAGCTTTTTCCGACGCGACGGGTTATGCCCCACCCTGCAGGTTGTCCTTTTCATAAAACTATAGTATTCCAAGAATAATCTCCAGAAAATTTTTAACCTTAAATTTACTATCCAAGGTTCAACTTAATCCACTCCAACCTTTATAGTTATCCAAAATACCTATGTCCAAACTTTCTCTAAAAGGTCTCTTAATTCCAAAATCAATTTATCAGATTCCCCAAACAAAGATTAGTTTCTCTTATTGTCACATACTAAAAATATGATTACCTTAATCATATTAAAACCTTACTGAAATCAAAAAGTACTGCAGTACAATCTTTATATATATCACATTATTCTTATAACCAGAATATAATCCTTGAGTCCAAAAGCACCAATACATTAATTATTCCGCTTCAACTGTAGTCACAACATAAGATTGGCCTTGATCCCTTGGCCTTTTCTGAGGTAAGTTTCCCTGACGCTTAGGGCATTCATTTGCATAATGACCCATTTCTCTACAATTTTAGCATTCAACTTTGACAACCTCTTTCTTTCCCTTGCAATCACGAGCCTGGTGACCCTTTTATCCACATTTATAACAAACTCCCATTCCTTTTAGGCAAGTACCAGGGTGATTCTTCCCACAATTATCACATAATGGAAAATCCTTCTTTCCCTTTTTCCCTTTATCTGTCTCTTGTTCCACCGTTCTCTTCTTCTCTTGCTTTACTTTGTTGTCATAAGACTTAGAGAATTCATTTTCTGTCTTGATAGCACACGAGACAATATCTTCGTATGATGAGAAGGATTGTGATACTAAAGCTCGACGGAGAAATGGTTTTAAACCATCAAAGAAATGATCAATCTTACTCCTTGGGTTACGTATATAATCGGCAGCATGCCTCGCTAACCTTGTAAAGTTAGCCTCATACTTTGCGACATTCTCATCCTCCTTCTGCCTCAAACTCAGAAATTGTCTTTCTATATCTGCTCGATGGTCATGAGGAAAGTATTTTTCTAAGAAAAGCTCTTTGAACTCCCTCCATTCCATATTCGATACGTCATCATCTTCCTTTGTGTTTCGAATCAGCGACCACCACTGATCGGCATCTCCAGTGAGGCGGTAAACTGCCATGACAACCTTCTCCCTTTCACTACTCCCCAAGGCATGGAATATTTTCTCTAAGGAATTTATCCATTGCTCAGCTACTATAGGATTTTTACTCCCATTGAAGGTTGGTGGTTGTTGCCTCATGAATCGCTCTAGCATTGATCCTCCACGTTGCGGATCAGGGTGCTCCATACGAGTAAGGTTATTATTCATAACCTGAGTGAGTTGTCCCAGTATGGTAATAAGTTGATCAGCACCAGTTGTATCTCTAGATCCACAATAATTATCTTGAGCAGGAGGGCAATCCCTACACGGAGTTCGTGCATTGATACGGTTTACATTCCTTCCACTCGGCGCCATTTCTAAACAATGGCATAAACTAGATTAGTTTATGAATCAAAATACATAATTCCATACTTGTTAAACACTTTACATAAATTGAACTATTTATGGATATAATCCATAATCATAAAAAGAAATGTTTTCTTTGAGGAAATATATATGCATAACCCTTCATAGTGGTTTGTAAATAAAATGAGAATTATCCTAAGCATATCCCCCGGGAGTGTCGTAACCAAGAGTGCAGCAAGGCCTGTTGTCGTGCACCAGTTCCCGTTCGAGTCTAGCTCAAAGCGGTGTTTTAGGGTTTTACCCCTAGGTACATCTGTGCCAGAGCCGCCTCTACCTGCTCGTATCCAGACAGGGATGTATTGCTCGGAAAACTCATAACATCTCTATAATACCAAAATTCTAGGAAGTTCTTCTATACTAATCCTCAAAGTCTATCTTTGGTCTATGTGCTCTAATCAGAGTTTATCTAAATCTAGCTTCCAAGGTTAGTACTAAACTGCCTCTGATACCAACTGTAACACCCCGACCCCAGCTACCCAGAGTCGGTGCATTAGTTCGTAACATTGGAATGATCACAAAAGATCAAGTCTCGAAAGACCGATTAGTTTAGTAGCCTTGGAAACACTAGATACATTCATAAGTCTTTCATTACATCAAAAAGTAAACAAACTACAATAACATGGTCTTCATAGTCCACAATCGTATCCCTTTCTGAATAACCCTGCAGGTCACTCATAAAATACTTCTTCACATCCTGGAAGAATATTAAAACATTGAAAGGGGTGAGCTCAGATGCTCAGTAAGGTTAACAATATAGCGGAAGCTTTCATAAATAAACATTAACATTTAAGGCGATGTATAACTAAAACAAAAGCCTTTTAAACATGATCTTCAACATAATATGGAAAAAGTAAAATGAGATAATGCCATTCACTTCTTCACATGGATATTTTACTGGTCGAATAATCACATGCAATATCAATAACCACTTTCATAATGATGGAATTCATAATGCCATACTATCATAACCACGTAGTCAAGGCCTCGTGCCAAGACCACAAATAAGATTTTGTCAAGGCCTCGTGCCAAGACACTAGTTTGTCTCATGAGACCTGTCGATGCATCGAGGAGCTATAGCGGGCTCCACCCGTCACTTATTAAGTCCAATACATTCCTCATATGAATAGGTTTAAACATATCATAAACCATAACATAATCGTATCACATAAAACATGCATAAAGGAAACATAATATTTCCACATTTCAATCACAAGATATCAATACAATAAATTGATATAATAAAAACGCTTTCAAAACCATTTTCAATACCAAAATAAAAGAAAGTTAAAACGTTGTATTTATTTTTCAAAAAAAAATGATGGCTTGTAGAGGAAGCCGAAACTCAAATAATGGTCACGGCGGCGGAGAAGTCGTTGTCGCCGCATAAGTACGGAAAGAAAAACATTACCTTTTTGTTGTTTAGTAAAACGCTTCGTATAAAAAAGATTCCTTTTTAATAAACATGAAAGTCAAAGGGGTTTATACACCGTATAAAAGAAAGTTGTGTATAAAGCCAAATATGCCTCAATGAAAGGAGATTGAGACAAAGTCCTTAAAAAGATCATTTTTAAAATAAAATAGATCTATTATGTGTATTCACTATAGGTACACATAAAGAAAGTAAAAATACAAAATAGGACATAATAATATCATGGCATAATTTGAAAGTAGGAGATTAACCCAAAGAATGGAAGTTGGGTTAAGAAATTCCCTTACCTTGTGTCTGACTTGACTCAACCGTTCTTTAACCTCCTGAATAATAAACTAGAGTTAATATCTACCTTATTAAGAACCATTTTCAATTTCATTATCCTTTTTATATCACTTATTACAATGTTATGAACATTATGTAATTATTTAAGTTAATAACGGTCGTTTTGTCGATCTTTGGTACTTGAGTCAACAATAAACTTCTTATAATTACAATTTGTTTATGTGGTAGAATATCCATTATCTCCAGAATTATATTCATGATTTAGATGTCATATATATCATATATATCCAGTATATACATTCATTTATAATATTACGTAACATTTAGAGGTAAGAAATGAAATGCACCGTTCATGGAGACGGTAAGCCGTACGTACGCATGAACGCTACTTTCATTTAAATTTCATATTTAATGGAACTAAATCATAATGATATAAATGTATAATATAATTCCAGTATAATATAGTGTATAATACCATTTACTCCATCCTTTATAAATCCCACATATGGCATTAACGATTCAAATCACTTTGAGGGGGCGGTAGTCCGCACTTCCTAAAATGAAATTATCGCGTTTTACCCATAATGGAAATCATAAAGTATGACATAAATGAGAAATACAGAAGCATAAGTAAAACATAAACATATTATATATCATATATAATAATAGTGACATCTTAATGGCCACCTTTTAAGGTGTTATATGAGTGTTGAACAATCATCGTTTCGTGAGGCAGAAATTCGCCATCCACAGAAACCGTATGTTCTTTAACCATTAGATGTATGTGTGTGTAAGTGTAGCTCAAATCCTTCTTATAACAACATCCTAGTATATTGAGGATACTGGTGTTGTTACAAAAGAAATGAATAAAAAGAGTTTAGGGGGTTGGAGAAGAAAAATAAAACAAAACAACATTAGAGAAGACATTACCTCAAAATCGGGTAACTCTTTTTGATTTGAGCCAAAGGATTCCTTGGGAAGAGTTCTGCCCAAAGTGAGGCTTCTAGGAGTAATAGGGGGAAGTTGGAAGAGTATTTGGGCAGAGTTTGGCCGATCCAAATGGCTTGAAAGTGTAAATGAGGTGGGAGAGGTGGGGGCCTTTTATAAGTGGAGAGGAGGGGCACTTTTGGAAAGATTGAAATGTTACATTATTTCACAATGCTTTTCGGATTCTAAAGGTCCCAAAATTATATAATTCGAGGCTAAGGTGATAAGGTTTCGAAATATCCTCATCCAATAGGCTTTGGACAAGTGTAATCCTTGTATTTTGCATTATCTTCTCATTTTATTTAAATCGTTAAATAATGAGGTCATCGCTGCATCATAATGATGTCATAAATAATTTAATTTATTTAATGTCTAAAAATTATAAAAAAATACTATGATGTAGGAAATCTTTTTATATTTCTAATGAATATTTATAGTCAAAATTTGGACTTGTGTAACCCCAATTAAAAACTATTTTAGTAAAATAACTCATGTTTGTGTCAATTTAATTTTAACATTAAATAAATATATATTAATGTCATTTTCCAACCAAAGTGGATCCATGGGGTCCCCAAGTTGTCCCATGAGTTTTCTTGGTCGGCCATGACTCATCCAGTAGGAGTAGGACAAGTGTCATGCTCATCTCACATTATTAAAACATTATTTGTACCTTAAACTACACTAATTACCTCTAATCGCGATTAAGAACTTAAAAGTTACTATTCACCAAAAAATTATTTTAATCTCATTGAACCACATTTTACTTCATAATGAAAACCATGTATGTCGGATTTTTGAAAATCAAATCACAGAAGTGGTAATATTTCATTTAAACGAAAAATCAGTTATTTAACTACCACTTAGTGGTTTCACTATTCATCAAAAATTGAAGTTTTTCAGAACAATGCCAAAATTTCACCCTAAGCTATAATTGATTTTCCGAATTCAAAAATGATGCCTATTTTACAAAATTCCAAACATATAAGTTGCATTAATTAATTTTATAATTAATTCCCACTGTCACAACAAATAGCGTGTTTTTAAGAAACAATTTATATCAAAAGATTGGCAATTGTTTATGTCCAATTTCAATGTTAAATTAATTCTAATGACTTCCATTGGATAAAATGGTAAAAATATATTCTGATTATAATTTAAAACCACTAAATAGTATAATTTATCAATATAAATTATTTTGATTAAAAAAGTTGTTTTTAAGTATTTTTCACTATTCATAAAAATAGGAGTTCTCAGAAAAATACCAAAACTTCAACATAGGCTAATTTTGATATTCCAAATCCAAAAATGAAGTCCATTTTGAAATATAAAATTTCTATAATTTTAAAAAGTGGTTATTACTATTCATAACGGCTACTTTGATTAGTCGCGGTGTTTTAGAACTCGAAGTTATGTACAATGCAAGCTATTGCATTATTGAATGAGAAGCGTATCGTGGAAGCTCGGGGTGTTACATGTATTCATTATAATAATGTCACTCATCTCTCTACAACTAATGTTCAATCTCAGAGAATCATTCTTCTTTTTGATATTTCACATAAATATTATATATTAAAGAGAAATTAATATATAATTAAATTTCAAACATTACCAAATATATTTTAGGTTTTTAGTTTTAGATACTTTTTTATAACTCTTACATAAAAAACCCATATATTAAAAAGTGGGAACTTCTAATTAGTATCCATTTTTTCCATATAATAAAAATTTTAAAAAAGAAAAATGTTTTCTTTTTAGGAGATATCTTAAGAAATTTGAAATCAACCACATAATTTTCCCTAATAAACATTAAATATATTTGAAAAACGTTATAAAACATGGGATGGGCACAAAAGGATCAGTAAGGTACATAAAAGAATAAACATATTAATCTTTTAAAAAACATGAAAACTCATGAAAAAATATTTCCTTAAAAATTGTCAATTTTATCCTAAAAGAGAATCATTTTATTTTAAAAAAATTATTATCTGACCTTTTAAAATAATTTTTTTTCATGATAAATAAATATAAAGCATAGAAATTCATGTAGGTTTCATAGGACATCATCATCTTAAAACCCTTACGAAACCCTTAAAATTGGAATAACCATACAATCTACTTCAAATATAATTCCCCATAGAACATATTCAACACCCAAAATATTAGAGTGAAATAGGGAAAAAGCCATCATATAAGATATATTTGTCACACCAGTGATCTATAATGGGTTTAAACCCATCGTAAACAATATCCAAGGATGGTATAATGAATAAAACCATTAAAATTTATTTTAAAAATATGTCAAATACATTTTGGAAATCAAAATTATACTCATTGTTAAAAACCTATTCTCAATTCCAAAATACATAGAAAAAGTAAATTACGCGATTCCATTGGAGAAAAAATGAATTTTTGTTGATGAATCCAAATTTAAAATAATTTTTATGGTGGTAGGAAAAGTCATTTTCACCATATACGTTAAAATATAACATTCTTTTTTATCATTTTTTAACTAAAGGAAAACATTCCATAAAGGAATCCTTTTGAAAACATTTTGATGAAACTAAAACTAAACACAAAATTTCATTTATAAATATTTTATTTCCATAAAAAACCATGTATATAATAACTTTAAATATATGTATATGGAAGAAAAATAGAGTTTTAAGTGAGACTTTAAAAGAGTATTCTTAAAAGACGGACCCTTACCTTGAGCTTAAATCATCAAATATGTTATTGACATTTCTGAATAATAAAATCATGTTAATTATATAATTTATTAAGAACCTTTTTTAGGATTATTACCCCCTTTATTTATTTATTTCCATGTCATATAAAATTACTTTATCATTTATGTTTATATCAAATGTTTTGATGTTATTTGGTTCGTAAGTCGAAAAACACATTTTTAGGAAGGATTTGGTCAAATATCTTAGTATTAATACATATATTGAATAATAATAATGAATTAAATATCATTTTAATACGTCAATCATAATTTTAAAATTTTTAATGATTTATTTTTCGAAAAAATAAACTATATTACAATCATGGAGATGGTAGCCCATACAAACATGTGAGTAATGTTTCCATTTTACAACAAACATTATTGAAAAAAGGAAAGTTTTATTTTATAATTAAATAATGGTAATTATATCATATATATGATATAATATCTTTTAAAATACATATATATATATATATCATTTGTGTGATGTGGTGATGGAAAATAAAACACATCACTTTGTGGAGGTGGAAGTCCACATGTTTGCAAGAACGACATAATCATTTTTCATTAAATTGAAATGTATCTAATTAATTGATATATTTTATTTTTAGAGTGATATATGTCATTATTTTCATATATATACATTAATTCTATCATTATAACCATTTATTAGATATGGTTACCTAAAATGAATTATGTTGGTTTGCGACGCGGTAGTCCATCAAACATACGAATGATGGGTTTGTTTACCATTTGATGGAGGAGGATATATATATATATATATATATATATCTGTGTGTTTTTACATAAATATAAAAACAAATATGTATATGGAATATACTTTTGTTGATATAATCATGGTTATGTAATATTTTAAGGATTTTGAATAAAAAATAAAAAATAAACGCTCAATTTAAAAAATTACCTTTTCTTCACACAAACTCCATTGAATAACAGCATATGACCTATAAAAATTGTATTATTACATAACTAAGTCCTATATAACATTTTTTTTTGAAATTTTGGATGGGAGTTTTTAGTTGTATTCTAAAAAATGGATTTTAAAGTGTGAAGTAAAGGGTAAAAGAGATTCCCTTTATAAAATAGGGGACATGAACTCTTGGAAATTCTAAAAACATTAAATTAACAGAAATTAATTTTCAATTCCAAATAGGTAAAAAATAATTTATTTATAAAATATGATTACTATTGGTAAAAATAATATCATTAAATAAAAATAATTAATGTTTTTATTAATTTTTTACCATTATATTTTGGTTTTAACCACTTGTTAACCCCTTTCACACTTACCACGACAATATTGTTTTTTAATCTTTGTGGGTTAATATAGTTACTATAAATAGAAAAAAATGTCCATAAAGAAATCATGGAAGCTATTAAAAACCATATAATAATCACTTTTATGAATATAATATTTTTTGTGAAATTTTAATCTTTTAATAAAATATTATTTATTAGAATATATTAATAATGAAGAATTTAAGAACTATTCATTAAATTGATTTTAATAAATTTATGATAACAAATAACATTCTAAAAAATGTTTTAATAAATATATAACATGAAAATTTAATAATTTAAATTCTTATATACAATTTATTATCTCATGTTATATTAATTTTTATTATTTATAATATTTTCTAATTTATATTTCTGTTAACTGAATAATTATCGAGTCACCATTGTGTAAATTTTTGAGGTAATTATTTTTTCGAAAAAAAATAAAAATAAATTAATATAGTGATGTTAAATCATTTATATTTAAAAATAATAATAATTATACATTAATAAATACACCTTTTAACATGAGGTTAAAAATATTATAGGTATTAAACACAAGAGTGTGAAATTTTTTACTTTTATTTAAATAAAATATTATAAAAAATATAAACACATACAAATGGATACAAGGTCATGATACAAAATCATGGATGTGTATGGATTAAATTTTCTTATAAAATAAAATTAATACATGTTTTTGGGTCATTTTCTAGTACTTATCATTTTTATTTTAGATACTTAATTACCTAATTTACCCCATACCTTGGTAACAAAAATTACTAAGGTTACTATTCAAATTAAATTAAAATAAAAGTGACTTATATAAAATATTTGGATAAAGTTATTAAAAACATGGAATCAAATTTTAAAAAATAAAAACCTCATAATTAGTAGAATTTAATTTAAAATCAAATCAGTAAAAAATAATGAAAAACGATTTTCCATAAAATACATTTTTTAAGTATACAATATTTTTTTGATAAATTTTAGTATTAAGTTCATATATAAAACCATAATTTTATTATTTTTAGTTAAAATGAACAAATTATATTTTAAATCCAATATAAAATAAAATTTTACTTTATAAGTATATAAAATGAAAATGCATTTTTTGGAAAAATTCAATATTTTTCAATACTCTTTGGAAAAATCATTATCATAAGAAAATTCTAAAAAATCCTTCATTATAAAATATTGAAATGATGAATTAAATATTAAAATATTTTTTTCTGATAAATTTTCCAAAATTTTAAAAATATAATTATAATATTGACCCATAAAATGAAAGAAATCCCATTTTTTTAAAAATTATTTTTTTAAGAATAAAATGACATTTCTAAAAAATGAATGTTTTTTTAAAACGAATTAATTAGTATATTAAAAGTGTGTAAGAACATTTTATATTTCGTAATGTGTTTAATACTATTTATTTCTTCCAATTTAATTTCAAGGTTATAGTGGTAATCATTAAATAATAACAATTCATTGTTTTTAAACGTGATGTTGTGTATCGTTTATGATATCAATAATAATATTTATTTTTAAAATAAAAGAATATTACATTATTCTTAGTTAACATATTTCATCATCACAATATGTACTTAGGCTCAATATAAAAAGTTTTCTATTTGAAACTACCTTTTTGTCATCTTACGTCATAAAATGGTTAGTAAAACATCATCTTAAAGGAGGGAAGGTGAAGGATAAAGGGCATCTGGAATTAAAAAATAATTGGGTTCCAAAATAGGATAATACTGTTGGGAAGTAAATACAAGGATTTGGAAGATAAATCAACACCCAATAATTAATATACAATGAAAGAATACTTTTTCAGGTGAAATTTACTAAAAAACTGCACATCTTTGATGGGTTTAAATGGCCATTGATTTCTCGGTAAGAAATGTAAACAAATAATGTTTTTATCCAATATACTTCTCTTATAGTAGAGGAATTATATTACCATATAGAGTAATATAAAATGGAAAACATACTCACATTTGAAGTATAATTTCATCCATTAATCAATTTCTACCACAACCTCATCTCTTGCTCCAAACAATGAGAAATAAAGATTGATTTTTCATGCCCAAATCTCTAAAATAAACTTGTAAAGGATCAAATTATTCAACATAATAATTATAATATATTCTTCTTATCCTTAGGTGTTGACTAAAACCCAATGGTAAGAATGAATTTTGATAATTCCCAAAATGAATCATCATTAAAATGAATAAATACTACATTAATCTTCAATATTCAATAGTATTACTTGAAATACAAAATATATAATTCGATAAATAAATATCCTTAAATTTCCATTAAAATATTCCAAACCAACATTAAAACCCAAAAAATAAGTATTAGATCACATAGTCTTCCATGATAAATTTAACAATTATCTCTAATTAACATCAATCACTCTTAATATATCATTCCAAAAAAGTATATTCCGTAATTATATCATATCCATGTCATGATAATTATATCCAAAAAAACATCAATCACCTCAAAAATTAATTAAAATTATATATACATTAAATAAGTAATTAAACCTTTAATCATCAGGTAATATCCCATAATGTTTTGATTATATTAGGTTTCCAAAATAATAAACTTCATTCAAAATAAAATTAATCACATAATCATCAAATCACTTTCCAATATTATGTTAATATATAAGATAAAAAATATTTAACAAAAAATATTGTAATAATTATTTTTCATATCTATTAAATAGATAAAAACAATGTAATACGAACCAGGACATCACAAAGGTTTGGGGTAGGTGAATCACACTTGTCTTTGTTCGGTTGTGAGTTCATGCCCCACTACCTTTCCGGGTGTGTTGGGTTGTCTTTAAACCTTTGGTTTATCCTTTAAATATAACGATACAAAAAAAAATTAATAAAATGATCCTAGAAATATAATGAACATCCTTGAAATTAACATTAATCATCAAGGACTATATAAATGTTAAAGGCTATATATACCATTAAACTCAAGTCCTCAAAATGAAAAGATAACTTTTCCTCAATGAATTTTTTAAAATTCCAAACTTAAATGATACACATTCCAAAAATATAAATGTATCACACTTTATATACATCACAAAAAAAGAGTACCAATTTTTATGATTATCCTCAAATCATTATTCCTGAATTCCTCTATGTAGTCAACTTAACAATTTAAGGTGCTGCGTAATCTATTAACAAAGATGTTATATCTTATTCACTAATAATCATTTCGAACAAAAAATATGAATCAATAGTTGGGATTCAAAAATATAATAACATAGGTGAAGATATAATTTTTACCTTTTATATTTCATTTTCAATTTGCTGATCTTTAATAATAATAGAATAAAGCATTTCTAAGCATTCATATATAAATTATTATTAATCATATTCTTAAGCTTTCCTCCTGGGACATCAATTTTCAAAATTCAAATATTTCTCATAATTAAGACATTTAAAGTTTTTATTATGATGTACTTTATTCCTCTTTATGGTGCATACTTAATGCTTCCTTTTTTCCATGTTAAATTATTGGTTTATTCCCTCCATTACCACAACCAAAACAAATTCCCATTCTTTTTAATAATGTTTCCTAGGTGATTCTTCCAACATTCAGGATAGATAGGTCATTCAATATTTTTTCATTACCATTATGACCTTAACTGTTTGAGATTCCATTGAACATTATTTTTATCTTATTTGATGAATTGGGATACTCACATAGGTTCATTTTCTTTATCATAAGTTTGGATAGATGGTAAAGAATAAACACTACATATTTCCGCACCTAAACTATTTAATTTGGTTTCCCATTAAAAAAACCACCACATTTCACATCACATACAATATTATATTGGTTCCTTCTTATTCCAGTAATTTACTAAACCAATGATGTTTATAGTGGTTACATAAATAATAGAATAATAAACTAATATATAAGGTTGATAAACACTAATACATCCTTAACCATGGAATCTAATAATCTATTAAATTTATCTAAAATAGCCACAATTATACCTAACATACTATCCTTTATGGTTATACTGGAATTTTAACTTTTTTTAAAATAACATTCAGACCTCTAATGTTATTAAAACCCTGCTATAATACCAACTAGAAGGATATATCCTTAAACATTACATATTCTATTGACTTTAAACTAGAAATTACTTTCTTACCTTCCCAATGAACTTTTATGTTTATAGTCCTAGAGTGTTAGGATCTCTCTCTTAAATAATAAGACAAAATATTATAAAATGGAAATTTCTACTTAGTATCTTATTTTTACACCAAACAAAACTTTTAAAATTAAATATGTTTCTTTTAATGTGATATCTTCAAAATTTTGATCTTGAAATCATCCTTATCCCTAATCACCCTTAAATATTTGTGATTAGATTTCAAAATGTGTTATTAACACAGAAATCTTAGTAATGTAAAAAAAATGAAAAATCTAATAGTATAGTGAAAAACATCCAAAACCCAAAAAATACTTTCATAAAAATATTCCATTTTATCATAAAATATCATTATTTTTTACTTTAAAAAGATTATTTTATTATCTTTTAAATCAAAATATTTCGGTGAAAACCCATTATCATATATAGATAATTCATTTTGGTTCATTAATACATAATCATCTTGAAGACATTAAAAAAACATATAATTGAAGAAACCATATATTCAACCTTTAATATAATTATCGAGATAACATAATCATTAACCAATGCATTGGAGCACTATCTAGGTGGAACCATCACAAAAACTTTATCAAGATCATACATGAGGTATAATTGGGATCAAACCTTCATGAACAATTTCCATGTTCCATATCATTAATAAAACCCCTAAAAAAATTATTTAAGCCAGTGTGTTAAACATTTCAGATATCAAAATACCCTTTCTTCTTAAAATCTCATTTATAATTCCAAAATTCCTAGAAAAAGGGTAAGAGGGCTTTTTTGTGGAAAACATGAAATCAGGTAGATTAATCCCAACTTCACCTAATACTTATAGCAACGGGAAAAATCATTGTGTACGTATATGATAATATTGAGAATTCCTTTTTGACTTTTTGTAAATAGTGTCAAACATTGACTAAAAAATTTCATTTTAAACCCATTGGAATAAAGTAAAAATAGACATACAGTTACATTTACTAATATTTTATTTCCAAATAAAATCATCCATAAAATAACATTAAAAATATGGATATGGATGAAAAAAGTTGTTCAAGGGATATTTTAAAAGAGGATTTAGAAAAAAGTCCCTTTCCTCTAGCTGGACTCATCATGTATGTTCTTTATCTTCCATAATAATTAAATCATGTAACTTTATTACATGATTTAGAACCATTTTCAAGTTAATTATTCTATTTTCTTTATTTATTACCATGTATATAAAATAACTTAATCATTTATGTTTATTTTGGATTTTTTCTTGATATTCGTTTTATAAGCCTAATATGTCTTTTGTAGGATGACTTTAGTATATATGAAATTATCCATCATAAAAAATATTAATAATGTGATCATTATCATTTTTATACATCTATCATACTATTAAAATAAATTATAAAATATGGTTAAGAAAAATGAACTATGTTACAATCTTGGGGACGATAGTCTATAGATACTTATGAGTAGTATTCCATTTTTCATTGATATTTATGAAAAGAATGTATGTATTATTTTATCTTTTAAAATTGTAATTATAGGAATACAAATATACTATGAATTCAAACATAATTATGTATATATTATCCATGTGAATTGGCGATGAAAAAAAATCACATCATTATATACAGGTGGTAGTCCACACGTACATACAAACAACATTATCATTTTAAAATGAATGGAAATGTTTTAATTTAATTGATATATTACCTTTTGATAATAATTAATCTACCATTAAGGTCATATATTTACATTAGTTCCATCAGTATAACCATCCATGATAGGCGATTATGGAAAATGAATTATATCTGTTCATGATGGGGAGTCCATCGTACAAATGAATGATGGTTTCATTTCCCATTTGATAGAAGATGATATGGATATATGTCTTAAAATTAACATAACAAAACCAATGATTATGTGTGATATTGGTTTTATTATATAATTATTTTTAAGGTATAATTTAAGGAGGTTGACTAAGAACTAAAACAAAAATGATTAATTAAAAACGACACCTCTTATCGTGACAAACTTCTTTTCTTAACACCTTAAGACCACTTAGGTTAGTATTCTAACCAAAATAAGGCATCCGAAAAATGTGAGGGATATTAGGAAAGTATTTTTGAAGATATTTTAATTAAAAGGGGTCTTTATGACCAAAATATAGTAAAGAAGATATTCCGTTTTATAAGAGAGTGGAGGTCCACTCTTTGAATCTCTCAAAATATTAAATTAATATAAATTATTTTTTAATTCACAATGGCTCCAAAATTATTTATTTCAAATATAGGACCAGTTTTGGGATAAATTATCTCATTAATATAATAGTTATAATTATTTTGAATATGTTTTTAACCTTATTTTTTTAATGCCTCATTAATCCCATTCACACGTACCAAGAAAAAATGATTTGTTACTCATTATGGGTCAATATAGTTACTATAAATGAAAAAACATACCCAAAATAGACCATGTTTCATATGATAAACCATATCATAATCACATTAATTAATATAATATTTTTTATAAATTTTATAAAAATAAATAAAATATTATTTATTATAATATATTATTAATGTCAATTTCTTAAAAATATTCGTTACATTGATTATAATACTATCATGAAAATAAGTTAGATTCTATCCAAATATTTTAATATATCTCTAAAATTACCTGTTAAGCTATATAAATTTTGGATCACAACAATTTTCTCATATTATACTAATTTTAATATTTTTAATACCAGGTGTCTGTTTTTTCATTTAATTGTATAAGTATTGCATCAGCATTATGAAAATTTTTAAGGTAATTATTTATTCACAGAAAATTAGAAATAATTGATCATGATAAAGATAAAAAATAAATATTTCAAATGAATACTTATAACCAGACATAGAACCTAGTTAACCCTATATGAATTTTTGATTTGTTTATAAAAACAAGAGTGGAATTTTTATAATTTCTTAAATTAAAATATAATAATGGTCATAACCACATCAAAATAGAAAAAAAGGTCATCAGTCCAAATATTAAAGGATTATGTAACAAATGGACTCATATAATAAAATTAATTAATGCTTTAGGGTATTTTTCTTGTCATTATATTTTTATTTTTAAACATTAATTTAATTAATTTAACTTTACTATGGTAAAACATTTACTATGATGACAATTTATAATGAAAAAAAATAGAAGTGAACTATTTTAAAAAATTGGATCCATTTCTCCCAAACATGGAATCCTTTTGTTCAAAATTTAAAATTACTAAGTTTAATAATTTAATATAAAATTATACTAAAAAAATGTGATTAAAACGGGTTTTCAGAAAATTGAATTTTCTAAGTATGTAATATTTTTATACAAAATGTATGTATGAATTTCAGTTAAAAAAATTGTAATATTTTAAATTTAAAGTAAAAAAATTAAAATTTGAAACTAATCCAAAATATAATTTAACTTTTGAAATATTTAAAAATGGATATAAATTTTTCAATAAAAATAATTATTTTATATAATTAATTTAATAAATATTGTTTCATAAAATTATAAAAGATTCATCCTAAGATAATAATAATATTATGAGTTAAAAAATTAATTTAATTTTTTCAAATAAATTTTCAATTTCTAGAAACTAATTATAATTTTCAATCATAAAAATAATGAAAAATCTTTATCTGAAGAAAATATGTTTATGAAAATAAAATTTCATTACAAAAAATTAGGTTTATATTAAAGAATAATGAATTAATATATTAAAATTTGTTTTAACATTATATTATCATAATTCATTTAAACTATTCATTTATCAGCAATTTAATAGCTAGGTTATAATGGACACATTTAAATAATAACAATTTGTTTTTCATTTATCCTCAGTGTTTTGTATCTTGTAAGATATAGAGCATAGTTTATATTTTTAAAATAAGGGGATATTATAAATTCTTATTAATAAAATAGGGGATCTATATAGTGAAACTATAGGGAATACAAATCCTTTATCACACAACTCCTGTAGTTATTTATTTAACTCCACCAACTCCACTGGTTCCATTTTAAAAGGAGATTTAGATATAAGAGAAGTGTCAAGAATGATTTCAATAGAGAACTCAACATCACACTATAGAGGATAACCATGCAATTCTTCTTGAAAATGATAAATTAATTTTATACCACATGTAATTCTCAATTCTTATGATAACTTCCATTGTTAGAGATCAAGCCCAATCGTCATATTTTCCATGATTGCTATTACGATACCTTCTAGAAGTGTATTAGTAAAATACTCAAGAGATATAATCTCTCCCTTTAGAAGATATACCGCCATGAAGAACTCTTCCATTTCACTAGTTTCCAAAGTGATAAATATGGTTTCTAGGGTCTTGATCTATTTATTATCTACCAATGGATTATTAGTACCAATGAATGCTAGTAGTTTCTTTCGAAGGAAGCTATCAAAAATTGTTACACCATAACGTGGATCCACAGGTTGCTCTATACGAGAAATATTATTTCTCATAACCTATATAAACTTGCTCAATATGTTTGTGATATAACTAGCCTCAAATATAGATTTATTTAATTGATATGGGGATATCCCTAAATTGACAAAAGGTTTTAATATAATTACTATTCCTCCAGTTATCCTTCATTTCTCTGTAATGTAATTAACAAAAAATAGTTCATTATATTGAATTATAAATTAAAATTCTTATTAAGTGTTATAGATAATTCCCTTGAAAATAATGAGGGTTTTTCATAAAACATTTTCTCTATAACTTGGTTAATAAATATCTACTCCCCTAGGTTTCTACTAAACTTCCTTGATAACAACTATAACATCATAGACTATATAAACCCAAAGACGGTAGTTATATTACATTATTTTTAATAAATACAAGAGTTCCTGAAGGATCCAATTGTTATGTAGTCTTGTATGAGTATAGAGAATCATTCATTACTTTTTTCCCAACATATGATACAACATGAACATATTATGAGAAAATTATTACCCCTTACATAATATATGTGAAAAATTATACAATTTCCTCCCCTATGGTTCCCAAGGAAGGTAAAGTAAATATGGGTGATCCCATATGCAGGGTAAGGAATAATATACATTAAAATTTATCATAACATTAAAATAAAATAAGAGGCATTAAAGGAATAAATAAACAACATGAATCTATAAAAAATTTATATTAGGGGAATTGTATATCTGTGAAATTAATTAAAAATCAATATAAAAGGAATTATTTATCTTATACGATAGGAATGTATAATATTAAAAATAAAAACATGTTTTCACAGACGAGTTCCATGTTAGTAAACTGATATGGGGAGATGGATACAACAAAACCGAAGTTTATTTGTCTCATGAAACTTATCACAACATTGAGTGTAAAAATAATTCTAAGCCCCACCCATCAACTAATTATGTAGAATGCATTGACTATAATTGTAAACATCCCCATTCAATTGACTCCCTAAAGATCCTCTAGATAAATAAAAAAATTTATTACAATATAATAAAAAATATTGAAAATAATTACTTACCCATTCCATGTAATAATGTGGGTGTTAAGGATATTATCCCTTGATAATCATAGAAGCAATGGGGTATCATCAAAGTTACAATAGATTCCTTTATCAAATCAATTTAAGGGCGAGTTCACTTCTAATTTGTTGGATAATCCATAGAAGATAATAATTGGGTTCAATAGTTCTTATTGGTGGTAGAATAAAGAAATGGTAGGATATAACCTTTACCATGGTTTATAAAGACCATGTGAATACTCTAAAGTATATCCATTGGGAGTGTCTAGTGAGGTGTGTCGTCATAGTTGCAATTATTGTAAATCAGAGTGATGATTACTTCAATGGTCAACCAATACTATTGAGGGTGATTACCACTATATGTATATCTTCCTCTTTTTCATCTATATTCTTGTATCTAAAATTGTATATGTTTTTTAGAAAATGACACACACCTTTACTTTTACCACAACTAAAGGATGTTTTTTCCACCACTGAAAATATTTAGTTTTATGACTATTTTAGTAACTCTTGAATAAAAATAATATTTTGGATAGATCACTATATACAATTGAAAATCATTTAAAATTAATATGCAATATTATAAAATTATTTCATGGAGTTTTATAAAAAAACATTAAAGAAAATAGTTTTTAAATATAACATGAGTCCCAAAGAATGAAAATTGTGATAAAAAAACCCCCCAAAACTACTTGTATAGAAATTCAACTAAATCATATTGAAAGACAGGGATTCAAATAAAACTTTAAATACCATGAATAAAGTAATTTCAAGATATTAAATCTAAAATAGTATTTATATACACCAAATAAAAGGAACTATGTGAATAATTCCAAACATGTCAAAAAGAGAGGAATTTTAGGTGAAAAACTATTACCTCATGTCCAAAATTTCAAGATCAAAATTTGAATTGTTGTATCACGAATATAGATATATTATTTAGTTAATTCAAAACCTTTGTCATATCCATTTACCATTATACTATTTATAAATTATAATTCTCCATATAAATTCTACATATTTTTACTATCATATTTTTATAGATTTGATCATTTGTACATGTTTCATAAAAAAAGTGTTTTCTTATTATTTTTAAAAATTTAATCATTAATTGGAAATTAAATTTACCTTAATTTTGATTTATAATTGTTTATAATGTTTAAAATTCATTTCATGACAGTTTTAGTATTTATTCATGAGTATAAAATTGATAGAAGCTTGTTTTGGTGATTATTGACAATTGAAAGGTTTTTTCTTAAATGTAAAATTAATTTTCTGATATAAAATAAAAAATAATAATAAAAATTTTATATTATATGTTATTGGTAATTATGTTACCATGGTCATTCGTGATACCAATTTATTGTATCGTTCATGTAGGTGGTCAAAGAAACCCAAACCTGAGTATATCTTTATTTAATAAATGATTATGAGATGTGCTTGTTTTAATATATTTTATTTAGAAATGTTTTTAAGAATATATTTAACTTTAAATAAATGTTCTTTCATGGATAGTTTTCATTACATTCAACATCACATTTAAAGGAACCATAATATATTATAAAAATATTATTATTTTGTGTTAGTTTTCAACTTGCCATTGGATTAGTAGGTATGAATATGAATAAATTTTTTATGAAAAATATATATTATATATATTTAAAATGAATTCAATTTTTTTGTAATTAATTATAAATGAAAATAAAAATCATTTTAAATTAAAAGAAATGTTTTTCTGAAAATTATTTTTTAATGTGCGCAATGTATTTTTATCTTAAAAAAACATTAGTCATTATTTGTTAATTATTTTAATAAAATTTATATATTATATATTTAATAAAGTTTTTAGAAATAAAATATTTTTTTTCTTGAAATAGGATAAGTATAAATTCAGTTGTATTCCTAAAAATGTATTTTTTAATCGGTTTTCATCCCGTTATGCACACTTATTTTGAAATTATTTATAAAATATATAGAAACTTAATTGTAAAAAATGGATTTAATATTCACAATCATGAGGTACAAATTTGGAAAATATACCCTTTTTATATTAGTCATGATGAATAGTGACTATGGTAAAATTTATCACTGCAGTAAAGGGTAAATCGAGGTAATATTGGTTGAAACTAAACGTTAATGTCAGAAATTTTCATATTAATTATAATCGGATAAAGGAACAAAGTCCTTTATCACCTTAGGGTTTAAATTATACAATTTTTAGGAAACATTTCTTATAAATTTAACTATATAATATTTAAAGATAAGAAAGATACAAAATTTCACTCTCATACTTTTAAATATCTATAATGTGTTCACTTGTGAAAAAATGAATGTTGTTAATGAATTGTAATTTTTATTTTGAGGTTAATAAAGCTATATAAATTATGGTAATTTATATATTAATTTTAGTAACAATCTAATAACATTAAATGCTAATTAAATCCTGAAACAATATTTCTTTAAATAATTGAAAAATTAAATTAAATAATTTAAAAATATAAAAACTAATATAATTTGAGTGGTTTATTATGTTTTATGCATCCAACTGATAAATATAACATATTATTGTTTTTTTAAAGGATTATATTCTAGTTACATCTTTTAATTTTTATACTTAAGGTCATATTAAATGAATAGTTCCAAAATTGACAATAATGATATTTGATATTGAATAATATTTAATCAAATGATTTAATGTTAATAAAAATTATATCGACAACTAATATAATTGAATATGGTTGAACATATCAACCATGGTCTATTTATGAGTAATTTTTATATTTATGTTAACATTAGTAACCCTTTAGGATTGAAATTTTTCGTATCCTAATTAATGTAAAAAATGATTAATGAAGGGGTTAATAAAAAATATAATCTTTATAATGATATAAAAACCTATATAAATTTAATTTTGTATGTTTTTTAGATTATATATTATTTTTATTTGAATTAATACACATTTTAATCATTTTACATATAATTAAATTTTTATATATACAGATTTTATGAAATTCCATGTTTTTCCTCCCCTTCCTTTATAAAAGGAAACCCCTCTTTTATATTATTTACAATAATTTGTGACTTCTAGATCAACCAAAAACATAAAAATGTATCTTCTAGAAATCATTATACAAATTATATATGTTCTGGTCATACTTAAATACCATCCCTGGGAATCTTAAAAAGAGATCTAAAGGATTTAATTCAAAGAAGTAGTAACCACATAAACTGACCAATTTCTTTTTTTAGTACATATATTACATCCAATAAAACAATGATATTTATCATAAAATGTTATATTATGTATCCTAAATATATTTTAATTCTATCATGATTATTAATCCCCCATTATCCACCATCTTTACAATCAAATTGGTAGTGAAAGTATCGCTCGTGCGTACGTATGACTTATTATCGACACTTAATGATACTATTAATTTTTCAAAACAACGTTTTATACATTTTTTTATGATTTGTTTATTATTTTTATATGATATTTATGTAATATTTATTCTTATATAATTATCATATAATAACTACCCTCCTACCTTACCATATGTTGGAAAATGATAATGTCGCCAATGCATATATGTGGACTACCACCACCACAAAGCGACGTGATTCGTTTTTTATTTCCATTTTACATGGATGGTATTAAAGATGTATTTATGGAATGTATAGGATTTATATTATGTTATAATTATTTTTAAAAGTGAAATTATTATTTAACATTCATTCATTTCAATTTTTGAAAACTAAAAACTGTGTTCATGTGTATGTATCACTTATCATCCCCGTGTATAATATAATTCATTTGTCTATATCTATATTCTATGGATAAATTTATCTCTATATATATAATTTAATTTGTGATATCTATATCATTATTAAATTTTTTTATATTATGGAACCATAAACAATGTACCAGGAAAAGAACTATTGAACACAAAAGCTTATGAAAAAATGAAATAGTTAACACACAAAAACCATGATTTTATGTGATTATTAATAAACGAGTGTTGAAATATTATAAATGGATAATATATGATATTATAAGTATGGATATTATTTTTTATAGAATCATTACAAATAACAATTTATTATATAGTAGGATATATCACATTCTATGTTAGTGGAACATGAGGTACGAGTTTCATGTTGCAATATAATTATAAAACATGATTGATTATGATTATGATTTATAATGAAAACATTTCATGATATACCTGTCAATAAACTAATTAAGGATATTATCCTATGGTCATTTATTATGATTACTTATTTTCCTTTTATTTTAATCTCTTTTATTACTTAAGATATTGAAATATGTTTTTATGGAAAACCGACTTTGTTTCTCTCTTATATCAAAAAAAAATTATTCTATTACGATGTTTTAGAAAAATGTTTTCAATATTATTTTTAAAATTTTAATATAAAATTTTAATGTAATTTTGTTCCATGAGATAATTTTTGGAAAATAGTTTAAACTGAATCCTTTTATAATTCTTTGAATGAGGTACTTTTTTCATTTTTTGCAAAATTTTGAAACAAAAGTTATCATTTTAGTTATAAAGTCATCATCAAGATCAATAAATCCATTAAAGATTCGATTAAATGTATCTGAGGTTCTTAAAAAATCCTAAATATTTTGTCATTATTTATATTTTAAAACTATCTTTTCAAAATGGAAAAAATTATTTCCCTCAAGAAATATTCTATATATATTTTAATGTATTTTTCATAAAATATGGCATCCTTTGATGTTATATTTGTTTTACTAGGGATATGATTAGTTGATACTATCCACTTTAATTATTTGGGTGGATTATTATAATGACTACTTACAGATCATTATATGAAACTCATTTCACTCCCATGTGTTATGCAATGATGAAATGGAATTTATGAAAACCATTTTATTTTTACATGCTATTATATTATGAAGGATTTATAATCTTATGGAAAACATATATTTTATTTTCAATAATGTGATGTGTGTTCATAAAACTAAAAGACCCTATAATTTTTTGGTTAAATATGTATATCTATTTAGGTTAACATAACTAGAATGGGGAGTGAACTCTATTTAATAAGGGACTCTATAACAAACCAAATTGGGAAAAAAATACAAGTCACCCAATAGGTCTCGCCACACGGTGAGGTAAAATATAACAAAAAAAGTCTCATGTATGTCCAAAGATCAAATATATTACATGGAAGACTAAGAGTACATATCCTTGACATATAAAATTCCAAGACCAAATAGATAAACCTAAAATAATAAAAAAAAAGTATAACCCACAAGCTGAAACATTGTGTGACAATCTTTTACTTGTGATCCATTCCACTATGATGGCAGTGCTGAAAGAGAGAACCCAACATGATATAAGACATCCATTAAGTTAGCTAATCTATGTAAAAAATTATAAAAATTCACAATGAAAAATTTATATTGTGAATATAAGACCCAGTAGGATCTCACCAATGAATCTATAAAGAGTAAAATAATATAAAAGTTTTAGTCCAAAAATTAAAATATAATCCATTTTATAAAGAAGTTTCATATGATAAAAACATTTTTGTAAAGCATCCCTTCATATTTTTTGAAATCCTTATTCACACAAACAAGTAAAACTATAAGTATGTGGTTTGAAACATGAAGGTATATGAAAAAAATAAACATTAGAATAAAATAAGATAATAAATCGAGAAACCAACCATGAAATATTCCATCATCTGATAAACCAAGCATAAATGATAAAGATTGTTTTTATCAATACTATGGTAATAGGCAATAAAAAATATAAAGAAACACTAAACTATAATCCATAAATCATTTCAATTCAACTGGCATCAAGTCATGTCACAATCTAGATATATCAAAGCATTAGTGGTATAATACAAACTAAGAGTGACATATCCAATTCCCAATGGACCTATGGTTCCTAATATGCTATGTTTTCCAAAAAAATAGTTCAAATATATGATAACAATTTATAAAACATTTTAATACCATTTTATAACCACTTATATTATTGAAATTCCATTTAACAATCAAAACCACCATTATTTGATTTCATAGAACACTCAATGTGTATAAATCTACCTTTAAAGAAATCCCATTGAAAAACATTAATCATTTGAAAAAAGACTATTTCAATATAAAGTAAATTAAATTTATTGACAAAATGAATAGAATTCATAATAACAAGAATTAATTCATGAGTTAGAACATCTATATAGAGATAACATAGCTAAAAACTACGTTAAACCAATTTATTCTAAAATGTGAACGTGAATGAGTAGATAAGGTAATCATGCAACTAACTTCAAAATAAATAACTTATATCCTATGTAAAAATAATTATATCTAGAATATATAATCCATTTAACATCAAAATACATAATAGGATATGTTATTTAGAAAAAATCTATGAATATGAGAGAAAACCACATAAAAATTTAAAATATATTGATCAGATGCATCATGAATGAAGGATACCCACCATGAATCAAAGGAAAAATCCCACAGAGTTCTAATGAAGAATTTGTTTTGTCTGAAAGGGTATTATGGGTGTTAGAATAAATAATGATCAAGGGTAAGTGGTTTAATTTCTAATTTTTAGATATTATGATTTGGGATGAAAGTTAGGCTGTATGATTAGGAAAAACAAACCCAAACTATGAATTGGCATTCTCCTTTGAAAAAAATGTTGTGTGATTTCCTAGAGAAGGGACCCATTTTTAGGTCAATTGTGCCTAAACCATGTGACACCCTTACAAAAATACATAGACACCCACATGGTTCCCATATTAAACAACATAGTTTGACTAAACACGATCAAACCATGAAAAATTCTCCTAGGAGCCTCATAGTGCAGAGGGAATAATTATTGCATGGTCAGTAAAAATCCATATCCTTAATATTTTCCAGACCTATCTTCTCAAAAAATACAAATTTTCAACCCCATATCCCCAAAAATCTTTAGAATGCGCCCAAACAAAAATTAAATTCAAGATAAGGCATAACTATGACTTGGAGGACATCATAATTCTCCCCACTATAAAACATATATTTCCCTAAAAAGTGTTGCTGATTCCAATGTCCTAAAAACAGTATTCCACTACCGTCTCATCAATGATTACCACTCCAACATCTTGTAGTTATCTTGTATGTACAGACATAGTATATATAAAAGGGGAATTATTTTATAACATTTTACATTCTCTTATGAATCCATAATCTGAACTGGTTTCACAACCATAGTGCTGTTCGGATCAAGATCGACATCCTCTCATTAAATCACATGGGAAGGCTTCGATTGATAATTCCTTAGTTTGGAAACATGAAACATGTCATGAATAATTGTTAAGAATGATAAAATGTCCAACCAGTATTCTAATTTTCTAATTAATTCAATGATATCAAAGGGAACCAAAAACCTCGATCACAATATACCCTTCACACCTTAACAATGATGTCCCAACCATTGCGAAACACAAAGAAAGGCCTAATAACCAACCTCAATGTAACAGCCCGATATTTTATGAAAAATATTCTTTTTAATTTTATTAATGTCTTGTGTTGTACGCTACACCAAAAGGAGCTTGCACAACACGCATCTTTGACTTGCCTTGCATTACACGCAATCACAACCTTCCTCGATAGCGTGTGTAATACGCAATACTCAGTTTCACGAAACAACGATATGCTATTAAAATATTATTAAAACTAGACATTATGAATAGTAATAACCACTTTTTAAATTTTAGAAATTTTAGCTCTCAAAATGGACTTCATTTTTGGATTCGGAGTATCGAATTTAGCCTAAGGTGAAATTTTGGTACTTTTCGGATAACTTTCATATTCTGATGAATAGTGAAAATTACTAAATTATAATTAAAAACAACTTTTTTAATAGAAATAATTAATAGTGATAAATTATTAATTTGAGTGGTTTTAAAGTATATTTAGAATATATTTTTACAATTTAATACAATGTTGGTTATTTAATGTAATTTCACATTTAAACCAGACATAATCAAGTGTCAATATTTTGATTGAAATTGTTTCTTAAAAACACGCTATTTGTTTTAACAGTGGGATTTAATTATAAAATTAATTAATGCAACTTCTATGTTATGAATTTGGTAAAATAGACTTCATTTTTGAATTCTGAATATGAAATATAGCTTAGGATGAAATTTTGGCATTTTTCTGAAAAACATCAATTTTTGATGAATAGTGAAACTACTAAGTGGTAGTTAAAAAACTGAATTTTTCATAAAACTTAATTTTACCGCTTCTGTGAATGGAATTTCAAAAATCTGAGAGACACGGTTGATGTCAGTAAGTAAAATGTGGTTCAATGAGATGAAAATAATTTTTGGTGAATAGTAACTTTTTACTTTTATTTACCACGGTTAAAAGTAAATAGGGTAATTAAGGGTAAGAATGATATTGATATTACCCTAACACATGTCCTAATTCTATTGGACAAGTGTATCTCAACCAAAAACAAACTTAAGTGTAAAATATTATCATTTAGGCCCACTTGGATTAGATTAGGACATTTATTATTATTTAATTCAAAGAAGAGTTAAAAGAGTTAAAATCAAAGTATATTTACTAAAACATTTTTAATATACGGTTGTACATAAGATAAATTAGATTGTAAATATTCATTAGAAATATAAAAAGATTTCCTACATGATGGTATTTTATTTTTAATTTTTAGACATCAAATAATTTAATTTATTTATGACACAAAGATGATACAGTAATTATCTTATTAATGAAATATTGACATAATTGATGTTATAAACACCAAAATAAATGTAATTTGAGACTTTTTATGAATTCCACTACTTTTATAGGTTACTATGATATATTAGTGTTTATTGAATCAACTTGTTTCGAACATATAATTCTGTTATGGCTTTCACAAAAATCATAAATCAAATAGTGTCAAAATTGACACAAAATAGTTTTTAAATCAAATATTATATTATTAATTGTTATTTTATTCCTAAAAATCTAAGGTTCAGCCAAATGACTTATATAAGGATATATATATTAATAATAAACAATTTGGGGTTTGTTTGGCATGTTATAGTAAGTTTATTAACCATATAGTGTAAGAAAACCAAAAGGCACGGTAAAAGTTAAATTATTTAACTTAAAGTTAAATCTAATTGATAAGGTTAAAATAATACCCTAAACTTGTCTAAATCCTATTGGATGATAGGATTGCGACCCATCACCACTTTAGCTTCGAAATAAGACCCTTTGGAACCATTATAAACCGATTTTGACTTTAATATAAAATAATATTTTGAGATATTCCTAAGGTGCCCCTCTCCTCCCTTATAAAAGGGCAACTCCTCCCCCTTCTCCTCACACCAATTTGAGCACTCAAGCTCGGCCAACCCCTGCAAAAATCCCTTCTCCACTTCCCTAGTATCATCATAGAGGTCCTGGTCTTCTTCAAAGACCATCCTTAGTTTTTAAGTGGAGGCTAAGAAAAGGCGCGTTAAAAAGAGGTAATATCCATTACCGATCTTTTTCAATTTCTTTCTTCTTAAACTTCTTCTTCTTTAGTTGTTTCATGATAAAGTAATAACATCATTATTTCTTATATACTGATATGTTATTATAAATATGAAACAACTCTAATTAACCTTCTATCCATCCTACGGAAAAAGGAAATCACCGCGCGTGCGTACGTACGGAATACCGTCTCCACGCCGTGGTGTAATCTATTTTCCGCCACCAAATTAATTGGATGGGTATAAAGGTGTAATGAGTAACTATATATGATTATTATAAAGTGATATTGATACTTAAATAGTATACATACACTTCAACACAATTCCACGACCATGGGAACGATATCATCGTTCGTGCGTACCTACGGACTACCGTCTCCACGACGCGATGAGATTCATTCTCAATGATTAACCATTCATGAATGATTATAAAGTATATATAATAAGTAATAATGCAATATATGACCTAATAATGATACTGGAATTATTTATATTTATATGTATGTCATCTACTTAATTCCATTCAATTCAATAAGGAAACGAAAACAGCGTTCATGCGTACGTACGGACTACCGTCTCCATGAACGGGGTATTTCCTTCCATTTACTGATTTATTATATATGTGTATTATGAATATATATATATAAATCATGTTTTATATTATGTAATTAAGTAATCATGATCTAAGTAATCATATGAATAATTACAAGTTAAAAACACGAACGACAAATGAGACGATTTTACCCAAAACGCTACTTTAACATGAATTTACAAAAGAACGGGTAATATAAAGTCATAAGTGGACCATATATGATATAATAACAATGAATATGATTCCGGAATAAGTCAATAACATGATTTAAATCATATACAGGAGGTTCGGACACTCACAAAGCAAGTCGGACCTAAGGTAAGGGAAATATCACAATCTCATTTTTATCCGAGATTCTTTATACTTTAGTATTTACTGGGGTGTATTTTATCATCCACATCCATGTTTCATCAATATGTAATATTATTTCCATCCACCTACAAGTTTTTTAAATCCATTTTTACCCTTCGGTGAGTTTTTAGTAATATGTATGAAAGGAATCTTTTGTCGTTTTTCGTACGAGTTACTTTTTGACTTTTCTGACAAAAGTACGAAGAATGTTTTTTTTAACTTATACGGCATGAATGGATTTTTAAAACATTATTTCCAAGAAGCTTCCTTTACAAGTTTTCAAGTTTAGTTTTAATAAACTTCTTTTAGTTTAAAATTGTATGACATGTTAAGAAAGGAAAATGTTTTTGAAGTAGAAAGGATATTTTCCTCAAGAATGAAGTTCAAGTGTTTTATCAAAATTATTTTCCATATAAGATAATATAGGGTTCTGTTTTTATCCCTATTATTACATTGATTTGATTATGTTGTGAGGGAATTATTTTTATGAAGTCATTTACCTTATATGATTTGTTTTATGCTGTCATGATGTTTCAAGAATCCCATTTTTGTTACATGTGTTATGCGATGATGTATGATTTATGATTATGTGGCACACATAAGAAAGGATTCATTATAAGATGGGTGGGACCTATATATCCCTCCAATGCATTGGGTAAAGATTTTATATCTCATGAGATAGACATGGCTGGAATGGTAGGTTATACCGGTTCAGTGAAACAGGACTGAAACGAGGGTTACTCGATTCAGAAAGGGACTTTGTCCACTAAGATAGTCTTGGCAATGAGTCTTGACTAACAAGATATGATTCTCTATGATTATGTGTGATTTCCACAAAGTCTCATGTTTTATGTTATGATTATTGTGTTACATTTCACTGCCATGATTTATCCCATGTTATGAAATTTGCTCTCTTTTGCAGGTTATGATTTCCAAAATGTCATGTTCTTATGAATATGATGTGATTGATATTTCTTTTGTTTACCCTTACTGAGAATTTGAGCTCACCCTTTTATGTTTTCTTTTCCCCAGGATATAAAGAAAGGTTTTAGGTAAAAAAAGGGAAGATCTTTATGGGAGATGTTGAAGATCTTTCACCATGATTAGAAGATTACGTTCCGAGTTTCCAAAGACACTAAACTATTACGATACTTATGTGTGTGTTTTTGTTATGTACTAAGTATTCCGAAAAAGTAATGTAATGTCCATGTACGTCAGGCTTCGGGTCTCTACAGTTGGTATCAGAGGAAAGGTTTAGTCAACCTTTGGAAACTAGGACACGAAAACATTAGTGAGATCCCTAGAGATATTTCTAAGGTATGTCTAGGGATGTCCCTAAGGTTAAGTATACGTATAGGTTATAGTACTAGAATTACGCTAACGATCATAGAATTTAAACTAAGATGTTAGATATTAAGGGTACTCCCCCTTTACTATGTTGTTTTCCTTATCATTATTTTGCCTCTCACACTATTCTTTTTGGGTTTTAGAAAATGGCTGGAAACAAGATGATTCACGATAATGGAGGATATGATGGACAACGGAATGATATTCTTTATGAGCAACCAAATGAAATGGGATTTGGAAGTCCAAACATCATTATTATGCCGAATCAGCAATCTCATAATATGATCAATAAAGTAAAATTTGGTAAGTTTCCTGACTCGGCTAATAAGAGAAAGATGGAGTTTCATGATGATCATAGAGGAAAGAAAGTTCAATTTCCCCTATGTAAATCATGTGGGAAGAGGCATCAAGGAGAATGTTTCAAAGGAACTGGAAGATGCTTTGGGTGTGGAAAAGAAGGACACAAAGCAAGTAAATGCAAAGGAAAAGGTTCAGTTAACAACATGGATGAGGATAATGGTATTCTACGACATCAACAATGGTTAAATGTTTTAAATGTGGAATGTATGGGCATTATGCAAACCAATGCCCTAAGGGAAAGACTCATGAAGAGAATCAGTATGGTCGTATGGGTAGTATTTATGTGGATGATGATGAAGAGACTACAAATGATATGTGAGATGAAAGAATTGTTGAAGCTCGGTTAATGGTTTAAGAATGTAGTGAAATGATTACATGTTTATCATGTGTAATGTTGTATAAGAAATCTCATGGTACTATGGAATAAAGAGACATCTAAGGATTGTTACATTGTTGCCTTTCCTTGAGTTTTAAAAGTGTTTTATTAATGTTACCAGTATCCATGAAATGTTATTTAGATATTTTTGGAATGTAGATGATATGCGCATAATGAAGGGATAAGGAGAAAATTAAATGTTTAACAATATTCATGAGCTCATGATTGATATAAGGACTAAGTGATATCATGGTTTGAGTATATAGAATTTTGAGGATTTTGGTATGTGGAAAGTGTTAACTTTTAACTGCATTCATGTTTTCACTAAGGTATTCAAGAGAATACATGATTAAGGACTTTGAATGTTTGGAATGTGACCAACAAAACATATCTTATGATATATGGGGATCGACGATGGTGTTAAATATCTGGTAATCATTTTCACTATGTTATGAGAGTGGACTGCAGTATTATGGATAAGACTAAAGATTGGAATGGATTATGTTGGACATAAGTTAGTATTGTTTAAGGATAAAAGTTTTCTCGATATTATTGATGGGATGTTATAGTAATATAGTTTTAGAAAAAGGACAACCTGCAGGACGGGCGACAGCCCATCACGTCGGACAAGGATGTGGGAATCGAACCCACAACCGAAGTGCGACTGGCCTTTATCGCCTACCACTGGCCTACAGGAAGTCCCTGTTTATTAGAAACTAGTTTTATTATATTAAGCAGTATAATATATAAAGTATAAGTCCATTTTAGGAACCATATATGATTAATCTCACTATAGATCGGCTTATGTATATAAATTTTTCTAACCTTTTGAGACAGATGGAATGACCCGTCATTCTATCACATGATCTGCTAACACTTCACGAATAACAAATTCAACTTCATTTATTTAAGAGATGAAGTGGAAATTGTTAAAGGCACGAACAACAGTGAGGTTGTACCAATATAAAGTAAGTATTTATTCTAATTCAAATTCTTTAACTTTAGGGAAACGATCTTGAAAACCAAAAATGTTGTCCTAGTGATCTTATATCTGATGAATCAGATGGTACCTTAGATCGTCACAAATTTATGGCTTTGTGATTACTGGCTTTTCCATAGCCATGTTCTCTACCACTCTCCATCAGAACATGATGGTTAGATTTCTCTTCCATATCCATATTTTCACCTATGTTGAAACCCAGAGATTAGTTTATTTGGGTAACCGTTACATTTCATACTTTTGTTTTTAAATATTGGTTTTGATATTCCTTTTTACGGTGTGGGTTTCTATTAAATAAGCTTTCTAATAGTAAACCATTTATAACCCCGACGAATTTTGAGGGCGAAATTCATTTTAAGGGGGGTAGAATGTAACAGCCCGATATTTTATGAAAAATATTCTTTTTAATTTTATTAATGTCTTGTGTTGTAAGCTACACCAAAATGAGCTTGCACAACACGCATCTTTGACTTGCCTTGCATTACACGCAATCACAACCTTCCTCGATAGCGTGTGTAGTACGCAATACTCAGTTTCACGAAACAACGATATGCTATTAAAATATTATCAAAACTAGCCGTTATGAATAGTAATAAACACTTTTTAAATTTTAGAAATTTTAGCTCTCAAAATGGACTTCATTTTTGGATTCGGAGTATCGAATTTAGCCTAAGGTGAAATTTTGGTATTTTTCGGATAACTTTCATATTCTGATGAATAGTGAAAATTACTAAATTATAATTAAAAACAACTTTTTTAATCGGAATAATTAATAGTGATAAATTATTAATTTGAGTGGTTTTAAATTATATTTAGAATATATTTTTACAATTTAATACAATGTTGGTTATTTAATGTAATTTCACATTTAAACCAGACATAATCAAGTGTCAATCTTTTGATAGATGTTGTTTCTTAAAAACACGCTATTTGTTTTAACAACGGGATTTAATTATAAAATTAATTAATGCAACTTCTATGTTATGAATTTGGTAAAATAAACTTCATTTTTGAATTCAGAATATGAAATATAGCTTCGGATGAAATTTTGGCATTTTTCTGAAAAACATCAATTTTGGATGAATAGTGAAACTACTAAGTGGTAGTTAAAAAACTGAATTTTTCATAAAACTTAATTTTACCGCTTCTGTAAATGGAATTTCAAAAATCCGAGAGACACGGTTGATGTCAGTAAATAAAATGTGGTTCAATGAGATGAAAATAATTTTTGGTGAATAGTAACTTTTTACTTTATTTACCACGGTTAAAAGTAAATAGGGTAATTAAGGGTAAGAATGATATTGATATTACCCTAACACATGTCCTAATTCTATTGGAAAAGTGTATCTCAACCAAAAACAACCTTAAGTGTAAAATATTATCATTTAGGCCCACTTGGATTAGATTAGGACATTTATTATTATTTAATTAAAAGAAGAGTTAAAAGAGTTAAAATCAAAGTATATTTACTAAAACATTTTTAATATAGGGTTGTACATAAGATAAATTCGATTGTAAATATTCATTAGAAAGCTAAACAGATTTTCTACATGATGGTATTTTATTTATAATTTTTAGACATCAAATAATTTAATTTATTTATGACACAAAGATGATGCACTAATTATCTTATTAATGAAATATTGACATAATTGATGTTATAAACACCAAAATAAATGTAATTTGAGACTTTTTATGAATTCCACTAATTTTCTAGGTTACTATGATATATTAGTGGTGATTTAATAAACTTGGTTCGAACATATAATTCTGTTATGACTTTCACAAAAATCATAAATCAAATAGTGTCAAAATTGACACAAAATAGTTTTTAAATCAAATATTATATTATTAATTGTTATTTTATTCCTAAAAATCTATGGTTCAGCCAAATGACTTAGATGAGGATATATATATTAATAATAAACAATTTGGGGTTCTTTTGGCATGTTATAGTAAGTGTATTAACCATATAGTGTAAGAAAACAAAAAGACACGATAAAAGTTAAATTATTTAACTTAAAGTTAAATCTAATTGATAAGGTTAAAATAATACCCTAAACTTGTCTAAATCCTATTGGATGATAGGAGTTCGACCCATCCCCACTTTAGCTTCGAAATAAGACCCTTTGGAACCATTATAAACCGATTTTGTCTTTAATATAAAATAATATTTTGAGATATTCCTAAGGTGCCCCTCTCCTCCCTTATAAAAGGGCACCTCCTCCCCCTCCTCCTCACACCAATTTGAGCACTCAAGCTCGGCCAACGCCTGCCAAAATCCCTTCTCCACTTCCCTAGTATCATCATAGAGGTCCTGTTCTTCTTCAAATACCATCCTTTGTTCTTTAAGTGGAGGCTAAGAAAAGGCGCGTCAAAAAGAGGTAATATCCATTACCGATCTTTTTCAATTTCTTTCTTCTTCAACTTCTTCTTCTTTAGTTTTTTCATGATAAAGTAATAAAATAAGTATTTCTTATATACTGATATGTTATTATAAATATGAAACAACTCTAATTAACCTTCTATCCATCCTACGGAAAAAGGAAATCATCGTGCGTGCGTACGTACGGAATACCGTCTCCACGCCATGGTGTAATCTATTTTCCGCCACCACATTAATTGGATGGGTATAAAGGTGTAATGAGTAACTATATATGATTATTATAAAGTGATATTGACACTGAAATAGTATACATACACTTCAACACAATTCCACGACCATGGGAATGATATCATCGCTCGTGCGTACGTACGAACTACCGTCCACGACGCGATGAGATTCATTCTCAATGATTAACCATTCATGAATGATTATAAAGTATATATAATAAGTAATACTGAAATATATGACCTAATAATGATACTGGAATTATTTATATTTATATGTATGTCATCTACTTAATTCCATTCAATTCAATAAGGAAACGAAAACAGCGTTCATGCGTACGTACGGACTACCGTCTCCATGAACGGTGTATTTCTTTCCATTTACTGATTTATTATATATGTGTATTATGAATATATATATATAAATCATGTTTTATATTCTGGAATTAATTAATCATGATCTAAGTAATCATATGAATAATTACAAGTTAAAAACACGAACGACAAATGAGACGATTTTACCCAAAACGCTACTTTAACATGAATTTACAAAAGAACGGGTAATATAAAGTCATAAGTGGACCATATATGATATAATAACAATGAATATGATTCTGGAATAAGCCAATAACATGATTTAAATCATATACAGGAGGTTCGGACACTCACAAAGCAAGTCGGACCTAAGGTTAGGGAAATATCACAATCTCATTTTTATCTGAGATTGTTTATACTTTAGTATTTACTGGGGTGTATTTTATTATACACATCCATGTTTCATCAATATGTAATATTATTTCCATCCACCTACAATTTTTTTAAATCCATTTTTACCCTTCGGTGAGTTTTTAGTAATATGTATGAAAGGAATCTTTTGTCGTTTTTCATATGAGGTACTTTTTGACTTTTCCGACAAAAGTACGAAGAATGTTTTTTTAACTTATACGGCATGAATGGATTTTTAAAACATTATTTCCAAGAATATTCCTTTACAAGTTTTCAAGTTTATTTTTAATAATCTTCTTTTGGTTTAAAATTGTATGACATGTTAAGAAAGGAAAATGTTTTTGAAGTAGAAAGGAGATTTTCCTCAAGAATGAAGTTCAAGTGTTTTATCAAAATTATTTTCCATATAAGATAATATAGGGTTATGTTTTTATCCCTATTATTACATTGATTTTATTATGTTGTGAGGGAATTATTTTTATGAAGTCATTTACCTTATATGATTTGTTTTGTGATGTCATGATGTTTCAAGAATCCCATTTTTGTTACATGTGTTATGCGATGATGTATGATTTATGATTATGTGGCACACATAAGAAAGGATTCATTATAAGATGGGTGGGACCTATATATCCCCTCAATGCATTGGGTAAAGATTTTATATCTCATGAGATAGACATGGCTGGAATGGTAGGTTATACCGGTTCAGTGAAACAGGACTGAAACGAGGGTTACTCGATTCAGAAAGGGACTTTGTCCACTAAGATAGTCTTGGCAATGAGTCTTGACTAACAAGAAATTATTCTCTATGATTATGTGTGATTGCCACAAAGTTTCATGTTTTAAGTTATGATTATTGTGTTACATTTCACTGCCATGATTTATCCCATGTTATGAAATTAGCTCTCTTTTGAAGGTTATGATTTCCAAAATGTCATGTTCTTATGAATATGATGTGATTGATATTTCTTTTGTTTACCCTTACTGAGCATTTGAGCTCACCCTTTTATGTTTTCTTTTCCCCAGGATATAAAGAAAGGTTTTAGGTAAAAAAAAGGGAAGATCTTTATGGGAGATGTTGAAGATCTTTCACCATGATTTGGAGATTACGTTCCGAGTTTCCAAAGACACTAAACTATTACGATCCTTATGTGTGTGTTTTTGTTATGTACTAAGTATTCCGCAAAAGTAATGTAATGTCCATGTACGTCAGGCTTCGGGTCTCTACACTCAAACTCTTGAATCTGGTGATAAAAGCATATGATGGGTTTATATAAATCAATTTCATACTCGGTATCTTTATGATCAACTAATCATTTTCAATTGTTTCCTAAAAAGTCTCATTCCAAGTACATAGCACTCTCTTAACTCTACCTAGAAGAAGGGATATCTACATGGAATCTCATGAGAAAATTCTAAGGTAACCATCAAAATCAATGACTAATAACTGTTATTATAGGAAAATTCAACCAGTGGGAGATGATATTCCTAGTAACCACAAAAATCAAGCACAAATACTTAGAGTATATACTTCAAAAAATGAATTTTCATCCACATCTGCCATATGTATGCGGATGAAATGTCGTGATCAATTTCAAATGAGAACCCATTAAGTCTTAATTTTTTTCCAAAACCTAGATGTGAACTATGGGTACCTATCATAAAGAATCATAGAGGAAACCCCATGAATTTTATAAAATAATCAAACGTACCAGTGTCATATATTATCTACACTAATTGTCTCCTTGATATTGAAGATGCTAATGAATTTCATAAGTTAGTTGATTATCACCAGAATTACGGCCTTCCCACTAGGATTCCAAGGAATAGCAATGTAAAAATCCATGGAAATATTATTCCACTACCATACTCGAATGGTAAAATGATATAACAAACATATAGGACTCTAGTATTTTTATTTTATATTATTAAAGGTAAGGGACCACGATATGAATTCAATAATCACCTTCCTCATCCCAAACCACTAATATAAATGTGTCAAATCATGATACATCTTTTTATTCCTAGGGTTTATAGATAAATAAGACTAGTTTAATTTTTTCCAAAAAATCCTACCTCATATACATATGAATAACCAACCTACTTAAAATATAAATAAGCACTGATAGAAGACCAATACCACTCACAAGATGTCTCCTTACTATTTAGGATTGTATTACAACACTGGAATTAGCATATGATGCTTTATCAAGCTAAACTGAATCATCAAATTAGGATTTATCCTTTACAGTAGACAAGAAAACATTTCTTCTGACCTCTTCCACTCCTAAGAGCATCATAATAAAATGATCCTATAAGATAATTTCTCATATAATTTATTCAATGTTTGAGTTGATACATTCCTTCTCAAAACATCAGAAACCACATTCCCTTTCCCATGGGTACAAGAAAATTTAAAATCAATTGTCTAAATAAAATCAACCCAGTATCTCTATCATAGGTTCATATCCCCTTGATAAAAAAATTTACTTCATTCATCTATGATGAAAATATTCCACAAACCACCCCCAAATAAGTAGTGACAACATTTTTAAGAGAATTAATAACCTATTCTAACTTAAAATCACGGGTTAATGTATTTTTCATGAGATCATAATTGGTGAGAGATATAGTCCACCACATTCTTTCCCTACATCAAGATACATTCCAAACCTTTACAATAAGAGTTGTAGAAAATATCATAACTTGAAATCTATTTTAGAATAATCAAAAGTGGATCAAAATTCAATACCCACATTATCTCCTCCAAATATATACGAAATGTTTCCTCCAATTTATTATTAATACAATTGTGGGTCAAATATATCATCAAAGTTGAAATATTAGAAATATTTTGAACAAATCACCAATAATAAATAAAAATCCTAAAAAACTACACATCTCAAACAAATTTATAGTCTTTTCCTAGTATATAACCACCTATATATTTCCACGATCTATCGATATTATCATCACAAGTATTACATGCCCTAGAAACAGGACTCCATTAATCCAAAATTCACACTTGGATATCATACCCTACAAGAGATTTTCTTTCAATATTATGATGATGATATCCAAATAGTCCATGTGTTACTCTTAAGACAAATATTACCAAAAAATATCATCCAAAAACAAGAATAAAAAACATTAGATAATTGATGAATGATTTGGTTCAATAATCCCATGAATAACATAGGACTTTTAGTGAGAATGGATGAAATAAGAAGGATCATAAAATGATCATATAATCTCCTAAATGATATATTCGATTCATCTTATTCTCATAAATTCCAATGGTGGTATTCTGACTCGCTGTCATTATTTAAAATCCAATAAGGAACTATGAGTAAATAAAAACGATCATCAATATTTGGGAAATAATACTTATTTTTAATGTTCACATTATTTTGATTCCGATAATCGATACAAAGTCTTATGATCATATCTGTATTCCTAGAAAAGATGATAGGTGGATCCTAACGTGACATTATAGGATAAATAAATCCCTTAGCCTCAATATCTATAAGATAAACTTTAATTTCCATCAAGTCTATAAGTTCCATGTGATGTGATGAAATATAAATGGGAATCATGCAAGGGAGTAGGTCAATGGTAAATTTGACATCCCTATGTGGTTGCAACCTAGAAAAATTATCCAAAATAGCATGAGTAATGCACTCATCATTATTAGAATTTGAATACTCAATTGAGATTCACTAAAATTGTGGAACATAATAGATAAAAAGAATGATATTATTACATTGTAAGGAATAAAAGGCCCAGATCTCCCATGTCTAGAATAGTATTCACCATCAAATACAAGAATGAATCTATCTGGAGATATAAATTATAATTGATGATGATAATAGTCAATTTGTTCCATGAAATTGATTATTAAATCAATTTAAATAACCAGGTTGAAAATATCATGTTTGGGGACTAATAAGTCTTACACTGCTTCAATGTTAACTATAATCACTCGATGCATGGGACATTTAAAACCTTATTCAATTTTTCGTTCCAAAAATGTTTATAAGATATAAAATGAATGGTATATATTTTGAACTCATGAACAACATTTTATTTAACGTTTACGATATAAAATAATGATTAGTGCATGCATTAAATAATACTAACACTATAGAGGATTAATAAACCATATAATTTTAATAGTATTCATCCATACATTAGATTCTTGCATTGAATACTCCACTACATAAAGACATCTAGTCTAAAATCCCCCATAATATTTCATGTTTGTATGGAAATCCCCTGGGCATGATGATAAGACCCGCCATAATCTAAATCATCATAACAAACCTAAAAATCTTTAATTATAGTGGATACATCCTTTCTAACTTGGGAAATCCATCCACAAAACACCTAACATGGATAGATTGTCCACAATGTGGAAAGATATTACGCGATTCCATAAAATTAGTCTTGGAATTACATGGAAATCTAAAATTATAGAAAAACATCATGTCGTCATAACCAATACACTAAAAAGATTCTAAATGAAAATTGGATACCATTTCAGTTCCTTTTTAGGCTAGAAACACACTATGGATAACAACTACACTAACTAAAGCTCATCCCAATCCTATTTTACAATATATGTTTGACTCCACCATAACCTCATTATTTATTGGGATAGTTTATGGTTGAGTTTTATATTGATAAAATTTCATTTTCTAACTCTCAGGAAACTCATAAAAAATCTTATAATCAAATTATTGATTGTGATTAAATGTTTTCCTTTAATTTTTCCCTTTTTAAAAACACAACATACTTAGATAATATTTAAACAAAAACTAAATTTATTTCTATCATCAGTCAAATATTATTTTTCTTCCATATCCATTTTTTGAAAAATATTTTAAAGAATGTTTTTAATATTTTCCAATGAATTTTTAATGTAATTTTACCCATTATTTACTTTTTTCAAAATTGATTAAAATTAATATTCTTATCATTTTTAGAATGAGATAATTGTCTTACACTAGTGAAAGGAATTCATTATTGTTTACTTATACAACCTAAATAGAATTTACCATCATCTGGACTACTTAATTATTTTTGGATTCCTTTACTTGTTTTCAATTATCTAATCAAAGAAAATATTTCCCATAATATTTTGGAATGTTTTGTATTTTAAAGATATGTTTTAAAAATTTATTTTTCACTTTATTCATGAAATATTCTATATATATTTTAACGGAATTTTCATTTTAGATGATGTTATTTTATATTACTTATTATTTTCTGGGGATATGATCCATTTAGACCATAAACATTTCATCCATGGATGTCTTAAGATATTTATTATTTAAGGGATATTCTATGAAACTAATTTCTCTTCCACAGGTAAATTAAGTTATTAAACTCTTTTCGTTTCCAAGGGTTATTATGTGAAGAAACGATGAATATGAAAGCCATTTTCATTTAATGGGCTACAATATAATGTATAATTTATGATCATATGGAACAAATATGTTTGATTTTATTTATTTAATGGGTGGTCCCATGATTATATATTCCTCCAACAAATTTGGTTATGATAGATATGTCATGAGATAAATAGAACTAGAATGGTGAGGGAACCCAATTTAGTAACGGTATTTATCCACTATGTTAGTGATGAGAGTGAAACTTGACTACTATGATGGTTTGCAGAGTGAAACTAGTCCACTATGATAATATTATTAGTAATCCATAACCAATAAGGAAATTATTTTCTATTCATAAGTATAAGACACCAACATATGCCTTATGATAATATTATGCTATCATGGACCATGTTATTTGATTCATGTGAAATTCATGTATTATGAATTGCCAATATTTTTCCCATTACTCATGATTATAATACATGATATATGGATATAGTATTAAAATTATATAATTAAGTTGTTATACCATTATTCTCAAGTTATGTTCATAGGTACATTGTTTACCCTTACTAAAAATCTGAGATCACCTTTTATTATGTTTCCTTTCCCCATGTTATTAAAAAAGATATCATGTATAATATTTCTATCAAGGAAGAAAGATATGAGAACATATTTGGGTATGATGTGGTTCACTTATTAACATGTTTTTTACATATCGAAGTTTATTATGACAATAGACAAATATGATTTTAGCATAAATCATTATGTTATATAATGAATATTCATCTAATAATAAGTAATATATATACATATATATATGAAAATTATGGGTCTCTATAATATTTATAATAGAATAATAAAAATATAATTTAAATTTTTCATTATCATATATCTTAATTATAAATGAATTATAATAAGAACTAATGGATATAGAAATATTATGTGATTTGAATAAAATATTTTTATCTTAGAACACTAGTATTAATGGATTTAATTAACCATGATATTTTATTGATCGTATCATTAATAGGTTCCTCAATTTCAGTTAACAAAAACATAATGATATCATACACATCATATTTACTCATTAAATCCATCATAGGAACTATCAATTTTGATTGGTGATGAAAGATTAATTTTGTTCCTACTGGTGGTGGTTGTCCATACATACACATGAACGACGATTTAATTTCCCATAATAGAAGGGATATATGAATAGAAAATGATAATACCAAAAACATAGTTGCATTATACTATATAAATGATACTAATTTGTTCATATTATACTATATTGAATTAATTTTAAAGAATATAATTTAAAAAATGATAATTGGTTGATAAAAATCATGTTTGGGAATTAGATTGTTATTGGACTTATCCATGGAAATGAAGGCCTCATGTCAAATAATAGTGACTATAATGAATGTAAAGTCATATAGGTCTCTATAAGGAGAAAGTTTTATTTTTGTAGCATAAATTCAAATTCTATGTGATTCTTTATGTGGTAGAAGGGTAACCATTTTATTACTGAACGGTAGTATAGTATTCAGACTAACCCTTTAAATTTCAATAATTTATCTTACAATTCAAGATTCAATGTTCTTAAAATGTAAAAAATGGGGAGGTTAGAGTAATTTTCTTTAAAAAAAACCTTTATCACACATTTTTTATATATATTTGAGTGTTTTAAGACTTTTTCATTTAGATTTATAAATTGTTTTCTTAATTTACTTTTACCTTATAACTTATGTTTTTACTATTGTAATATATTTTAATGAACAAAATTTATATTTACCATTTAACATAATTTAATACTTCTTATTTAATATTTTAAAATCATTTTATCAATTAAAATATTTAATATGTGAAATGGTAATTTAAAAAAACACACTAAATCACATAAAAAACGTTTACTGAAATGTTGTTTTTAAGATTCAAATTTATATATAAGATATAATTATCAAGGATAATGAATTTTATGACATAAATTGATATAACATTAAAAAATAGAAGGTATGAGGATTTAAGGGTAATAAAAATCAAAATCTCCCTTTAAAATACTTGATTAAATAAAATGATTGAAAATGTTTTTTTATTAATGTAACATTTTAATTACTCCTAAAAATCTTTCAAATAGGATTTATAAGTTAAAATAACATTTTTTGATGTTTATTTTTATTCTCTAAATTCATATTTTATTATATAAAAGTTTTTTTAAACATCAAGGTTATTCTTTTATAATGATTAAGTTATAAAATTTATATTATTCATAAAAACAATATTTTTTGATTAAAAACTAAACATTTACTAAAAAGAAAAAAATACATTTAAGATAACTTTGACATGATAAATTCCAAAATTATGTTATTTTGTTTAATTTAATATTATATTATTTCACATGGATATAAATTAATTAATAATGGATCTTTAGAGTGTTCATTAAGTGATAATTTAGGATATGATGTCTACCTACTATAGTAGGTTCTAAGGTATTAAAGTAATCCATCAAAAATTTATTAATCTAATGAAAAAATGAAGGTAATCCTACCCAATTACATATTTTTGGTCCCAAATATCATCCTCAATATTATTATTCCTCTATGGAACTTTAACACCTTGATGGGTCTATTTTACGGTACATTTTCTCTATAATACCTGATTTCTACCAATTTCTTCTCAAAAGAGATATCATGTGTCAATGGTACTACGTATAAGTTGATTTGGTTTGAAGGTTTGGGTATTTACATCCACAAAATTCATGCATTGAATACAACATTCTCTTATGAGAGTTTTAGTGTATGTAGAAGATGATAAGATTCCACCCCCAAATGATAGAGGATATCTAAAGGGATAATTTATCTAGGGATTAATATTACCTATTCTTAGAATATCATGAACCTATTCCATGGTGATATTTGAAGGAAAATATTATCTACAACATCAAACTCCAGTTATCATCAATGCTTTTATACATACAAAGTTTTTCAAATTTACACTGCTATGATATATTGCTGAATGGTTTTAACCATTTCAGTTATTTCTGGAAAACGATTAGGTCCTAACACCATCCACACCCTAATTATATCTAAAACTTTTCATTTTCTACATATCATCCCATATAAAGCATCATATGGTTCAATTTTGATGCAAGAGTGAAAACTTTTCTATATGAGAAATCAACTAGTGGAAGTGGTTGATCCCATCATCATTTTAAATCCATTAAAAATGATCTCAATATATCTTGCAAAGTTCAAATGGACATTTACAGTAAACATATGTTTTAGGTTGATAATCAATTCTAAATCCCATCTCCGTATCCTATTATTATTGAATAATTCTATAGAAAATTTAAGTAAACCCTTGATTTTGATCTTATACAATTCAAAGTGGTAATATATTCCACCTTTCCAATTAATCAATATTTTATTAGGAATTTTGATCAAGTGAGAATAACTATCAAATAATAATGAAGTTTATTTACATTTTAAGTAGAAAAACTATAACCCAAATGGAATTATTTCCTTTAATTTTCTTGGGAAGAACCATGATGAAATCTATAGTGATGTTCTCTCATTTCCGTATTGGTATAAGTATTGGAAATATAACCCCATTATATTTTTTATATTCAAAATTTAATTTTTTAATACAAAAAATCTAGATATATAATTTTTAATATTTCTTTTCATTTTTCCACTAAATGTTCATGTTAATATCAATCTATACCTTTATTCCTCCAGTATATATATAGAAATATTAGCTATATGAATCATCCAACAACTCCCTCTTCAATTCCGGTATTTATGGTACTCTTATTAATTTACCGAATTTTATCACTCTATTTTTATCAAATTTGAGCTGTAAATATTCCACACATTATTTTATAGCTCTATATCCACCTTATATACCTTTTTTACATGGATGGATGGTTTAATAGTCATTTATGTTAACAAGGTTTTCTATAATTTCTTTTTATTACTGGGTATATCATTTGAAAATACAGGAGAATTGGAACTCTTTAAATCATTATCATGGATAAGGTAACATGATACTTCTTTTACAAAGAATCAACCTCCTTTTCTTCCATTTGAGGGTTGTAATGTATTGATCAACAATAGTCATTCACTGAATCTAACCAACTCCTTTGGTGTTTGTTCAAATTATTCTATGTGAATAAATAATTTAGGATCTTTTGATCTGAATATATTTAAAATTTTCACCATAGTTATAATAACTCAATATTTAAAATTTAAAACTAATTTTTTTGTCTCTAGATCAAGAATCGAGTAAATGTTATATTGGATATTTAATTTTTCTGAGAAATATGTTATCATTTTTCATTTTTTATAATGCAACATAAAATTACCTGTATTAAAGAATCCATGTATATTAAAAACCATTATTCTCAAAATGGTATTAAAGTACAGGTGTTATGAAGCACATTTTCTTAATCTCATTGATGGTTTCCTCATGCTATTCTATATAATTTAACTTCATTCACATCCAAATTAACTTGGTTACTGGATTTAATAATCATGATAAATTTCTCCAAAAAATTTCAATGACAACCATATAAATCAATAAAGATATAGATCACTTTTATAGCTTATAGTTTAAGCCATTCCATGATCACGTATATCTTTAAATGATCAATGGATATTCCCTAACATGTGATTATATAACCCAATAAGAGTAATTTTTATATGAAAAATTAACATGGTAAATACTTGGAATACAATTTCTCTTTTTTCATAGTGTTTGGAACAACACAAATTTTCACTGATATTATTATTTCTATTAAAATATATGAGAATGTATTCATAATATCTAAGAAAATAACATGGGAATTATTTTTTTGAATGGAATCACTAAGAATTCATAGTGTTTGTGTCTTGTAAAAAAGTTTTTCCTTGGTTTATATTATCTATTTAACTACAATTGATAGTATCTGGATCAAATATCCAACTGAAATACATATTAATCCCCCCAAATTTGATAAAATCAATCCCCAATTAGGGTATAAGATACTTATTTTGATCAGGATCTTAATAAATTTATAATAATCAATGAAAATGTGCATTAACCTATCCATATTCTCAAAAAATATAACTAGTTCACCCTATAGTGAAGCAATTGGGTATATTAAACCAATTTCTAGATTTTATTCTAGATTATTCTTTAATTCTTCAAATTCATGGGGATCCAATGTATAGGGGATCTCATATATAGGCATATGAGTTTGTATGATTTCAATCGATACTCAACCACATATTTTGCGGGAAGGCCGAATAATTATTTTGGAAACAAATAAATATATTCCTTTACAACTAGAATGTATTCAAAATTGAGTCCCACCCATATAATTTGAGATAAGTCAGCCAAATTATTGGGTATTAAGACCCATAATATGGAATTTTCTTCCAATGGGTTGTCATAATTATAATTTCCGAGCGAATGTATCATGGGATGATTTTGGATATTAAATGATATTTTCGTAACCCTCAAATGAATTTGAGGTCTAAAAATAGAGATCTAGGCCCAAAATAATATCTCATAAGATTATACTAAGGGAATCACAATTATATTTTTATGAAGTACATCCACTCCAATATCAAAATAAGTTGAGTAATATAATTTTTATACAATCATCGCTTCACCATGTTTCTTCAATGATAATAGAACATCAAATAATTAATGTAATGAATCAAAATTCATAGAAACCATGAATTATATTAATGTATATGAAGAACCAAAATCAAAAAAGTTATTTAGAGATCTATATTGGAGAATTTATATTCCTTAAACGTCTTCATTACCATGATAGAATTAGATAGTAGTTATTTTATATGATCTTATTTATTCTATAGGTATATGATGTTATTTATTTTTATTATCCCTATGAACACTTGGATTGGGGAATTTATTTTTATAATGAAAAAATTATTTCCATTTTAATCATTTTAGTGTTGGCAGTGAATTAGAATTTACAATCTTATCCAATATTTTATTGACATACCTCTTTATTTTTATTATACAATCATAAGCTAAAAGGACAACCCTTCCACACATGAAACATTTCTTTATTCATTTTAGGAATTTTCTTGAGTGATTATTCCAACATTTTTGTTATATTAGTGGGTTAATTTCTGTTCCTCAATATAATTTTTCATTTTTGTTTCCATGAAAATTCGTTTCAATTTTATTGTATCCAAACCAATATTTGGAGTGTCTAATTTCCCTTTCCACCATAAGTGATCATAAAAAAATTTAATTAGAGTTGCTAATTTTTCTTATAGAAAATTATTTATTAAGACATGGATTTAATAGACCATAGAAAGAAAATTCATTCTTTTATGTTGAATAAAAAAACAATGGGTCAACCATGTAGATCTCATACATGTTAATTTATATTTTCCAATAAAATCATGCTAATATTTCTTTATCTCAGGAAATTATCACTTAGCTTTACGCTAGAGAGTATAGGGTAAATTTCAGTGGAGAATATTTTATAAAAATCATGTCATTTCATAGTGTAATCTTCTTCCTACATCATTATGTACTTTATTAGATTTCACCATTTTTATCATTCACATTCCAACTAATAAATATCCACGATTAATTTTTCACACTTCGATAATTAATGAAAAAAATACCCTTTTATCATGTTAATACATTTCCTATATTTTATTGGATGAAAATAACTTCTATAGATATATCTTCATTGATGTGTGAAATTCTTAGTAACATGTTCATATTTATTTTATGAGTTCAGAAGATCAACAAGGTTTAGGTTATTATTCTTAGATTGATATAAAATTTACATGATGTTTTTGAAACACCTTTCCCATCCCATTTGGTCACTCGAAGGTAATATCATAACATTTTTAATAATACCCATTTTTAACTTGGTTTATAACACTCGATAATTTATAATATATTTCTCTTAAAATAAATTTAATTTCTTTGATAGCTTATGATACACACAAATTCAAGTATAATTGAATTGTAATATAGTATACTATTATAAAGTAGATGGTAAATGGGGGTAATGAAAATCAATAACCAAAATTTTAAAAGTATGTATTAAGGTTTTAGATAAATGAAAATATTGATAAATAAGTAATGAATTTTTAAAAAATTTATTAAATTATTTAAAAAATATGTTTTCTCAAAATGGTTATTATTTTTTTCTGTATGAAAAATAATATAATCTATTTTGTCCAAATATATAAAATTTATTTGACAAAATTTATTTCATTTTTGAAATATTCATTTCAATGGTATTTTAGGGTGAAACTCTATGAATTTTCAAAGAAGATTTAGTTTTTCAATGAATTGTTAAAAATTAAAGATTTTTTTTGAAAATTGAATTTTTATTTAAATAATTTACAAGTTTTATGTTGTTTTAAGTTGGTTTAAATATTTTATTAGATAAATTATATAATTATTAATATATTTTTTTATTGTAATCAATTTTATATTAATATTTTATATGAATAATTTTTATACTTAAGGAAAAATTCTTTATTAGAAAACCAATTTTCATCCTTCTTTGAGGGATTATTATAAAACCAAATATAGTTGGTTCAATATATCTTGACCATCATTCTGGTGCATAGTAAGTGTTATCTTACTATATATCTAGTTTTAAACTCCTAATTGATATGTTTAAATTTACTCACATAGTCTTTATGAAATATTATGAAGGATTTAAATAGACAATGAGCGTGAATGACCTATATTAAACGTAAGGTGTAAAAGATTTAAAAAATTGTGTCCTGATTTATACTTCCTATATGTGATTTTTCCTGGTCTTGGGTTTTCCCTCTATGATTATTTTTTCACATATTATGGTTTTTGTTTTCAAATAATTGATGAAAACAAAATGATTCATGTTAATGTTGAATGTGAAAGACAATGGAATAATTTTACTCTTGAGAAACTAAATAAAAGAGGGACTTTAATGAAAAACGTTTTGACAAGTTATAATCATCTATGGTGATATATTAGAAACAACATAAACTTCGGTGAGTTTCCAAATGCATAAAATAAAATTTACATAGTATTTTATGAATTTTAATGTTGTAATGACCATAAAGAAAAGAAAGTTAAATTTTTTTCATGTCAGTAACATTGGAAGGATAACCTAGGAGAATGTGTCAAAGGAAAGTTAATATGTTTCTATGTGGAAATATAGGTGATATAAAAATTAATTTATGAGGAATATAACCTGTTACATTTGGGTAACTGGGTAATTATATGATTTAATTCTCTAATCCAAGGGTTAAACCCTATACAAAGGAAGGAAATATGATAATTTAAATTTTTATGAAGGAGGATTAAAGTGTTATGTATTAGGTTTTGAGAATTATGTTGTAGAAGTGCTACATTAGAGAAGTTTTTGTTATTATAATCAGGAATATTTGATGGATTTTTCTATAGTTTATTTTATTTATGGATTTGAAAAAAATATTTTGAATGGTATTAATACCCAATAAAAGTGATTTAGTGGAATAGTGATATTTTTGGAGAACACATGATACAGAAAATAGAACCCGTAATAAATCCTTTATGTTTGACTAGAAATGATTAATTGGGGATAAGGAGATGATTGACTCTGATAAAGTGAATGGGATAGTATTGATGACCTTGATATTGGTTAGTGATAAACTGATTAAGTGATTTTTGTAAAAATTATGGTAGTTTACTATATTATTAGATTTACTAAATATATATAATAATGTATGATTTTATATAAGGAATAAAAAAAAGTTAATTATTGGAAGTAGTGATGTTTTTATTAAGGTTTTATAGATATTCATGTTATTAAGAGAATAAATGATCAAGTTATTCACATGTTTGGTAAGTGACATTATGAGTTACTTCTTGTTGATAAATGTTATAGTTCATATTGGAAAAAGAATATGTGATCATGTCTTTCTAATTTTTGGGTTTTGAATTTGGTCAGAAATATTTTTTAGGATTAAAATTGTTGTCTAATTATGGAATGGATTAAGTTAAACATTCGGTGTTATTGTTGATGTTTTTGAGAACAATGTATTATATTTATCCACATTGGATAACTTCTACTAACCATTTTGGTTTAGGTAAATATTTATAAAAATAAGTAATGTCCTATAATTATTTTTTGAACCTTATGATTTTTAAAAATTTAATTTTAGTTCTTGGGGAATGAAAAAATTATCTAGAATATTCATTTAATTTTTAATTAAATAAAGGGAAATTGGTAAAACCAAAAAACAATTATTAAATAGTGCTTAATAAAAAGAAATAAGTCAATTAATTAAATTTTCTCATGTTATAGTATCTTGATAGTAAAATACCCCCTAAAATTTTGGAAAATTATCTTGAAATAAAAATGTAATACTTTTACATTTATTTCAAATGAGTTGATGGTTTTTCACACCTCAATGATTTATGGGTTTGTAGCCATTAATTTTATCATATCCATGTAATCAATCACTCTTTTTCAGTACTTAAAGAATATTTTTCTTCTCCATGTCAATGTTTCAACTAATCATTAATGTTCTCCTTGTATGAGAACCCAAATATGTGCTATTTTAAGTAACCTTTTTGTTTCCCACTTTCCATTGTAATTTTTTTTGTTATCCCTATATTTAATGTGGTTTTTAAAAATATGTTATACATTTGATGAATGTAATAAAATTGGGATGTTGAAACATTTTATGGGGGTATAATGTAATACCCAAGTATTTTAAGATATATTTATCTCCAAATAAATTAAAATTCCTTAATATCTTTTGATAAATGTAACCCTGAGGGTAAATGAACTCGAATATAGTATAAAATTATTGTTTTATCATTAACTTGTTACAATGAATATGAATTACTAATTTTTGATAATTTATGTAAAATTTTCATAGATATATCAAATATGTTTCAATATAAGTACTTAATATTTAGTAAAGTATTTATATACATTAAATAATACATTTTAACTAAAGAAATATTTTTAAAATATTTTATGAGAATATAATATAATTAATTTAATACATTTTTAAAATTAATATTTAAAATTAAATTCATTTTTTAAATCAACATGTTAAAATCGTATTGTAGTGAAATTTTTTAAAATATTCAGAAAATATTGATTTTTTTATGAATGGTGAAAAATAAAGATTTTCATTAAAACGATCCTTTTAGTATAATGAATTTTATTGTTTCAATTTTTATTAAAATTTAATTAGATGTTCCATTATATCAATTAAATTATTTAAAATCCAATTTGGGCCATTTTAATATATTCAATTTTTAATTTTGATATGAAAATTTGTTATACATAAGAAAATGTAGTCATTTTGAAAAACTATTTTCATCAGACTTTTCAGAATTACTATAAAATGAATTTATTAAAATTATAGGGATTTAATTTGGTAAAATTGATTTCATATTTGGAATTTAAATAATTTATAATATTTAATAATGTAAAATTAATTTTTTTTCATAATGAATAATAAAAATAGTAAAACAAATCACCTTATTAAATGGGTAAATCAGGTTTACCTTCGTTAATACTTAGTGATAAAGCCATAGTGTTTTATATTAACTCAAATTATATAAATTAATAGTAAAATTCATTACCTTATTATCATTATTTAATTTTGTTTTGTGACACTTGTCCATGAAAATGAAAAATATAATATTTTAAGTAAAGAAGAAGGATAAAATGTCACACTCTTAATTTTTAATTTTTATTATATATTCACATAGGGATAAAAATAATTTTTTCTTGAATATTTAAGTTTTTTCAGAAGAATCAAAATATATTTATAATGGTAATTTATTTTTCTTTTTAATGATTATATGGTTACCTTAAATTCTTATACAACGCTGGCACAATTCTTTTGCATGGAGTAGAATAGTCAAAAATTTTATTTAAAAAAATAGAATAAGTAATTTATTTTATATTAAATTTAGTTTAACAAGAATTTTTGTTGTTAATAATAAGGTTTATTTTTTCTTTGAAGAGTTTATATTATAATTCCTCCCTTATCTTGATGTCATTAAATTCAAATTAAATGAATAGTGTAAAAAATGATACTAGTAATATTTTTTTGAAAAATAATATTTTATTAAATTATTATAAAATTATAAAAATATTTAAATAGGAAAATTAGGAGGATAAATGGTCTAAAATTTCATACCTTATCAATTTATGATCCAATTATTACCTTATGAGTAAAATTAAGACCCTTTAATATTTAGTAAGTTGTTATTATAGTTAGGGTTAAAATGGTTTTACCTAGGTTAAACCAAGAGATATGGGTATGTTTGAAAATTAAAATTTTATAAATCATATTATATTGTATTATTATACATTTTACTATCCAAAATTCTAATATATTTCTTTTTGTAAAAAATTTAATAGAATGTGATATTATAATATTTTAATCATTTATGAAATTCCATGTGTGTCTTATCCCCAACTTATCAAAGGATCCCCTTCATTTATCTTCTTTACACCACATTGAGCCTTCATTCAAAACCAAAATCTGTCAAATTATATTAGAAACATCCCAATATGTGAATTAGATATTCTGGTACTTTTAACTGGTCATTTCAAGGGTCATTAAAAATGAATATAAATGAGGTATATCGAATAAGAGGTAATCATCTTATCCAGCCTCTTTCAATTTGTTTTTCATACCTTATCTAATTTTTTTTACTCATCATGAAATAATATATTTAGTATAATCAATATATATAAAAGCTATTATGATTCTGTAACCACCAATATCCACCCTATTTTCCATAAAATGTGAGGCTAATGTGTTGATTGTGCGTACATTTGGGCTACAGTATCTGCAAAGCGATACAATTGATTTTCCATCACCATATATCATGGATGGTTATAATAATTTGATTTATATAATATTAATGACATTATATTTATTATGGAATTATAATATTAGCTCTACCTTTTTATCTTCCAATCTTCAGAAAATGATAATGTTGTTCGTGCATACATGTCAACTTCATCCTACACAAGGTGATGATTTTTTTTCATTTTAAATTTATATCTATCATAATAATGATATATTTAATGATTATATATTATATATATGATATAATAATGTTTATTTATATGTTAATTATTTTTAACCATTTTTTTCAATCTTCAAAACAATTAAAACACTGTTAATTCGCATATACATCCAACTGTCCCCTTAAATGGTGCAATTCACATTTCTATCACAATATTTTATTGATGTCTCTATCAATATTTATATTTATAAAATTTATATATATAATATTTATATCGTGATTAAAATTCTTTATAATATTTTACCATGATCAAAATAAGTTTCTCAGAAGAACTGAATCGAAAATCTTTGGAGGAAATGAAATATTTAACACCTAGAAGCAATGACTTTAATATCAAATTTATATTAAATGTGTGTTGAAATGATATAAATGGATCATATATAATATAAAAGTATTTATATGATTCTTTTATATATTTATAAAAAATTTAAATTTATTATACATGATGTGGGAGTATTTTTTATGAAACTCAAACTTGTGGTAAGGGTTTTTTGTCTCTCTTTTCTTTCTAGGATATATATGACATATGGAATAGTTGATTCATTTTTATGATGTATATACTAACCCATTTATATGTTATATCATTAATATATTTATATTCATGATATTTAATTTTTCCAATGGAGTTATTTATTTAATGGGGGTTATGATTCAAAAGTTACTAAAACAGTAAGGGTTTATTTCTAAATCTCATCATTATTTGGGATTGTTTATGTTTTTAAGTATCCACTGGGAAAATTATTAAATAATTAAATCCTAAAATATTTATATTTCATTATAATATATTCATTTATATATATTCAAATTTTCCCTTTCATATTCATCTCTTTAAGAACTCAAGAGTCCTAATGAATGATTTTCATGAAAACTGGTGTTATTTATCTCGTCGATCAAAAAAAATTTCTTCTATATCCATGATTCCTAAAATAGTTTCAACAATATTTTTTTAAAAATCTCCAAATCATTTTTGAAGTCAATTTTTTCTATGATATTATTTTTTAAAATGTTTAGGAAATCATATTTTAATTTTTTGAACTTGGTAGTTTTAACTTTATAATAAAAAGGTAAAAGGAAATTTTGTATTATACAGGACATTAATGGTATTTTTATATCATGGAAAAAATATTTTCTGAATCTCCCTTTACAAGATTTCATATTTGTCGATAGGGAAAATTATTTTCCAAATATTTTATGAATTTTATGATTTGGAAAATTTTATTTTAAAATGAAAAGGGTATTTTCCTCAATAAATATTGCTACAATATTTGTAATGTATTTTCATATGTAACAACATAATTTATTGATATTATTGTTTTATTAGGTTATAATTTAATGATATTATCTATAATATTTCTCTGTATGGAATATGATCAGTTTTACTAGGGAAAGTGTTAACATTTTATAATCTAGTTCTTCTAATTTGGGTGATTATCGATTATTAAAGAATGATGATTAAGTTATATTGTTTACTAATATGATTAATGAATTATAAATACTAATTAATTGGAAGATATTGAAATTATATATCCCCTTGATTCATTTTTTGGTCTCATGAGACATAACATGCTGGTTAATTAGCTGAGGCCCTACCCATTAGCATAAGATATTTTGGTATGAGGCCTCAACTAAAATATTAAGATATATAACAATATGAATTCAATCATTATATAATAAGTTATTTATGCCTATAAGTTTACTAGAATATTTATTACATCCATGGATATGTTTCAAGATCAAGTTATTATTTATAAGGTGTTATTTGATCTCCGTTTATTCCTATCATATTATTCTTGCATTATTTATTCAATGTTAGATTCTTCGATATGCATAACCTTAGACAGAAACTAATATCACCACACTATTTTGATTCCACTCCATAAAGTGCAACAAAAATTACATGAATGGAAATTATAGATAGAATAATTATGTTATCAAATATTTTTATTTTAATTTTTCAATTATAATGGGAGATTAAAGCATGTATCTAATTTACATGGCCAACTAAAATATTTGGAACTTTGGGATTCGATCGATTGTGTCTAATGATAATGTAAAAATATTAACATAGAATCTTGGAAACTAGGTTCCATGTATTGATATGGATCCTTTTAGTTCAATCCTTCTACTACAAATGATCGTGGTTAACCAGTGTGAAAAATAAAAATATCTTAAAAGAATTAGTGTAAATAAAAATATAACAATTCAACCTCATAATATATTACTCTATGATACCTTCATTATATCCTATGATATATTCAATTTAATATAGTTTTATTTATTTTGGGATATATTATACTTCTTAAACAAATAACCAAAAATAATTTAACCCTTATTCATTTGCAACTGAGATACCTCAGACCTGCACTTCGGAATCCAGTGTTAAAAATATATTATTTACACACTTTCTATGACAATAATTGAGATTACCTAAGAATAACATGAATATATTTGACATAATTTTACATCAATATTCATTATATCTAAAAAATAATCACAAAATCCTATAACCCAAATGTTTTGTTTATTTAAATAATGTTTATATAAACAATATACTGTGCATTATTTATTCAACATCACCCAAAAATAATTTTTTCATATGTTATCCTTAAAGACATATAAAATATAATAATTAACATTATTTTTTAAAAAATTGAAAAAATAATAAAGAGGTGATATCAAATACTCAATAACGGAAAAAATTATTAGTTCATAATAATCCGATAGATGATAATCATGTGAGAAGACAATGAAATGTGAGAAATATATGATTAAAAATAACATGTAATCATAAGAGTTGTCTATAAGTCATGATATGAGTAGAAATAAACTCAACTGAATCATCATTAAATCATAAAAAAACTAAGTTGCAAGAAGGTGGAAAAAATATATAATAATCACTATTCATGGAGCGTAATGTTTCAAAAATAAAAACATTGATAATCTAAAACATTGTGAACAAATATATATTAAATTTGTGCCAAATATATTTTATTATATTAAAAAACATTAATGTTTAGTTTAAGTGGGAACCCTCACCTATACTGGCATAATTCCAACTACAAGATCAAAATATGATATAAACCAAATAATGTAGCATCATAAAAAATACACACAACACACAAGAACAAATTATGTTCTATAAAAGACCATTTTAAAAATATAAAAGATATGTCATTTAAGTCGAGTTGGGATAAAAAAATATGTTATATTTGATCACAAATGTTATTAATTCCATAAACATAAGGTAATAATAAATATAAAAACTTATATTATCCAATTCAAAAATAAAATAAATCCAGTTTCAATATAAACAATTTCATCAGTTTGTCTTTGAGACCACAAGGGTTACTTTCTTCCTTCAACTTGAGGTCATCCTATAATAAAAATTCAATAATTATAAAAATTCTCTATTATATTATTCTATATAATATCGTCCAATATTTTTTTATATTTCTATCACAATATTATATAACTGATAAGGGAATAATAATATTTAATAGATCTGAAAATTCATGTATTTTCCCTTGGCGCTAGACTGTTAAATACTAGGGTATCATACATTGGATGGAACCTCCTTTGGAGAAGTGACTATAAGTTTTAATTGGGGAATGAAATCTAAAAAATTATTTCCATACTCATTTGATCATAACTTCTTATATTTTGATATTTTTATCAGATACATAGACATAGATGATTAGTCCTTTAATGGTTTGACCTTCTTCCTTGAAGATGGAGGGAAATCACCCAATGCAATAATTCCTTTTTTCTCTTTACAGACGACTTATCTAAAGAGATCATATATCGTGTTATCTTTATCATATACAAATAAAGAATAATTTTAGTCTCCCTCCACTATAGTATTATCAGATGACCCTCTAGAGCCCTCTTCCATAGAGTAGGTTAGGTATACCACAAATAATGAGGACTAAGAAGGCGTCAATTATATTGGAGTTCATGATTATATCATGAACAATTATTTTATTGATTCCAACTTCATACCATATCATATTATTATCTATCCTTATCATTCAATTTTAATATTTATGTTAAATTTAAATTAGTTAAAATAGTTCCATAAATGATTCGATAAAATTACTCCTCAATAGGTGCATACCTCCCCTAAAATGGATTTCATCTACTCGGTTCCAGAACCAGATAGCTCTTAGATAGAAGAAGTAACTTCTACCCAAGATATAAACACCTTTAAAAGGCCCACCTCATCTAATCAGTGTGAAGAAGTAGTATAAGTATTGAACCTATATTTAATATTAAATACGATGTCACTTTAAATCAGGAGAACCAATCCTCATCTATAAAGTAAACTCTATTAGGAATGACCTCCTCTCCCATTACATCTCTTTAGAACTGTACTAAGTGGATAACTTCTTCCCCTTCCACTCTCAGTGACCTACTCATAGCGTCCTCACCACCCACCATAGTACTCACATCCTTGGGTGATTTGTGACTACTCTTAAGGATCTAGTTTTAATATGCTAAGGTCCCACACCTTTCCCTATATTCAATAAAGACCCATTAATATTGTATTATTCCACACAATCCTTGGTTTATGTTACATTCATCATTTCTATAGAAATTTTACTAATGAAACACCATCTTTAGGTCTACTTTGGAAATCATTTTAAATATTACCTTAATAAAATAACTAAACTTAGTATCCAATACTCAATTAATAAACTTTTTATTTTTCATACAAAACTTCTCCCATAACAAGAATATATACATATTTGGGGTGTATCTTTGTGATTCTAACCATGATTATGATACATGATACCATATGGTGTTTCAGCATGATAGTGTGAGAGATAGAATAAATATATAAACCCAATGTATTACCAATAATATTCAATACCACCAAATAATTGAATAAAAATGGTTGTATGGAAATATTAACCTAGAAAGAATAAATTGGTGAATAATTTTTTTATAAAAAAAATTAGCACTTTAGGAGAAAGAAATGATTCATAAGGAAGACTCCAGGAACTCAAGATAAGACCCTCAGCCCCATCAAAAAAATTTATGAGCATATTCACTTAATTTAGAATCAGAACCATGAAATTATGTTGAAAGTAACCATTTTAATTAAAATGGTAATAAAAATCAGGAATTAAAGGATAATGATGACCAAATCTATCCAAAGTGGAATGGTCAAGAATTTTCAAAGCCTCAAAAAACTCTGAATTGGAGAGATCCAAAATTTATTCTCCCTCAATATGTGGGAAGACAAGAGGAAAATTAAATATACATGAGAAATCAAGTAGATCATCCATTGTGTTATCCTCCACCTATGAAAGGGGATGGGATGCATCATCCATCGTTGAACTACAAGGTATTCACTTCCATCACTGATAGAGATTCACCCAAGAGGGAAAACTCTTCTGTTAACACAAATAGAATTAGTCCTACACATATATATTTTTTACATGTTAATTGGATCCCAGAATATAATTATGAAAATACAAATAATGTCTATTTAAATAGTTGTGAACATGTAAAAACTTCCATAGAAACAATTCTAAATATATAAACAAGGTCAACTCAGGGTGTTTCCAACATATCAATAAGGTCCACGAATAAAATTTTTACTTCATGAGATATAAATATTAACCCAATTAATTGGAGGTCTATATCACACCCACATATCTCATAATTAGAATCCATACATATGTGTTCCATTTGAACATAAAAATATTCATAATCCTATAATAGCTTGATTAACCTTTGATAATTAACTGAGTTTTAGAAAAACTTCCAGAAGTCATTATCATAATATATCAAAATAAGAAGGGGTAATTGTATAATTATTGGATATCTATAGTGAATCATAAGGAACATTCAAGGATGTTGAAATATATGGAAAAAGTGTTTATAAGAGAATTAAAATATTTCATTGAAAAATAAAAAAAATATCCATTACTTTTGAAATATTTAATTTAAAAATAATAATTTATAAAATAATGAAAATATAAATTACAATAGAAAACAATAAAAACATGGAGAGGAAATTTATTAATGAAAACCAAAGAAGATTGATTGAAAATGGGTTCATCCGGAAATATTTAAAAGAGATATTAATTTTACACTTTAGAAAATAATATATAAGGCAATAGAAAATGAAATGTGAGTAAAACAGTAAAAAATTATTCCTTTTAGTCTTATATTAAGGAAGTTAAGGAAATTAGAAAATATCCTTAATAAATCATTGAAATACGGATATAAAAATCCATAAAACAAAATAATGAATATATACCTAGTGTAGAAATATTTCCAATAAAAATGAATTGATATAGTCGGCTACACATATAATCATCCTTTTTGTTTAATTGTGAACCAAAGGAAAATGAAATGGTAATAATTCATGTAACAAATAAAAAAAACTATAGGAAATGAAAATTATGTGGTTTTAAAGAGGAACAATATAAAATTTCTCCCAAGGGAAGTTCAAACATAAATAGTCAATATTTAAATGTGGGATGGGAAAATAAACCCCTACCTTTACTCTTGACATCCATGAATGCGATTTAACCTCTTTGATGATTTCATTCCATGAAGCAGGTTCCATTAGAATGGTGGATTTGGGATTACTTATTACGACTAGAGGCTACCAAATGTATAAAAATGTTTTGGGATAGGAAAAATTAAATGGTATTCAAGAGATAACCTAGGGAAAATAGTGGTATGGAAGTGGTTATTTTGTTAGGATGTTTTTACCATTTATTTTTTGACTAAAAATAAATTTTGGCATAATAAATAATTTTGATGTCATTATTAAAAAAATTTAATCCATTTAACCAAATTCAATTTCTAAATATTAAAAATATAACTTATCAATGATGTTAAACATTATATTAGTTTTTTAATAAAAATAAATTTTCAAACATAAACTATAATTAATACAATTTCACATCTGTTTTTAATTAAATGAGATATAATCAATTTATTTATACATTGATTTTTTTATAATAATAATTTGAATATTATTAATTCAGTTTATTAAGATAAATTTAAACAAAATAAAAAATAATTCATGAATAATACCCTTTTTAATATAGAATTATTTTAACCAAATTAACATCCAAATAATTATTTAGCATCTAAGAATTAAATTTTACTAATAAATTAGTAATAAAATCATCATTTTAATTTTCTAGATACCTCAAAACATTATTTTCAAAAACATTATAAAAATAATGCTTATGATGGTGAATAAAAATAATAAAATATTTTAATTAAATATTATCTTTTATATCATTATATAATTATTTATTATTTTTGAATTATGTTATATTTAATTTAATACTAAAAACTATACAACTTCCATGAAACTATTGAGTATATTTATACCCAATGACCACATTTCTAGGGAATATATATCACATTTTCATATTTCGAAAGAATATATATGGAATTACTATATGTATTATGATTATATTTCATTACTATATAAAGCCTTAAATATAATTTATTTCAATTATTCTAAAATTTATATAGTCTTTATAGTATTTTTTATTACTTCCATACTTATAATTTGAGGTATAATGTCCAATTAAATCCATGAGGTCAAGGGTTTCAGGTTCATGATATTTTTATTTACTTTTGGTTTTGTTCCACTTAAAGTTTTCTTATTGTTTTTCATATTCAATTAATATATTTCAGTATTGTTCATTTTTATTGTAAAATTTTATCTTAATAAATTATACTTTTTTGTTTTAGTTCATTGTTATATATATCACAAGAAATCAAACAAAAGGTATAAAATGGAAATAAAAAAAATTTGGGTGTTATGTAGTGGGAGTGATATATTTTCCCACATGAGATATATTGATGATATGTTAATGATGGGAAACATGATATTGTTCCTATAGTCAGTTTAATACATTGTGAAAAACTAATTTCATTGAAATATTTTGGTGAAGAGACTAACATTATAGGGATAAAGATCAATCAAGATATATCTAAGATGATTTGTGAACTAATTCATGGTACATACATTGACACATTGTATAAAAATAAAAAATGAAAAATAAAATAGTTTATTATTATTAATGTCAATTGGTGTACATTTATTTAAGAAAATTCGATCATAGACGTAATAGAATATATAAATTATGATTATAATACCTTATGCTTCTATGATTGATTATATCATGTATTTCATGATATGTACATGGATAGATGTTGTATATGTTTTGACCATGGAAGGAATATTTAAAGAAAAACATTGAGATCCACATTAGTTTGCTATATAAGTAATATCTAGAAGTACATAAGGTATATGAAGGATATATTCTTATTTTATACAAGATATACAGAACTATTATTGAGGGGATAGATTGATGTAACTTTCTAAAAGGATCATAATGATCCAAAAACATAGTTATTATATTACTTTTTTCTTATTATAGTGGTTCTGAGCTGAAAGAGTTTTATACAGCCAGTGGTCACTGATTTTATAGTGGTTTCTAAGTATAATGTGCCATCTAATGTAACCATAGATGTAATGGGGATAGTAAAATTATTCCAAGAGACTGTGTTTGAACATAACATTATATATTTTATCAATCAATGAAATTAAAGAACTATAGTAGTGGTTCTTGAAAAGAATCCCATGTCAAATAATTGGATGAATCATATCATTATAAATAGTCACATCTTGAGTTATTTTTCTCTAAGGGAAGAAGTCAAAGTAAGAAGTGAAATACCAAAGGTAAATGTTGGAGTACTATTTATGAAATCACTATCTAAGCACAAGTATAAAAATGACGTGATACCTAGCAGTTTAAAATTTTTTGGTTGTTGTCTCTAGTGAAAGTGAGTTTCTATTGGTGTTGGTAACCAAGAACCAACTGTCTTTATACTTTTAATTAAAATAATATTTATTAATATATTATCACATGATGACTATTCTTATACATAATATTAATGTGATAATTTCATTAATGTAATTTTGACCGAAAATGTTTATAGTGGTTCCCATCATTATTAATAACCATTAGATTATATGATAATATTATTAAAAATATATCTTATGGACTTGATAACATACATCAGATAGGATATAGAGGTTGTTTTAAAATTTATTGTTAGAAGTTTATAAGACATTGATATTTTTTCTCATGAATTTTTCACTTCCTGATCTCTAAGATGAGTGATCACAAATATAGACTCACCAATAATAATTCCTCATTTTCTATGTCTCATTTTATATTCCATTATGTGAATGTGTCTATTAAATATTAGACTCCAAATTATTTTTAATGTGTATCATGAATCACTATCTTTTACGTATGGAAAACAAAATGATAACTAATTCACATGGAAAGGTAACATATATTCTATTAAACATAACTGATATTGTATTAATTGAATAAGGTAGGGAGGGTTTTTTCCCTTACAAGTTAATGGAAGAATAAATATCTACACCTTTTGTTGAAAATATACTATTTGATTAAATATATGAACATGTACATACATAAATGGGTTTATTTTAGAAATTCAAAGGAAAATAAATCAATCACATCTGGCCATGATATATTTATGGATCCTACTTGATGAGATATCAGTAGGGAAAAGTGATTATATTACACAATATCATTCATATGATTTTTTTTGTAGTTTATACACAAAATTCTTTCTCTGTGGGTTCCATTATGTGTTTATGTATGTAAATATTGAGAATTAGGTAATTTCAACCATTTCCACTGACAATGATTCCATGAGGGTTCCAAACTTTGTATTTCTAGAATTTCATTAAATTTTATTGAATTAAATATTAATAATAAATGTTATTATCAAATTGTAGAAAAAGTTGTCAATTGTTATAGATTAAAAATATTCAATCATGAGATATCTGAGTTTAGAAAAATGTGAATTGGATTTTATCTCTAGTTGAATTATTAGGAAGGTAATAAATTAATATTTAATATTACGAATGTTTAGATAATATATATATATATATATTAATTTCATAAGTATTAAAAAAACACTTATTCATGATTTTTGTGAATATAATATTTTATTATTTTATTTGATAAATAATATTTTATTATCTAAATTCCCCCACTGAAAACCACTCATCAGTGTCTTGTATAGTGTATAAAAGGATATTAAGTGTTCCAACCTATATGTGAGAGGCTACCAACTATTTATAAGGGAATAAATCACATATTATGGATACTATTCCATCATTTTCATAATCGTCTATAAAAACCAAAATAACCAAGAATCATCCACAAAAAACTGTCATAGTGTTGTAAAATAAAAAAATCAATATATACATTTTATAAAAAATATAATTCATAAATACAAAAATATATCCACACAAATTGAAAATTTGTGTATCCACACACACACACACACACACATATATATATATAAATATAAATGATCTCTATTATAATCGCAGAGCCTCACCTTTATCCCATCTACAAACCTCTTTTGATATGATCCAACCCGATCTCTACACAACCTTTTCTCAGACTAGTAATCAAATATAAGTTCAGGATGCACACTCGGGTGACCATGAATGGTGGGAGAAATGAAAATCCATAGGGTTTAATTAGTGAACCTTATATAAATTTCTATATACATTAATATTTACGGATAAATAAAAAAAATCATATGCACACATACACATGTTCATTATGTTTTTATGTACTAGCCATTCCACCATGACACCCAAACATGACTTTTTTTCCAATGCTAAAAATGAAGTCAAATCATTCCATAATACTCATCCTATATTATAAAATGGGGGTAGGATTTCATATTATGACTCAATCCATACTTTAAGATGCGGGGTAGGATGCTTTACCATATCTCAACCAATAACAAATGATGTAGTGTAGGATCTCCATCCAATCCCTAAACCATACACAATGATAGAGGGTAATTTTTATTACTATGTATTGACTACTACCTTCCATCTTAGTGTAAGGTCTAAAATTAAACATCTTTTTTATCATACTAAGTCTTGACCTCTACCCTATCTATCTGGGAAAGGTCCTATACCACAACCCAACCACTACCTTCTCACTAATTATAGGGGAATTCTGACACATTCACAAATAAATTAAGCTCATATAGTCAATCATGAGAAATATCACATAAAATTATCACACACACTCTCTCATGATAAATCATATACCGCATCACTACATGGACCATAAATTTTCAACCAAGGAAGTCCTCCCAACACATTCTCACTAAATGGGAGGATTTTCTAACTCAATTTGAGTCCATAAATCAAGTTCTCAACATCAAATAATAATAAATAACATCATGACTACTATATTATCACTTATTTTAGGGTTATGATATCACTTTATCACTCAAAGAAATATCTTATATTGAAATAATTACCACAATCTTCTAAATCCATGTAGGAACTAATTTCAAATCCCGATGAATGCCTTCTTAATCAAGGTAGGACACTTCCTCCATTTTATCACTCATAGTGAGGCTATCTAGATATTATTGGTATCAATCATACAAAAAAATATCCACATGCATAAAAATTAAAGGCATCACAACCCATACCATAGTCTCACCATCTCATCACCAGGGTGTTAGTCATTGAATACCTATCCAAACACCTTAAAGAACACCTCATAATCCATATATTGTTGCTGGATAATATCTTCATGTCCATATTGTTAATACAATCACAAAAATATTAGTATATCATCCTTATTTTGTGGTCCTTAAGGGAATCTACTAGGGGCATTCATACCAAACCCAATCTATGATCATCACTACCACCCTAATTTATTTTGCACCATGCCCCTTAGAAATAAAATTCCAATTCATCCAATCAATTATCATGACTTGTTCTTGGTTTATTTATAATATATTTCTTAGGATATCTATAAAGAATAACATCCAAACAAAACACTCCCTACCAAATTACATCCATCCATAGATTTCCTAACCTACTCACAACATACCAATCCTCAAAATCCACTTCCAAGAGGGCGTTTCCCATCATAGGTTAGATGTAAAAGCATGTCTCATATAAATAAAAAACAGAAAACCCTCTTTTATAACCCAATAGATTTAAAAAAGAACCTTGGATAGTCATATATCATCTCATGCCATGGAAAAATCTCAGACCCCTCATAATATTTACATACATCTTTAACCAAGATATACATAATCGTACGAGCATGTAGTATCATGCATAAACGTGCTTATGGTTTAGTATTATAGAGACCCACTAACTAAATCAAGGAGTTACCATACTCACTAAGATCTAATCATCATCGTTCTATCCCAACCAAACCTCAGTCAAGATCATATCAAAAACCATGCTCCCATATCAAGTTATGACATTCCAAATAGTTAATTATTACAATATAAAAATAATTATATAATTTTAAACCAAAGATGAATAATCACATAAAAACTCACTAGGAAATGTTTCATCCCCAAGAATAAACATAACATATTTTGTTAATCCTCCTTGGAAATCCTCTACCCAAGCTAAAAAATACCCACCACATCAGTTTGATTCCACCACATTTTTATTGAATATGTATAAAAACCCTAGAATCAATCATCACAAATTATAAAGATGAAAATAGAAACACGAAAAAAATTATAGAGAAATAATTAACCATAAATTTCTATGGAATCATTGATGGATAACCCCTCACTAAGTGGGATCATAGAGAGTATGAAAAGTGAGAATGAGAAGGGAAAATCTAGTCAAAAAGGCCCTCTCCCAATTCCCATTCCCTCTAAATCAAAAATGGGTTGTATGTTAAATATATAGTTATTCCACTACTTTAGAAAACTAGGATAGGATTTAATCACTACATGACCCATACACATTATATAGTGATTCCCTAGTACGGGGTCTCATCGGGATGTAAACCGGGTGGTCATGACACAATTCCACCCTGTGGAATCCCTCCAAAGCACTATTCATTCCTCACAGTCATCCTTCCATCACATGATTCATATGGAATGTTTTGGAACATGTTTAAAAATATAAAAAAAAATCTAGGCCAAACCCTCTATCTCCATGCCTCTTAATTTTATGGAGTTCCCTCCCCTTCATGGCTAATACCTATGAGCTCTACATGATAGTGTATCCCCTTGGACCATACATCATAGAATGACCCAGTTCCCATGGAGGGACCACACTTCTCATGAGATAATTTCAATGGAAATTCTTTAGGTTCCCTATACCAAGTATATCAGGGTCATCTCCATGGTGAGACACCATACTTCTTGAAGCGATGTCGATATATAAGAGTCTTTATTTTCTAAAAAACCCATAAAAGTATTCCACTCCATGACACTCACTTATCTAAAGTTAACCCACTACATCCATTATGTGGTATGTACCTTTACATGACATGATCCTCTGACCATCTCCTCATCATGTATTTTCCATGAACATTATGACATAATGAGTCACCTATAGAAAAACATCATGTGTAATCCCACCCACCCTAATCTAACATACAACTGAGAACTTGAAACACCTCTTAGTCTTAAGAACCCATCCAAAAAACCATTTTAAATGTTCCATAATTTATATAGCCTTTATAAAAATATATTCCTAAAACAAACCTACTATGGAACTAAAATATTAAATTTAACTATTAATTTTAAAATTATAGTGATGTAGGTTTGTAAAAACTCTTCACCTTTATTATTTTTATACTTGAGATTCCAAATTAGTCCTCTAACCATAATTATTGATCCACATAAATCATCAGGTATCTATTATTCCACCATGTTAAACCCATGAATTTTGAAAATTCATCTTCTACACAACTCCAAACACCATGGTACACTGTTCTAAAAATGAAAAGCTACCCACTTGTCATAATCAAAATAACTATAACATATCTCAAATACACTTGCTTATCAAATGAAACTAAAGTTCCACCAAACCAATTCATCATTAGGATCATGGTTCTATGTCATGGTTCTCCTAACCAATGAACATAAATCAAAAACTTTAATTATGGGTAACTGTTCTCCCCACCATAAGAATCATTATCATTATGGTAGATGAATTTTCCTCCTCACCACACCCAATCATTCACAAATAAATTATCCAGTCCTCCCCATACCAAAATTCCATAAAAACACATGCCCTCACCCATTGACGGATTATCACATAACCCAATCATGATGATTTAATTTATAATAGAGTATTAGAATAATTGAAACACCAAAACTGATGTATAAACTCTATACTCATTGTAATTATGTGGTTGGGTCCTTATGAATGTAGTATAAAAATGTAAACTCTACTCAGAACTAACACACCTCCCTAATAAATCACTCTTAGATCACACCAATTTATTCCAAAAACCAATTTTGACATCCAAAATCTATCTGAAATTGTATTTGAATCCCAAATATCATATTATCTAAGGAACTAGATAAAAGTAGATACACCTACGCATCAATATTATATCTCTATCTCTCCACTATATCAACCATTATCAAATAATCCACAACCCTATCAACATGAGGTTCACATATCAGTTACTGATAAGATGTTCCCCAATATAGGGGAATTATATTATCACTTTTTATATCCAAAATATCACATTATCTTTCTATTTTTAAATGTAATTACTCAATATAACTTCCATTCTCATACTCGAGTGAAAATGTTAAATAATAATCACTAACCATTCCTGACCCACTAGTAATTTCATCCATAAAATTCACCAAAATCCACCTGCAAGATGGTCAAAAAACCAAAAGATAATGGTTTTCTACCCACTATATATATTTCCTTACATTTATCCTTGACCACCAACCTAAATAGGTCCCAACACCATGCAAATGTTTCTACTATAATGCAATGCTCATCCTATCAGTACCTAGATTGGTTAAGGACTAAACAAGGACGAAATGTATAATCATACACTAATACATTTCTATTATCACCTCTAACCATATATGGACACCTACCAACCTCATAAAATCCTCTTGTTTTCATGCCAATAAGAATTATATTAAATCCATAAATCTTCAACCCACGCATAGTTGCAGACCTATCCATAACTCAACAGACACTATTCACCACCAACATGTTATTTCCCTCATTCATTAACGATTTTCCAAAAGATCCTTACCTAGAATCACTTTTTTGTTCCCTTGAAGAATGAACTTCCAATGAAGCTTACCATAAGGTCATACCCATTATTCATCTCAATATCACCCAAACTAAATCGGCGTATACTCCCTCACCATATGATCATATAATCTAACTCTTGCAATAATGAGTCACTTATTATTAAAACAAATATCATTGTACTAAAAATATAACCATGATTCCATGTGTATCAGTCTCATCAAGCTAATATTTACATTACATCGTTCTTTCTGTCAATCAATAGTCATCTCACTATTGCTAAGGAAAACCACATGATCAACCACCACTCAAGTCTTGTTCTAAAATTGGAATATTATACCAATACTTTATCAATTGTAGATCCTAACATCTAGTATCTTGACCAACTATGTCATCAGAAACTATAACCAAAATCAATAGGCTAAGAATCAAAATGGTCCCAACTTCCTAACCCAAACATGATACCAAAATATCTCTATAAAATTTACTACCCAAAGGTATAAGGAATCTATCAAGACATTATTAAACCTTATCAAAGGAATCCAATTCCTTAATGAAACCTATGGACATCTCAAACTACATATATTAGGAATACCTCCCCTACACCAAACCACCCATAGGAATCTAATTCAGAAATCATCCCACTAAGGGTCACTATACAACCCTTATACAGAGGTATTATATAGAAATAATTAGAGAGAATATTATACTTTGATAAATACCTTGATTGTAACAAAAAAATCAATAACAACAATCATGTAACTAAGTGACAAGGACACCGTGATAAAACTGTTTAAGAGAATCACCATTCCAAGGCTCATTACAAGATTTGAAATTTCTTTATTATATATCTAATATATCCTAAATAGTAATACAAAATAAACAACACAATGACATCATTTTGTAAGGCCCCATCCAAAAAATATATATCTAGTGTCTCAACCCACAAATCCCAAGATCTCATGCACACCTCCATATAAACTAGAGGCCTCTAACTAGCAGTGAGGACCTGAATCATGCATTGGAGAGACTATTCCATCAATTATATAATAATTTATAATAATAAAAATAATGAATAATCAACCACAAAAAATATAATGGAGTGGTAAAAACCCAATAATTCAACACATCCATGCAAAAAATGTAATAAAGTCATATAAGAATAAATCTCAATTGCTCACCCACTAGTATGAAAATATAGAAAATTAATAAATAGAAAATGTAAAGGCCTAAAAATTTCAAGGAAATTTTTTTCTTAATTTCTTTGGAATTTTTCAAGTCTGCGGTTTCTGACGACACCAGATTTCGATCCCCGGTGTGCCCGGAATCAATTTCTAAAGTTTTGTTCAGGTACATTCAGTAAACGTATGTGTAGGTTTTTCTTCAATTTGAACTGGTGCTCGGAATTGAAATCTGAGGGCACCGATGAAATCGTAGCACTGGTAATTGCTTAATGGGACCATTACTACAGTTGTGTTTTATACGGGTTGAGACTTAATTTTTGGGGAAATTGTAAATAGTTAAATAAAATTGTAGAACACAGATTTTATTTATCTATGGTAGTTATATCCTATAAAGGAGAAGTTATTGGTGGGTCCCACACCCCCATAACTTCCCATCTGTGGATATTTTTGAGGTGGGTCCCACAAAATCCCCAACCTTTCATCTCCTCATAACTCCCCTCAAACTCCCTTAAACCCTTGTTTAATTCTTGGAAACTTCCCCGTTTAATTGCTAGACTCTTCACCTTTCACTTGGCCTTTAATATGACAACCCATTGAATTAATAATTTGTACACCACAAATTAATTAATTAAATTGGTAAGAGTTTGAATTAATTTTAATTCATGGAATGTTTATTAAATTTGGGAATGCCTCATTTTAATATTTCTTGGGCAAATATTTTTTTGGAAGCATTGGATTAAAAGATAGCTTCATCCTTCGACGAAGAACGACGCCCTCTTTGACAAAAGAAAGCCAATTCCACGAAGAACAACGATGCTCATTCTTTTCTTTTCTCCTCGTAAATAGAGGAGATGCCACTTTCTCTTCAGACGCACCCTGATTTCCATGGAATTGATGTCCGTTCTCTGCGATGCCGTTCTCCGTGACGCCATCTACCGCGATGCTCGTCTTCTGTGGTTCGATGACGTGCGATGTCTTTTCTAGGTAGGGGTTGTTTTTGAATAATTTTATATATGTCTATTGTACATTTCTGCTTGCGCGATATTTTAAGATGAACTATGGTTTGAGCCTCTAACGCGTAGGGTACGAGCTAACGAACAAGTCCAGACCCTCCACTGGTTGTTTGTCTGTGCATGGAATGACGGGCGACGGCGAAACAGGACCAAAATGGTGATTTGGTGATTTTGAAGTAGAGTTAGAGTCCCGAGATGAACATAGACGTAGACGGTGGGTGAAACGAACCACCGGAGCGCGTCTGGTGGTCCGTGGAAGGCGGCGACAGCGCGCCCCACCGGCGCGCCACCCGGAACAGACCGTCGTGGCTGAGCAGCGGTGGCAGGAGGAACCGGAATGGCAGAGCCATTGCGGAATTAGAGGATCTTTGGATTAATGTCACTCCAGTTGACCGAGCCCCCCCCCCCCCCCCGCTCGGTGGCTGGACCTGGACCCGGGTCGGGACGACTCGGTTCGGGCCGACCCAGGGTTGGTTGGGCTGGGTCAGACCGGGGCCAGACCCCCCACTTCAGACCATTTTCAGTCATTCACCCATAATATGATCTACGGAGTCTGATCGACGTGCCGTCAGTAGCGTAGGAATCCTTGGATCGAGAATGTCGTTTCGGCATATTGCACTCAATGTTTTGGTGAAGTTTCTGTACGGACAGGTTGGTTCGAACCCGAAACCAACCAGGCCCTCGGAGTAGAAATGTTTATAACATAAGGACCGGACGTCCGATTGATGTGTCGTAAACCACTTTGGATTCATTTTGATGACACAGTTTTTTTGGGATACTCCACTTGAGGTTTGGACGCAGTTGATGTACGGTTGGGTTGGTTTTAACTTAAAAACAAACTGGGCCCCTGGAATGGAAAAGCCAATAACTCTCAGATCGGACGTCCGTTTGACGAACCGTCAGAATCATTGGTAATCTCATTGAGAAACGGATCCTTTGAGTATACCCCATGTTATTTTAGGGTACAATTGAGATACGGTTGGGTTGGTTCATACATGAAACCAACCGGGCCCTCGGGACAAAAAGGATAATAACTCACAGACCGGGCGTCCGATTGACACACCGTCTGATGCGTTGAGACCCCTATGACGAGGCGGCCCTTTGTGATAATTTTACCTGAGACTTCGTGACACTTGTAGTATCGACTAGTATCTTGTAGAGAGAATCCTCCCGGAGACGAGCAAACAGAGTGCAGAGACCTAGTAACTATAGACATTACAACTGCTTGACTGATTCGACTCGGAGTGATTCGACTAGCCCAGTGGATGGAGAGACCAGTTTGGTGGCAAAATCATGGCAGATGGACTACCTAGTTTGGCAGCAGACCCACAGTACTCGACAAGAGGAGTACCTCTCACAGCTATTAGGGGGAGCGCCCAATTTTGTGGCAGACCCACAGCGGAGGAGAACCCAGTTTGGAAGCAGACCCGTGGTACTCCACAGGAGGAGTACCTCAATAGTCTAAGGTTAGTGAGTAGTGACTCATTGTTGCGACATGGCCACTTTACTCGACAAAGGAGGATTTCTACAGCAGCTATGGTTTCGATAATGAAAAATCCTTGTTTGAGCCGAGTCAATGACCTTTGTGTTTTCCTCATCATTGAGATGAGTTACTTGATAACTTAGGTGTATGTATGGGAATATACCTAAGTAAAGGTTATCTATTGAGATATTTATTTGTGTCTTATCCTTGTTGAATTTAGTGGGACCAAGAGGGTCTCAGGTTCCCTACTAAGTATCGTTATACTCAACCCTTCACGGGCTATGCCCACAGCTCATTGTGTTGGATGCAGACAACAGACAGCGCTGATCGAGGTAGAGTGTATGAGGACTAAATAGTACCCGGAGGTGTACACACAGCGTGATGACACACAGAGTGGACTGATAGATGTGGAGTGTTGAGGAGGACATCTGTACCTACCCTACAGGTAGGAACCCAGAGAAGGATCCAAGAGCTGCTTCACCATTCAGCTGTTTGTCTTTTCAGTTGTACTTTCTTTCAATTGTAGATGTACCTTTCTATTGGGCTTGTATTTCTGGCCCCTTTGTACTTTCAGCACACTTATTATACTTATTTACTTAGTGTTTGATTCCTCTTGTTCTCTGGTTTTGTGTGTTTACGTTTTATAAAGGCAATTCCTTCCCAGTTCTAGGGAATTACACCTTTGGTGCTAGTCGCCAGCCCCTGGCCTATGGAAGGCGGGATTGGGGTAGTCACAATGTGGGCCTCAGGGGATGGGTCATGACAAATTGGTATTAGAGGAGTCAGTTCTACCGTAGAATGTAGGAAACTAATATTTCCTTTCTGTGAAGCAATAGTGTTAAGGGTACCGAGTGTGGTTTTCAGTTTTGGGAGTCCAATGTTAGTGCGGCGATCGACGTATTCATACACCAGGACCCTGGCTACTGATTTATAACTCAATGCATGAAAAAATTATTGCGTGCCTATTTTCAGAAGTTTTCTTTAAGTCAGCTCAACCAGGTCAGCTCAGCAGGTTTAAATCCTTTGACCGTGTCGCATCTGTTCAGGATGCCTCCATGCAGACAGTCAGTTGGAGTTCTGAGAGAATAGTCGATGACAGCCCACTGAGTGATGAGGATCCAGTTCAGGGTTGTCTTGCTATGATGGCACATTCGGGGGGTGTACCTGCAGCACTACCACCCGTTGGGTAGCAAATGCCACCAGCCGTACTGGCGAACAGTGCATGATGACAGAGCGCGTTGCACGAGTTTCATCATCAAATACCCCTCAGGTTCCAAGGTGCGCCCGACTCATAGGCGGCTGAGGAATGGTTTGAGGAGGTGGATGAGGGTTTTCTGGAACTTATACAGCTTCGGAGGATGACAATTCGGTAGCTGAGTATTCATTGAGGTGTACTGATCGTTCCTGTTACTTGATGACTACGATACGATCAGGGTTTTAGAGATCTGGCCTCAGAGTGAGATGTGTTTAAATGAAATCTGAGTCAACACTTTACCTCTATACATTCCAACATATGCTTGGTTGCTAGGGAGAACCTTTGTGGTTGAATGTTCTTTGGATGACTGGATACAGCTAGAGAATGCTAGCAGTGAGAAAGCAGGGAACTGGCACTAGTCTTTGAGGCTTGGGCATGAAAAATGTTTCAAGAAGAAGAAGTGTTAAGGAAAGATGAATCTGTAGAGTGGAAGACGTGGAAATAGATCTAGGAGAGCAGCATGAGGTGGTGCACATTTCGACATGTTACAACCACCCACCTTTGTATTCCCCGCCAGGCACAGGGAGCAGGAGGGACGGGGAAGAGAGTAGCTGCATGCAGTCAAGGAGTGTGACCCAAGGGTTCTAGGAATGATTCAAGGTACTGTTTGTGTCTACTACTAGCTTCTGTAACAATAGGAATTGATACAAATCATTCATTCCTTCCATGAATCTTGTCCTAGACCTAGAGTTTCTAGTTAATCCATTGACATAAACCTCACATCTGGAGATACCATTGGGGGAGACTCATTAATCATGCTTACACTGACAGTGTGATCTGACTCTTGAGGCGATATTTTCAGTTAGAACCTCTTGGTGGCATTGTCGAGGCCTTACGACGTTAGTTTGGGTATGGACTGGGTGACCATAGTTCATACATAGATTGAATTTATTAGAAAAAAAGGATGTGTTTTACCTATGACATTGGGATGTGTTTTCCTTGGTCAGCGAAAAAGAAAACACCAGGAAGCATAGGATAGAATCATACATAAGTTGGTGCAGTCGATCACTCATGAGTCAGCCCGACTTAGATTTGTGTCATACTTCTCTAGAGTTGCTGCACCACTTTTAGAATTGACAAAGAAGGGGAAAACCTTCGTGTGGTCAGAGAGATGCCATTAGAGCTTTTCAAGAGCCGAGGAAAAGGTTTACCAGTGTGCCCATCATGAGGCTACTGGAGAAGGAGCAGATCATCCAAGAGCAGATGAAGACTACAAAGAGCAGACAGAAGTCCTATGCTGATAAGAGACGGAGACCACTAGATTTCGAGGATGGCGACCACGTTTTCCTACGGGTCTCATCTTGACGAGGTCTGTGGAGATTTGGCCAGGGCGGAAAGTTATCTCCACGTTTCATCGTACCTTTCTAGGTCATCAGTAGAGTAGGTGAGGTGGCTTACCACCTGGCCCTTCCACCTCAGTTGCACCAAGTTCCTGACATATTCTACGTATCTCAGTTGTGGAAATATGTGCATGACCCCACCCACATCATCGACCATGGGGAGATGGACATTGAAGACGGGGCGACTTTCACAGAGGTTCCAGTGGAGATTGAGGATCAACTGGAGCATGTACTGCGTGGATGGTCGATTCCTCTGGGGCGCATTCATTGGCAGCACATGAACCTCTAGGGGATCACATGGGATCAAGAGGCTCAGATGCGTGCTCAGTACCCCTTTAATTTCTCTAGTGTGTGTTGTAGCTATATGGGGTCATAAATATATGAGGTGGGGGTAATGTAAAGACCTGGAAATTTCAAGGAAATTTTTTTCATAATTTATTTGGAATTTTATGAGTATGTGGTTTCTGACGGCACCTGATTCTGAGGCCATATGTGCCCAGAATCAATTTTGGAAGTTTTATTCGGGTACGTATAGTAAATGTATGTGCTGGTTTTTCTATATTTTGAACTGGTGCTCAGAATTGAAATCTGAGGGCATCGATAAACTCACAACACCGGTAATTTCTTAAGGGGACCTTTACCGTAGTTGCGTTTAATGCGGGTTGAGAGTTAATTTTTGGGGAAATTGGAAATAGTTAAATAAAATTGTAGAACAAAAATTTTATTTATCTATGGTAGTTATATCCTACAAAGGAGAAGTTATTGGTGGGGCCCAGACCCCCATAACCTCCCATTTGTGGATATTTGTGAGGTGGGGCCCACATGAGCCCCAACCTTTCATCTCTCGACAGCTCCCGTCAAACTCCCTTGAACACATGTTTAATTCTTGGAAACGTCGCCCTTTAATTGCTAGACTCTTCACCTTTCACTTGGTCATTAATATGACAACCCGTTGAATTAATAATTTGTCCACCACAAATTAATTAATTACTTTGGTAAGAGTTTGAATTAATTTGATTTCATGGAAAGTTTATTAAATTGGGGAAAGCCTCATTTTAATATTTGCTAGGTATATATTTTGGTGGATCCTTTGGATTAAAAAAGAGATTCATCCTTCGACGAAGAACGACCCCCTCTTTGATGAAGAACGCCAATTCCACGAAGAACGATGACACAACTTCTTTTCTTTTCTCCACGGTAAGAGAAGAGATGCCACTTCCTCTTCGTACGCACCCCAACGTCCGCAGAATCGATGTTCGTTCTCCACGACGCCATCTACCACGATGCTCGTCTTCTGCGGTTCGATGACATGCGATGTCTTTTTGAGGTAGGTGATGTTTTTGTATAATTTTATATATGTGTATTGTACCTTCGTACTTGGGAATTATTTTATGATGAACTATGGTTTGAGCCACTAACGCAGAGGGCACGGTCTAACGAAAAAGTCTGGAACCTCCGCTGGTTGTTCGTCTGTGCGTGGAATGACGGGCGACAATGAAATGGGACTGCAATGATGATTAGGAGCTTTCAAAATGTAGTTAGGGTCCCAAGATGAACATAGGCGCAGAAGGTGGGAGAACGGACCACCGGAGCGCGTTCGGTGGTCCGCAGAAGGCGGCGGCGGCACCTGCTGGTGGAACTGGAATGACAGATCCGTTCTGGAATTAGAGGAGGTGCGACTTAATGCGACGCCAGTTGACCGAGGCCACCCCCCCACCCCCCCCCCCCCCACCCCGCGCGGCCCGTGCCCATCCACGGGCTGGTCCATGCTCGGCCGGGTCGGGCCGCACCCTACTGGGCCAGTCCAGGACCCGGGTCGGGACGCCCCGGTTCGGGCCGACCCAGGGTGGGTTGGGCCGGGTCGGACCGGGCTTAGACCCCCCACTTCGGACCGTTTTCGGTCACTCACCCATAACATGAGCTACAGACCTCCGATCGAGGCAACGTCAGTTGCGTAGGAATCCTTGGATCGAGACGATCGCCTCGGTATACTACACATACGGTTTTGGAGAATTTTGGGTATGACCGGGTTGGTTTTAACCCAAAACCAACCGCGACCTCGGAGCGGAAACACTTATAACATAAAGACCAGACGTCTGATTGATGTGCCGTAAACTACATTGGATTTCTTTTGATGAGACATTTCTTTTGGAATACTCCAATTGGGGTTTAGACGCAGTTGGAGTATGGTCAGTTGGTTTTTGCTTAAATACCAACTGGGCCCCTAGAACGGAAAAGCCAACAAATCTCAGACCAGACGTCCGTTTGACGAACCGTCAGCGGCGTTGGTAATCTCATTGAGAAACGGTTCCTTTGAGTATACCCCATGGGAGTTCAGGGTATAGTTGAGATATGGTCGGGTTGGTTCATACACGAAACCAACCGGGCCCTGGGACAAAAAGTCTAATAACTCCTAGACTGGGCATCCGATTGACGCGCCGTCTGATGTGTTGAGACCCCTATAACAAGGCGGTCCTTTATGATACTTCTACATGAGTCTTCGTGACACTTGGATTATTGACCAGTAGCTCATGGAGAGGATCCTCTCGAAGACGACCAAACAGAGTGTAGAGACCTAGTAGTTCTATACCTGGCAACTGCTTGACTGATTCGACACTTTGTGATTCGACTAGCACTATGGGAAGAGTGCCCAGTTTGGCTGTAGACCCATGGCTGATGGAGCTCCTGGTTTGGCAGCTGACCCGCGGTACTCGACAGTAGAGGTACCTCTTACGGCTATTAGGGGGAGCACCCGGTTTGGCGGCAGACCCACAGCGGAGGAGCACCTGGTTTGGCAGTAGACCCACTGTACTCGATTAGAGGAGTACCTCAGCAGTCTATAGTTAGTGAGTAGCGCCTCAAAGTCACGAAAAGGCCACTGTACTCGACAGAGGAGGAGTTCTCCAGCAGTCATGGTTTCGATAATGAAAAATCCTGGTTTGAGCTAAGTCAATGACCTTTTTTTTTTCCTCATGATTGAGATGGGTTACTTGATAACTTAGGTATATGTATGGGCATATTTATAAGTAAAGGTTATCTATTGAGATCATTCTTTGTGGTTTATCGTTGTTGGATTTAGTGAGACCTTGAGGGCTCGGGGTCTATACTGAGTATCGTTATACTCACCTCTACACGGGCTATGCCTGCACCTCGTTGTGTTGGATGCAGATGACAGACAACGCTGATCGAGGAAGAGTGTATGAGGACTGGATGGTACCCGGAGGTGGAAACTCGGCGTGAAGGCACATGGAGAAGACCGATAGACACAGAGTATTGAGGAGGACATTTGTACCTACCCTTTAAGTAGGAACCCAGAGGACAATCCAGGAGCTGCTTCACCATTCAGTGGTTTGTCTTTTCAGTTGTACATTCTTTCAGTTTTTGTTGTACCTTTCTGTTGGGCTTCTATTTCTGGCCCCTTTGTACTTTCATCGCACTTATTATACTGCTTTACTTAGTGTTTTCTTCTTCTTGTTCTCTGGTACTGTGTGTTTATGTTTTATAAAGGTAATGCCTTCCCAGTTCTCAGGAATTATTCCTTTGGTGCTAGTCGCTAGCCTTTGGCCTATGGAAGGCAGGCTTGGGGTAGTCACGATGTGGGCCCTGGGGGACGAGTCGTGACAGAAAAAAATTCAAGGTGGACTTACTGACATACTGGATCCTCTCTTAAATCTATTATACAATCCCCCATCAAGATTCTCCAGCCCGATCATCTACGCAACTTGTGCTCAAAGCTGTAAACAGACATATGGTCCACATGCACAATTGGGTTCTCATTCAAGGTGTGAAAAATATATCTTAGCTGGGTTTCAACAAATACCCATAATATATCGCAAAATATATGTTTGTATTCATAATGGGATATATATCATAAAGAACACAAGCTCAAGTTTCTCATGTCATTGTGTGCTAACCTGGTCATCATGGAACCCAACAACACCAACTTCAACCAACATTGAAAATAAAGTCTGTTCGAGCCAAGAAATATGACCTGTATCCAAATAATCTAGTTAGGGTCCCATATGATGTTTCAAACCATACCCAATGATGCAATTATGGGAACATTCACAAGTCATACATGAATATGCAGGTTATAGTGTGCGACTAAGCCTCAATTCATAATTGTTTATAGAGGGTGGGGTGCCTTACTAAGTCCCAACCACTATTGTCTCTCTCAGGTTAGGTTACCATACAAAAACCTATACTTTATTGTACCTAGTCTCAACCTAGACCTTATATATCAAGGTAATCTCTTAAAACACATCCAGATCACTACCTTCCCACTCAAGGTAGAGACCTTCCAACACATTCTCACTCATGGTAAGTCCATATATCTAGTCACGAGACACATCATAACCATTGATCCCCTATCACTCTGGGTTGTTTGCATACAAAATCACAATCCCGACAATACAATCACACTACATTTTGTCATTCCAACAACTAATTAATCAAGGTGTGGTGTATAAAAACATTCTCACTCAAGGTGATGCCATACATCAAGATCTCATCATCTTATCACATCACATAATATCCTGATCACTAACTTATCACAAAATTTTGGGCATTTCTAGAACATTCTCTCTCATGGTGAGGTCTCATATCAACATAATAACCACAACCATCTCATTAAGGTACAATCCTACACCACATCATAACCATTACATTCCCATTCAATGAGTAGACATACCACCACCTTCCCACTAATGATTAGGACATTCACCCATTATCAGTAACCAAAATATAAATAGTTAGGCACACACATGCCGAATAAAGAACCATAGCCCATCCAATATGCTCACCAGTTTATCACCAAAGAGTTAGTCACTTGAGACCTTCCCTTGCACATAAAATCATATCTCATTATATAACTAATATTATAGGATATCTCATCAAGATATTCATGAAAAAATAATCACAATATACCAAGCCTATCTAAATTCTCATATCACTGATAAGGGCATATAATATGGTCTTCAAACACAAATTGGCCTCTACTAATTCGTATTATCCACAGACAACTCACAAGAAACCCATTGAAAATAAAATACCACATCATCAAGACAATTATCATAATCCAAGATTGGTTAAAATATCATATATTCTATATGGGGGCTCTAAATACTGACATTTTGTGGAAACCCTCTTCATCACTCTACATCCATATCTAGAGGACATATCCCACAAATTGTGAATACTATATATCAAATCTACCCTTAAAAGTATTTTTTCCATTATTTCTAATATGTATACCCATCTCAATAATCAATAAATGCTTTAAACATATCATGTATACCCCATTATACATAGGAAATGATCCTAGGATATTTACATCTCATTCCAATCAAAGGATTTAGGTCATCTCATTTGTAACCTCAACTGATGTCTTCACCCCCTTTGTGGCATGGCCATTAAGAGACTTCATTTTTCATATCCATCACTAGGGAACACAAACCTATAACATAGAGTAAGTATCCTTTCAAAGAACTTCACATCCCCTGAAAAAACCCATCCATGCCTTTTCCGAGTTCACATCAACACCATTGATCCAATATCAAGACACTAAATTCCAAATAATTAATTATAATAGTCTTTAATTAATTATTTGGTTCTAAAACAAAGATCCATAATCACTTAAAAACAAATCGAGAGAAAATCATCCTAGATATCACACATAACCTACTATGTCCATCTTCCTAGGAGATCATATATATAAGAAGTGAAAACCCCCCGTATAACCATCCCAATTCCATCATTTTTGGGGTAATTTACAAAAAAACATATCCCAATTTTACAAAATGTAGTGGGATGCAAAGGAAAATAAGAACTAAAGATGGAGATGAATATCATAACTAAAATTAATATAGAATCATCTAAGAATCATACTTAATCATATGTGATCATATAGACTAAGAAATAATGGAATGAGATTGAGTGAACCATATGATTATATGATTATATAATAATTTTCACAATATTTAATAATTTGTGTTATTACAATTATAATTCAAGGTTCTATAAAATTATATTGATGATTAAATGGTTGAGTTAACTTCCTAATTAAAATGATATATATTATTTAATGTATTTTAATTGAATATTAATTAATTACATAATAAAATATATTTATATAAAAAATTAAATGGATTATTATTATTATTATCATTATTTTATTTGAAATGGGGACTATTTATAATAAAAATATTCATAAAAGATCATTGTGACATTATATACTGTTTTATACAAAATTATAAATTATAATTTATACCATTTTAGAGGGATTATACTTATTATTAACAATGAAAGTATTTCTATAAATCTCTGAAGACCTAGAGAGAAATCATATCATCCCCCAACTTATGAATATAGAGAGAAAAGGGAGATATTATTACATTAGACAATGAATGATGGGATGTATATGGTTTATCATAATAACAATATGTGATTCAGGAATGTAATTTTTAGATTTTTGGATCATTCATGGATACATATAAATGAATCCCAACATATATTATTGACCACAAAAAACAATTCAATGATGGTAGGAAATAAAAAATGATCAAGGGGATTATCGAGTTTAATGTAATTCTTATATAAAATTAATTATAGATTAAATGTTCATGATCCTCTGTAGAGATTATAGGTTATATTGATCAATAGTTTTAGATATTACTCATTGACTTAAAGAAGAAAAAAATGATCACCCACCCAGGACATCACCTGAACCCCATAACCTTCAATTACTATAGCCGCTAGAGTTTATTCCATAGTCCTCATGGTATGTAGAGTTTATGAGTTAAATATTGGGAACCATCATTTATTGGGTATGTTCTTCTTTTTATTGATACAAAATTATGATGTCCAAATTATAATGGATTTGCTTTGATTTTTGTAATCCATCATATATTTATTTATGTTGTGTGTTTCTTTCTTTTTTTTGAGTAGAATATCTAGTAGTGTTTTTAGTGGACATTATCCTTATATGTATTAACAATTTCTAGAGAATCATTTTTCTCACCCAGAAGTGTTGGTGTAGGATTAGGTGGATGTTTTGGTCGATATTTTTCAATGTATTTTTGATGTAATCCTAGATATTTATTCTAAATAATTCACAACAGTACCCCTCAACATGAAGTCAAATTTGGTATAGATTTGAAATATATTGACTCTTCGATTTTCATTATTATTATATGATAGTTACTTATGTTATATTAGAGATTCATATTCCAATTAATGATCTATTATACATTTTTTTCATTCAGACTTTTACGTCTTCTTGGGATTCTATAGTGTAGTTCACAAAGAAGGACTATGTTAGTTTTCTTTTATACATCAATTATTATTGAATGAATCAAGTAACAATCAAGATCTACAATTCCATTCATGTGGTTTATGATTTATTCAATTAGTATAATATAGCTAGTTATTTCTCAAATATCTATTTGTGGTTCAAGTATAACTAAATGATGGTTAAATAGGAATATGTCCCCAAGTATTTTTTAGATGTCATTATCAAATCTTATAATTTATGTTTATTTATTTTTTTCATCACGAATAACCAAATAATTCTCCAGATATTTTTGAAATAAGTGTATTGTGAGTTCTTGTATTAGTTTATGAATGCACTCATTGATAGTATTTTAGACTTTTTAATATAAAAGGATGATAATATTATAAATTGTTTGTTTTTATATAGGTTCATCTAGGAAATTATGTATATGGGAAGTCATTTGAGTGTAATTATTGGATGCATGTGACGTAACTACATGGGTAAGTCATATCTCAATGGGGCGTGGTTTTAGATTATTCATAGATTGAGGAAATGTTTTCTCGACTGGATCCCAAGCATGTTGAAAATTTTCATAAATTCCTTGTTTTGAATTGCAATTATACAATATGTCCATTTAATTTCTATCGAATTACATCTCTATTTATTTATTTGACTAGTAAGGATTATGCATTTATTTGGATAGATAGGTTTTTTGTTGTGAATGAACAATTGAAGGAGAAACAATAAAATTATAATACTAGTATATTTTATAAGGTTAGAGTCATGCATAAGGTATTTTTTATGATTCTCATCATAGGTTGGTCTATTTTTTGATCCAATAGAGGGTCTTTAACTCTTATAGGTCTTGATAGTTATGAATAATACACCTATGATTTTTATATTATATTGATGGTGTTTTCTCTAATGTTTTGGTGGAATTATAACATTAGTGATTATTTTATGGTATTCACAAATCAGTAGAGTTAATGGGAGATCATCTCTCAGTAGGGTTGATTTTTTTATTGATAGTGGATGATGTTATTACTGTATTTTGACGTTAAGAACACCTAAACTCCAAGGAATGTAATGTGGTGGTTCATGTGTTGAGTCCGATGTCACGTGGAAATATTACATGAGATTATGGTGATGTGTGGATGATAAAATGAGAGACTATAACTTTTTTACTAGATAAGGAATAAAATATCAATGGAGTTTTATTATATAAATTCTTTAATACTTGTAGACTTAACTGGAGTATTCAATATTGGGGTATCCTAAGGTGAAAATTTAGAGAGATAATCTTATCTGTGGTGATCCCATTGAGTCATGGTTAGAGTATAATGATCATCATATGTTTTTCTATGGTGAGATATTTATTATATCTAATTTTCTGTACAACTCTACTTTTGAATTATGTAAGAACCCAGGTTTTTAGAACGGGTCAAAATCCCGACCCTATTTAAATTTTTGACAGGTTTCTAAGGAAACTGGTTTTAATGGGAAGTTTCTGGAAATTTCTAGACTACACGCTGTGTACCTCGAGTACACGTCGTGTATGTGTAGGAAAGTGACCGGCCATGTGCTCGCCGAGTACATGCCTTGTGATGACCGTGTAGTGGTTTCTTACTACATGGCGTGTAGTTTTGAACACATCGTGTAGACCCCCGACCGTGTGAGGCCATACAGGGCGTGTAGGTCATAGGCCGGGTAAGAACCAGGGGCACGCCGTGTTCCCTTAGGACACGTCGTGTAGTCGAGCCGTGTATGAGGGATATACATGTCGTGTGGGTATGCCGATGAGGAAGAGAAGAGGAACCCAGTACACGCCGTGTACCAAGAGGTACACGCCGTGTACTAATGTCAGCAGGTTCGAAAAGTAAGTTGGTGGAACCTTCCCGCCTTATGAATAGTTAAATGAACCATACACGTCGTGTAGTCCTAAATTACACGTCGTTTACTTTCTTCTTTTTTTTTTGTGCTAAAACAGGCATTAGCCTCGTTTTGAGACAGAACACCTCTCCTCCACCCAGATACGTGAACCAGGCCGGCCGAACCCCTTTCCTCTTCCCGATCATCCATCCGAGACCTGTTCCGAGCTCTGATTAGTGCATTGGAACCCCCTCGGTAAGGCATTGATTCCTTTTTGGCTGTGTTGTTTGATTTTCATTGTAGAACAAGTTATAGCCCTTTAAGCGGTTTTGAATCTTTTGTAGATTTACCACGTTTTAGACCGAATTGGCGGGTGTTACCGGAGGATTAGCGTCGTGCGAGTCTCAGGTAGGTGGTGCATAGCTCATTTTGTGTTTTCGTGGTTGTTTGGGTGACGCGGCTTCGGCGCGTTTTCAGGTATTTTTGAGCAGGACCCGTTTTATCTTCTTTTGCATACTGAATTGTTTATGGGACCTCTGGGATGCCCTTGGGTATGCCCAGTTACCAGTTTTGCGTGAGTGGGGTCGGGTGAGGGGTTGCGGCTCATCGAGGAATTTTGTACGGGGAACGCCAAAATGGTTTTAATCATAATATTATAATGATAAACTGTTAGTTTAAATTATTTAAGCCTGTTATAATTATTGGAGGCATTTAAGACCTCAGTGCTGGTATGGAACAACACCTGGTATAGTGCAATTCAACCGTTTAGTTTGTTTTTCTGGTTTTTGTTTTCCTGTTTAAACATGTTATATATGTAATTGTTGAATTGCATCTGCTGGACCCTTATTGGGTTGTGTTGGGCTTGGCCCAGTTACGCTTGAGTGATGCTGATCCCAGGTTGGGGCTTTTCCCGGGTTACATTGGGTGGTTTTGACCACGGGATTGGGCGACATGGACGTCGGATTGAGGCAGTGTGACTGTCAGGTTGGGCATGGCCCGGGTTACTTGGATGGCGAGGCCATCGGACTTGAGCGACATGATCGCAGGGACACGAGGTGTCAGATTTTTTGGTGGCTTAGGACTATTTTGGGTGATTACCGCTCACCGAGACTTGAGTAGTGTGCGCACAAAGATACTCTGTGATGAGGTGGTTTTGACCACTCGTGTGGGTAGAGGCCCCCATAGTTGCAGTTAGGTATTTTGGTTGGGGGTGCTTGCTGTAGAAAGCCATGTGGGAGGTGAGGAGCCTTCAGGGAATGGATGTGCCTTTGGGACGTCGGTACTTGAGACACGAGGTGTCAGGAAGGCACTTGGTGCCGGGTTACTTTTTGTGGGCGTGCCTTCGGGACATCGGTACTTGAGACATGAGGTGTCAGGAGGCATGTGGTGCCGGGATACTATTTCTGGGCGTGCCTTCGGGACATCGGTACTTGAGACAGGAGGTTTCAGGTGGCACGTGGTGCCAGGTTACAGGACAGAGATTCCGGCGTTGGTCGACGCAGGTGATGCTCCATGGTGGCTGTTGAGAACCAGGGGCATATGTGTTTAAATTGTGCATCGTACTGGTTACTGCTTTCCCTGTAACTTCATGACTGCTTAAACACTCATATTTGGTACGCACCGTTGGGTGGTATCCTTCTGAGATTTTGTCTCACACCCTACATGGGCCCTTCGGGACACGTGCAGACTTCATGGATTTACATGAAGGAAAGGGGCCAGCTTCAGGAGCTGGGATGCGTTAGTTATTTCATGGAGATGGTATGGACCTTGAGGTCATGCTTAGCTGGGTTTACTTTGTTTTGGTTATTTTTCTGTATTGGCATGCTTGTTGTAGCTACTGTTGGTTAGACATTGGCGCCCTTTTTATATTCAGTTGTGTATGAGCTGCTCTGGATGCATGTTTTACTGTTCAGTTGTAGTTACATGTTCTTAGCATGCTGTTGTGTTATTTCCGATGCTGTTGTTATAATTATTGCTTCCACTGTTCATTGATATTGGATATGCTTCCGCTCTGTGGGCCTGGTTCGAGTCTGCTGAGTCTTTCGTTACGATGCATCTTTACTATATACTCGGACCAGTACCCTTAATATGATCCTCCGAGAGGGTATAGACTCCCCACTATACCTATTTAGACCCTCGCTGCTAGTCGGAAACCTTTGGAGTTTAGGGGAGGTGCGCCTAAGGTAGTGACACCTGACCCGTTCGGCACTGTACATGTGGCTGGCCGGGTCCGGGACGTTACAAAGTGGTATCAGAGAAGTTCTTGACAAGGATTTAGTAGCAGTGTTTTCTGGCTACTAATGAGATCGAGACTTCCCTTTTTATTTCTGCTGGTTTTACTATTTGGGATACGGTAGACTGGAGATAAGTTGTTGTAACTGGAACTGGGTTTCTAGCTTGTGCTTGGGTGCCTGCAGCCCCAGGTACAAGGGAAGGACCAAGTTTCCATGGGTGGAAACTGCTGTTTTCTTTTGCTCAGATTACAGTTTATATGATTTCCACCTCGGTGGCTCACTTGAGGTGTGATGTTGTGATTGTGATAAGTGACCCTTGACCCGGAATGGTAAGGGAGAATTGGACCTTGGCCCAGTATGGCAAGTCTAGTTTCTTGGCTTTTGATAGGCACATTTTAGGGTATTTCAATTTCATAATTGCACGTATGCTTTGCGAAGTGATAATGCCATGTGAATTAAAAATAAAATTCCATGCTTTACATGCATTAAAATGTGAATTGGTGAAATTCTTGATAGAACTGCAAGTTGTGTAAATGAGTATGCCATGATTTATATTTTTGTAGAATTGCATGCTGCAGGATAATTGGGTCTGACTCTTATGAGAGCGGGCATGTACTATGGGTGAGGCAGTGTAACTGTTAGGATTGGGCGACTCGGTCGTCGGTTTGAGGCAGTGTGAGTTTTCAGGACGGGCATGGCCCGAGGTACTTGTGGTACTTGGCTCTGTTGAGGGCGGGTAAGGAGGCCGTGAGGCCGAGATGCCGTGGGCATGGGTTGCGGTGAGGGGGAGTAAGGGTAGTTGTTATGCACTGCCTTTTACTGTTTTCCTTATCTGTATAGAATATATTGTTATATACATATGGGATGTCTGACCATTTATAGTATTCAGCGGGTTACTCCTTCATGGATCGATGGAGCATCAGGCATGAGAAGATACAGTGCCACAGGACCAGGGTCAGACTTCGGTACATGCTGAGCACGAGCCGCAGGTACAGGCTCAGAGACAGGATCAGGTTCAGGATCTAGTGTAGGCAGGACAACTTCCGGGTTTGGCATCGTTTGGGCCGTGGCTTGACGAGAAACTCCGAGCTAGCCTGGTAAGTGTCTTGCAGGGGTTTGACAGAGGCACGCAGGGTACATAGACTTCTATGGAATATCTGACGCGGGAGTTCCAGTCGCAGCACCCGCCGCTTTTTCAGGGAGAGGGTGGCCCGCAGGCGGCTCAGAACTGGATAGAGAGTATGCAGATGATTTTCGAGCAGCTCGAGATGCCTCCAGGGCGGAGGGTCAAGCTAGCGACGTACATGCTGAGAGGACCGGTGAAGCATTGGTGGGATGTACAGGTAAAGGCTCGTAGGCATGAGGGACTAGCTTGGAATGATTTCGAGGGCAGGTTCTTTGAGCACTTCTACCCAGAGACGTTGAGGGCAGAGAGAGCTCAGGAGTTCTTGAGTCTTCAGCAGGGAGATATGCCCGTTATGGACTATGCAGCTACCTTCACAGAGTTGTCCCATTTTGCACCGGGTATGGTGAGCAACGACGCAGCTAGGGTGAGGCGCTTCGAGAATGGATTACGACACGCCATTCGGGTACATGTGAATATCTTCCGGCTAGGTTCTTTCTCCGAGGTGGTGAACCAGGCGCTCATAGCTGAGGGCAATGAGAGAGAGAAGTCTCTATTGGGCAGGGTGACAGCTTCAAGTGATCGTTCGGACAGTAGGAAGCAAGGGCGGGATGAGTTCCAGCAGGGCAGTCAGGCTGGGGATTCAGCTAGACCACCTCGTGGTAGTTCTTCGGTGATTTGATTCCAGTGTGGGTAGTCAGGACACGTTCGGGCTCAGTGCAGTAGGCCTCCGAGGGAATGATGGGCATGTGGATAGGACGGGCATCTGGAGAGGTTTTCCAGGCAACCTTCTCAGATAGCTGGAAGGTAGGGACCAGGACAGACTGTGGCGTCTGGAGTTGGTTCATGTTCGGTACCCGGAGAGGGTAGTCGAGGTTCAGCTGTGCACGGAGGTCGTGACAGAGACGGTGGGACCCAGCTGAGGGGTCAGTGGCCGGTGACTGGAGCAGCATCGGGAGGTCAGGCATCAGGAAGCTGTGTTTCTGGCCAGGTGCACGCCGTGGAGCTGCTAGAGGCTGAGCAGGCCGGTGAGCCGGTGACAGTTAGAGGTACACCGTGGTGTGACCGTGATCTCCATGTTTCCTTTTTGGCATGACCTGTAGAGGTATGTCTGTTTTGAGTGCACGAGGTGCACAAGATCTTTATGGACTGACTAGATGCTAGTCAGTGGGTCTGCACCATATCGGGTGCGTGATATATACATATATATATATAAATGTGTGTGTGTGTGTGTATGTATGAGGTGTCGTGGGCATCGGGGCATCGTGGATGCAGGTTAATTGTGGTGTCGTTGGCATCGGGGCATCGTGGATGCGGGTTACTTGAGGTGTCGTGGGCATCGGGGCATCGTGGATGCGAGTTACTTGAGGTGTTGTGGGCATCAAGGCATCGTCAATGCGGGTTACTTGAGGTGCTCGGCACCAGGACCTCGTGGAGGCGGACACCGATGTGGTGCGGGATACGTTGGGTGTCGGTAGCGACACAGGAGCACCAACGAGGTGCAGGGGTGACGATGCGTCACAGGAGGATTTTGCGTCCGGAAAACAGGTTAGTGATCCCTGTTTGCTTTAAATTTTGTCGGTTGAGACCAAGTAGGCAATTCCTAAGGTGGGGAGCCCCTTGAGGAATTTATCCAGAACCTTGGGACCGGGGTAGTCCAGGTTGTTTAACTGGGATGGGCGTGTTTGGTGCCATCTTTGGGATTCGTTTGGTAGCTCAGGGACGAGCTACGTTAAGGTGGGGAGTTTGTAAGAACCTGGGTTTCTGGAACGGGTCAAAATCCCGACCCTGTTTAAATTTTTGACAGGTTTCTGAGGAAACTGGTTTTAATGGGAAGTTTCTGGAAATTTAAAGACTACACGCTGTGTACCTCGAGTACACGCCGTGTATGTGTAGGCGAGTGACCAGCCGTGTGCTCACCGAGTACATGCCTTGTGATGACCGTGTAGTGGTTTCTTACTACATGGCGTGTAGTTTTGAACACGCCGTGTAGACCCCCGACCGTGTGAGGCCATACATGGCGTGTAGGCCGTAGGCCGGGTAAGAACCAGGGGCACATTGTGTTCCCTTTGGACACGCCGTGTAGTCGAGCCGTGTATGAGGGATACACATGGCATGTGGGTATGCCGATGAGGAAGAAAAGAGGAACCCAGTACATGCCGTGTACCAAGAGGTACACGCCGTTTACTCATGTCGGCAGGTTCGGAAAGTAAGTCGGCGGAACCTTTCTGCCTTATGAACAGTTAAATGAACCATACACGCCGTGTAGTCCTAAGGTACACGCCATGTACTTTTTTTGGGTGCTAAAATGGGTAATAGCCTCGTTTTGAGGCAGAACACCTCTCCTCCGCCCGGATACGCGAACCAGGCCGGCCGAACCCCTTTCCTCTTCCCAATCATCCATCCGAGACCCGTTTCGAGCTCTAATTAGTGCGTTGGAACCCCCTCGATAAGGCATTGATTCCTTTTTGGCCATTTTGTTTTATTTTCGTTGTAGAACGAGTTATAGCCCTTTGAGCGGTTTTGAATATTTTGTAGATTTACCGTGTTTTAGACCGAATTGGAGGGTGTTACCGGAGGAGTAGCATCGTATGAGTCTCAGGTAGGTGGTTCATACCTCATTTTGTGTTTTCGTGGTTGTTTGGGTGACGCGGCTTCGGCGTGTTTTCGGGTATTTTTGAGCGGGACCCGTTTTATCTTCTTTTAAATACTGAATTGTTTATGGGACCTCTGGGATGCCCTTCGGTATGCCCGGTTACCAGTTTTGCATGAGCAGGGTCGGGTGAGGGGTCGTGGCTCATCGGGGAATTTTGGCCGGGGAACACCAAAATGGTTTTAATCATAATATTATAATGTTAAACTGTTTGTTTAAATTATTTAAGCCTGTTATAATTATTGGAGGCATTTAAGACCTTAGTGCTGGTATGGGACAACACCTGGTATAGTGTAATTCAACTTTTTAGTTTGTTTTCCTGTTTTATGTTTTCCTGTTTAAACATGTTATATATGAAATTGCTGAATTGTATCTGCTGGAGCCTTTTTGGGTTGTGTTGGGCTTGGCCCGGTTACGCTTGAGTGATGCTGATCACTGGTTGGGGCTTTTCCCGGGTTACATTGGGTGGTTTTGACCACGGGATTGGGCGTCATGGACGTCGGATTGAGGCAGTGTGACTGTCAGGTTGGGCATGACCTGGGTTACTTGGATGGCGAGGCCATCGGACTTCAGCGACATGGTCGCAGGGATACGAGGTGTCAGATGTTTTGGTGTCTTAGGACTATTTTGGGAGATTACCGCTCACCGGGACTTGAGTAGTGTGTGCACAGAGATACTCCGTGATGAGGTGGTTTTGACCACTCATGTGGGTAGAGGCCCCCGTAGTTGCGGTTAGATATTTTGGTTGGGGGTGCTTGTCATAGAAAGCCACGTGGGAGGTGAGGAGCCTTCAGGGAATGGGCATGCCTTCGGGACGTCGGTACTTGAGACACGAGGTGTCAGGAAGGCACTTGGTGCCGGGTTACTATTTGTGGGCGTGCCTTCGGGAAGTCGGTACTTGAGACACGAGGTGTCAGGAGGCACGTGGTGCCAGGATACTATTTCTGGGTGTGCCTTCGGGACGTCGGTACTTGAGACAGGAGGTGTCAGGTGCACGTGGTTCCAGGTTACACGACAGAGATTCCTGCATTGGCTGAAGCAGGTGATGCTCCATGGTGGCTGTTGAGCACCAGGGGATTATGAGTTTAAATTGTAAATCATACTGGTCACTGCTTTCAATGTAAATTCTTGACCGCTTAAACACTCATATTTGGTACGCACCGTTGGGTGGTATCCTACTGAGATTTTGTCTGGCACCCTACACGGACCCTTCGGGATGTGTGCAGACTTCATGGATTTACGTGCAGGAAAGGGGCTAGCTTCAGGATCTGGGTTGCGTTAGTTATTTCATGGAGAGGGTATGGACCTTGAGGTCATGCCTAGCTGGGTTTACTTTATTTTGGTTATTTTTCTATATTGGCATGCTTGTTGTAGCTACTGTTGGTTAGCCATTGGCGCCCTTTTTATATTCAGTTGTGTATGACCTGCTCTAGATGTATGTTTTACTGTTCATTTGTAGTTACATGTTCTTAGCATGTTGTTGTGTTATTTCTGCTGCTGTTGTTATAATTATTGCTTCCACTGTTCGTTGATATTGGATATGCTTCCGCTCTGCGGGTCTGGTTCGAGTCTGCTGAGTCTTTCTTTCCGCTGCATCTTTACTATATACTCAGACCAGTACCCTTACTATGATCCTCCGAGAGGGTATAACCTCCCCACTATACCTATTCAGACCCTCTCTGCTAGTCGGAAGCCTTTGGCGTTCAGGGGAGGTGCGCCTAAGGTAGTGACACCCGACCCGTTCGGCACTGTTCGGGTGGCTGGCCGGGTCCGGGACGTTACAAATTATATAATGGTAAATAAATTACGTATAAAATTTAGATGTAAAATCTAGGGATTTGGGGCGAATTTGTTTATGAATATGTTTATGTCTTAGTATTTGATCTCTCTAGGAGTGAATTTTGAGGATCCCATTCATACAAATTTTCTATAACTATTAAAATTCCCGCTGTAAAAATTTGATTACATATTTATGAATTTTATTTCAAAATTTCCTCAAAATCTGAAAGGATGAAACATTATATACTTGATTGTGTGTTGGTTTCTGAGTTTAATTCATTATTATTTATAAATGAGTCTATTTTCATGTATTATTTGTGGATTATATATATGGAATAGTTTGAGAGGTTCCAAGGGGGTCTAAGGCTGATAATTTATAATGTTTTCTCAATTTTTCTTTCTAGTGTGTAAGAGTCTTCAAAATTTATTTATCTCTCTGTTGTACCTCAACACTACCTTTATTCATTAAGAAGATGGATATATAGACCAAATGATCATGATGTTAGAGAATATGTTCGGTGAAGTTTTCATGATTTTGTGGAATTTGGGAAAAGAATTTTCCTTTAAATGAATTTTATTATAAAAATATTTACCACTCTTCCATTGGTAATGCTTCACAAATAGTTTGGTAATAGAGGATTTCGTTCTATTTCCGCTAATTAATGGTTATGTGTTCCCTAAGGTTTCTCATCTTCTAAGGAAGTGGAGATTATTTGGGGAAAATATGCACTATCATCAATTTATTAGACCGTTCGAGGGGTTGGATCATATTGGGAAGGTGTAATGTCAGTTATAACATCCTACTTAGAGGGATCGTATTTAATAAAGTTTCAACATGTCTTTTCTACTAGGGGTTTTAAAGAAAAATATAATATCATTTATTTTTATAGATTTATATATTTTGGATGATGAAAGGCATTTGGAGAAACCTATCGAGATTTAGAATCATTATGAAAAAAGGTTTCATTATAGAATCATTCCTTTGGTGAGTGACCTGTGGAATCATTGTGGCTTGGAATAATATTTAAGAGATTGAGATTTGTATTTTCGAACATATTAACCTTAGTGGTTTTAAACCTTATTTTGGATATGATATTGATTTTAGTTTTATAGTAATATATTTTTAGTGTTCTTGTCTATATTGTTTTGTGGTTCAACTTTTATGATGGGGAGGTTTCTTTATTAGGTGTATTTGATGAGTTTTTTAGTGTTTTCCTTTATTTTGAGGAGATTTTTGATCCTTGAGGATGTGAGTCCTTTATGAGTTTTCAAATATAGCTATACCAAATTTTCAAAATACTATAATTTATGATATTTTGGTTTCATTGGTGTTACAAGATTGATTTTTAGTTTATCGGTGGTGGAATGATGAGTTACAACTTCTTAAGGGGAACAATACAATGGTCAAAGTCACAATATATCATAGTGGGGAAATGGATGTTCCTAGTTTTGATGTACATATAGGGGTTAGAGTTTTTTTATTGTTTTTGGGGTTAATGTAAATTATGGATGTTTTGAATAATTTTATATCATGTTTTCATATTATGGAATGAAGGTGGAGTTTTTTATAAGAATATTCATTAGTTAACTATTTTCATGCCTTAGGTGAGGTATAAATGACTACTTTAGTTTTCATGGTTTGAAACAACATGATATGGGGAATACATTATTGTGGTGATATTATTTCATAAAGGGGTAAATTGATAGGCATAAATGAATTATGTCTTGGTGGTGTACGGATTGAATAGTTGTGTGAAGGTAAAACAATTGTGAGGGATAAAACTATACCCTAGAATAAATCAACAAAGTTTTTAATGAATGAAAATGAATATGAAAAGTGGATGACATAAAAATTTTGAAGGATGATGTTCTTAAATATCCTATGATATAGATCCAGGAGTATATGGTCTACCCTTTACATTAATTTGGTGAGATCATGTCATTTTTTTATAAAATCATGGCACCCCTTCATCTTAATTCTACTTTTTTATCTCCCTCGAAACCTAGATAGCCTGGAGTCCTAGTTTTGGTGGTCATTAATGTCTATACAGTATTTAAAGCTATTTGCATCATGAACCAGCACCCTATTTTGGTAACTTGGCTGATGTGTCTATACTGTTTGGGATTTAGGGCATGCCGCCATAACATTTCAATTCTATGATTTATTTCTTGTTATATATGGATTCTCTATCGTAATCAACTGTATTTTTTCATTTAGTATTAGATACTTGTATACCATTTAAAACATATTACTTTATGGGTGGGATTTGGGATTATATTATATTAATTTTATTTATGTTCTTGGGAATTATGAGGGCAATTACCCACATTATGTTTTTTATAGCATTTATGATAGTCATATTCTTGTGTGTTATTGGGGGAGAGCTTTGGGGTCACAATCTTATTTTTTACTATCTGAAAATTAGTCCTAGCATGGATGGGTCTATAAAGTCTGTAGTAATATTAATATACAATAATTTTTTGGAATTTATCCCTTGTGCAACAATACAATACATGAGATATATATGGACCTATTATAGAGTTATTATGGAACAGGTTGGGATATTTATGTCTAGTGAGATGATATAATACCATGTGCGAGAGATGATATCTCTTTTGTTGTTGTTGCTATTATGAGAAGACAAGTTGGTTTTATTAGACTCTTACGAGATGGGAAAGTCAAAATGGTTAAGAGATATTATATCTCTTTATAATGTATAGTATTTATGAGAGTAAATTATTATATTATCTATTATGTGGGAAGTATATTGGTGCATTTCCCAATAACCATATTACACTAGACCAGTTATTAGGAAATAATGATGAAATGTTCTTGGTGTTGGAATGGTATTATATTTCATATATTCCACAATTTAATATATGTATTATTATATTTATTAATAATTCATGGGATATGTGTTTTGGGTTAGTTGATTGACACTCCTAAAATTCATACACATGCATCTACTTGATCATTTCTTTTCAGTGAGTTGTGAACATTGGAGGAAACCTTTTATGTTATTAAACTCACCCAAACCTATTAAAATTTAATGGGTAGTAGTATATATGTGTAAAATTAATTTTTTTATTGGTTTAGGTATTTTTAATGGAGTTTAATTTATGATTCATGATAACTTGTGTTATGGAGGTCAATAAATTGGGAGGTTATAATTTCATTGTTCAAGAGGAGGTTTATATTTGTTATTAATGTATTTACAGTACATATATATAATATATAGATTCAACATGTTTTTTATTAGTGATTCCTTATTATATTTCATATTAATTACATTCTATATTTTAATATTTATATCATATGGATTTTTGATTTTTTTATATATCTGATTATGGGATGGAACTTCGGACCACTACTTTAATTTTTCCCATAAATTGATATACCCAATATATGTATGGGTCATATTGAACAATTATCTAGTTTTTATTTTTTACTTTGTCAATACTCTTTGAGTGAATACTATTTACATGGTTGGATTAAGACCTTACTCCTAGTGAATGGCTATATTATATGAAATGGAACCCCAATGTAGTTTTTTTTGTTCCCTAGATCAAGCCATTTGGTTCAGTTCCTAGGTATAGGATGGTATAAAATAAAATAATAGAGTTAAATTTATTGAGTTGGGGTAATTATTGTAAGAGTTATATTTCGAAGACATTTATGGGAGGTTGTTTGTGTTCTTGGATAGGGTGAGAATGATGGAATTCCATCTTTACAAGGGATGTCCAGCAATAAGAGTATGAACTCTAGATCCAAGGAAGGGTTTGACTAGAGATGTTCTAGCATGGAATATATGGGAAATGTAATGAGTCAAAAATTTAAATGAGTATTTTATTTATATATATCTTCATGAATCATAATAGTGTTATGTATAGAGAATTATACATGTTCTGGTTAGTAGAACTGATATATGTCACTTATTTAGGATGAATCACGATCAATTATGGGTATTAAAAATTTATTCAAAAAAATCATATATATTATTTTATGAAAATTAATTAATTTATATTATATTATTTTCCTCTTGATTTTATTTATTATTTTCCTATGATTTTTAGTTGCCAAAGGGAAATGATTTAAATAGTTTTATTTTGAGGAAATGGTTCTTTTAAAGATGATTTTTTTCCATATCATAGAAACTAAAAAATTAATTTTTACACTTTTTCAAATGAATGATTTGAGAGGGGAATGTTTTTAATATTTTCATGTTTTGAGAGAACTAATAAAATTGATCATTAAATTATATTTCAATTAACTGATAAATTATTTTTTATAAATGTACAATGGATTATAAGAAAGGGATTTGTAAGGAAAAATATTTTTCATTTTAATTTTATAACTAAAAAATTCTTTTTCACCAAGGGATATTTGGTTTTATGGGTAAGAAAATTATTCATATATTTTTATTGTATAAAAGTATTTTAATGGTTTTCAGAACATGAAATTGTTGAGTGTATTACTACTTCCTTTAGTTTTAATGTATGAATAGAGCATTCCCATGTTGATTTCGATTATGTGTTTGGATTCAGGAATAGTTATCCATTTATTCATTGTATTTACTGAATAGTTTGACCTTCTAGTGGGATTTTGGATTCATTAACAGAGTATTCTGAGTGATTATTAAGTTTCCAATTTTGATTTCAAGGTTTTTTTTATTTTGACTAGTCCTTGTATATTTTTTCTAGTAGATTAATTATATGATATGGAGAACCATCAGGTGAACTTGGTATTTTTAGTGCATCCATATGGTGGGAGAACCAAACGAATGTGAATTGAAAATTATACTTTCTTATAAAATAGTGGGTCCATTATTACTCTATTTTGGTGTCATACCATATCATAAATAATTTTATGTATATTTGATTGGAATTACGAATCAGAGTCATGTTTGAAATATTAAATAAAATATAATTTCTCAATGATGAGTTATAATGTAGAATATGTAGAGGTTTTTATGAAAATGATTGTTTCATATTCTCAAGGATCACAAATATTTTGATGGGGAGTTTCTAAGACACAATGGATCTTAGTGGTATTAACATTGGAAAATTTTTATTTCATACAAGAGAAATATAACAGATTTTTAATTTATGGATTTGGACTGTGTGGGAAATAATTAATGATGTTATTTTGATGATTATAATAATTATATAGATTTTGAAATATTTTTTGAAAATGAAATTAGAGTATTTTTTTAATTTTTTTATAGGTGGATTTTGATGGAATATGGTTGAACCCACGTGAAAAAAGTGTTAATCCATAAGGAGTGTGAGGGATTGGTTAGTAAAATATTTAATCTAATACTACCACAAAATTTCTATTGGAATTTCATAAAGTGTGTAGTGATGTCATCAAGAGTCTATAGGCTCATTAGAAGTATTGAGGTAATAAAATGTGTCTAGTTGGACACCCTGGTATTTCAACGGTGTGTTCTGAGAAACTTTTTCTGTTTTATAAATTTGGTCATTTTGGGGATTTTATTTTTCATACCCACAACAGGGATATATTTCCATCATGTAAAATTATAGATTAGGTCTCCCTTATCCTTCCTCCATTATTTCCTATTCAATTAAATGATTTGTGAGATTTTTTGTATTCATTCAGGTGAGGATACCACTCTCCTTATTTCTCTCTTTCCACATTTTTTTATTATCCCTCTATTTTATATTTTATGAAGATAAATATTTAGTTATGTGATATTTTTGAACAATTGTTAAATCACACCCAGGCATGTAGATTTCATGTGAAGTAACCAATATGGGATCAATAAGGTTGAAATCATGTCATTGCTAAACTTTTTAATTTCAATAGTTTTATGGTTATTTTTTCTATTCAATTAATTAATTTTATATTAAATAACCAGTTGTTTAGGTTGATAAAGTTTATTCTTTTATATTAGGAGATTTTTTAGTTGGTTTTAATTTTTTACATTACATTTTTTATTATTTCATTGTTTTTATGACACAATATGAATTATGAATGATTTATTTAATTTATGGGATTTTGAGGTTCACTAGGTCGAATACCTTGAGAGGGGGGGGGGTGAATCAGGGTATTTCGGATTAAAATTTTCCCCCATTAAGATCTCGTTTCATTGTTAGATGAAACTAAATTAACTCTTCCTACTGTACCAATATACAAAAAATATGAAATCATGCACAAGAAACAATTATTTTTACTTAGTTCACCCTCACTGGGCTTCGTCAAAAGTGCATACAATGGAAATGTGTAGTTGTACCAAATTCACTAAAGCTCAAATAAAATAATGAGTATAGTGTTTAGGATAGATCATCTATGACCATGATCACTACCCTAAAATGGTTTAGGGTTTTCTAAATTCATTCTTGAGGGTCCCTCCCTATGCCTCTTTCTCAAGCTCACTGCCGGTGGAATGGTTCATCGTCTTCCACTTCCTTCACTCAATGATCTTGGAAAAGAATCCACTCACTATTAATTTAATTGTAGTTCAAACACAGTTTATGGACATGTATGACCCTTCATTTTCATGAATTCATGCATTCTTAACTATAGGTAGTTGCTTTGTTGAATTTCCATTTTCACCCACAGATGAAATCCACATTCTCAGGTACTACTAGGTACCAGAAAATTCTTTCGCAAACTGATTCGAAGCTTTTAGAATATTACTTTTAAAAATTGTGAACTACCTAGCTCCTATGTGTACAGGGTACAGGGTCTTGTACGTGGTCACCTCCTCCAAATACTATTTTCGTAGATGTGACCCACCCCTCTTCCGCGGATTGCCTCTGCCTTCATGTCACATACTGTCACCTCATACCAATTATGTGAAACTCCATTGCGAATCATGCTTTGTCCGTGAACTATTATCTATTCGCAGACTGCCTTCGCTTCCGCGTACCAGAGCACTCCCTTCACATACCACTTTCATAATTCACTCTCTCACATACCTTAGATTCCACCTCCACAAACCAAGTCTTAAGAAAACATATCTTTCTGCTTAACTCCATTGGCGGAATTTCCTCCGCGTGAACAAATATAGCCTTCACAGGATTGTCACCCGTGAACAACCTTCATACAATTGGTGAATTTCTAGAGAAAAAACATGTTCTATAATGATACTATATATCTATTGTAATTGGTAGGATTATCAATTCTTTTATAGGTAAAGATATCTGCAAATTACACTAATCCAAAATTTACCAAATCTTCAATTTAGCCTTTGCAGCATACCAATCCTTCAGCCGCCGCAAAATGAAATCCATCCCCGAACAATTATTCCACGCTGCCTGCATACTGGACTGGATCTAACATGGTCGATCTCCACTACCATATTCAAGCTATTCGTGTACTACACCACCTTCCACTGAAAACCGTTTTTTTTTGTTTCGCGAACCTCACCTGCATACTATTTCCGCTATTCCACGTCCCATTCCTAGAACATGGTATGTGTCTAATGAATTATGGTACACTTACCATGAATTATGGTACTCAGTGCTAATCATTTTCCAATTTTATTCAACATTCTTCATATCATTCACTCCTATGAATAAATAATACATTTTCGAACATCAAACTCTCGATTCTGAGTCCCAAAAATTTGGCATGCACATGGAAACTGTGCCACCAAAAAAATATCTCTTCGGAAAACATCAATCATTCTTATTTTTGATCATCTAGCTTTTCCATTGAACATAGACACACCCAAAAAAATCCAAGAGAAAAAATTGAGGTATTTTTTCAAACAATTTTTATTTCGGTGGAATGACTTTTTGTTCTTTTGGAATATTATTCACTCATTGGATTTGAGGTTGATTAGAAAGTGAAAAGATTTTTAAATATATGAATTTGGAGATAATTTCCATTTCTGAATTGAGTGTTTTAATTATTTTATAATTTAATAGATTTACTTATGGATATAATATTTTACTTTGTGATTATGAATATAATCATCATGATTTTGTGGTACCATTGGAAATTGTATAATAGGTTGGCCTCCAATTATCTAACAATCACTAATAGATTTCAATATATGGTTAATTAATTTTTTTAGTGCCCAACACTACTAGAAAATAAGCCTATAGCCATAGTTTGGAACCCTGGGTATTTCCCATAAAACAATGGGTATAGTTTATACCAATGTTTCATAGAACAAAGTGTGATTAGGCCGTCAATATATCTCTGAGATATAGCCATAGTTTTAAAATTTTATTTCCATGGTATGAACTATTAAAATAGTTGTATGGGAAATAAGGCTACAACCATAGCTGAAAACCAAGGATCAATAAATATTTCCTCGGTGGAAACAAGTGACAATAGTTCTATTAATATGGTTCAAAACTGTGGAAATAGTCCACCATTTTAATAAACCTACATCCATTGTTCTGAAACAATGGATATAATATTTAAAAAAAGTGCATGTTTCTAGATTTGAACCATAAATCATTTCTATATAATCAAAGGTCCTAACCACGGAACGACATAAAAATTTCTGCATAGAAATGTATATTTACTTAGTATATATAATTTTTAAATGTAGCTATAGGTGGAATACTGTGGAAATATATTTTCTTGTATAGGGGTGGGAAAAACTTGTGGGAATGCCATGGGAAAACCTATACCATTGGAATTTAGAGAATTGTGGATATAGTTTATAAAATAAACCCTCTTCCCATGGTTTTTGGAAAACTGTGTGTATATGTGTGACCTATAGCCATGCTTTATTAGGAACCATGAGTATTGGTTTTGAACTTAACCTTATACACATATATTTTGAAAAACCTGGTGTATAAGGTTGACCTATATCCATGATTCTCCAAAAAATAATTCGTATAGGTTTTCCTATGGACATCATATCATATTTTTTTAATATGGTTACGATGTAAATCTATACCCATGGTTATCAAAAAACTATCGGTATTGGTTTCCTTGTAGCCATATTATGACAATTTTGTTTCCTCCAAAACCCATTTCCATAGTTCACCAAAACCTTGGTTTTTGGTTCTAAACCAAACACTACACCCATTGTATTTGAAAAACCATATGTATTAGGGTGACCTATACAAACTCCGTTAGAAAAAATCAATAGTATAACATTGTTTTAAAATATATTTAGTTAATTAAGTATTGGAGGCCCTATTACATAATTCTTGGGTCATATTAGTTTATTCATTGTTCAAATTAATGGAATAAAATTTCTTGACCTTTAAAAAGTATTTAATGGAAAAAATAATTTTAAATATTTAAAATGGATGTGGTTTGGATTAATTTTTTTTAAATAGACATTTATTAGATGAGATATCAAAGTAAAGTGAATGTGACTTTATGGTGGGGTTTTCTTAGATTCCATATAAGGGACTTGGGTCCATAAATATGAAATGGTATGCTTTTCTAATGGAATTAAAAATATTTATTTGATAGTTATGTTAAATAAAGATAATTAAATGATATATTATTTAGACTCATTGGCATTTTATAGGTGGTTTATTTCATTAAAATTATATTTCCATGAGCAGTGAATTGGTTTTTATAGTATACATGCATGAATAATATTGATCTCAAGATAATACAAGACAATTTAATGTGTCTTCATAGAAAACAATTTCTTATGATATGGATTACTTAAAATTCTCTATAATGGGTCTCTACTATCGTGTTAACCATAAGGTTGTTCAGATATCTGTATGATTCGTGGGATTGTGATAGAGTCATGAACATTTATTTTTCATGGAATCTTGGATTTGGGTCATGAAAACTGTAGTAATACTTATAGATAATCACATGTTAATGTTGACCTGGTTATGTGATTGATTTAGAAATGTAAAAGGAACCCTATTTTTTATTATCATATAGATAATGGAGTTTTTATAAAGAAAATTATGAATTTTTCCATACATATTTTGAGGAAATCGAATCCTTGTGTGGGATAATGTCTATCTCATAATCCCTTAGTATGAGAGATCTTTTATGGGTATTCATGAGTGACTTAGCAGATAATACCAATTTTTTTTTAAAATGGTCGATGTCGTAATATGGACTTAGTCCCAATATTTTTTTTATTAATGCTTAATGAATTAACCACGAGTATAGTCCCAGTTGTGATATGATTTAAGGTAGATATTGAGTAGGTAAAATAGAAGAGACAATCCCTATTATTTTTTGATGGATTATTTTAGAGAATTAAGTTATTAATGGAGTGTATTCCTTCTTTAAGGTAGAGGGATTATTTATTATATGAGAGATATCCATCATGGTAGATAATATTGGTTCAAGTTATCCTGAGATATATGGTGGACAGAAAATAGTGGGTATTAAAGGGTAAAAGTGGTTAACTATGTGATTCCATTTTTATTATTCAACATATCTGAGAATGTGTTGAATAGTTCTATGAATGATTGAACATAAGGTCATGACATAAGCATCATGAAAACATTGTACTAGTGAATTTTTATAGAATTATATACAATATTTCTTGGTAATATTTTAGATTACATTAACAAGAGTTTCATATGATAATGTTAACTAATTATTTTTAGTACATTTCATAAGATTCAAATATGATCATTATAAAACATTATTTAGTGGAAATTTTTTGAGGTATGGATGTGACTGTTCCAACACATTATTAAAAGGGCTATTCCATGGGGTCTAATACATGTATGTAAAAATATTATTCGAAGGATATATAGTGTGGTAAAAGGTAATTTTATGGTTGTATTTGTTTTAAATATTATTCTATGGAGATTATCTTTGTATCCTCACTTGTTATCTAGAGGATTAGTTATTGGTGTTGTGGTATATTCATGTTGGTCATTATGCTTTTGATTTATTGATGTTGATTGATTTTTTATAAGATATATTTATATAATCATTGTTTTATAATATTGTTTAGTGGGGTCAAGATGCTATGATGTTATGGGGTATATAAGATAGATAATGATCTATTATAGGGGTGTTTATGTATAGACTATCTGAATGAAGCCAGTGAGATAATATAAGATTTTGTGTGAGAGATGTTATCATCATAATTTATATCATGATATAACTAATGGGTTATATGTGAATCTAATTAGTTTATTTATTATTAATTTTTGTGTGTATGAGATGAGATATGTTTATGAGGTGGGTTTTTGATGAGTTTATAGACATATGGTATCATTTGTGTTAGAACGGGACTAAAGTGTTTAGTAATAGGATGTTTTGACTTAAATTATATTTGGGTGGTGATAATTTGATAGTCCCAATATTATAAAGGTGTAACTAGTTATTATTTTATATGATGGGACGTAGTTATGATGAAATTTGTTAAAAAAAATCATAGGATATATGTTTCAAGTTGGTTGAGTGTCCCATACTATAAACTATCACAAGTGTCCACTAATTATCTCTCAGTGAGTTGAAGATGGCAAGGTCAACCTGCTAGATTGTTGGACCCATCATACTTATGTACATGACATGGTTTTTGATGTATATGTATAGGATTAATATTTTGTTATAGTTTAAATAGAAATCTTATAGATGGAGTCATTATTTAGGATAAGTGATGTTCTACATGTCAATGACTCTTACAGGTGATAGTTCTATTTTTGGTCCATTGGGAATTTTTTTGATCATTTTTATAACATATGGATCATCCAATGGGTCATAATTATTAATTATATGGATTCATTAATAGTTTTATTTGAAATAACTATTTATTTTTTTCATATAATATATAATTTTTCTATATTTTCTATATTGACTGTTTATAAATCATTTTCACCATATATTATTTTTCGTTATTAGATTTTATGTTTTATATATTGACGTGTCATATTAAATATTTATTAGCATTGGGTATAATGTTTATAAAGAATCCTTGAGATCATAGTCTCCATAAAATTGAATTTATCCATTATGACTAGTTGGAAAACTCCAAAATTTATGAAGGCCTTTTTGAGGTTAGAGGAATTCCATTATTTTGTTCAAATTGTTTGGTCTTATGTTTTGGATCTTTACAATGATAAATGATTAATTAAATAATAGTGTGAATTTATAATCAATATAATTTTTCATTATATAATTTTAAATAAAATATTAAAATTAACACCATAAATTCATTATCATAGTGTTTTATTATTATTAATGAAAATTTATTTTTTGATTTTAATTTATAGTAGTGTTATTGTGGATTTCATATAGTACTACGATGATAAAGGAAATAAAATGTCATGTAGATCCCTATAATTGTTAATCATCCTTGGGATACACTAGGTCATATATGTATGGATATAATAACATGATTCATTGGATGTATAGTGTGTTATGCTACCATAAATATAAATTTTTTTACAAAAATTGTTTAACGAGAAATCTTTTTAAATCATGATTTTTAAACACCAAGAGTTGTATTAGGATAATTCTATGAAATGAAGGTATATGATATCTAATACACTATTAATATAAAATTATGGAGAAGGAATCAATTATGGTCTTTCTGTACTCAATATATCACTTCCTAGCTCACTCATTTCCTCCAAAGCTTTCAACGAGGACCAGTGTCACCCCTAAATCATGACTCCAATAGTCTATGGGTTGAAGACAAGAACCAATGGTTTAAAATATATTTTTTGTGGGACATATTTCTTTTTAGGAAGAAAATAAAATCTATAAATAAGTATCCAAATCCAATATCCCAATATAATTATATAACAGCAATAATATAGGATATTCCCGATAAGAAAAAGAATGTAAAATTATCTTGGTAGACTTCAATGCTAGACAATGATCATTAACATACTAAAAGTTATAAAATGGACTGAAATTCATTTAACTCATACTAAAACCTATATAATCCAAGCTAATATGACCTAAAAACCTCCAAATATTGATTGAAAGTATAAAAATAATAAAATTTAGGGTGATCTTATAATTATAATCGAATGGTTTGTCCCTGGAAAACCTCATATAAATTTGGATGAAATATATTGTATCCCATTTGAATGAACTCGATTAATATAAAATTCATCCCATACCATGGTAATTATATGTTTTCCAAATATATAATGAACACACTCTACCAAATAAATATCTACCAAATAATTATAAACTCAATATGAAAAAAACAATAAAAATAAGGGACCCTATAAACCACTTCCAAAACAATATGCATGTATGTGAATATAATATACTATAAGTAGATATATTTATAATTTTTTTTCATAGATTAACAAGAATGTAAACTATAATTGGTGAGTGAATTACTGTAAAATATGGACTTACAATTTATCATCCACAACTAATGCTTTCAAAACAACGGAAACATGATGTTTTAATAAACCAAAAATTATAATCCTATAAATTATAAATATGTCAACATTAGTTAGTGTAGGAAAAACATGGGTTTTTGGAATTTTATATACTTTTGACAAAATGAAACATGTTCTAGATTTAATAATCACTACATAAAACTAAGAACAATATAAATACAAAAAATGTAGAGTATTAATTTACAAATCAAGTACCCTTTAAAGGTTATTATAAATACCATTTTAAACAAAAGAACAAGGGGTGTTTTAAACATCATTCTAGTTATCCTTATCTATAACCTATCTAAATTTATACTTGACATTAATGTGTTACAAGGTCTATATTCTAGAACCCTTAATGTCATCAACTAAAAATATCTAATGCTACCAATTTTTCAAACTAGATGATATTATTTTTTCTTCCTCATAGAAGCCCTTAATCTATATGATTAACATCAATTCGTTATTCTACAAACATGAAGCTTAAAAAAATATTCTATCAATGGACGTCCTCATTAAACCTGATTAGAAACACAAAAAAATAGAACAAAAATGATAAGAAAAATACAATTAAATCCTCTCAAATGAGTTCGTAAATGAACACTCAGAGATAAAAAATTACAATTGGAAGTACATTAAAAAATCATGGCATTAAAGGAATCATTATATTTCACAATTTTAAAGTTTCTCTATATTGTTTTCCTTTTATCCTCAGAGCTATTATACCCTTTATAGGTAATCATAAAATGGAATGATTCCACATTCCTTGGTAATAGTTGGAAGTGAATTAGAAGTATCTTTATCATCATCATATGTACTCAGAAGAACTTCTCATCTTTGGGTGATGTTAGTTTTGAACCACTATAGTGCACATAAAATAAATTATTATAGAATTTAATATTGTGGAAATTTGAAAAAACTATCACAATAAAATTTATTCTATATTGAAAAAAAATTAAACGAAAACATCAAATCAAAATAGTATATCATGAATGTTATTGTAATTTTAAAACTAAGGATAGAATTAGTCCAAAACTAACCCCCCCCCCACATTTCAAAGTCATACAAATGAATGAATTTATTTATTAAAATAATCTGTTGAAATTTATATCTACTATATCATATTAATCATATTATTAGATGAATTTTAACATAATATCAAACAAACATAATGTAAGCTTATAGAGGCCTAGTTCCTTTGGAATACTAGGTACATATAAGCTAGATATGAAACCAAAATAAAAAATCCCAATTTTAATCTCTATAATGAGCTCCTAAATCACACTGATCTTCTAAAAATGCATAGGATAAACTGGGAATACAAAGACAAAAGGGTTGGTCTATAAAGCATAGTTTGTGAATAAAAATGACAACAAAGCTTACCATATAAGCCAAATGACATAACATGATATCATAAAGGAAAAATATCATGAATAATTATATGGATGCATGATATAATTATGACTGCATAAAAATATCATATGCTCATAAAAAAATAAAAATATGATAAAACCTAGAATCACAAAGATAACTAATGGTTTGTTTTTGAGACATCATAGCATAGTGTACAGAGTCCCATAATGGATTAGGTTTACTTCCTATTATTTGGGAATGACCATCAAAAATGTATATTCATAGGTGTTCCAAATAAAGAAATCAAACCAAATGAAAAGGCATAAGAAATACCCATGGAAGTAAATTGGTTAAATAATCTTTCCTGAAAACATAATCAAAGGAAATATCAAATGGATTCAAAAGATAATAACTAATTAAAATTTTTGAGTTATCTTATGTTCTAAAAAAATAAAAGACCTCAAAATAATTCATGTGAAAAAAACTCTAGAAGAATGATGGAGATGTAATTTTGGAATTAAATATCCTTAGAGTGGTTTTAATAAAGTTGTTTGGAATCTTTAAAGGTGGTAAGAACATGATATTTTAAATAATACCATAATTGAACTAGAAGGGATATCTATAAAATAATAACTGTTTATACAAAACATTTAATAGTTACAAATATTTAATGGGGTGTTTTAAAACATGAAATAATAGTTAGGGAGTTCCAATAAATCATGTTCCCTTAAAAGAATGATTTGGGAAGATAACATTAAAAATATTTTATATTAAAATAATGAGAATAAGTCTAACCATAGTATATATTAACAGTATATATAAATAATATATAATATTTCATGAAAAAATTAATACGATAAAGTTATGTATATAGAAATAAGGCATAACCTAGTGCAGGGGGGTCTAAAGAGTTCCCCTACCTCAGGTTTAGAATGGCTTTATAGTGTCACTTAACATACTGAATTATAAAATTTTATTTTTAAATAAATTATTGAATATATAATTCAAATATATTTTAATTATTATTAATTATTCAGTATATTTTTCATCATTTAATTGATATATTATGTCTATAATTATATTCCCATGGTCATTTATTTCATGGTTCCAAGGCCTCTTTAGTTTGGGGATAATTATTCAAGTTCATGTAAAATGGGAATACAACTCTAGAAGTGAAGTGAAATGAAATTAATAAACATATATAAATTTAAATGTCCTAAAAAATTCATATGTGCTCTGACATAGGGATGGTTCATTTATTATAAATGTTATTGTTATATAATTAGTTCATTTGTGGTGGTTTTATCAGCCATCCTAAACTAGATTCATTTTATTTAATAAAATGATTGTTAATAAATTATATAATATGAAATAAGTTATAATATTAATATGATTATTGTATTTAATGAAAATATTTTTTATATAAAAATCCCTGAAGATAATGGAGAAAAACAAAATATGATGTCCATTAAGGCGGTGAACCCACCATAATGTGAAAAATCTTTTTTATTTTAAAATGAAATGAATTTTTTCATAATATATATTACATTAAGATAATAAAATATATGTATATTTGTGATTAAAAAATAATTATGTAATGTTTTATGGAATTTGTTTACACATTGAACAAGAATAATGATTAAAAAGCTTGGTTGATAGTATTACATTCTACTTTAGATGTCTCCTCTTAGGGAACCCCTTAAGGAAAAATGGAATGGTATTTTAGAAATACCAGAACACCAATTAAATGGTTTGGAGGATTTAAGAGAGAAATTGGTAGAGTTAGTCTATCACTAAGGCTTACAAGTTGTGGGGAGAAGGAATGAGGAGGGGTTCCATTTATAAGGTGAGTAGGGGAATGTTTTCGAATATAATATTTACTAGTCTTTTATTTGCTCCCATAAATTCCAATAGTGTTGATTATTGAGATCATATATAGTAATTAGTGTATGTTATTTTGATATAATGGTTTCTTACATCATCCATGACTCCCAAACTTATGTATTTTTTCATATAATGTAAAATTACATATTTTCTTGTATTTCACTTTTTTTTAAAATTACTAAAAATTCACAATGGCAATTTTAAAACTCTTATATTTTAAAAAATGATGTCTATTTTATGAAAATAATTTTAAAAATTTGAGAAATTTAATTTTTAAATAAAAACACAATTATTTGAAAAAAATCACTTTTAATATCATGATAAATTTTCTTACCCTTTGAAAAAAATTATCATAATATTATATTTTGAAAATAATAAATATAAATTTGGTTTTATAATTTTATTTATAATAATAAATTTTATTTCAAATACATATATTTATCAAAAATTTATAAATAAGATAGAAATTCTTTATAAAAAATATGCACTTATTTTATCTTTTTCTAAATCTTTATTTATTTGTGTCGTGATATAATTATTCTATATTTTAAATTTATAAGAAAAATAAATATTAATTTAAAATTAAATACTGGACGCTTCTATTCTAACTATTAGATTATAATTCCTAGCTTTTAGAATACTATTCCAACAACCAAATTAATATTCATACTATCATATTTGTAAGAGTCATGTGTGTTCTTTATCATCTATAAATACCACATATTTCATTAATTCTTCAATCACTAATATTTTCCATCAAATTATATATATATATATATATTCATTTTAAAAATTTATATTTCATTACTAATATTCTATTTCATTTCTACAAAGAGGTTCCTAAGTGTAATCACTCTAAGGTATCGAGCATATCTAAAATTTTATATTATAATTAACTAATTTTTTAATTTTTATCCCACAATAACACTTTAAATTATTATGGATTTATTAATTATCTTAATTTAAATTTATGGTTAATAGAATAAATTCTATTGGTTCTATTATATAGATAATGTACGTTATATAGCAATACATTACGAAATATTAGACATTTATATAATCATATGGGAAAATCAATGGATAAAATTTTGGGTAATTTCATTCTTATGCCCCATAAGAAATGTCTCCCTATATATTTAATTTCACCCACTACGTTGAAAAACAAATGAAGGTACTTTTATCTCATTTGATCCCCTAGTTCCCATGTCGACCCCTCGTTATTATGGTTCTTACATAGTACTTTAAAAAGATTACATGTCTTATTTTGTAGAGATTTCTCTCCATGCTCTATAATCTTCACTAACTTCTTCTCATAAGAGTTGTCATTATCCAACTACATAACCTCTAAATGTATTAAATTTTAGGGATCTCGTATATACTTCCTTAAGAGGGATATATGTAACACATCATGTACTTCAGATTGTGGTGGTGGTATTGCTAGTCGATAAGTCGTTGCTCTGATGTGATAAAGAATCACAAAGGGACCAATTTATTTGGGACTTAACTTCCCCTTATTCCTAAATCTCATGAATCTATTACATGGAGATATATAGAGGAACACTTTATCACAAACATCAAATTATAGGTATCTATGACGATTATCTTCATAAATCTTTTTTTGACTTTGAGCTTCCCTGATGTGTGGTTGATAGGTCTTTAAATTTCCAATGATTTCATATCCCAATGGCTTGAATTAACTAATTTCATACAAAAACAATGTTGTTCTATATATCTTCCTATAAAGTGCATCATATATATCGTATTGGATTCTAATGTGGAAATTATTATTGTAAAAGGAATAAACAAGAATAAGATATTGATACCATCCTCCTGTAGAGTCTATGAAGAAACATCTCAACATATTTTCAGGTGTCTAGATAGTCCACTTAGATTAGCCATTGGTAAGGGGTGATTATCCATAGTGATGTTCATGTTTTTGTATAGAGGCTATTTCAGAATTCTCTAAAACATGGAGGTAAACTATGGATCTTGATCAGATACAATCGATAGTTATGTTCCTTATAGCCTCACCAATTCTTATTGTGTATCATCACTAGGTGACTATGTGAATTGTCCTCTAAAATTACAGTCAGGTGAGAAGTCATTTTATAGTGATCAACTATTACACATATGGAATTGTTTCCTATATATTTATTTAAATTACATATAAAAATGTCTATTCATATGTTTTTCCATTTTCATGTAGATATGGGTAGTGGTTTCCTCATTCCCTTAGCATTTTCACTGTATGCTTTAACATTTGGACATACTAAGCACTTTGATATATATTTTTGTGATATACTTCTTTATATTTTCCAACCAATAGTGATTCTAGAGATAGTAATGCATTTACATTTTCCCTTGGTTGATGGATAATGTCAATCTTTGTGCATCATTCAAAAACTCTTTAATCTAAGGATTTTATGGTATATATATTTGGGACCAAAATCATGAAACACCTTCTTAATCAATTTTCAATTTATAGGATTTCTATTTTTTTTATGACATCCATAGTCTTCAATAGATCTACATTATCCCTTTGATCATAGTTTATCTTTTATAAAATATATGGTCGTAAAATTATTTGATCTATACAGGGTGTTGTTCCTTCTATTATGACATCCATGTCAATCCTCTGAAAATATAAGATGATCAGATACTTCTCAATTATCATCATTGATAAGGTTACATGACATTTTCTTCTCAAGGAATCTTCTACATTATTTACTATCCTTGAATAGTAATGTTTGGACTAGTCATAGTCATTGATCATGCCTAACAATCGTAATTGGAACATATTTATATCCATCTATGTGAACATAAATATATTTGAGGGCCTTATGATCCACTTATATGTATATATATCCCATATTTCACCCATTTTAGATAATCTCTCAAAATATTAAATTCCAATATACAACTTGAGGGTAGAGTGAGTACTGGGTCAGTGATATGAACCTTTTTCAAATCTATAAAGCATTATATGATATCATTGGTCCCTAAAAACTTCACTCACTTTAGAGTTAGTTTGGTTATTGTGGTTGACAATGATGAGATGTTCCTCAAAAATCCTCGACCGTACCCAAATATTCCAAGAAAACAATGAATCTATTTTATAGATATTGGTCAGGGACACTACTTAATAACCATTATCTTATAATTATCCAAAAATATCCCATTTTTAGTGATAACATTTGCCCAGAATGATAATTCCTCCCTATGAAACTTACATTTACTGTACATTTCATATAAGTTGTACATTTATAAGGTCTTTGGAACAATATTATAATGCTCCCCATCTTCCTACTTAATTATAAAGTGTTTCATATTATCATATATAAATACTACCTGAAATTTTTCAATGTAATATTTAGAGACTATATTCATCATGTCCATTATTATTTTTGGGACATTTTTGAGTCTGAATAGTCTCACAATAAATTCATAGTACTCATAGATTTTACATAAATACATATTAGGATTATCCCCCCTTCACACCCTTATTTGATGAAACTCTAACCAAAGGTCCAATGTAGAGATGTTTTGGGCCCACATAGCTGATCAAACTAGCCATCAATACATGGAAGGGGACACTTTAAATTTATCATGTTTTCTTAGTTCATGATAATCAATATAGGGGATCATTAACCCAACCATATTATTGATGAAGAGGACCAGTGAACACAATGGTGAAGTAACTAGGTGTATAAAACCCTTGGAAAGATTCCATTGTCAAATATTTTTTATGCTATTTTAACATAATGGTGGGCGTAATATTTGGGTAGATATGAAAGTATAATTTCAATAGAGAACTTAATCTCTCATTTTTTATAAAGAATCCTAACTCTTTTGGGAATACATCAGTATAGTCCATCATAATAGGCATGTCTTCAAGCATGATTCTATTCAGTATCTCAAACATTTGCTCTAGATATACTTTTTGGTAAGAAAAAAAATCCATTCTAGATTATAAGATTCAAAATAAGAGGCATCCTTCCCCATAAACTTGTATAAAATTGGAGGATAACATGGGATATAGAGAGTGATTTCCCTCTCCAAACAATTGATGTTACATTTATATAAGGATTATCAATTCATGCCCAGTATAGCATCAAATTCCACTAAAGGTGATATAATATGATTTTTTTGGGAGGTTTAATCCCCAAACAATGACTATGGAGGAGTTATATACCTTGGAAATAATAATTTCATAATTTTTGTTCTCACATATAACTCATCCTCCATGTTTTGAGGTGGTTTGGGAATAGTTCTACAAAACCCGCATGATATGAATTAATGTATAGACCTATAATCGTATAAGAGATTTTATGTTCATGTATGGATATGGAGTGCCCTTTAAATATTTTATTATGGCTCTAGTAAATTTTTTTTCATAAATAAAATTGGGGATGATAATACTCAAACTAATAAAAAATAAAAGTGAAACTATAGACATATAAGTTATAAATTATTAGAGAAATATATCCTATATTATGAGTATTTATATTCAAATCTAGGTTATCCATGGTTATTTTCATATTAGGTTTTGTAAAAAAATACTTTCAATCCATTCATAATGGTTTAAAAAGATGTTTTGAAATTATCAAAGTGTATTCCCCATGAGTTTCAAAACCAGATGTGTATCAAGGCCTCTTTACCATGCACCAAATAGAGGACTGTTAATATTCAATGATCCCTTTTAGAGTTACTAACCCTAGGTGATTCTATTCCTGAGCCATATGAAATTATAGTATCCTGAAATATATTTAATTTAATGGAAATCACTCACTCTACACTATACGAAAAATTTCATATTTTTTCCAATACATTGACTTATCACAAGGTTTTTTTACCAATTTAATATTGTACTGATACCCAAAAAACATGTTACCATTATATTATGAAAACTATAGTAACTAAATCATCTTAAAATATTTATTACATTATTTTTGACAAAAATATTCAATAAAAACCACCTTGGGATTCAGAACCCTAGTGTATTTGGAAGACTGGAAACATAAAACATCATATTGAAACTAAAATAAAAAAAATTCTTTCACTATAATGGTAACATAAAACCCATTGAGATTTTAACTGCATAGGATAACCTGAGGAATGTATTAACAAAATTGGGGAGATATAAATCCCAATAATGGAATACACATGATAAATGAGCATGACTTATGACTGAAATGGCATAACAAGTTATCACAAAATGCATGAATTGAAAATAACCATTTTTGAAGAATTAAATGAATAATATGGAATAATAAGATCATGGACTCATATAAATTTTGAAACAATATAATAAATGAAAAAATAAACAAAATTCAAGGCTCAATTCTAAGACATCATAACATGGTGGACAAATTCCCATAATTTATTAGGTTTACCCCCTAATGCCACAAATTTTATATCTTAAAATATAAAAATATTCCAATGAATTGATGTTCAATGATGGTACAACCATCATATATTGTAAATGGATAATGGTTCCATGTATTTATATCAAACATAAGTCATAAGTATAATATGTACATATGAAATGAAATGGGTTACATAGTCGCAGGTCGTATACATGTCTCAAAGTTTTCTTGCTTTCCATGATGGAAGAGCTTTGTTATCTTCCTCATGGAGGGACATAATTGATGCCTCTGTCCCTGAATTGACCTATTATAGGGAAATTTTGGTGGGTTAAGTGGAACCCTCCTAGCTATGTCCTCAAACTTACTGTGGATGGTGCATATTCTCAAGGCACTATAAGAGGAGGAGGGCTGGTCTGAGACACCAGAGGATATGTGGTTACTGGGTTCAATGCCTATTATGGTTTGGGAAACCCCATTTAATCTGAATCTAGAGCCCTGCTAAGTGGAATATCCATATGACATGATCACCACATCCCATTCTATTCAGTTTAATCGGACTCGTGCCACTTGGTCAACTTCTTGCAGAACACTACTAGGCACCTGTGGTACTTATGTTACATAATCTGGAAATGCAAACTCCTGATGTGGCATGACACTGTAATTACTCCCCCATAGAGGGAGGGAAAAATTGTTTCCAATTATCATTCTAGAAAGGGGAGCCCTAAAAATCACTGCATTATCTAATATATCCCTGGGTCTCTTCCTAGTGCATGTAACCTCTTTGTAAGAAATGATGCATTAGGATGGTACAACTTTCACCCCCCCTTGACACAGTGGGATCTTTAATAAAAAGTCATTTTCAATGATTCATTAATAGGGATTCAAAAGAGAAAAATGGATTAAATATTTTATGTTTTAATATTTTGATTAATAAAATTTTTCTAAAATATGGATTTCATTTAAAAAATGTATGAGGAAGGGCGGAGAAGTAATTTTTGTATTGAGAAACTATAGCGATGTTTTAGTAAAATGGTATGGAATCATTATAGATGGTAAGGGAATCATATTTCTCCTAAAATAATAAGTGAATACGGAGGGTTATACATAAAATAATTAAAATTTATATAGATCCTTTGATTATTTAAAATATTTCAAGGGGTGGCTTATAACATTAAATAAGAAACATGGAGTTCCATTTAATCAAGTTAACCGAAAAGAATGATTTGGGAAGAGAACATAAAATTTTATATATATCTTGAAAAAAATATTAAAAAAGGTATTATATGAAAGATACATATATTTTTAATAATAAAGGTTTTAATCACATAATAAACTAGATATAGTGTGGTTTAGAGAGTTAAATCAAAACCATGAGAAAAGGGGACGGTTCATAGAGTTCCCTTACCTCAGGTTCGAATTAACTTAGAAGCTTCACTTAGCCTCCTAAATAATAAAATTATATTTATTAAATACATGATTCATAAAATTATTAAAACATATTTTATTTATTAGAATGATTTATATTATTTTAGATTCATTTATTGGATATACTTTGTCTGTAATTATTGACCTAAGGTTTCATGTTTCTCAGTTTCATGGTCACATTAGATTGTGAACAATTAATGAAGTTACTATCAAATAGTAATAAAAATCCATTGGAGAAATAAAATTATATTCATTTATATTTAGAAATTTAAATTTTCCAAATATCCATATGTGTTCCTATATAGGGATAATTCATTTATTATAAAATGTATTTTTTTTGTGGTTAGTTCATTTAAGTGATTTTTTTGACCATGATGAACAAGATTCGTTTAATTTAGTGAAATGATTTTTAATATGTGGAAAAAATAAGAAATATGAAATAATATACTTATTATCCTTATATTAAGCCACAATATTTGTTTTCTAACCATCATATAAGGTGGGAGAGAAAACAAAGGGTACATTGTTCATGTAGGTGGTGAACCCATCACAATATAAACAAAAATTTTAATCATAGAATGAAATAAAAAGATGTTTAATAAATGATATTACATTAAAAAAATATTCCAATGTTATTATGATATTGGATTAATTATTTCATGTTTTATTGAATTTGTTTTTAGGATTAAGTCGAAGAAAGATTAATAATATTGATTGAGAGTTTTAATTTATCCTTTGGATGTATCTTATTTGGACACCCATTAAGGAACCTTGGAATGGCATTTTCATAATACCCATACTGCTTGGGCATGTGAATGCGGATTTTTTTTATAAAAATGGATATTTTTTGGGATATCTGTAAGGTTCTGGGGCCATATAGAGAAATTGTGGTATTTATAAGTTGTGGAGAAGAGTGTCTTAAATATAATATTGATTCATTTACTTTTTCACATGACCAAAAAAAGTGATTATTCTTAAGAATATATAACGTGATTAGTTCATGTGAGTTTTAGATAATGGGTTTTTCCATCAATCATGACTCACTAATTCATGTATTTTACTTATAATGTAAAATACTATATTTTTTCATATTTTACTATTCACCAAAAATATACTATTTCAAAAAAATACCAAAAGCACCACATTACTATATAATGATGAATATATCCCAGAAAATAAATAAGTTCTATGAAAATAATTCTCTAAATATAGGAAAATTAATTTTTATTTAAAATAACTATTTATTTTAAAATTACCAATTTTAATATTATTGTTAATTTTTTACCCATTGAAAAATTATTTATGTTCTCATAAAATTATATTATTATTATCATAAAACATTATATTTTTCTAAAAAAATTATGAAAATAAATTTTATTTCAAATATTAATATTTATCATAAAAATATAAATAAAACATTTATGTTTTATAAAAAACAAAAACACAAATTTTACCATTTTTAAAACAATTATTTATTTATATTAGGATTTTTATTTGATATTTTTTCATTTTACAAGATAAAAAAAATTATTTGAAAATTTAATATATGAGGTTACTCTTCTAGTGGTCATGTTTTTATTCTTAACAGTCAAATTATGTTCATTTGGCTTCTATACATTCGATAAATATCACATATTTCATTCATTATTAATTGACCTCTATTTTAAATTAATGTTATATACATATATATATATATATATATTCATTTTCAAATTTAATATTGCATCACTAATATTCTATTTCATTTCTACTATGTTTTTGTTGAGTGAAATTGTTCTTTGTGATCTAGAAAATCCAAATTTTCATATTATAGTTATCATATTTTTTTATTTATTTTCTCATCATTACACTTCCAGTTCTTACAGATATATTTATTCTAAAAAATTAATGATTCAGTCAATATAATAATTTTTTGTTTAATTACGTGGTGTTTGCTATTTATATAATACTACATTATGAAACATGACCCATTTTTGTAATTAGATGGGAAATTCCATTGATAAAATATCAAGTCTTTGGAAAATTAATTATTGAGACCATGAGGTTTTTAATTATTGGTATATTGGTGAAATAGGTAAAGAAGATAGTGAATTAGAAGTATAGTTGATTATGTACATTTATTTTATTTTCAACACATATATCAATAATGATAGATCGTTGAACATTCATAAGATGAAAGAAAGAGACCACATGAAGGGATGAGAGGTCCCATGATGAGATTTGAATTTCCACAGAAAGAGGCCAAAAAACTGCATGATGGGTAGAGTAACCAAACATTGAAATAGAGTGAGCACAAGAAAGTTCAAGTGACCAAATGGATCCTAGTGACCAAATGTTGGAGTTGTGTGACCATATGTTATGTGGTGTGATAGTGTGTTGGAGTACTACAGTTACATGCTGGAATAGTGTGACAGTAAGGGTTCTTTCGATTATGTGTTAGAATAGTATGAATGTATAAAAAATTTTACAAGATAACATTGGAGTCAAGTGATCACATGAAGAGCCTGCACAATCTCACATTGGAGGAAAGTGATCTCCAGAATGGGTCAAGAAACAACATGTTTTATTGAGTTGTCTCTTGAAGAAAATTGATCAACCATGACACATAGATATTTGGCCAGTGAAGTAAGAGTGGTTGTGAGTTTCATAGTATATGGATATATGATAAATTAATTATATATATCCAAGGTATGGTGATCCACTAATGTTTATGTATCATAATTATGATAATGAAAATTCTTCCAAAGGAATTGGTGGATACAGATAGCAGGTAAAAGAAAGAAGATAGATATAGTGAAACTATTCTAGTTCACCAAACAAAATATAAATAGAATGATGCAATGTTCATATTTGTTTATATATTAATAACAAGGGATATTTTTTGAGTTTCTTATTATGTTTTCCTTAAATAATATGATTTTTATTCTATTTTAAGGAAATGTGGAACAAGGTATTGCATCATGTGTTGTGTTTTAAGGAATTATGACATGTGAGATTTCTTGCATGCACACATATTCAGCTATAACCATATATAAAGAGTTTTTAAATTATAATAGAAACAAGGAGGTTATGTTTCAATGGTTTTTAAGATTAATAATTTAAATATTGAGGTCGGAAACATGTCATCACTATGTAATTCATGTATTGATACACACATGAGTATTTAATGTGCGGGAAATACATGTATATAGTAGAATCAAGTGTTTGTAATATTTGATCATGTTTTTATTAAGTTACATTATGTTATAGAATAATTTGATTATGGAAGTTATGGTGAAGATTAGATTCAAGAATTATGGTCATCAGAATTAAAAATTATTTTCATAAGGTCATTAATATTTAAAGAGATAAAAATGTGAAAGGTAAGAATTGTTTCAAATTTTGTAATTTACAGTTAATTCATACTAGTTCAAGGGGAAATGGAGAGAAGAATAAAAAATATAAGAATAATAGTTTTGGTTAGTTTTTATTTCTTTGAAAGAAATTAAAAAATAATAGGATTTTACTTATAAAAGTGAGTGTGTGAAGAATTAACGAAGAAAAATGATGATATGTGGAGTCCAGTCAGTAAAGATTCATTCAATTGTTCCATAATCAATTTCAGAAAATTATATATGTGAGTAAAACATTAACTATCAGTATAATATTGTTAAATGAAAGTGAAGGATGTAACATGCATGTTGTAAATGACAAAATATTTTTTTTAGACTGTGGTATCATGGATTACTTACAAATAATAATACGGACAATATTATCTTATTGAGTAGTGAGTGTTATAAATTCTAGTTCTTATATGGGTGATATGTTTTATTAAGTTCAAGAAGATTCATTAAAATCCAACTATATGTGAAGGTTATTTTAAAAGAAGAAAATATAATAAGTAGACCACTGATTCACCCCCGCCTCTCAGTGTTCAAAATGATAATAACAAGTCCATTCAAATGGTATAAGGGGTAGGTTCCCTCCATTAATCATGGTTTTTTACGGATTTAAAATGAATAATACTTCCATAGACTATTTTGATTCAGTTTATAAAAGGGTATTATTTTCCACATTGTAAACAAATATAATATTTGGAAGGAAAAATGTCACCCTATCTTTTATCCATTGGGTAGAAACTTCTTGAATCTATTATATATGGTCTCACTCCTCCTTTATAGATTTATCCCTTAATATATATATATATATATATAATTATAATCAAGATAACTATGTATAAATAATAAATTACATTCATTCCTTTCTCCAAGAATGTGAATTCTTGTAGTTTAAAGGATTTAGAGCAGAAAATGGAATCTGAGATAAGTAAAAGAATATTAATGAAGGGAACAAAAAAGGGAAGAAAAGAGGAAACTAATTTAGATATTGAAATATGATGATTTTAAAATTGGAGATGATAAATCTATGCATGAATTCATCACAAGGGGTAATGATACTGTAAGAACCTTAATAAGACATGGAGAAAAATTGGATGACTTAATAGTTTTTGAAAAGATAATGTGAATTATTCCTGAAATATTTGATGATAATGTTTCAATATTGGATGATAGTGATCTAGAAAAAATATCTATGGATGATATGTATATAATTATAAATATATATGATATGATAAAAGACATTTATTTCAAAATAAATGGAAATATTGATCTATAAATATCCTTTAAAGGAACTTGGAAAGAAAATAAAAAGAAATTTATTTTTGACAAAGTGCTTTGTTATTTTGATTCATAAGATGAATTGATTATGGAGATTAATTCATATATGTATTTGAATTATAGTAATATTACAGTAATAATTGGTAAGTATAATGTATAATTACTATTGATTTTGTTTAATTGTCGATACATTGGAAAATAATAATATATTATTTACGACTATAGGAAGATGAAAGTAGTGATGAATAGGGAGGAAGGAAAAGAAGACCAAAATGGAATAAGGAAGAAAAATCTAATCATTTTTAAAAGTAAGGATAAATAAGTTCTCTAAATATAAAAATGTAATTTTTTAAAATTAATGTGATGGTGACAATTATGATGAAGAAGAAGTGGAAGCTGAAAATTTTTATGATGAAAGTATTGAAAAGTTTCAAATTGAAAAGGTGAACGATGATAATTTTTTAGGTGATGAATTATAAAACATTGAATAAGAATAAAAATTATAAAAATAGATATATTTCATGATAAAATGTGAATTGAGTGAATTAATATTAAAAAATTAAAATCCCTATAAAAAATAAGAAGATTAAGAAATAGTATGAATATGTTAACAATGAAGAAATAGCTTAGGAAGAATAAAAATTTATATTATTAAAAGAGATTATAATCCACAATATTTGACATAGAGATGATAAAAATCACAATATCAATCTGGAATAAAAATTTAGGGGAATGGAAAATGGATTTGAACATGTATAAAAAAACCACTTGAAGTTGAACAAGGAATCTCAAACTTAAAAAATTATATTCTAAAACATTAAAAAACCTCTAATGAGTTTAAAAATAAAGATAATAAAAACATATAATCCTAAATGGTATATAATAAGGTTAAATATGCTATGAATTTAATATTAGTCAAGAAGACCATATGTGTAGCTAAAACAATTGGATTCCAAAATTATGAAATTTAAGAATAATCAAAATTTATTTTAATAAAAATTTTACAATTTGAAGATTAAATAAGATAAAAAGAATTATAATATGATGAATAATATTTTTATAGTATACTAATAATAATTCACAAAATGTAACCACTATTTATTGTTAGAAAGTTGTTGGAATACTATTACATAGTTCTAGACATATTCTTGCTTACAAATGAAACTATGATTTTTATGGATATTACTGGTGTTTTAGAGTGTTTGGGTATGTGGAAATGATTTTTTGGTTTAATAATCAAGTCTATAATGTATCTAGGAGGTATTTCAAATAGATTTTGATGTGGAGTAATCCCACTCAATGAATAATGACATGAAACCAATATGAAAAATCCAATTTGATGATTGGGAACATATTCCAATTTATTGAAACTCTCTATGAGAGGGGAAATAAATTGAGAAACATTGAAAATGGTTTTATTGTGTTGGTACCACCCCAACAATGTTTTCATGAAAAAATTCAAAATCATTATGATAAGGAATAAATGGTAGAAGAGAACAATCTTGTAGTTGAAACTACACTCAAGGAAAAAAAGGGGAGTCACATTGGATTTTAAAGAGTGGTTTTTATCCACAAATTATTAGATATTAAAATATATTAAATAATTTTAAATACTTAAAATAATGAATAGTTGAATTCAGAAATAATGAGTCCCTCAAAATCAAAGGATATGTATCTACTATCATTGGGATGGAAAAGATGTATTCTAGAAGTGACTTATCTGTTGATGGACTAAAACACAATCTACTGAGTAATTTATAAATTTATGATGAATTAATTGAGGTTATATTTATAATATATGGTTTTTTATTAAATTTCTCTAATATGGGATCATTGTGAAAGAGGATAGTGGACAAAGGGGAACTTTTTCAATGATAGATATGCACAGAGATCATGTTTTATGAGCATAATGAAATTAAATAGAATGTTGAATAGAAGTATTGACCATATGTTCCATAGAATCATACATTATTTATCACCTAGGGGAATTTTTGTGTGTCCCTAATATAATAATAATTTGATATTGGTATTTTTCTGTATGGTGTGAAGGGAAAATTTTAAATTATTTACACAAGAAAGTTGAGATACATACATACCGTACTTTAGATCTAACTCATTTTTAAATATATGGACCTGTTAGAAAGAAAGAAATAAATTTCATTTATTTAATACCTCACTCATAATACATTTATTATTGTTTTCCTAACACAAATCATATGCACTCAAGATATTCAAAATTTTTAGGAGAAGTGATGAAATGAAATGTGGTTATTCCAAAAAGATGATCGAAGTATATAAGGATATTGAATAAATAAATCATAATTTTTAACGTTATCTTTAGAATCCTGGTATTCGTCATGAGTTGAGTTCACCATACACACTAGTATTATAATAATACCACAAGTTTTAATTACTAAAGGTTTCCTTCCAGTTATTGCATTATCAAAATCACATGTGAAAATATTACGATGTTTGAACAAAGAGGTGTTGATGATATATTTCAGGGATTTTAATCAAATTATAGAGGAAATATATTTTATAATATGGAAACAAGAATAATTGATTATTCTATTAATGTGAAGGTTCTAGAACATTCTGATAGTAAATTCTCACTGCAAACTACATATGTAAGAGAAAGTGAGGATGATGTTTTTTATGTTAAACTACATAATAATGTTTCTAAAAGAGGCGATGATGTAGAATCATGATTAAACCATTTTAGAATATGAGGGAATATTTCATTCACTCGATCCATGGTTGAAGAAGTAAGAGGAGATCTAAAATATAATCAGTGATCAAGGAAAATAGATTCAAACTTGAATACAATTAATAAAAACACATAGAATTTTTTTAGATTTTAATCCAATAGATGTTTAATAAGTATTAAATCATCAATATTGTTCTAATTCCATGAAAGAGTAGTTATATCATAAAGAAAAAATGAAACATGGGAGTTGGTACCCAAACTTTGAGGTAAAAATGTGATTGGGCGAAGGTGGGTTTTTCAGATCAATCAGAATAAAATATTTGAAGTTGTAAGAAACAAGGTAATACTGGTTCATATGGGGTACTCCGAGGCTAGATTAATGGATTTTATGAGACCATTGTTCCAGTATCAAGAAATAAATCCATTAGAATCTTTATTTCTATTTTCATACTAATTAAATATAAGATTTTACCAATGTGTCTGAAGTAGTATTTTCCCAATAGAGAATAGGAAGAAGAAGACAATATTGACAATCAAAGAGCTATAATTTTTGGAAAAGTGTATAATTATTTGTGTAAATTGAAAAAGTATTTATATGGGATGAAGCAGGCCCTATAATTGTAGTATTCAAAGTTTCATTCTTGTTTAAATAATCCTAACTTAAAGAATGGGAGAGTGTATAATAACATCTACAAAAAAATCAAGAGGTTCCTCTAATTATTATTATTTATATTGAGGAGATCTTATTTTATGAGAATAATGAAGAGACTATGAAAAGTTCTCCCAATAGTAAAAGAAGGTGTTTGAAGTGCCTATATTTGGAGAATTGAGGTACTTTTGGGGTAAAAAATATCTCAAGGGATATATGACATTTTCCTATCATAATAAAAATATGCAAAGTATGTACTTACAAAATTGGAATAAAATATTTATAGAAAATTCCTACACCTATCATTGTGGATGAATGTTTTTAGGGATTTAGTTGAAGGAGATGTTGATGCTAAATAATTTAGTAATTTAATTAGAATCCATTTATATTTAATAGCCTTAAGTTGTGACCTAGTTTATACTATTACCATTGAATCAAAATTTCTACATGAAAAATGTAAAATCCTTTGGATGAAAAAATAATTCATACATACATTAGTGGAACTAATGATTATGAGATAATGTTTAATAGTAAGGGATAGTTAAATAAACTAGTCTTGATAGGTGCTAACAAGGTGGGTTTTGTTGATAATAGAAAATCTACATTTGGTGTTAGTTTCTTTCTAGGATAAAGAAGTTTCAATTGGAATAAAAAGAAGAAAAGTTCATTGACTCTCATCACTACTGAATCTATATATGTTGCTTTCCCTGAAGTAATAATATAATTAATAAAGATGAAGACATAACTAGAGGATTATCCGGTTGATGTTAATAATCCAATTTTTGGGATTGTGCTAATAAAATTCATATAAATATTATATCTAATCTCATTATTCATTAAAGATAAAAGTTCATAGATACTAAATATCACTTCATCAGTTAACTTGTTCCCTAATGTCAACAAAATATAGAGTTTATACCAATGCCAAAATAAGGTGTTGAAATTTTCACTATACTATATATAATGGATATGTTTGAGAAGTTGGGGTTGATACTGGGTGGTCAAGTTCATCATCTTCAAGGATAATGTATGTTAATTTTTCCACTTCTCTATTATAGTCTTCAAATATTATTTTCAATGTTATTTAAAATATGATAGAATAAATCTAACCATTGATATGTGCTTTACCTCACAATAAAAATCAGATATTTTGGTGGTATATAAAAGGGTTGTGTTGTGTTTTCATCATGTGTGAACTATTTTATTTTTTATTTAAGTGGGTGAGGGAAATGTTTATTTATAGGTTAAAGTTAATTTTGGATGAGGAGATATAAAAATGAAATATGTTTTGAATGATTTTAAAACAATGAATTATAAAAAACTTGGTTTTTTATTTAATTATTATTATTTCCTTTACCATGACTGAACACGTGGCAATATAATTATTGGATAGCTATCCATTGCATTTGATTTAGAGAATCAGTGAATTATGTTCTTTTACTGACACGAAAATATATTGGGAGGTTATTAAGACCATGATGTTTATGAATTTTTTTTAGTGATTTGTGAAATAGTTGAAGAAGATTGTGAACAAAAAGTGGAATTTATTATGTTCCAATCTTTAGTTTTCATCCCATAAACCACTAATGACTGATATTTAAACATCCTTTAGATGATAGAATGTGACTGAAAGAAGGAACGATCAGTATCACAATGAGATTAGTGTGACCGTTTGAAGAGTCCACATGAACACATAAAAGACCAAGCAACTGCATATTGAAATAGAGTGATTTCAGGATGGTTATAATGACTATATGGATCCAAGTAGCCATTAGTTGGAGTAGGTATACAACACAGTGTGTGTTCAGACCATGAATTTGTGTATTATGACCACGCTTCAGAATAATTCTCCATTATAAATGGGTTACACTACCACATATTAGAATAGTGAAACTGTATTAAAGGTCATATGGCTACATATTGGAGTCAAGAGACCACATAGGGAATCAGAGATCAAACATTGGAGGTAACAGACAAGAAGAAGGGTTTGAAAACCCCAACATTTTAATGATTTTTAACATGAAAAATGGATTGAACATGAATCATATCTATTTTGTGATTTTAGAGAGACTGATAATGAGTCATATGGTAGATGGAGATACTGTGAATTAAATATGGCAATGAAAATTAAGGTTGTTTACTAGTGTTTAAATATCATGATAGTGAATATCTTAAATGATGAAAAGTACTATTGGATGAAGATAGAAGGTATAAGAGATAAGGGAAAACCAATTACACTATTATAGTATGAAAAATAAAAAACAAAGGTAGAGATATGTTTTTCATATTCATTTTCATTTCTACAAGAATTAAGATTAGTCGAGTTGGACACAAAGTTCTCATTCAAGAAGAGATATTAAATTATGTTTGAAGGAAAAGTGGAAGAAATTATAATAGAAAGTATTATAATATGATTGAACATTGAAACTTTAGATTTCAAGAAATCATATTCTCATAATAAAAAAAATATAATGAAATGTTTTATCATTATTCAATGAAGGTGGTTCAATTTTCAGGGTTTTTAAGTGAACAAATCCAAAAATAGATGTTTTCATGATCTAATTTTTTTAATGCATGTATTGATACATAAAAGGGGATTTAATGTGGAGGAAATAAATGATTAAAAGACAATGAAGAGTCCATCATATTTTTTCATGTTTATGTTGAGCTATAATCACTTATAGAAGCAATATTTTATTGAAGGTATGGAGAAGAATATATCATAGAATTCAAGTAATTGAATTAAAAATTATTTATTTAGTTTTATAAAAATTTGAATAAATAGTAAAGGAAAAAGTGATTATTGGTTCCCAATATATATTTTAATGTTGTTTCAGATCTGTTTATGGTTAAAAAATGACAAGAATATCGATAGAAGAAGATAAATTGAGGTTTCTTCTAACTTCTATGAATGAAATGTAGTAAAAATTAGATCTATATTACAAAAGGGAAAGAATGAATAATTTAAGCACCAAAATGAAGAAATGTTGAAACCTTTTGGTAAAATATAATTCCATTTATATAAAATATTTTCCATCATATTATTCATGAATGGATCACATTCACTATCAATGGACTAGATTTCAATGAAATTGACAGTAATACCATGGTTGTCGTAATGAACAATGGATAAGTTTAGTGTACTGTGTGATCTCATATAGTTTACAGATCATTTCATTTACAAGTCAATCTTATTGAGTAATGAACCGTAAATATTACTATATTCTATTGGGTGTTCTTTAGTGTTGTGTTTTATTATAGTCATTACTCTCTAGTTAGAGGCAAAGCTTTTATTAAAAGAATAATACATAAAAAAGTTGACAGCTGATTTACTCATCCTCATATTTGTCCCTATAGAACCTTACTAGTCAATTAAAGAATTATTTATTAGAGGTATTCTAACCATTTATAAATTGATTATTTATCATTAACTATGATTTTTAAAAATAAATTATGATTTTTTGGTAAATAATATCATTTAATAAATTGGGTTTTTATAACTTCTATAATTTATAATTCCATTAAAATACTTCATCTATTGATATTGAAAAAGAAACACAAAAAGAATAAAAAATGATTAAACAACATTTACAATGATGCATAGCTTTTTAAACACATCCCTTTAGATATGAAATCATAAAAATAAAACATGTTTTCCAATTTTGGTCATATATAATTATAAACATTAAGATGATGAGAATATAATAATATAATAAGGGAAATAGAAAAAAATTAATGTAATAGAATTAAAAACTCCTCCTCATAAATATAATCATCGAAATACTTCAACATTTATCAATAAATGGTAATTTTTTAAACATTTATATGTTTTGGCAGTTAAAATTTGTACTCAATTAAAGAATATAATTTTATTTTAGTTTTTAAAATATTTCTTTCAAACATCTATAGATAAAAAATATAAAAAATCATTAAAAATATATCTTCTAGTAAACTATAAAGATATTATTCTTTCAAAGATGTCTCCAAATAATTTTTTATAAATAATAAATTATCTAAAAATTCATAGTTCTCTATTTAAGAAGTTAAACAAAGATAAAAGTCAAAAAAATCCCCTTAAAGAGATTAAATTAATTGTTCATATAATGAAAAACATAATCATGTCAAAAATAATTAAAAAAATATAGATTACCTAATATTTCAGTTTTTCAGAATTTAAAAAAGAAAAACTAAGAACTAATGATAGTTATTCTGTTTAATATTTTCATTAACATTATTTATTTATAAATTCAGCTTTTGGAAGATAAATCATGTTCCATTAGTATTTAAAAATAGAATCTTTGGCACTGGTATTTTTTTAGGCAAACAGTTCTCATAAGCCACTGGTTCTATTGAGATATAAACTTACGTTCTTATGAAATATTTAATTTTATTCATTGAATTTTTATGTGACCTTCTGTTTTAAAATTATCTCTAAATTGTTCTTTAGTAGGAAAAAAAATACTTTTGTTAACAAGTGAAAATTATCATGGATTTACTTCAATGTCTGTATGTTGCTTTTTTGTCTCATTTTAGTATATATCATTGAAAAAAAATTCCTTCCAATGGTAAATAGTTTTTGTATCATTTTTATATATTAAATCTATGAATAATACATATTTATTATATCCTTTTATTCATCATATTTTACTCACTAATTTGATTTTTTATTTTTATGATCATCATACATTTAAATATTTTTTGATGAATTCACAATTCCTTTGACTTCAAACATAGAGGTCATCATTGATAACTTCTCTTTAGGAATATTCAACCTTGAAACAAGTTTCATATTATCAATTTCTTTCCTTTTAAAATATCCCCTTCTATTGAATAATATGGAATTATTTCTCTTCATTACAATGAATTTTTACAAACTTCACATCTTTATTTGGAATATTTATCACCCTTAGCACTTAACACATAAGATAAATTTGTATCATCAGTCATAGATTTACTAAATATATATTTCTTATATGAAACATCAGACAAATGTATCATAAATTTTTTGTACAACTTATTATAAGACATGTATATGTATATATATATATATATCCGAAAAACATTCCTCACGTTCCTAAAGAGTTTTAACGTTTTTATATTAATAAAAATAATTTGATCTTTCATCATCACTATCGACAAAAGATAAATCTCGAATATTACTGTTCAGGTAATATTGAGATAGGTTTTATGCACTATTTATGATTCCCATGAAACATCCCATATTTTTAATTAATTTTATATTAATATATGAACTATTAATTATCAAGATATCACTACATTAATCCCCCAAAATATCATAAGTACCACCTTTACTAGAACTCCATTTGTCTGTTTCATATAAAATTTTCATATCCATCTTGTTAAAAGATTGTTATGATATTCCAATCTATTCTCTTTAATTATATATAGTTAGGAATAATATGAATAGATTTTATATATTCATAACAAGTTATCACAGATTATTCTTTCCTATCCAATCATTATTTATCAATTCATAAAATTCATACTAGAATTTACTCTTCTGAACATTTTTATTTCTATATAAGAAAATTAATCATTTGTATACTCTAAAAAATTATCATATTTTAATTTATTAATGTTATTAATAATGTTATTCTCTTTATAATTTAATGTTTCGTTTTTTGAAAAAAACCAACCCAATTTTATACTCTCTTTTATCTGAATATATTTTCAATCTTCTTTTACACAAAATTATGGTTCAGATTAATTCATCAAGATATAACATTGTAATGTGATTATTATTATCAATCATAGTTCCCCTAGATTTCCACTACTTTGGAAGGTTATCATTTAATTTTTATATTAACTTATCATCTTATAATTAATTTTCACCAAGTGACAATAAACTACTAACAATCCTCATCAGTGATTGATGCATCCATGGAATGCTTTCTATTGGAATAAAATCAAAATCTCAATAATCATCCCATAGAACATGTCTCTTAGTTTTAGGAACTTTAGGTTTAATATAATGTGTAAATTATAATTTATTTAATACACCATATTTTGTTATCCAAGATGAAAATTGATTATATATATTCCATTAAATTTTTCAAAGTAACATATCTTAGACACAAAAGTAAAACTAAAATTTTGATATGTCTTCTCTTAAAAATGTATAAATATTATTCTCTAGAATTTTGTATTTATAAATAAGAATAATAATATTTTCAACAATATTGTTGATAAAAAAATTCATCAAACTTCTCACAACTAATCGTAATCATTATCGCTAAAAACATTTGGCAAACTAAGAAAATTATAATTTGTAAAATGAATGTTTATTCCTTCCATACATAAAAATATGAAAGTATTTTCTCTATAGTACTATTAGGTTAATGTAAATTATGATATATAAATCTAGTAAAATTATAGGAATTGAAAGAAAAATATCAAGCTAAGTTGAAAAGATAGAGACTTTCAAAGAAAACAAATGTTTTTGTAGATTACTTGGTAGGAAAACTAACAGAGTGGTGAAAATTAGTTACAAAATAACACTTATAATTTCTCATACACACCACATGTTTTCATAATTTTGGGAAATAAGATGTTTTAATAACCAAAAAAATGAATCCCACAAAATATATTAAACTAAATATTATTAATCATAATTGTTTTTTGATTTTATCATAATTTCAAGTACTTCCATTGAAAAACTTACAATAGTTTTAACAATAACTACATAAAAATAGGTATAATTGATATATAAATAAATAATGGATTACTGGTTTATGAATCCAGTAATCTATAAAGGATATAATAAATACATATATTAACCCAATGAATAGTGGGAATTATAAACATGATATAAGGTAACATAGACTATAACTTGTAAAAATGAATCCTTCAATTTAACCTATCTAAAGGTATATGTTACAAACCCACATAAACCCTTCACTAAATTAGTTATAAGGTTCCACATAGATAAATTATATTCTCAACATTGTCTTCCTAATGGAATTCCACAATCAGTAGGATTGACAACTGTTCCTACTTTTATAAAGCAAAATCTTAACTCCTCCTTCTAACATGTGGAATCTCTTGATCATCCAAATCAATAACATAGAGATAGATTAAATATTTCTATGAACATTATAATTTTATACCCTTAAATAATTTCTTAGTTGAAAAATATGAAATCAAAATTACCATCATATGTACTAAAAATATATGTTGAAGATATAAAGTGATTAAAATCATTAATATTATATCTATATTCCCATATTCTATTCCATTAATTTTTTTCCCTCTTTATTATCAATACTCTAATGGTTGGATTCTATGTTCTTTGTGAAAAGTTGGATCTAAATCAGAAGAATTTTCATTATCATTCAATTGACATAGAAACACTTCTAATCTTCAAATAACAATAGTTTAACAACACTGTAGTTATTTTAAATGTCACACCCATCGTTTCTAATTTGTTTATTTTAATTACTTTTCTGGGCATCGGGTAGTTCGGGTCAAGGCCCGACATAAAATTTCTATGTTCTTATTCAAAAACATGTGGTTTGACCTTGACTGCATCCAGCACACTGCGGTCGAAGCTGTGCGACCTCGCTTGGGTTGCCGCGAGGCCCCGCCCGGTTCACGGCTCACTTGCCCAATGTGCCAAAAAATAAATAAAGGAGTTAATAATAAATGAATATATAGTGAAATGAGTTTTTTTTCTTTCGGGGCTTGTCATCATGCGACGCACAACCGAAGCATAATTGTGAAGTCGTGCGGCTTCGCCAGGTCCGTCGTATGACCCTACTCGTTGGTCAACTGACTAAACAAATGAAGTAATAATTATAACAAAATAAAATTTACGTGTAGAAAAGGATGATGGGAATGAGTTGATTTAATATATTGTGTTTTTACGATAATAATATTACTATTATCATGTTTTTAATTTGAGAATATTATTATAAATAATAATAATATTATTTTTTTTTGTTTTAGTTTTGATTTTTTTCTTTTATTCTATATTTATTCATTCATTTATTTTTATTATTATTATTTTGTTTCCTTCCTTCTTTTTTTTCCTCTCTTTTTTTTCCTCCCATTTTCGTCGGATTCCCCCCTTCTCTACCTGGTGTCGCGGCTCACCCCTTTCCCCCAAACACTACCACTGAATCTCCTTCCCCTCATTCGATGAACCTCTCGTCCAGCGTCGGCCCCTGCCGATAGTCTTCTGGCGCGGCCTCCCAGCACGACTCCCCTGCTGGCCACCGATCAGTCTGCCGTGCACCCTCCCCCTGCTTCCCTCGGCCGACCTTCATCCGGAGACGCACCACACTCCACCAGCCCTCCTGCTTCCTCCGGTGACGGGCCGAACTGCCGCCCCTGCTCCGTCCGGCGTCGCACCGCCTGCCCGACTCCACCCGGCCAGCACCACCGCTGGCGCACTCCGCCTGTCCCCCCCTCTTATGGACTGTACCACATGCACCTTCCTTGCATAGTGGTTCCCAGTGAAAATAACTCCTCCCTTGTTTCAGTCAGGCGCCGCCCTTGCTGTGCATGCCATTCGTCGGCCTCCTCCTCTTCTGGAAAGTCCGGACAATGCCTCCCACTCCTTCAGTGAACCTTTTTAAACCTCGACCAGCCACCCGCACCCCTGCTCGGCTGTCGTACATCCCTCGCAACCCGGATCGCGCTCACCAGACAACCGCTGCGCACCCCTCGGTTGGATCCCGACAATTCTGCGATAAGGGTTTGGTTTTATTTTATTTAATTATTATTGATTTGTTTAGTTGGTTAATTAATATATTCAGTTATTATCACACGTGTTTAAAATTTTTAATCAAGTTATTTGATTATTATTAAATTGGTTAATCATTTTATTTAATCTGTTTAATTGTTTATCAATTTAGTTAATTGAATTTGTTTAATTGTTAATCTATTTGTTTAATTACTATTAAATTTGATTATTCATTATTCAATTTAATTAATTATTATTGAATTCGTTTTAGTGTTAGTTAAATTATTAAATCGCTGATGTTGTGATGGGTTCGCGATGAGAATTTTTGGTCTACTGTTTTAGAACCTTTTTGACGGTTCCGTGCAGTGCGACCTTAGCGCAATGGGAGTATTGCACCGTATCTTTTTTCTTTTGTTCCTGCATTGAGGTAGGTGGTTCCATGCCTTTGCATCATTTAGATAATTTAATTTGTTTGTTTAGTTTAATTTAATATGTTCTATGAATTAGTTGCATGGTGCGATCTATGTTTATAATGTTTTGGCGTGTTCGTTTGATGAAAATTGGGTTTCCGAAATAGTAGGATTTTTTTGTCTATATGCGTGTTGTTTTATAAATGACTGGTTGTGTTTAATAGGTTGTGCGAAAGGCGTTTTCAAAGTTGTTTGACATGTGTGCGTGATGAAAATTGCACTCTCTTTAGAAATGGTTGTGTTATTTTCCATTTCGATCCTATTGTGGAAAATTTTAGAAGTTTTTAATAATTGTTTATAGAGTTACAATGAGGTTTTAGAAGGGTCAATTTGTGAAATTGATTTTTTAATGGTTTCCTTTGCATGAGATATGTTTTATAAATTGAGGATTTGTTTATTTAAGTGGTGTTTTGAGTGCGAAACATGGTTGAAAGGTTTTTGAGGGTTCTTTGGCAGGTGCGAAAGGTTTTGTCAAGTCACTTTAGGTGTTTGTGTTTTTAAATAAACATTTTCAAAGTACATGAATCACTTTTGGTGTGTTTTCCTTGTTGTGTACTTTTGAAGTTGGAATGCAAAATTTTTTTAATAATGGAAAAAAAGTTTTGACATGGTCACCTCATGTATCAAGTTTTAAAGTGACACCTCTATATATAATCAAGATGTTTTAGGTGTAATGTATTCTTGGTTTTTCTTGAAATGATTCAATAATAACTCAAACGATTTATTGGTACATTTATATGACGCTAAAATGGTGCTTTGTAGGAGTTGAATACACGTTCATTTTTAAAGTGGTGTATTTTTAGAAAATGAGACATGTCGTGTGCGTGTGTCTTTGAAGTGGTGCTTTGGTATGCAAATGGTGACTTTTGTGTGCAATATCTTGTTTGGTTGGCGATATGAGAAAGAAATATACTATGTGAATGTGAAACTTGATTGAGCACATGGGAAAACCCTGGGTATCTAGGTGGGCGGACTAGAACTGATGTGCTAGTGAACCGGATGGGTGTCGTCCCTGTTTCACTTAACTGTATTGACGATTGCAAGACTAACTAAACATATGATATCTGAGGGTTGTGGCCTTCTAAGCCACGTGTTCTGAGGGTCATGGCCTTCTAAGCGACGTTTTCTGAGGGTCGTGGCCTTCTAAGCCACGTTTCACCGAGACACGAGGTTCTAGGGTCCCACTCGAGCTAGATGATCCTTAGGGGATTTACCCATAGTGTTATACCATCGATGGCATGGTTCCTTCCATCGGCATATGGAGGACCACTTGTGTGTGTGTGTGTGTGTGCATGTATGTGTGTGTGGGGGGGGGGCATGTGCGTGCGTGTGTGTGTGCCCATAATGAACCTTTCACTTCCTCTTTAAAATCATGTTTGTGAAATGAGTTTTTTTAGTGTTTTTCTTTATAATATGGTTTGTAAATGTTTTATTTAAAATCATTTCAAAAGTATAACTTGGATAAGAACATTAAATTTTCCTTTTGATATTGCGGCATGGAACCTTTTTATTGGGTGACGTCCTACTGGGCTTTTCGCTCACACCCTCCATACACCTTCGGGTGTATGTAGACCTTGTTTTGTGTGTACTCCAGGTTGTGTGTCGTGCTCAGCGATGGTGGTTTTGGTCGGTGATAGTCTTCTTGTGCTGGTTGGTGTTGTGGCGTGCGGATTCTATACCACTCTTATCGGTTGGAGGTTTGAGTTATTGTTTTAGTCTCTTTTGTTTTCGTTTATTTTTGGACGTTAGTTCTAGTTGTAATCCTTTAAATTTTGAATTTAGTTTAGTGGTCTCTTTGGTTGTCGATTCCTAGACTTTTTTTATTATCTTGTTAGTGTATGCGTATACCATTTCGGGTAAACCGTTCCCACATGTTACTCTTGATACCCGGGTACTTGTGCCAGCCCGTGGGGATCGGGAATGCCCTTCGGGCCATGTCGCGGACCGGGTCGGGTGCCAGGCGACCCGGCCTGGTTCGTGACAAAATGGTATCAGAGGGAAAGGTTTTCTCTCTTGGGTCGTTTTCTTTTGGGATAGAGTCATGGTAGTCTTGAGTTAAAGTTGCCGGGACTAGACGTCCTGGCTACGAGGAAGGTGCCTGGCCAGCACAACTCGTGGCGGGACTCAAGTTACCTAAGTATGTTGGGGTTTGTTTGAGTTTTTTGTCCTTGCGGTTAATCTTGTATTGGGGAAACGAAAAGGGAGTAAGGTCAGTGGTCTTAATGAGCTCGCAGGGTATGGAAAGCCTTGTGGTTCCGGAGACACTATCCTAAAATGCTCTCTGTGGCCAGTGGCGTGATCGGCGTATGGCCGCCAACCATATCACTACTACAACCTGCCCCTTTATAAGTGCTAAAAACCAGCATTAACAGCGCTAGAAAAGCGTTGTTAATTCCGGCGTAGATAAAGGGGGTCCCCTTTATCAGCGCTCCGAGAAGCGCTGATAAAGGGGTCCTTTATCAGCGCGTGGTGGAGCGCTGATAAAGGTCAACTATATCAGCGCTTCTCGGAGCGCTGATACAGGGTCCCTTTATCAGCGCTCCTCTAGTGCTGTTAAAGGTGTCCTTTATCAGCGCTAAAATAGTGCTGATAAAGGCCCCAACGCCTGCACCTAAAAAACAGTACCTGCACACCTGCACACCAGAATACCTGCACAAAGTAGCACATGCACACCTGCACACCATAGCACCCACACCCAATATTTTGACTGACAACGGTATATACATTTACTTAACATCATGAATACAAAAAAGTCATTGCTATATACATTTCAAACATTGTTTTACATGGTTACATTTACAATTATTCAACAACAGTTATAAAAATTCATGTTTCATCCTCTGATATCCGTGATCCTCTCTCGATGGTATTTGTTGCCGAACAAAGCATCCGAACTCAAGGAAAAAAATTCACCTATATAAGAAAACAAATATTATGTTAGTAATGCAATAATGAAAGAAATTAAAACAGTAATATGAAAGAATACATTAATATGGAAATGTGAAACTAAAATATTAAATTTTAAACTCAAAAGTTTTCATTTTCATAACAATGAAAGAGAATAATGTAAAATCAATATGTTTTTGATTGATTTATCTCATTTAATAAATACTGATTCTTTATCTAATGAAAAGTTTTACCAGTCACACCGTGCGTCGGATTGAGGAACGGTCGATTCGTACACGTCAAAAATGACTCGTGGATCGTTGTCCTAAAGTATCAAAACAGTCCGAAGGTGTTTTCTCGGTTTGGCGTATGTCATTGGTGTTGTTTTCCAAAGTTTATGTCATTTTCAAACTGATATCAGAAAATTTTATCCATACCGGTCACACCGTGCGTCGGATTGAGGTACGGTCGATTCATACACATCACAAATGACTCGTGGATCATTTTCCTAAAGTATCAAAACAATCATAAGGCATTTTCACGGTTTGGCGTATGTCATTGGTGTTGTTTTCCAAAGTTTATGCCATTTTCAAACTGAAATCAGACAATTTTAGCCATATCGGTCACACCGTGCGTCGGATTGAGGTGCGGTCGATTCGTACACGTCTCAAATGACTCGTGGATCGTTTTCCTAAAGTATAAAAACAATCTAAAGGCGTTTTCTCGGTTTGACGTATGTCATTGGTGTTGTTTTCCAAATTTTATCTCAATTTGAAACTGATATCAGACACTTTTAGCCATACCGGTCACACCGTGCGTCGGATTGAGGTGCAGTCGATTCGTACATGTCAAAAATGACTCGTGGATCGTTTTCCTAAAGTATCAAAACAATCCATAGGCATTTTCTTGGTTTGGAGTATGTCACTGGTGTTGTTTTCCAAAGTTTAGGTCATTTTCAAACTGATATCAGACAATTTTAGCCATACCGGTCACACCGCGCGTTGGATTGAGGTGAGGTCAATTCGTACACATCACAAATGACTCGTGGATCATTTTCCTAAAGTATCAAAACAATCCAAAGGCGTTTTCTCGGTTTTTCGTATGTCATTGGTGTTGTTTTCCAAAGTTTATGTCATTTTCAAACTTATATCAGACAATTTTAGCCATACCGGTCACACCGTGCGTCGGATTGAGGTACGTTCGATTCGTACACGTCACAAATGACTCGTGGATCGTTGTCCTAAAGTATCAAAACAATACGAAGGCGTTTGATCGGTTTGGAATATGTCATTGGTGTTGTTTTCCAAAGTTTATGTCATTTTCAAACTGATATCAGACAATTTTAGCCATACCGGTCACACCGTGCGTCGGATTGAGGTGAAGTCAATTCGTACACATCACAAATGACTCGTGGATCATTTTCCTAAAGTATCAAAACAATCCGAAGGCGTTTTCTCGGTTTGGCATATGTCATTGATGTTTTTTTTCCAAAGTTTATGTCATTTTCAAACTGATATCAGACAATTTTAGCCATACCGGTCACACCGTGCGTCGGATTGAGGTGCAGTCGATTTGTACACGTCACAAATGACTCATGGATCGTTGTCATAAAGTATCAAAACAATCCGAAGGCGTTTTCTTGGTTTGGCGTATGTCATTGGTGTTGTTTTCCAAAGTTTGTCATTTTCAAACAAATATCAGACAATTTTAGCCATACCGGTCACACCGTGCGTCGGATTGAGGTGTGGTCAATTCGAACACATCAAAAATGACTCTTGGATCGTTTTCCTAATGTATAAAAACAATCCGAAGGAGTTTCCTCTATTTGGCGTATGTCATTGGTGTTGTTTTCCAAAGTTTATGCCATTTTCAAACTGAAATCAGACAATTTTAGCCATACCGGTCACACCGTGCGTCGGATTGAGGTGCGGTCGATTCGTACACGTCACAAATGACTCGTGGATCGTTTTCCTAAAGTATCAAAACAATCTAAAGGCGTTTTCTCGGTTTGACGTATGTCATTGGTGTTGTTTTCCAAATTTTATCTCAATTTGAAACTAATATCAGACACTTTTAGCCATACCGGTCACACCGTGCGTCGGATTGAGGTGCGGTCGATTCGTACATGTCAAAAATGACTCGTGGATCGTTTTCCTAAAGTATCAAAACAATCCATAGGAATTTTCTCGGTTTGGAGTATGTCATTGGTGTTGTTTTCCAAAGTTTAGGTCATTTTCAAACTGATATCAGACAATTTTAGCCATACCGGTCACACCGCGCGTTGGATTGAGGTGAGGTCAATTCGTACACATCACAAATGACTCGTGGATCATTTTCCTAAAGTATCAAAACAATCCGAAGGCGTTTTCTCGGTTTTTCGTATGTCATTGGTGTTGTTTTCCAAAGTTTATGTCATTTTCAAACTTATATCAGACAATATTAGCCATACCGGTCACACCGTGCGTCGGATTGAGGTACGTTCGATTCGTACACGTCACAAATGACTCGTGGATCGTTGTCCTAAAGTATCAAAACAATACGAAGGCGTTTGATCGGTTTGGAATATGTCATTAGTGTTGTTTTCCAAAGTTTATGTCATTTTCAAACTGATATCAGACAATTTTAGCCATACCGGTCACACCGTGCGTCGGATTTAGGTGAAGTCGATTCGTACACATCACAAATGACTCGTGGATCATTTTCCTAAAGTATCAAAACAATACGAAGGCGTTTTCTCGGTTTGGCGTATGTCATTGATGTTTTTTTTCCAAAGTTTATGTCATTTTCAAACTGATATCAGACAATTTTAGCCATACCGGTCACACCGTGCGTCGGATTGAGGTGCGGTCGATTTGTACACGTCACAAATGACTCATGGATCGTTGTCATAAAGTATCAAAACAATCCGAAGGCATTTTCTTGGTTTGGCGTATGTCAATGGTGTTGTTTTCCAAAGTTTGTCATTTTCAAACAAATATCAGACAATTTTAGCCATACCGGTCACACCGTGCGTCGGATTGAGGTGTGGTCAATTCGAACACATCAAAAATGACTCTTGGATCGTTTTCCTAATGTATAAAAACAATCCGAAGGCATTTCCTCTATTTGGCGTATGTCATTGGTGTAGTTTTCCAAAGTTTTTGTCATTTTCAAATTGATATCAGATAATTTTAGTCATACTGGTCACACCGTGGATCAGATTGAGGTGCGGTCGATTTGTACACATCAAAAATGACTCGTGGATCCTTTTCCTAAAGTATCAAAACAATCTGAAGGCGTTCTGTCGGTTTGGCGTATGTCATTAGTGTTGTTTGCCAAAGTTTATGTCATTTTCAAACTGATAGCAGACAATTTTAGTCATACCGGTCACACCATGCGTCGGATTGAGGTGCGGTCAATTCTTGCACGTCAAAAATGACTCGTGGATCGTTGTACTAAAGTATCAAAACCATCCGAATGCATTTGCTCGGTTTGACGTATGTCATTGGTGTTGTTTTCCAAAGTTTATCTCAATTTGAAACTGATATCAGACACTTTTAGCCATACCGGTCACACCATACGTCCGATTGAGGTGCGGTTGATTCGTACGCATCAAAAATGACTCATGGATTGTTTTCCTAAAGTATCAAAACAATCTGAAGGCATTTGCTCGGTTTGGCGTATGTCATTGGTGTTGTTTTCCAATGTTTATGTCATTTTCAAACTGATATCAGACAATTTTAGCCATACCGGTCACACCATGCGTCGGATTGAGGTGCGGTCGATTCGTACATGTCAAAAATGACTCGTGGATCATTGTACCCAAGTATCAAAACAATCCAAAGGCATTTTATTAGTTTGGCGTATGTCATTGGTGTTGTTTTCCAAAGTTTATGTCATTTTCAAACTGATATCAGAAAAGTTTAGCCATACCGGTCACACCGTGCGTCGGATTGAGGTGAGGTCGATTCGTACACGTCAGAAATGACTCGTGGATCGTTTTCCTAAAGTATCAAAACAATCCGAAGGCGTTTTCTCGGTTTGGCGTATGTCATTGGTGTTGTTTTCCAAAGTTTATCTCAATTTGAAACTGATATCAGACAGTTTTAGCCATACCGGTCACACCGTGCGTCGGATTGAGGTACGGTCGATTCGTACACGTCAAAAATGACTCGTGGATCGTTTTAATAAAGAATCAAAACAATCCGAAGGCGTTTGCTCAGTTTGGAGTATGTCATTGTGGTTGTTTTCCAAAGTTTATGTCATTTTCAAACTGATATCAGACAATTTTAGCCATACCGGTCACACCGTGTGTCAGATTGAGGTGCGGTCGATTCGTACACGTCACAGATGACTCGTGGATCGTTTTCCTAATGTATCAAAACAATCCGAAGGCATTTTCTCGGTTTGGCATATGTCATTGGTGTTGTTTTCCAAAGTTTATGTCATTTTCAAACTGATATCAGACAATTTTAGCCATACCGGTCACACCGTGCGTCGGATTGAGGTGCGGTTGATTCGTACACGTCACAAATGACTCTTGGATCGTTTTCATAAATTATAAAAACAATCCGAAGGAGTTTTCTCGGATTGGCGTATGTCATTGGTGTTGTTTTCCAAAGTTTATGTCATTTTCAAACTGATATCAAACAATTTTAGCCATACCGGTCACACCGTACATCAGATTGAGGTGAGGTCGATTCGTACACGTCACAAATGACTCGTGGATCGTTGTTCTAAAGTATCAAAACAATCCAAAGGCGTTTGCTCGGTTTGGCGTATGTCATTGGTGTTGTTTTCCAAAGTTTATCTCAATTTGAAACTGATATCAGACACTTTTAGCCATACCGGTCACACTGTGCGTCGGATTGAGATGCGGTCGATTCGTACACGTCACAAATGACTCGTGGATCGTTGTCCTAAAGTATCAAAACAATCCGAAGGCGTTTTCTCGGTTTGGCGTATGTCATTGGTGTTGTTTTCCAAAGGTTATGTCATTTTAAAACTAAGTAGTAGGAATTCACTAATCTAAGGATATGAAACATAATAAAGGGAGATCATAGATGCTCAATAAGTGTAAAGGAAGATATAAATGACCATATAAAGATAACATAAGTATTAGGAATTCACCTTCATTGTCCTATTTGTTTACATTTTTTGATCAGGTACGCTGCCCATTCGTTTCTAAAGACATTTATATCATCTTCTGAATAGGAGTTTTTGCGACAGTCGTAGTAGTACTGAAAAAATATAAATACACAAAGGATTAATAATTATTTTAAATAAAGTAGTAATTATTTTCAAAAATACCTCTTCAGGGATGCTAGTTTGTCCATGAAATATGATCTCTTTCATAAATTTACAAACATAATAACCGCAGTCCTTGTCATTTGTTTGTTTCAGACACTGCAGAAACATCGAGAAAAATAAGTAATTTGTTTTTATATGTATTTGGATAGTGAAATATAATTATATATACCCAGATACTTCTCCATGTGTAGATCTTGTGGGCATTGCCGTCCTTACGCCCTGGATTCATTCCAGCCTTTAGACGATATTCATACACCGCCCTATCATAACAAAATCCTCATTAAAATATAATATAAATTATATAACTAGATATTTAGTTCTAAAATGTTGGATCTAGTGTATTAAAAATTGACAATCGCCATCATGTGTGGTCGGTTAGTTGGATATCCATGCAGTGAATCCAGAAAATAAATCTTTGGAGTATCCAAATTGACTGCAATGAGCATCCAATGTTCCCTAAAAACACAAAAATAAATAAGTACTGATAAAAATGAAAATATAATTGATATGATTAAAATGTAGAGATTTACCCTTGCATCGTTGGTATTAAAAAGATCTTATCAGTCGTAATTCGTCTTTGAAACGTTCTGAGCAGATTTGACATGAATTCAGCCTGAAAATTAGAATCTATTTCTGTTCGTTGTGTAGAAATGGTGTGAGGACTAACGAGTCCAAATTTGTATTCATGGGAAAATCCCTTCAATTGTTTTTCATATATACGCCTGTGAAAAATATGATATGTATTTATCCATAATTATCAAAGTATATCAGCTTCTGTAAAATCAAATCATGAAAACATACCTCATGTATACATTTATAACTGAGGCGCCTAGCGAGTCGTATGTGATGATCTCAGAAACAGCGTCTGCACTAACGAAATCCATTGTTTCCTCTCCGTACATATCTTTTTCACAAACAATTGTATGATTCTTTCTGTCTTTCATTTTCATATCCACATGAGCTTGAAATGATATTAAATGTGGATATAGAACGGGCGGGGTGAACGTGCTCTCAGTAGATCGTTTTGATCGGTTGGTTGATCCAATCTTGGAGACGCTATTTCATTTTGGATTCTCCATTTTATCCTTCTGTAATAACATTCATCGGTTCATCCATTTTCTAATTTAATGTTAAAGGTTCTGCTTGAAAAATGAACTGGAAATGAATACCTCCTGCTCGACGTGTTTTTTTACAAGATTCGACGGCCATGCAACGAATGTTCCAATAGCTTTTTCCACCGTATGAATGTCTTCATCGTCATTTGGCATGGGTATCTCCGCACTCGGCTCATGAGCTATGTTAATCGACACTTTGACATGACCGGTTGGAAGTGGTCTGAAGTGTAGCGTGTCATTCTGCATATTGAACACCGTAGCCCTCGCTACAAGGCGATGGGTGGGAGTTGACAGATATAAATCACAGTCATTTTCACCCTGCAGAATATCATTAAATGAAAGGTATCAGTGTATATGTGATTCACATCTCACAAAAATGAATATTATAACATTGATTACCTCGGTTAAGTCAGGTCTTTGAGGGGAATGGCTCGCCTCAAAGCTGGCGAGGGGTGGATCTTCTCGCGGGGGTTGTTCTTGAGTTGTTTGTTCTCTTCGCCTCTCCTCCATCAAACTCTTTAGCATCTCTCCCTGAGTTTGGATTAATTCTTCAACGGTAGCTAATTTATCTCTCATTACATGCAATTCTTTAGTTTGTTCATCCTCTTGTTTTTTTCTTAAAATATGTCCTGGGTGACACCCCAAAACCCACACCTCTGGCGCGACCATACTGTTCTGGCTGTTTCAAGTCCGTTGAAAGTATGTCTGCATCCGGTGCGGGTGTTGATGTTTCATGTGACTATGTGAAATAGAAAATATGAAAAAATAAGTAAGCATCGTTATATAATAGTGATTTAAAGCAAAACAAGTTTATATTATGTCATACTTACACATGTTTCCCACAATTTTTGTGTGTTTTCATCTATCAGTTTCCCCTCTTTATTAACATGAGCCTCCTTCCATAGCACATGGCGTGGAATGGAAGTGACTTGAGATTTTTCTTCATCAATCTTCTTATAAACAGAGAAACATGGTTACAGTGTTGTTTTGTGTCACATAAAATTATTACAATACTTTTAAAATACATACCAATTGTTTTTCAATTGAAGCGTACCCCAACCTTGCTTTACGGTAGGGGTACGCTGGTTTTGCTGCCCGTTCTTTATTTTCAGCACGCAGTTGTTGTTTCATAAATAAAAACCTATCAATCAATGTGATGAATACAAGCAACATTACACAATGTGTAACTAAACCCAATGTACCTGAAAATTCTTTTCCGCAAGACGGTTGCAAAACGCATCCCACATTCCTTGGGATATCAAGTGTGCATAAAGAGGAGGCGGGTGTGGCTTTCTTTTCCCTTCGGCATCTTTCAGATGATTTTTCCTTAAAATGGTGCGAAAGCCTCTATGAATCCTTCCTGCCAGTCTGAAAACATATTCTTTGTGCAAAACATCTACTTTAAATGCACTCTGCAAGAGATGATGAAGGGTTAGTCAATATTTCAATATTTTATTTTATTTTAATAAATTAAATAGATGATATCGTAATGTTACCATAATCTCTTCCCACATTAATGTTTTCAACCCGCTGACAACATGGTGCCATGACTCTACGTCAATCGGCACGCGTTGTCGAGTGACGATTCCAATGTAGCTACTAAACATGGATTTGTTGGGGTTTACATGCTGGCCTAGCTTATTCCATCCCACCTCATATTTGATGCCCTTTGCTTTTGCCTTAAGGATTTTTGCTAAAATTGTCAAACTATGGCGCACCTGTTTTTTTTTGTCGCTGGGGTTTCATCGCCTACCATTTCCTCAGTTTCTACATCATCATTATGGTTCTCCGAAGCACTAGATTTGGCACTGACACCAGCTGCAACAGGTTGAGAGACCTGTTGTACATCAACAGTGGGACCAGCTGCAATAGGTTGAGAGACCTGTTGTCTCTCAGTAGTGGGACCAGCTGCAACAGGTTGAGAGACCTATTGTACGTCAACAGTGGGACCAGCTGCAACAGGTTGAGAGACCTGTTGTCTCTCAGCAATGGGACCAGCTGCAACAAGTTGAGAGACGTGTTGTGTCTCGGGGTTGGGTGCATCAGCAGGTGAAGAAGTCACTATCTGCATAACTGGTTTAAAATTTAAGTTAGATCACATAAAAGCAGCAGCGAACAGATAATAACATAATGTAACACAATCTATATTATAATAAAAATCAATAACCTGATTATTGAACTCCCTTTTTTTTAAAGGCTGAAGGGATTTGACCCCTCTATCAAGTATCCATATCCCTTCATTGTGGTCTCCTCTGACATATAAAACGTCGTCTACATTGGGACCACTGTGAAATGATTGAGAAATCCCAATGAAAGGATCATCTTCCGTTGAATTTGGATCTAACCCTTCAGCTGTTTTGGTCGATAACAGAACAATTGACCAGTTTCGGTTTGCGGGATCGGGAACATAAAATACTTGCACTGCCTGTGATGCCATTATAAATGGTTCGTATTTCTCCCCTTCCTTACTGAAATCAAATTTCACAAATCCCAAATCATCTATTTTAACAACACTCCTGTTATCAACCCACTTGCATTGAAATATCGGAACTTGAAATTCTGTATAATCCAACTCCCATATTTGTTTGATGATGCCAAAGTATGACATATTCGCATAAATTGGATTTCTGTCCTTAGCACCGGAAACATGCATCGCTTCAGCCACAAGTGTAACCCCACTATTTTGCATGGTACTGTCTTCATCATGTTCATTAGTATAAAATGTATAACCATTAACTGCATAAGCATTTTAAGATAATGCATACACACTTGGTCCTCCGGCTAGCCATCGAAGTCGTTCCGAAATAGACTTTGGATTTTCATCTGACTTCTTAAAAACATGATCTCGAAACCATCCTATAAACTGTCGATTATGTGTATTTGATATCCATTTTTCAGCCCTTGATGGATTCAATTTCCTAAGAATTTCTTTGTGGATTTCAACATATGGGTCAACGTCCAAACTGTTATGCAAAACATAAAGGTGGGCCTGCTCCCAATCTGTAATATTGACTGTGACAACCTTTCTTCCAAAAATTCCTTCACCCTCTAACCCCCCAGTGTGACGAGATTTCGGTAAGCCAATGATTTCCACACTAGAGAAGTATTTAGTACAGAATTCAACGGCTTCCTCAACAATATATCGCTCGGCAATACAACCCTCTGGCCGACTTCGATTTTTGACATACCCTTTCAAAATCTTCATATACTGTTCAATGGGGTACATCCATCTGTAATGTACAGGACCACATAGTCGAATCTCTCTCACCAAGTGGACCATCAAATGAACCATCATGTCAAAAAATGAAGGCAGGAAGAACATTTCTAATTCACATAATATGACGGCAATTTCTTTTTCCATAGCTGGCAATTTCGCCGGGTCTATAACTTTGCTGCATATAGCATTGAAGAAGAAACACAGTTTTGTTAATGTATGGCGGAAATTCTTGGGAAAAATGCAACGTAAAGCAATTGGAATGAGATTTTTCATCAAAACATGACAGTCATGTGATTTCAGACCTTTTAACTTCAAGTCGCTCACTGACACAAGGTTACTGATATTTGACGAATACCCCTCTGGAACCTTTACGTCATTCAAGAAGTTGCAAAACTGATATCTCTCCTACTTGGAAAGAGTGTAAGTAGCAGGAGGAAGAAATGTTCGTTTTTCACCCTTTACTGGTGCCAAATCTTCTCGTATTCCCATATAAACCATGTCCAACCTAGCCTTAATTCCATCTTTTGTTTTCCCAGATGTATTTAGAAATGTGCCGATAACACTGTCAAATACATTTTTTTCTACATGCATAACATCAATAAAATTTCTTACATATAGACAATTCCAGTATTGTAATTCAAAAAAAATTGATCTCTTTTTCCAACCGATTTTCGTAAGGTTTTTCGAAGCCAATTTACCAAAAGTAGTGTCCAAATTTTTAACTTTCTCAAACAATTGATCGCCTGTTAGTGGAGACGGTGTTGTATGTTCTTCTGAACTTACATCAAATGATGTCTTCCAAGAACGGTACTTATGTCGTCGCGGTAGAAATCTGTGATGTCCTAGAAACACTGTTTTCGATGAATGTTTCAACCTAATTGATTGTGTACCTTCTTCTCAAACGGGACAGCCTTGAGTTCCTTTAATGCTATATCCTGACAAATTTCTATAAGCTGGGAAGTCATTTATCGTCCCATACAACATGACTCTTAATGTGAAATCTTCCTTTCTGTAAGCATCATACAATGTAACACCTAAATCCCACAATAATTTCAAATCTTCGATCAATGGAGATAAATAAACATCAATATCATTACCCGGTTGTTTTGGTCCTGATATAAGCATAGATAACATGATGTATTTACGCTTCATGCATAACCACGGTGGTAAGTTATAATTTATCAACATAACCGGCCATGTACTGTGACTGCTGCTTTGAAAACCAAAAGGATTCACTCCATCTGTAGATAACGCAAGATGAAGGTTTCTTGACTCGTTTCCAAATTTAGGATACTCGTGATCGATTCTCTTCCACTGAGGAGAGTCTTCCGGGTGACGTAGTATCCCATCTTTAATTCTTGTATCTGCATTCCATGTTAATTGTTCTGCAGTCTCCTCACTTCCATATAGGCATCTAAACCTTGGAATGATTGGAAATTACCATACAACTTTAGTAGGACTGGATTCATCTTTCTTGTATCGAGAAGCACCACACTTTGGAAATTCTTTAAGTGATTTTTGGTCCTTGAGAAATAGTATACAGTCATTCGGGCAGGCGTGTATTCATTCAGAGATCATACCCATAGAGCGTAGCATTCGTTTAGAATCGTATGTTCGGCTCGGGAGCTCATTATATTCTGGGAGAATGTCATTCAAGAGGGCACGTAGTTTCGTAAAACTGTCGTCACTCCACCCGTTATCTACTTTCAAATTATACAGCTTCAGTACGGCTGACAATGCTGTATATTTAGTGCAACCAGCATACAATGGCGTCTTTGCACAACTTTTTAACTTCTCAAACAATTTTGGGCAATCACGAAGTTCATCTTTGAAGGTCCTTGTCATTTTCTCAATACGATCTTCATCATCATTCACATCTGTAATCACATCCTCCAAATGGTCATCTTCATTGATCATGTTTGTAATCATATCAGATGATCCATAAAATGCAGGGTCACCCCAGTCACTACCTATATTCGTTGTTTCCCCGTGTTTATTCCAACATGTATAACTTTGATCTATTCCGTGACAGATCAAGTGTTCTTCCAACTCATCTGGACTAATTTGTTTTGAATAACAACAGCATAAACACGGACAAAGGATTTGAGAAGAGTCACATGCATGATCTATTGCAAACTTGATAAATTCTTTCACGCCTTCTTCATACTCTTCTGTCAACCGATTGGCATTCATCCATTCTTTATTTATATTCATCCTATTTAAAATCCATAGGATAAGTATATAGGTTAAAGGAGAAGGAATATGAGTATAATTCAGATAAAAAACAAGATACTTTAAGGAAATAAAGGAATAAATAAATACCAAAATAAAAAATATATTGGGAACCACTACAATCCCCAAGACTCACATCATCTAGATCTCTAAAACCCAGTAGTGCAGGACACTCAACCAAACAGGCCAAATACACAATAAGGACTGAAATCTCTCACCTATCCACTTTTCATAACAAATATAATCACTACTAAAAATCAATGTCCCTATTAGTAGTATCATAGACCTCACTACTATGTAATTTTTTCCATTTCAATAAAATACCACCTCAAGGTCATTTTTTTAATAAAAGTGGTGACATGAATTGGTCACCTAATCCATGCCCCAAAGGACTCAATTAAAAAAAAGAGTATAAGTACAAACACAAGGTGAAAAGATGTAATTCCCCGACCCCAGCTACCCAGAGTCGGTGCATTACTTCGTAAAATTGGCATGATCACAAAAGATCAAGTCCCGAAAGACCGATTAGTTTAGTAGCCTTGGAAACACTCGATACATTCGTAAATGTTACATTACATAATAAAATGAAAAACTGCTACAACAACATAATGTCTCCATAAACCACACTCATATCCCCACATAATATCCCTGCAGGTCATTCATAATTTACTTCTTCACTTCCTGGGAAAAATAAAACATAGAAAAGGGGTGAGCTAAAATGCCCAGTAAGGATAACAATATAGCGGAAACTTTCATAAATAAGAATAAACATTTAAGGAAATGTATAATTAAAACCAAAGACTTTTAAAATTGAACATAAACATAATATGGCAAAATTAAAATGAAATAATGCCATTTAATCATTCACATGGATATTCTACTAATCGAATAATCACATGCAAAATCACTAACCACTTTCATAATGTTGGAATGCATAATGCCAGACTATCATAACCACATAGCCAAGGCCTCGTGCCAAGACTACAAATAAGATTTTGTCAAGGCCTTGTGCCAAGACACTAGTTTGTCTCATGAGACCTACCGATGCATCGAGGAGCTATAGCGGGCTCCACCCGTCACATATTAAGTCCAATGCATTCCCATATGAAGAGGTTTAAACATAACATAAACATTCGTATTAAAACTAGCATACGAAATGTCAATAATTTCACCATAAACTATGAATGGTATAAAATAGCACATTTACAATCAAACATATCACAAAACCTTCAATACAATATATAAGTTTTGTATTATAATAAATCAACTTCAAATAAGCATAAAATCCATCAAAGGATGTTGACATAGATGAAATCAAAACACTTTTTAGAGAAATATCTCTTTCTATTTTTGAAATAATTTTAGAGCCAAATAAAACATAACATTTTCTTGAAAATATTCTTATAAGATTGTAAGGAAAGCTTTGAAGATTTTATAACGGCAGAAAATAACCGCACCCGCCGTATAAGTTAAAAAAACATTCTTACCTCAATTCTGTCGAAAAGGTTAAAAAGGACCTTGTTTTGAAAATGACGGAAAGATTCCTCTTATAAAAAGTCAAAAAGGGTATAAATGACTTTAAACCATATTCTTGTAAATAATAAAAATGTTTTGAAATACATTTTGAAGAAACATGGATGTGGATGATAACGAGGTCCCAGTAGATTATTATGTATAAACAACCTTGGATAATGAAGAGGTTGTGAAGTAAACCCTTACCTTGTACTTTTCCTTGGTTGGGGTAGGTTAAACTCCTGTATAATGGTGAAATAATTGTTATTAAATTATACGAGAATCATATACATTCATATGATATCATATATGATCTTTTAACATTGCTTTGTTAACAATATCTTCGATTTATCGTTGTTTCGGTTGTTAACTTACTCGTTTTCTTATATGTTTTGTTACGTATGTCACGTTTTCCATGGATAGGTTGTATCTTATTCATATCCAGAATGATATCATGTCCTTAAATATTATTTTTAAATCATCAAAATGATAATTATACTTGAATGGATACGACGGAGAATGAATCTCATCGCGTTCGTGGAGATGGTAGTCCGTACGTACGCACGAGCGACAATATCATTATTTTGATATTAAAATAATATATAATTGGATAGTATATCATATATACAGAATCATTATCATGTTATATTTATTATTTACATGAATTACATATCATTATTATACCCATCTAAATAATAATATATTGAATAACAATTACACCACGACGTGGAGACGGTAAGTCGTACGTACGCACGTATGGTGACATGTCATTCAAATGATGGGTAGAATACTGAATATGGTTGTTCCATATTTATAATAACATCACAGTATATAGAAGATACTGGAGTTATAATTTTATAATTGAAATAATAAACAAAGAGGGAGTGGAAGAAGAAAGAAACATGAAAGAGGGTAATGAAAATGTTACCTCTTCTTAGGGTTCTTCCTTTTGATTTGATCAAAAGGACTCCTTAGGATGGCTTTCTGACTAAAGTAAAGCTTCTAGGATGAAGGGAGAAATGTTGGGAGAGTATTTGGGAAGAGGTTGGCCGAACCAAAAGGCTTTAAAGTGTGAATAAGGTGATAGAGGTGGGGGCCTTTTATAAGAGGAGCGGAGGGGCTCTTTTGGAAAGATTGAAATGTTACATTATTATACCATGATTTTCGGATTCTAAAGGTCCCAAACCTATATAATTCGTGGCTAAGGTGATAAGGGTTCGAAATCTCTTCATCCAATAGGCTTTGGACAAGTGTAAGCCTTGGATTTTGCATTATCTTCTCATTTTATTTAAATCGTTAAATAATGAGGTCATCGCCGCATCATAATGATGTCATAAATAATTTATTTTATTTAATGTCTAAAAATTATAAAAAAATACTATGATGTAGGAAATCTTTTTAGCTTTCTAATGAATATTTATAATCAAAATTTTGACTTCTGTAACCCCACTTAAAAACTGTTTTAGTAAAAAAACTCATGTTTGTGTCAAATTAATTTTAACAGTAAATAAATATATATTAATGTCATTTTCCAACTAAAGTGGCTCCATGGGGTCCCCAAGTTGACCCATGGGTTGTATTGGTCGGCCATGGCTCATAAAATAGGAGTAGGACAAGTGTCATGCTCATCTCATATTATTAAAACATTATTTGTACCTTAAACTACACTAATTACCTCTAATCGCGATTAAGAACATAAAAGTTACTATTCACCAAAAAAATTATTTTAATCTCATTGAACCAAATTTTACTTCTTAATGACAACCATGTATGTCGGATTTTTGAAAATCAAATCACAGAAGTGGTAATATTTCATTTAAACGAAAAATCAGTTATCTAACTACCACTTAGTGGTTTCACTATTCATCAAAAATTGAAGTTTTTCAGAACAATGCCAAAATTTTACCCTAAGCTATAATTGATATTCCGAATCCAAAAAATGATGTCTATTTTACAAAATTCCAAACATATAAGTTGCATTAATTAATTTTATAATTAATTCCCGCTGTCACAACAAATAGCGTGTTTTAAGAAACAATTTATATCAAAAGATTGGCAATTGTTTATGTCCAATTTCAATGTTAAATTAATTCTAATGACCACCATTGGATAAAATGTTAAAAATATATTCTAATTATACATTAAAACCACTAAATAGTATAATTTATCACAATAAATTATTTTGATTAAAAAAGTTGTTTTAAGTATTTTTCACTATTCATAAAAAAATCGGAAGTTCTCAGAAAGTTACAAAAAATTCAACTTAGGATAATTTCGATATTAAGAATACAAAAATGAAGTCCATTTTGAAATATAAAGTTTCTATAATTTTAAAAAGTGGTTATTACTATTCATAACGGCTACTTTGATTAGTCGCGGTGTTTTAGAACTCGAACTTGCGTATAATGCAAGCTATTGCATTATTGAAAGAGAGGCGTATCGTGGAAGCTCGAGGTGTTACATTCTCCCCTCCTTCAATAAATTGCGTCCTCGCAATTTGAAATTTTTCTTGGAAAATAAAAGGTTGAAAATAGAAAATACCTTTGAGGAAAACCCACATCGGAAATAATATTAATAAAATTTAGCCTTAATAAGAGGGAAAGGGAAATGAAAAAGTCACCACCCAATTATGATCTAGATTAGGAGAACATTGGTGGCAATTAGAGACATATAATTGGATGAGAAACGTAAATATTTGTAGGGAGTTATTGAGGTCATCAATCACAATCAACTTTCAAATTGAGGGCCTTAAAGCCTTCAATCTATGTTGATTTAAAATATCATTAGTTCAACAAGACATAAGGTATTAGGATAACGCATTTTTTGTTTTAATATCCCTTTACTAAAGTTTAAGAATTAATTTATTCATTGAATAACAGATAGGTATATATATATTTATGCCTGACAATTAGAGTTTCAACCTTCAACTCACCTTTCACTCAAAAAGATAATAGAACCCAAAAAATATTAAACTTTTCCTAATTGTATAAGGTTCCAAATGTTAAAACATACAATTTAGATTAGTAAAATTATTTTGTAATAACTAGGGACTTCCTGTAGGCTAGTGGTAGGAAATAAAGGCCTGTCGCACTATGGTTGTGGGTTCGATTCCTGCAGCTTTGTCCGACGCGACGGGTTATGCCCCACCCTTCAGGTTGTCCTTTTCCTAAAAATATAGTACTATAATATTCCAAAAATAATCTTCATAAATGTTTTAACCATAAACAATACTATCCAAAGATCAACTTAATCCATTCCAACCTTTATAGTTATCCAAAATACCTCCGTCCAGACTTTCTCTAAAGGGTCGTTAAATTCCAAATTCAATTGTAACATCAGATTCCCCAAACAAAGAAAAGTTTCTCTTATTGTAACATACTAAAAATATGATTACCTTAATCATAATAAAACCTTACTTAAATCAAAAAGTATTGTAGTACAATCCATATATATATATCACATTATTCTTATAACCAGAATATAATTCTTGAGTCCAAAAGCACCAACACATTAATTATTCCGCTTCAACTGTAGTCACAGCATAAGATTGGCCTTGATCCCTTGGCCTTTTCTGAGGTAAGTTTCCTTGACTCTTAGGACATTCATTTGCATAATGACCCATTTCTCCACAATTGTAGCAATCAACTTTGACAGCCTCTTTCTTTCCCTTGCAATCACGAGCCTGGTGACCCTTTTCTCCACATTTATAACAAACTCCCATTCCTTTTAGGCAAGTACCAGGGTGATTCTTCCCACAATTATCACATAATGGAAAATCCTTCTTTCCCTTTTTCCCTTTATCTATCTCTTGTTCCACCGTTCTCTTCTTCTCTTGCTTTACTTTGTTGTCATAAGACTTAGAGAATTCTTTTTCTGTCTTGATAGCGCACGAGACAATACCTTCGTATGAAGAGAAGGTTTGTGATACTAAATCTCGGTGGAGAAATGGTTTCAACCCATCAAAGAAACGATCAGTCTTACTTCTTGGGTTACGTATGTAATCTGCAGCATACCTTGCTAACCTTGTAAAGTTAGCCTCATACTTTGCGACATTCTCATCTTCCTTCTGCCTCAGACTCAAAAATTGCCTTTCCATATCCGCTCGATGGTCTCGAGGAAAGTATTTTTCTAAGAACAGCTCTTTGAACTCCTTCCATTCCATGTTTGTTAATTCATCATCTTCCTTTGTGTTTTGAATTAGTGACCACCATTGGTCGGCATCTCCAGTGAGGCGGTAATCTGCCATGACAACATTCTCCCTTTCACTACTCCCCAAGGCATGGAATATTTTCTCTAAGGAATTTATCCATTGCTCAGCTACTATAGGATTTGTACTCCCATTGAAGTTTGGCGGGTTTTGCCTCATGAAACGGTCTAGCATTGGTCCTCCACGTTGCGGATCAGGGTGCTCCATACGAGTAACGTTGTTATTCATAACCTGCGTGAGTTGTCCCAGTACGGTGAGAAGCTGATCAGCACTAGTTGTATCACTAGCTCCACCATAATTATCCTGAGCAGGAGGGCAATCCCTACACGGAGTGTGTGCATTGATACGGTTTCCATTCCTTCCACTAGGCGCCATTTCTAAATAATGGCATAAACTAGATTAGTTCATGAATCAAAATACATAATTCCATACTTGTAAAACACTTAACATAAATTGACCTAATTATGGATATAATCCATAATTATAAAAATGTTTTCTTTGAGGAAGTATATACTCATAAACCCTTCATAATGATTTGTAAAGAAAATGAGAGTTATCCTAAGCATATCCCCCGGGAGTGTCGTAACCAAGAGTGCAGCAAGGCCCATTGTCGTGCACCAGTTCCCGTTCGAGTCTAGCTCAAAGCAGTGTTTTCGGGTTTTACCCCTAGGTACATCTGTGCCAGAGCCGCCTCTACCAGCTCGTATCCAGACAGGGATGTATTTCTCGGAAAACTCACAACATCTCTACAATACCAAAATTCTAGGAAGTTCTTCTATACTAATCCTCAAAGTTCATCTTAGGTCTATGTGCTCTAATCAGAGTTTATCTAAATCTAGCTTCCAAGGTTTGTACTAAACTTCCTCTGATACCAACTGTAACGCCCCGACCCCAGCTACCCAGAGTCGGTGCATTACTTCGTAACATTGGCATGATCACAAAAGATCAAGTCCCGAAAGGCCGATTAGTTTAGTAGCCTTGGAAACACTAGTTACATTCTTAAACGTTACATTACATCATAAAATGAAAAACTGCTACAACAACATAATGTCTCCATAAACCACACTCATATCCCCACATAATATCCCTACAGGTCATTCATAATTTACTTCTTCACTTCCTGGGAAAAATAAAACATAGAAAATGGGTGAGCTCAAATTCCCAGTAAGGATAACAATATAGCGGAAACTTTCATAAATAAGAATAAACATTTAAGGCAATGTATAATTAAAACAAAAGCCTTTTAAACTTGAACATAAACATAATACAGCAAAAGTAAAATGAAATAATGCCATTTACTCATTCACATGGATATTCTACTAATCGAATAATCACATGTAAAATCACTAACCACTTTCATAATGTTGGAATGCATAATGCCAGACTATCATAACCACATAGCCAAGGACTCATGCCAAGACTACAAATAAGATTTTGTCAAGGCCTTGTGCCAAGAATCTAGTTTGTCTCATGAGACCTACCGATGCATCTAGGAGCTATAGCGGGCTCCACCCGTCACATATTAAGTCCAATGCATTCCCATATGAAGAGGTTTAAACATAACATAAACATTCGTATTAAAACTAGCATACGAAATGTCAATAATTTCACCATAAACTATGAATGGTATAAAATAGCACATCAACAATCAAACATATCACAAAACCTTCAATACAATATAGAAGTTTTGTATTATAATAAATCAACTTCAAATAAGCATAAAATCCATCAAAGGATGTTGACATAGAGAAATCAAAACACTTTTTAGAGAAATATCTCTTTCTATTTTTGAAATCATTTAAGAGCAATATAAAACAAAAAAATTTCTTGAAAATATTCTTATAAGCTTGTAAGGAATGCTTTGAAGATTTTATAACGGCAGAAAATAACCACACCCGCCGTATAAGTTAAAAAAACATTCTTACCTCAATTCTTTCGAAAAGGTTAAAAAGGACCTTGTTTTGAAAACGACGGAAAGATTCCTCTTATAAAAAGTCAAAAAGGGTATAAATGACTTTAACCCATATTCTTGTAAATAATAAAAATGTTTTGAAATACATTGTGAAGAAACATGGATGTGGATGATAACGAGGTCCCAGCAGATAATTATGTATAAACAACATTGGATAATGAAGAGGTTGTGAAGTAAACCCTTACCTTGTACTTTTCCTTGGTTGGGGTAGGTTAACCTCCTGTATAATGGTGAAATAATTGTTATTAAATTATACGAGAATCATATACATTCATATGATATCATATATGATCTTTTAACATTGCTTTGTTAACAATATCTTAGATTTATCGTTGTTTCGGGTGTTAACTTACTCGTTTTCTTATATGTTTTGTTACGTATGTCCTGTTTTCCATGGATAGGTTGTATCTTATTCATATCCAGAATGATATCATGTCCTTAAATATTATTTTTAAATCATCAAAATGATAATTATACTTGAATGGATACGACGGAGAATGAATCTCATCGCGTTCGTGGAGACGGTAGTCCGTACGTACGCACGAGCGACAATATCATTATTTTGATATTAAAATAATATATAATTGGATAGTATATCATATATACTGAATCATTATCATGTTATATTTATTATTTACATGAATTACATATCATTATTATACCCATCTAAATAATAATATATTGAATAACAATTACACCACGACGTGGAGACGGTAAGCCGTACGTACGCACGTATGGTGACATGTCATTCAAATGATGGGTAGAATACTGAATATGGTTGTTCCATATTTATAATAACATCACAGTATATAGAATATACTGGAGTTATAATTTTAGAATTGAAATAATAAACAAAGAGGGAGTGGAAGAAGAAAGAAACATGAAAGAGGGTGATGAAAATGTTACCTCTTCTTCGGGTTCTTCCTTTTGATTTGATCAAAAGGACTCCTTAGGATGGCTTTATGACTAACGTAAAGCTTCTAGGATGAAGGGAGAAATGTTGGGAGAGTATTTGGGCAGAGGTTGGCCGAACCAAAAGGCTTGAAAGTGTGAATAAGGTGATAGAGGTGGGGGCCTTTTATAAGAGGAGAGGAGGGGCTCTTTTGGAAAGATTGAAATGTTACATTATTATACCATGCTTTTCGGATTCTAAAGGTCCCACACTTATATAATTCGTGGATAAGGTGATAAGGGTTCGAAATAGCTTCATCCAATAGGCTTTGGACAAGTGTAAGCCTTGGATTTTGCATTATCTTCTCATTTTATTTAAATCGTTAAATAATGAGGTCATCGCCGCATCATAAAGATGTCATAAATAATTTATTTTATTTAATGTCTAAAAATTATAAAAAAAAATACTATGATGTAGGAAATCTTTTTAGATTTCTAATGAATATTTATAATCAAAATTTGGACTTGTGTAACCCCACTTAAAAACTGTTTTAGTAAAAAAAACTCATGTTTGTGTCAAATTAATTTTAACATTAAATAAATATATATTAATGTCATTTTCCAAATAAAGTGGCTCCATGGGGTCCCCAAGTTGACCCATGGGTTGTCTTGGTCGGAAATGACTCATCCAATAGGAGTAGGACAAGTGTCATGCTCATCTCATATTATTAAAACATTATTTGTACCTTAAACTACACTAATTACCTCTAATCGCGATTAAGAACTTAAAAGTTACTATTCACCAAAAAAAATTATTTTAATCTCATTGAACCACATTTTACTTCTTAATGACAACCATGTATGTTGGATTTTTGAAAATCAAATCACAGAAGTGGTAATATTTCATTTAAATGAAAAATCAGTTATCTAACTACCACTTAGTGGTTTCACTATTCATCAAAAATTAATGTTTTTCAGAACAATGCCAAAATTTCACCCTAAGATATAATTGATATTCCGAATCCAAAAATGATGTCTATTTTACAAAATTCCAAACATATAAGTTTCATTAATTAATTTTATAATTAATTCCCACTGTCACAACAAATAGCGTGTTTTAAGAAACAATTTATATCAAAAGTATGACAATTGTTTATGTCCAATTTCAATGTTAAATTAATTATAATGACCACCATTGGATAAAATGGTAAAAATATATTCTAATTATACTTTAAAACAACTAAATAGTATAATTTATCACAATAAATTATTTTGATTAAAAAAGTTGTTTTAAGTATTTTTCACTATTCATAAAAAAATCGGAAGTTCTCAGAAAGTTACAAAAAATTCAACTTAGGATAATTTCGATATTACGAATACAAAAATGAAGTCCATTTTGAAATATAAAGTTTCTATAATTTGAAAAAGTGGTTATTACTATTCATAACGGCTACTTTGATTAGTCGCGGTGTTTTAGAACTCGAACTTGCGTATAATGCAAGCTATTGCATTATTGAAAGAGAGGCGTATCTTGGAAGATCAGGGTGTTACAAAATAACTTACACTAGTAGGGATTGAGAGAAGTATAAACCAAAAACACCAAGGAAAATCTGGACAAATATCTAGAAGCAATGAATGATCTAAACAACCTATTATCAACTATTCCATGATCTCCAAAAGGGGTTTTACTATCCATGGGGACAACACTAATCCATCTGGCTCGAAGGGAATCCAATGCATTCATAAATTTTCTTCTCTATTAACTTGAGTTATGTTATTCATGCTGTTATACAGTTGTTATTTTAAAATGAAGGGCTGAAATGAAACCTGAGAAAGACCGGTGGAGGAGGAGGATGAGGCAACGGACTAGGAGGAGGAGGAGTAAGCGCCGGTGGAGGAGGAGGATGATGAGACTACGGTGGAGGAGAAGGAGGAGGATGAGGAGGAGTAGAGGAGGAGGAGGAGGCGGAGGCAGTGAAGGCAACGGAGGAGGAGGAAGATGAGGCCGATGGAGGGGAGGAGGAGCAGGAGCAGAGGAGGAAGAGGAGGCCGCGGCGGAGGAGGAGGAGGCAGAGGAGGCAGAAGAGGAGGATGAGGAGGCCGCGGTGGAGGAGGAGGAGGCCGCGGAGGAGGAGGAGGAGGAGGAGGAGGAGGAGCAGAGGAGGAGGCGGCGACCGCGGTGGAGTAGGAGGAGGCGGCAGCCACGGAGGCACCGGCATGACCGCGGCGTGACCGCGGCTTGACCGCAGCGTGACCGTGACATGACCGCGGAGGAGGAGACGTAGAGGCACTGGCGGCACCGGCGGAGAAGGAGGAGGCATCGATAGAGGAGGAGGAGGCCGCGGTGGAGGAGGAGGCACCGGAGGCACCGGCGGCAGCGTAGAGGCAGTGCGGAGGTAGGGCGGAGGCAGCGAAGGCAGTAGAGGAGGAGGAGGATGAGGCCAGTGGAGGGTAGGAGGAGCAAGAGCAGAGGAGGAGGCGGCGACCGCGGTGGAGGAGGAGGAGGCAGCGGAGGACGAGGAGGAGGCCGTGGTGGAGGAGGAGGAGGAGGCCGCGGTGTATGAGGAGGCACCAGCGGTAGTGCATAGGCAGGGCGGAGGTAGGGCGGAGGTAGCGGAGGAGGAGGAGGATGAGGCCGGTGGACGAGGAGGAGGAGGAGGCGGCGGCCGCGACGGAGGAGGAGGAGGAGGCGGCCGCGGAGGAACCGGCGTGACCGCGGCGTGACCGCGGAGGAGGAGGCGGCCGCGGAGGCACCGGCGGCACCGGCGGAGGAGGAGGAGGCATCGGCGGAGGAGGAGGAGGCCGCGGTGGAGGAGGAGGCACCGGCGGCAGCGTAGAGGCAGGGCGGAGGCAGGGCGGAGGCAGCGGAGGCAGCAGAGGAGGATGAGGATGAGGCCGGTGGAGGAGGAGGAGGAGGAGCAGGAGTGGAGGAGGAGGAGGCGGCCGCGACGGAGTAGGTGGAGGCGGCGGCCGCGGAGGTACCGGCGTGACCGCGGCGTGGACGCGGCGTGACCGCGGCGGGACCGCGGCGTGACCGCGACGTGACCGCGGCGTGACCGCAGCGTGACCGCGGCGTGACCACGGAGGAGGAGGAGACGTGGAGGCACTGGCGGCACCGGCGGAGGAGGAGGAGGCATCAGCGGAGGAGGAGGAGGCCGCGGTGGAGGAGGAGGCACCAGCGGCAGGGCGGAGGCTGGGCGGAGGCAGCGAAGGAAGCGGAGGAGGAGGAGGATGAGGCCGGTGGAGGGGAGGAGGAGCAGAAGCAGAGGAGGAGGAGGCGGCCGCGGCGGCGGAGGAGGAGGAGGCCGCGGTGGAGGAGGAGGAGGTCGCGGTGGAGGAGGAGGCACCGGCGGCAGCGCAGAGGCAGGGCAGAGGCAGGGCGGAGGCAGCGGAGGCAGCGGAGGAGGAGGAGTATGAGGCCGGTGGAGGAGGAGGAGGATCAGGAGCAGAGGAGGAGGAGGCGGCCGCGGTGGAGGAGGAGGAGGCGACGACCGCGGAGGCCCCGACGTGACCGCGGCGTGACCGCGGCGCGACCGCGGCTTGACCGCGGCGTGATGGCCGAGGAGGAGGAGGCCGCAGAGGCACCGGCGGAGGAGGAGGAGGCCGCGGAGGCACCGGCGGCATCGGCGGAGGAGGAGGAGGCATCGGCGGAGGTAGCAAAGGAGGTGGAGGATGAGGCCGGTGGAGGAGGAGGAGGAGGAGCAAGAGCAGAGGAGGCGGCGGCGGTCGCGGCGGAGGAGGAGGAGGCGGCGTCCGCAGAGGTCCCTACTCTAAGTGGATATATATGGATACTTTCCTTGACTGGTCTCTATATGAAAGAATTCTAAAAGGATCCCTCACCTTCCAAAGATATATTATTTCTAGAAAATTGTTTTTTGGGAGAAAGAATTAATCATATATAGTTGATGTCACTTTTAGATCATATGATTCCTTACTCGTCAAGATAAATAGACAAGAACCAAAACCTAAGAGGCCTCAGGCCTATCCAAATCTCTAGAAGTGATGACTTCCCAGTGCTTATTGGAAAAATATGGAAGTGTCGACTTCCCACATGCACATCCCCCCTCCCCATATCTTCCCCAGCAGACTCCTTCACATCCCCCCTCCCATCCATCCACTACACCCCCCCCCCCACTTCCACAACCCCCTACCCCACCCCCACCTTCACACCCCCCACTTGTACACCCCCAACCTCACCCACCAACAGACTCCCACCTACCTAGACCCCCCCCCCCCCAACTAGAACACTCTCTTCCCCACCACCCACTTGAACAACCCCCCTCCCACTTGCATATCCCACCCACCCCCACCTGCACAGCCCACCCCCACCCCCACCCCCACCTCACACCCAATAGACCCCCCATTATACGCCCCACCTACACATGTTCACCCACTGCACATCTCCCCCACCTAAACACCCCCACCTAAACACCCCCCACCCACTACACCCCTGCAACACCTACACCCCCACCACTTCAAATAAAATTGATTCACACAAATCATGATAGTTGAAATATAGAACAAAAACAAAAAACAAAGAAAATTACAATTATTGGGCATAGCATACCGCACAATGGAGGAGGAGGAGGCCGGCGAAGGAGGAGGAGGTCACGGAGGCACCGTCGGAGGAGGAGGAGGCCGCGGTGGAGGAGGAGGTCGCGGTGGAGGACGAGGCACCGCGGAGGAGGAGGAGGCACCGGCGGAGGAGGAGGAGGCCGCAGTGGAGGAGGAGGCACCGACGGAAGTGGCGCGGAGGCAGGGCTGAGGCAGGGCGGAGGCACCAGAGGCACCGGAGGAGGAGGAGGATGAGGCCGGTGGAGGAGGAGGAGGACGAGCAGAAGCAGAGGAGGAGGTGGCGGCCGCGGCGGAGGAGGAGGAGGCGGCGGCAGCGGTGCAGACGAGGGCTTCCGCGAGAGCTTGATTGTGTGTGGGAAGGAGGAAGAGGACCCGCGGGTTTTTAACAAATCCGCGGGACCCTTTATCAGCGCTAGGAAAAAGCGCTGATAAAGGGTGTATTTATCAGCGCTAAAAAAGTGCTGATAAAGGAGACCTTTATCAGCGCTTTTCCGTTAGCGCTGATAAAGGCAGGCACATGCCTTGCCCAATTTTGTGGTAGTGTATGTTCCAATCATCCACTGACCATAGTTTCCTCCTGCATTGTTTCTCGTCTCCTTGTTTTGGATTCGTGGGAATTTGGTTTTTAAGTAAAAATGTTTTGGTCTTGGAAAATATTTCAAATGAAACGATTTAAAAAGAAAATGATGTGAAAGGTTTGGAAAGTGTGGGTTGGATGTTTTGGTTTTGAAAAAAATGGAAATCTTTGGTTTTTATCCTTGGTGCTCTTATGGGAAACCACATGCATGAGTTTATACGAAAAGGGAAATGGTTAACGGCACGAGCAGATGAGTGCATAGATGGATATGAGGTGGGTGCTGGTGTGGCACGATAACATGCATGTGCGAGGCCCATGGGACACCATTGCTGTTTGTACAACCCACTGGCTTTCTTGTCTTCAAAATGTTTTGTTAAATGAATAATTTGGTGTTTTAGTAACTGGTATTTGCGTGGTGTGTCCTTTTGTTTTTGAGATGTTGAATGCGTGGCGTTTTGAACTGAGTACTCTTTCTGAATGGTTTGTGTATTGAATTTAAATTCTTATTTAGAATTTGGTATGCAAGCATGTAGCTAGTAAATTCTTTTGAAAAGTACATCATGGAGCCCTTGCAGTGGTTTCCCCTGCACATTTGGTGTTCGCCTGCAGTATCTCTTGACCATTGGACCAGTTTGATTTGGGTCCATGTTTTTATTTCTTGATTAGTGTACGCCCCCATAAAGTGTTGACATGTGATTTAAGTGTGGCCATGGGAAATTTTCTGTTGGTTGACTCTCCAGTTGATCAGAGGAATATCTTCTTGAATTCTAGAATTGAACCCACCTCTCCTTTTTACAACAAGTGGATCCTCCCGCAACGGGATGACCTATGCGAGGGGAGTTAAACAGAGTTTTGGTTTCTTTATGTTGTCTGAGTCGTCAGATATGAAATTTGACGTCGTTTTATTTGAAGGTTCCCCTGTAAATGACGAAAGGAATTCCAGTGGGGAAGGGTGAAGGTGGTTCGGAATTTTCAGTGTTGAACAGTGTCTTGAAGGGCCTTGTAGTATTCACATCGGTTTCAATGGTCATGTTCGGTGACGTCTTGCAGTGTGAGGTCCCTTTGGAAGTTGTAAATGAGACCCCAGTGGGGAAATGGTGGAAGAAACCTATGTTTTTGGTGCGGTCAATCATACTAAATGACCTCTGGTCTTTGGTTTGTTTTGTTTAAGGAATGGTTCGTGTTAGGCTACTAGTTTGGCAGACCAAGTCGTATGAGGCTGCTATGGTCGTTTGCAGGAATCACGTGTTGTTTAAGACGTGGTTTAAGGTCTTTCTCAGCGTAATGTTCCTCTTAATAGCAACAGTCATGTTCAGGTGACGATTGATGGTGTCGTGTTCTCATTAAGTGTGACAAAGGGTGATGCGCATGCACCATTTCAACTCTGGTGTTGGTGAATGTTCCGCATATGATCATTCAGATGCTATAATGTGTTGTGTTGCCGGTGTCGTCTCAGTTGCAGTGAGGTTGCGTGTAACACAAAAAAGAGAAGCTTCGCACAGGGGTCCTCAATACCTGACTGCAAGGCAGGGGATGCTTCAAACATCAGGGCTCCAGCCATAGGCCTCGGAGTGAGGCTGGCGCGTGGTTAGGAACCCCGGGAGTGTACTGGACCCCAACCTGATTTCTGTCATCAGTGTCGAGAGTGAAAGAAACATAAATTGTTTTATATGGTTGTTCTGCTCTGAATGAGTTGTCTGGTTGCATAAGGTTTTTGCAACCACGTGGAGGCGTGTTCGTCTCGTGCCTTAAAGTCTTGGGGGTTGTGTTCCACTGGATGCAGTTGCATTAGTGGTCCTTATGAGAGTCTGTTGGGTAACTCAGTCTCAAATCTTAATGGTGTTCATCCAGAAAATTTTGAGATTTTGGTTGTGGCCGGCTGTGGTTTTGACGCCTAGTGGTCGGGCCCCTCCCTCCCTCCCCTTGTGGTGGGGTGTTTGGTCACCATCGAGATTTTTTTTTCAAAGTTCTATATACCATGTTAGTTCTAGTGGCGACGAGACCGACGATGGGTATTGTACAAAGGTCTCTGGAATAAATCGGTGTTGGATTCTCTTTAATGTCGGGGAGTCCACTCGAACCTTCCTGTATCGGTCTTCCAGTCCCGTCTTGGGCGTTAGTAGGTTCTTAAGGGTGGGGAGCCCCTCGGGCTTCCCCACGTAATCCTTTTTGATTCTATTTCTAAAGATGGGTTGGTAATAAGTGATAAGAGTGTTTCGTGGATGTGCTATGACCTTGTTGTTCTTTATAGCCATATGGTGTGGTTTTCGTTTAATAGTGCTTGAGGAAATTTCGGCTTCTGAAGTTGATTTATGTGGGCGCAAGGGCTCATATTCTTAAACAATCAACTGGAGGTTTTTCAACTCTTTGGGGGCGGGCGACACATATCAGAAAGACTTTTTATGCATTTCTTGATGTTGTCTTTGAGTCACTTTCTCTGAGAACGATGTTTCTCTCTCTCTTTGCTTGATTTTTGTGGGGATCCTATTTGATCTTTAATGGGGTGTCATTTCCTACTGTGGGTCTCTGCCTTAGTTGTGGAATTCCGGGGACGGAAAGCTTTATGGTGGGGAGAATTGTCACACCTGTCATTTCTAATTTGTTTATTTTAATTAATTTTCTGGTCATCAGGTAGTTCGGGTCGAGGTCTGACATCAAATTTCTATGTTCTTATTCAAAAACATGTGTTTTGACCTTGACTGCATCCAGCACGTTGCGGTCGAAGTCGTGCGACCTCGCTTGGGTCGCCGTGCGGCCCCGCCTGGTTCACGGCTCGCTTGCCCAATGTGAAAACAAATAACTAAAAGGAGTTAATAATAAATGAATATATAGTTAAACAAGTTTTTTTTCTTTCGGGGCTTGTCATCATGCGACGCACAAGCGAAGTATAATTGTGAAGCCGTGCGGCTTCGCCAGGTCCGTCGTATGACCCTTCTCGTTGGTCAACTAACTAAACAAATGAACTAATAATGATAACAAAATAAAATTTAGGTGTGGAAAAGGATGATGGGAATGATTTGATTTAATATATTATTTTCTGACGATAATAATATTACTATTCTCATGGTTTTAATTTGAGAATATTATTATAAATAATAATCTTATTATTATTTTTTGTTTTAGTTTTTATTTTTTTCTTTTATTATATATTTATTCATTTATTTATTTTTATTATTATTATTTTTTTCCTTCTTTTTTTCCCACCCTTTTTTTTCTTTCCTCCCATTTCCGTCAGATTCCCCCCCTTATCTTCCCGGTGTCGCGGCTCACCCCTTTCCCCCAAACCCTACCACCGAATCTCCTTCCCCTCATTCGCTGCACCCCTTGTCCAGTGTCGACCCCTGCCAGTAGTCTTCTGGCGCGGCCTCCCAATGCGACTCCCCTACTGGCCATGGATCAGTCGGGTGTGCACCCTCCCCCTGCTTCCCTCGGTCGGCCTTCATCCGGCGACGCACCACAATCCACCGGCCCTCCTGCTTCCTCCGGCGATGGGCCGAACCGCCGCCCCTGCTCCATCCGGCATCGCACCGCCTGCCCGACTCCACCCGGCCAGCACCACCGCTGGCACACTCTGCCTGTCCTTCCCTCATACGGAATGTACCCCATGCGCCTTACTTACATAGTGGTTTCCATTTAAAATAACTCCTCCCTAGTTTTAGTACGGCGCCGCCCTTGTTGCGCATACCATTCGTCGGCCTCCTCCTCTTCCGGAAAGTCCGGACAACGCCTCCCACTCCTTCGGTGAACCTTTTTAAACCACGGCCAACCTCCCGCGCCCCCGCTCGGCTGCCAGACATCCCCCGAAACCCGGCTCGAGCTCACCGGACAGCTGCTGCGCGCCCCTTGGTTGGATTCCGACAATTCCGCGATAAGGGTTTGGTTTTATTTTATTTAATTATTATTGATTTTTTTAGTTGGTTAATTAATATATTCAGTTATTATCGCATGTGTTTAAAATTGTTAATTTATTATTAGATTGGTAAATCATTTTATTTAATCTGTTTAATTGTTTATCAATTTAGTTAATTGAATTTGTTTAATTATTAATTTATTTGTTTAATTACTATTAAATTTGCTTATTAATTATTCAATTTAATTGATTAATATTGAATTTGTTTTAGTGTTAGTAAAATTATTAAATTTCTGATGTTGTGATGGGTTGGCGATGAGAATTTTTGGTCTACTGTTTTAGGACCTTTTTGATGGTTCCATGCAGTGCGACCTTTGCGCAGCGGGAGTATTGCGCTGTATCTTTTTTCTTTCGCTTCTGCATTGAGGTAGGTGGTTCCATTCCTTTGCATCATTTATATAATTTAATTTGCTTGTTTAGTTTAATTTAATATGTTCTATGAATTAGTTGCATGGTGTGATCTATGTTTATAATGTTTTGGCATGTTTGTTTGATGAAAATTCGGTTTCCGAAATAGTATGCTTTTGTTGTCTATATGCGTGTTGTTGTATAAATGATTGGTTGTGTTTAATAGGTTGTGCGAAAGGCATTTTAAAAATTGTTTGACATGTGTGCGTGATGAAAATTGCACTCTCTTTAGAAATGGTTATGTTATTTTCCATTTTGATCCTATTGTGGAAAATTTTAGAAGTGTTTAATAATTTTTTATAGAGTTCCAATGAGGTTTTAGAAGGGTCAATTTGTGAAATTGATTTTGTAATGGTTTCCTTTGCATGCGATATGTTTTATAAATTGAGTAATTGTTTATTTAAGTGGTGTTTTGAGTGAGAAACATGGTTGAAAGGTTTTTGAGGGTTGTTTGGCAGGTGCGAAAGGTGTTTTCAAGTCACATTAGGTGTTTGTGTTTTTAAATAAACATTTGCAATGTATATGAATCAATTTTGGTGTGTTTTCTTTGTTGTGTACTTTTGAAGATGGAATGCAAAATTGTTTGAATAATGGAAAACAAGTTTTGACATGGTCACCTCGTGTATCAAGTTTTAAAGTGATGCCTCTATATTAAATCAAGCTGTTTTTGGTGTAAAGTCTTCTTGTTTTTTCTTGAAATGATTTCAATAATAACACAAATGATTTATTGGTACATTTATATGATGCTAAAATGGTGATTTGTAGGAGTTGAATACACGTTCATTTTTAAAGTGGTGTATTTTTATAAAATGAGACATGTCGTGTGCGTGTGTCTTTGAAATGGTGCTTTGGTATGCAAATGGAAACTTTTGTGTGCAATATCTTGTTTGGTCTGCGATATGAGAAAGAAATATACTATGTGAATGTGAAACTTGATTGAGCACATGGGAAAACCCTGGGTATCTAGGTGGGCAGGCAAGAACTAGTGTGCTAGTGAACCAGATGGGTGTCGTCCCTGTTTCACTTAGCTAGATTGACGATTGCAACACTTACTAAACAAATTATATCTGAGGGTCGTGGCCTTCTAAGCCACGTTTCTTGAGGTTCGTGGCCTTCTAAGCCACGTTTTCTGAGGGTCGTGGCCTTCTAAGCCACGTTTCACCGAGACACGAGGTTCTAGGGTCCCACTCGAGCTAGATGACCCTTAGGGGATTTACCCATAGTGCTCTACCATCGATGGCGGGTGCCTTCCATCGGCATATGGAGGACCACTTGTGTGTGTGTGTGTGTGTGCATTTATGTGTGTGTGTGTGTGTGTATGTGTGTGTGTGTGAGCTTATGTGTGTGTGTGTGTGCCCATAATGAACCTTCCTCTTCCTCTTTAAAATTGTGTTTGTGAAATGAGTTCTTTTTAGTGTTTTCCTTTAGAATTTGGTTTGTAAATGTTTTCATTAAAAGCATTTAGAAAGAATAACTTGGATAAGCACATTAAATTGTCCTTTTGATGTTGCGGCATGGAACCTTTTTATTCGGTGACGTCCTACTGGGCTTTTCTCTCACACCCTGCATACACCTTCGGGTGTATGTAGACCTTGTTTCTGGTGTATTCCATGTTGTGCGTCATGCTCAGCGATGGTGGTTTTGGTCGGTGATGGTCTTCTCGTGTAGGTTGGTGTTGTGGCATGCGGATGCTATACCACTCTTGTTGGTTGGAGGTTTGAGTTATAGTTTTAGTCTATTTTGTTGTTGTTTTTTTTGACGTTAGTTCTAGTTGTAAACCTTTAAATTTTGAATTTAGTTTAGTGGTCTCTTTGGTTGTCGATTCCTAGTCTTTTTTATTATATTGTTAGTGTTTGCGTATACCATTTCGAGTAAACAATTCCCACAGGTTACTCTTGATACCCGGGCACTTGTGCCAGCCCATGGGGATCGGGAACGCCCTTCGGGCCATGTCACGGACCGGGTCGGGCGCCGGGTGACCCGGCCTGGTTCGTGACATTAAAATTCGTTCCTCTAGACTTTCATACTAAGGATGGTTAGAAATATAGTAATAGAAAATATTATTATACATAAAAAAACAATTAAACAAAAATATAAAGTTAAAAACATAAATCATGAGTTTTATTTGATATTCATAACTGATGATAGAATTACACTATGACACAAAACATATAATATCATAATGGTGAATAAAATATAAAATATGAGTAACATAAATGGTTGGTGGATGACCATCCAATAAAACATTATGTTGGGGTTCATTTTGAATCCAATATGATAAGGATGTTGGATATGCTGAAGTCCAACTAAATTGGTTGTTATATAGAAAATATAGAATAAAAAAACATCCATTCATATATATATATATATAATGTTATACTTAAAAAACATATCCCATTTCAAATACATTTACAACCAAAACATTCCCATTACCATTTACACATTCATTCATTTAAATTAATTAATTGTGTAATAATATTATTATGCATAAATATAACCTAAAAACTTTAGTACCACTTTAAAGTATCGTGGGATTTAGAATAATCTAGTAACAATGTGATTTCTATCTCAAATTCCAGTCTCTGTATAGTTTTTACCTTATATGAATATCAAAACTATAAAATTACCTTATAATACATCTTGTAAACATATAATAATACATCACAAAATAATCCCCTTTAGAATATGGAATCCAAGAACACCTTTTAAATACTTCATCAAATAAAAACTCATTAAAATATTACATACAATCATTACCATGGAATACCAAATCCATTTGTATATCCCAGAATACAACATCTAAGCATCTTATTAATTTTTATTTGTACCTATTTCATATAGAATACCACATGTATAACCCATCCATAACATATCATATGATTAAATCATTCTAGAATACAACATATATTCCATACTCTCTACTAAACGTTCCCCACATATAATTCATAGTGATTAAATAATGATATTTATAAATTAAATAATATAAAACCAATTATTCAACCACAAATCAGGTATCATAACATTTTTCATTCATATTAACTAGATATTCACATTAATCTATATACCCATAAGTACTAAAGATATATAATCCATAAAAATACGAAAAGGGAAGGAGTATTTTTTAATCACATACCTCACTATTGTTTAATATTTCATTTAACATTCATCAGCCTCATACCCCATTGACTCAAATTAGTATTCATCATAAACAATATTATAATTCCTAATACACAGTTCTTATTCCCCTAATATAAATAGTGTCCGTGAAGTGCTAACCAAGACACCATTAGAAATACACCCATGATTTACTTTCCATTGATCCATGAGTTGATCAGGTCACTCTCACATATATAATTATTAATTATTGATAAAATTCTATAAATAATTTCATAGGGATCACAAGAGTCATTCAAATTAATATGATAAATCATAAAAAATGGAGAGATCAGGATGTCTCTAATATTTTTTAATTTGTATTGATTAAAATAATGACCAACCACTATAGAAACAATGTGTTTTCAATAGTACAAGAGAAATACAAAAATTAAGGTGTGTTTCAAAACCCATATATAAAAATTAATCAACAATTACCATATTAAATTCACATACATCATAACATAAACATGGCGTGTTTATAAACATAGTGGTGTGTTTCTTCATTTCTCCCAAAACAATGCTAAAAACCAAATCATGCCTCATTCAACATGTCAACCAAATGAACCCAAATATCTCATCAAAATCCCTATGATGAATTTGTTAAAAAAATATATAGTCTTTTTAATTCGATATTTAGTAGTTAATCATAGAAAATAACTATGATATTTCCATATAAGCCATAATAACTCCACATAAACCATAGATGTTTATGTGGGACCCAAAAACATGTTTTGTGTTAGACCTAAGATTGATGTTATATTTTTTTCAAATTATTTTAGTATGGATGGATTATTGGTAGATGATAAATTTATAACTAGAAGTTTTGCATGTTATGAGGAATTTGTTTGGATAATGAAAAGAGAAAACGTATTGATATCTCTATACCACAAGGACCTATTTTGGTATGAATGAGTAAACTTCATATCTATTGTTTAGATATATATAATATGAAAGTGGAGTTTGAGAAAATTCCTATAATTCTTTTTGGAATAAATATGAGAAGAATCTATAGTTTTATAATTTTTTGATCTAGTTATGATATGGGTAGTATCTTGGATAGTGGGATAATTGAAAATGAATGGTTTAGATGATAAATAAGATTACCATAGAATGATTCCAATGTGGATTTATTCTCACCTAGAGAACGTGTAGTGGCCCAAAGATATTTTTGGAGTTGGAAAGGGAGAAACTTTGAGTAGAATTGTGAAGGGGATAATTCAAATGAATGTTTAATGAATACTTTCACAATAACTAAATAGTATTTGATGTCAGATTCATTTCCCAAGCTTAAAGAAATTTTTTGGAATAAAATCCAAGGAGAAAAATAATTATTCTCTTAAGTTTTATTGGATCATGATATTACATTAGTAAAGAATGATCACACAGTTAAATTTAGATGAATTTCTCAACCATTAATGAATGAATCAATTATGGATATATTAGTCACATGAATCATGTAATGAAATATATGTTTGAAAGGAAGTGTCTTTATATGATCATCAGATTTCATGCTTGATTAATTTATGCAACTGAGGGGATTTGTAATTGGATTCATGTTTCCATTTTTATGTTAGGTGACTCACATAATCTACAGTCTTTTATTTAGGTGATGTGAGTAAGAGTTATAGATGAATGAAATGATTGGATGATTCTGATATTAGAGTAATGTTGGTGGTATTCTACCTAAAAATACCCAATTGTTCAAATCCTTAGAACTAGTGATAAAGTGTTAAGAAAAATATAGGGAGGAGAAGCATAATAGAATTTTTTAGGAAGAAAATGATCTCCGCATAAAATACATTGTGAATATCATAACATAATGAATGAAATGGGGACGTAAAGTAGATTTATGCAGTAAAAAAGTAAACACATGGAGGAGTTAGGGAAACTTATATATGTAGATTGAGTCAAATGATTCAGTTCATGCTAAGGTAGTCTCAGGGAGTGACTTTTGAAAACTAGATATATGGAGAGCCTCAGGAAAATGGGGCATGCACATCTGTCAGGTTGAAGGTATCACACAAATCAAATAAATAAATTGGGTTATTAGATCAAGGTTATGTGATCAAGGAGACACGTTTTTTGTCATGAAAACATGGATACGTTCCATGGGTTAAACGATATAGAATGTAAAGTTTAGTTACTTTGTGTGAGGTAGAATCTTATAGAGGAAGAAGCAACTCCAAAAGAATAATTTTATTGACCGATCTAGTTTAAGAATATGGGGGTTGAAATTGTGCAATTAAAATTCATTATTATCCTCTTTTAAAAAAGTAGTGATGGTAATATATATTTGTGTAAGAAAAAAAACTAAAAACTCTCATTGTGTAGTTAATCTCATGTATCATAGAATAAGAATAGTGTAGTGTTAAATAAGAAAAACTCGACATAAAAACAAGAGTTATGATATAAGTAGAGTATAGTTTTGATCATAGAAAAAACATCATGATCCATATATTTTTAAGATATCTAGAAGAATATAAACTAGAGAATATCATTCACCAAATTTGTGCATGTAAGTGAAGAAGAGGGGTTCCCATTGGGTGAGGAGTGACTAAACCCTAAGCCTTATAAAGGTTGTGCACCTGACATGGAGTGACCATGACATAAAAATAGTATCCACAGTACTATTAAATATTATTAGACTCTAAAAACTACAACCTCATTAATGTATGATGTGTGTACATATCCCTTTGCAGTGAAAAATGTAAATTTTTGTGTTCTGAGTATATTTTACATTACTACATTTTTTTCAGTGATTGTGCTGTTAACAGTAACATTATTAACACAATTCATACCAATGTGGTAATAAAATCCTTAATAAAAGACAAATTTCCTAAAGAAAATGTTTAATTCGACCATCACCCTGATTCACCCCCCCCCCCAATGCCACAGTGTCTATGGTTGTAATAATTTCCCATTCCATATCATACAATATCTATATTTATCTCTATATTATCTAATATAAAAATAGTTTATTATAATCATAATATTTAAAAAATAGTCATCACCTATCAAATGATGAAAAAATGTGATGTTCATACAAAAATTATTTTTTATCCAAAGCTTTTTTTTATATTCTCCTTATTTAATCAACAATCCAAAAACTAAAAAAGTAATATAATTTAAAATTTTATATTTCAACCTTAAATATATCTAAAATTATTTTCATCCAAAAATAATTAAATTATATAACTTCAAAAAAAAGAAATCAATTAACTAAAAATAAATTTTATCAAATAATATTCCTCTTAAAAACATTTACCCCTAAACAATACTCTCCATGCAAATCTAACGATTCTTAGACAATAATATTTAAATTCAAATTAAACCTTCCACTTCTTATTAGAATAAAAAATGATTAAAACCCTAAATATATTGAATATTTATCTATAACCCCCAATCATAAGTAATTTTATCCAAGACACCATTCTTAGATAAAACTCATAGAAAAAATACATTTCCCTGAAATTTCTTCTTCCAATGATCCTAAATATTCAATAGTCGCTCAATAAAGGCCACATCAACCTTAGTATGATTCAAACCCTACTCTATTTTATAGAAATAATTTTCAATTTGGTTTTTTATTTTAATTCATGGAAACACATTTGAATATCTTCAAAAAAATATAGATGTTATGTTTGATATTCCACCTCAATAACATGTTCCAACACATTGAAAGGCATAATGAACCTCAAATAATGTTTTTAGAATCTATCAAGAATGATTTATCCTCAATAGGTAAAATATTTAAGAAAAAATTATCACTAACATCAAACTATAATGGTCTAATACTTCGATCTTTATACGAATTTGGATGGAAATACAAACTCTTTATCCCCTCCATAATTATTTTAAACCATTTCAACATATCAATAACTAAATTTAATTTTATAACCGCAAATTCTCTCATATTTATTTAACATAAATTTAACTAAAAAATAAACCTATATAGTACCTTAAATGGTTCCATACTAATGGATGAGTAGTGACTGTTAATATAGAAAAATCAATCATTGGTAGACAATTTATCCAAGATCCTAAAAATCAAGAATATAATGTATCAATATTTTTTCCAGAGTCTTAATAATTAATTTAGTTTCATCAATAGTATGAGTGTGAAACTTAATGATAAGGAAAAATTTGGTACTAAAATATTATTAGACCCAGATCTATATTTGTGAGGAAAATTGATGGTTGGGGATTTAAATGATCAACATTTAGATTCCATGATTCATAAATACCAATTCCTCATAAATTCACTCCATAATATATATATATATATATAAACAACTTGATTTTATAAAATGATATTATTTTCTAAACTAAACTAAAATATCATGCGTAACATTATCCCCTCTCACTACATGTGAAAATATACTAAAAAATTACATTAAGATGTCTTCCTATTCACCCTTTGGAATATTCAAAGGCTACAACTAACCAATCATAACACGGGCTTTGGATTTCACCTATGGGCATAACAAATATTAAGATACAAACACATGAAATAATTTATTTAAATTGAACAACCAAAACAGTTTCTTTAAATCATGATATATTTTCCCTATTCCTAGATGCACTATTAAAGATGATATACGGAGTACATGAAAAAAACATTCTCCCACATTTCAAAGAATATATGGATTCATAGGGAATAACACCAAATATTCCTCATACTCTATCCATCATTCTAGATCATATCATTTAATTAATTGATACTTCACAACACCACCTTAGTTTCCCCTAGGTAATGTTTTTTTACTTGACAAGGAAAAGGAGTTTTCATCATCTTTTGTTGAAGGAAAACTCTACAACTAACCTTATTGCTGTCTAAATTAGATATCATGGGCTAACCAATATTCTTATATTTATGAAATTATTTCTAATAATAATCTATATAGGTTTTTCTCCTCTATATATCAACTAACACATTACCATCCCCCTAAGTATAAATAATCTCAAAAAACCTAATGCTATAGGAATTTTACCCATCACTACTTATGAATATAAAATTATCATGGGATAATATATATATAATAAATTAATTTGTTCCATAAATACCATAAAAATCTATCATATTATGTAATTTATTCACAACATAAAATATAAAATCATGGTACCATGTTCATGTTCATGAGGCTATAATTTCTAGGAACCTCATAATATGACTACACTCACTTATATATACATAAAACCCAATCCAATATGAGAATAATTATATTAAATCTCAAACATAACTCTTTCCTCGGGCCGCTGAAGAGTAAGGATATTGAATATCTTCTTCTTCAAAAAAAACAAAATTATCCTAACACTAGATTTTAAATGAAAAACTATGATCATTTTTGGTTAAAGTGCTCAATGAATTTGAAATATAAGAATATCCCGATCCAAACCACATTTATTAAACTATTATAAAATAATAATCTACACTTCTATGACCCATTCGTAGGTATCCCCTAAGATTAATTATCGTGATCATTAGTGGATCCATAGAAATTAGGAGATAATAATAGAATATCCGTGAAAAAGAACTTCATAAATCCAAAAAAATTACCTCTACATTTTACATTTAGTTAATGTTAAAAATGATTTCTAGAAACCATCTTAAAATGATTTGAATGATCTTCTTAAAGCCTCAAATAGACTATGATTTCAAAAATGGAAACTAAATCAAACCAATCAATGTAAAAAAGGGAAAAAATCATTAACACTATAAAAAAAATATGGTTGTACATATAATAAGGAAAACTCTATAGATAAATGATAACTTCTCATCATCCACCCATACCCTTGAAAACCTTTATCAACCAACTCTTACCCCCAATGGTGGTAGTGAAATCCAAGGAATTATAAAGACTATATAATTTATGATATAATAACTAAACTTGTAAAATAATAATAAAATAATGGTATGTTTCCATATCAACCAATAAACATTCCAAAGTAATATAATAGTATATTGTAAGTACCCTTGAGGACTACTAATCTTACTAGGATAGGTAAGTCCATCACGTGATGTTTTACTCAATCAACTCATACATCTCATTGAATTTGATGTAAATCACCACATATTCCATATATTTTATAAGGCAACTAAGGAAAAGTAACATCCCTCAACTACCTGCAACATAAACTGTGTTCTTTATAATTTAAAATCACACATTTTTCTAGCTATTTCAGATATGATAAATGAGAAAAATGTCGCTATAATAGTGCTAAAACTGATGATACCCATCCACATTCACTACCCTATGATCACGTTGGATTCCTCATATAATAATAAAAATAATTTTCAATGCCTATAACCATCAGAGATGAAATATTTCCCATCTAAACTCTCAAATAAAGGTCAAGAATTGATAAGTCACAATATTTTGGATTGGTATAATTTATGGAATCTATAAATGTATCATATGTTATAATTTCATATAGATGAGAAATATTGTATAATATTTCACATTGTAGATCACTATGATAAATATAATCTATTATAACATATATTTGGGTTTTTCACTTCTCAATAAATTTAAATTTAATCACCACCACCATAAATTTATTAAAGGTGAAAGAAATAACATGGTGGTAAATCTATAGGAGTAAGTCCCACTCAAAATTTCATTCCCTTATAACATCCTGAACCTATAAAATATTCACGTATTGAAAAAGATCATGAATCCAATCTATATATATAAAGCTAAATACCGCACACCCAATTGTCACAACCAATGAGAGTACTCCACACTAAGAATATATATAAAAGAAACACTATCTTAAATTTTTTCCATAACTAATATGATGATACCTTTCACATGAATAGATCATCTAGATAAATAGTCAATCACAATCTGGAAAATCTATAAAATATTATAACTAATATATGAATCCAATATCCATTCTATAGTTGAATAAAATAATAAAAATCTATACCTCTTCAACCAATGTTCAATTTATTGATAGAAAATAAACATTCAATACCTCAATATTATTTGAAATTAAAATTCTTATAATGTATCACTAAAACTCTCACCAACTCCTAGATCAATAATGAAATAAACAAGATCATTATCATTCTTCCACACTTCCAAAATGGTTCATGAGGATATTGTGAAATGGAATGTCTACAATCATAGAGAGAAAACCTAGGGATATTGATATGGAAATATTTTATCCTCAATACTAAAACCACAAATTTGAATAAATTAATATCAATAAAAAAATACAATCACTATGAAATAGTACTACATTGTATATAAATCCCAAACCTGTAAACTATATGGACCAGAACATAAATATTAAATTATCCCGAGTTTAAGTTAATAATTTACTTTCATTCACATTGAGTTTATTTTTGGTTTTGGAGTTTTATATAATTATGTAAAAACTAATACAAAACAAAACGATAAAATACAAAGTGGAAACTTCCTATTAGTATCTATTTTTTCAACTATATATACTTTAAAAAAACATGATTTATATTCATGAAAACACTGCACAAATTTTAACTTGACCTCTTCAATTCTATTAATAATCCATAAATCCACTGAAAGACATTATCAAAATATGGGATAATAATAAAATCTTAGTAGGGGACATAAATAGAAGAAAATATTTAGTTTAGTGAAAAACATGAAAACCCATGATAATAATTTCTTAAAAACAAATAAATTTTCCCACGTAAGAAATTACCATACCTTTGAAAATATTATTTACTTTATCTTTATAAAAAAATCATTTAAATTAAAACTCATTTTAAATCTGAAAAAGTGACGTTTGTACCTTGGGACATCATCTCAAATAACCCTTAAAAATTTGAGAAACTATATCTCCAACTTATAATATAATTATCTATAGAGAATAATCATTACCCAATTAATTGGGGAACTCCCTAGTGGAAATAATTGTTTAATATATAATGGGATCACCTTGCATTATCTGGGTGCACCCATCATATTTAATTTCCAAGAACTAAAACATAAATAAAATATTTTACCATTTTTAAATTATTTTAAATTCATATACAAAACATTAAAATATTAAAATATCATTTTCATTGAAAACCCCATTCCAATATAAAATACACTTTTTTTAAAGTGAAACTTTTTCAATACCAATGTAAAATAATGTGAGTGACTGTTTTTTATTTAATAAAACCTGAAATCGTTCAATGAATCCAGAAATAAAATTATATCTATTGTGGTGAAATAAGTTTCTATCACTCTGTTCATTAAAAATAGAACATTCGTCCTCAAAAAGTTCTATTTAAAATATGAAAAAATATTACTTTTAAAAAAATTAATTAATTTAAAATGATATGTGTGTGTGTGTCTGTTTTTGTATTATTCCCATATAAAAATTCTAAAAACATCAATTGAGAAATTCTAATATGGATTAGAATGTGGATTTTATGGGAGAATATAAAAGATGATTTATTTAGAATAAAAGTACCTTATAAAATTGGGAATATTTGAATCCTAAAAACCTTGAAATAATAACATTAAAAAAACTATAAATTACATGATAATATACAAATTCATGATATAAGATTTTAAAGGGTCTATATATACACCGTGTAAATGAATATAGTTGAATTAAATAAAAAATGTCTCAATCAAAGGAAATTGAGACGACGTCCTTTACATTGAATCTTACTTTTCAGATGTTTCTTTATATTGGAAAATATAAAAACATTATAGTAATTTCAAATATTGAGAATGATTTTTTAGTTTATTATTTCTTTTATTTCACATATTAACAAGTTATATACAATTACATTATCAATTATTTTTAAGTCAGATGTGTTGACCAAATTCAGGATATGTGTCAAAAAATGAAATGGTGGGATGACTATGGTCAAAAGGTTCATCATTTACATTACTCTATAATAATAATAATGAACTAATTTCTATATTTAAATATTAATTATACATTTAAAACCAATAATGAAATATAGATATGAATAATGAACTAACTTTACAATCATGGAGATGATAGGCCGTATGTACGCATAAGTGATATTTTATATTTAAAGAGTAATAATTATATCACAAAGAATATATAATTTAACTATATATAATTATATATATAATTATTGTGGTTTGGGGAAGAAAATAGTCACATCGCTTTGTGAAGGCGGATGTCCACACATACATGAACGACATTATAACTTGTTCGTTGAGTGAAAAGGTTTGAAATAAAATGATATATTATTCTTCCAAAATGGTAAATATGTAATTATTATCATTATTATGTCATTTACGTCACATATATAAATTATATTTATGCATATTACCTTCCACATAATTATTTAGTGAAAAATGAATCACATCGCTTCAAAAGGTGGAAGTCTATCGTACACCCAATAAACGTAATAATATCCCATATCAAATGGAATATAAAAACGTTATATATGATATAATGACTATATATATTAAAATATGTTATAAATATCACATATATACTTTATATCCTTCGTCATTCCCAATTGAGAGTGGTGGTCATGGAAAAATGAACTACATCAGTTTGTGAGATGGTAGTCTGCCGTACACATGAACAATTATCTAATAAACCAAATGATGGAAGTGTGGATGATTGTAGGTAATTAAATTATCAAAAAACTAAACCAATATATGGAATAGAGTATTTTTATTATATTACCATGGTTTATTAATAATTTAATTATGTTTGGAATGAAATTAAAAAATTGTGTTAAAGAGCATTGCTTATTCTCCGGATATCCCACTTAGGTTTGAACAAAACATCCTTCCTATGATGGATTTATGCATTAAATAAGGCTTCTAGGATATGGTTAAGGGATTTGGGATGTCATTTGGGGTGGTATTTTCTGAATCAAAGTTGATTTATGTTGTGGAAAAGAGAGAAGAGGGGTTTCTTTTTATAAGTGGAGGAGAAGAGATAGTAGGTATTTTTGAAAATAATTGAGTTCTCACAATTTTTTCATACGTTTAAGTTATCCAAAATTTTCTATTATCTAAACATAGAGGATAAACAGTGTCAATATGTCCATAAAATATTTTTTTAATCCAACTTTATATATCATTGTTGTCTTCAACAATTTAGTTTAACCCCAAGTAAACCAATTTTAACCTTAACTACTGTAATGAATTTTTAATGAATTGACAATTCATTTTTGTAAAACATTATTTTTAACATATTATATAATATAAATTATTATTTTTATTAGAAATATAGAATCCAATTATACAAATTCAATTCCTATAAGTATAGAATTTTAATTTAAAATTAATCTTGAAGACGTGATTAGAAAGCGTATTTTTAAAGTGAAATGACTAATAGTTCACAAAGTTTTTATCTCAAAATTTAAGTGAAATTTATTCCAATAGCATAAATTGGATTGATGGATTAATAATTGAACTAATTTTAACATAAAAATAATTTAAGATATAATTTATGTTTATAAATAAATACAATTAAAATGAAGATTACAATTAAATTTTAGTATTTTTTTCTATTCATCCAAAAATAATACCATTAAGGAAAATACAAAAAATTAATCCTAATAAAATATTGATATGATGATTTAAAAAATGATATTTATTTTTTAAAATTATATTTCTAAAATTTATAAATTAAGATTTCAAACAAAACATTATATGAAAAGTGTTTATTTAAACTTATTTCTTTTGTGAATAATAATTAATTTATATTTTTATAACTAATATAAAAATATATATAATTTTGAGTGATTTATTATATCCTAACCTATATTTTTATATTATTTTCCTCATAGTATTTTTATATTCCAATGTTTACCTTTCTAACATATGGGGTATCCATTAAACCATAACCTAGGGAATCACCTTATTCCATGACACTTGTTCTGTACAGTCAAGAATCCAAACTACATGTTCCTTATAAAAAATATTCTCCTAAAAATAGACTACTTCAGGGACAAGAAATGAGACGAATCCTCAAATTTTTCCTTGTCATTAAGTCTTAATATAAGTTGTGTACCTTAGATAGACTCATAAGTAAGGAATCATAGTAGAAAATTGATCAAATTTTCTCCTAGATTTCATATGGTCCAATAAACTATGGGATCAGCTTCCCCTTCTTACCATAACTCATAACATGTTTCTATGGATAATCATTGAGAAAGAAATGATCACATACCTAAAAAAAATATCCTTCCTCCATTTATCCACATAACTTTTCTTTCAACTTCGAGCTGTCCTCATATATTGAAGAATCAACTACCCCTTCTCTTCCATTTCAACTACTAAATACAGTCCAATAAAATTCCTTTCTCCTATATCATCCCAAAAATCCAGTATCCAATAGATATATTCTTATAATTCCCCAAATGGTCCCATCAGTATACTAGATGGAGAAATATTATTATTAGAAAACTCAACCAAAGAAATAGATTGATCCAAACATACCTCATAATCCATTTAACAAAAAAAATAATGTTTGGGATGGTCTGAATTGTTCACCCATACTCTCCATCTGATTAAGGATAAATAGATATACTAAAATTTAGTTCTGTTATCAATTATTTTTGAAGTTCTTTTAGTAAATTAGATCTAATACTGGTATCAAAGTCCGATGCAATGGAGGGAGGACCACCATGTAACTTGACTATATCCATTAGATAGAGTACATAAATATGATCTGGAGAAATGATATTTTTAATGGGAATAAAATTTGATGATTTGGTTAATCAATCAATAATAACCCAAATCACATTGTTACATCCTGATTTCCTTGTAAACCTCTCCATTAAATCATTGGATATGTTATCCCATTTCCACTCTGGAATTGGAAAAGACTTAATCATACCATTTAGTAATTTTTGTTCTGCTTTAACCTGTAGAAAAGACAAACACTTCACGGGAATGTTAGCAATATCTATTTTCATTCCATCACACCAGTAATATTGTTGAATGAATCAATACATCATAGTGAAACCATGATGAACAGAAAAAGGAGAAATACGAGCTTCACTAAATAACTTTATCATCAACTAGAAATCACGAGGAACACATAATCATTTTCCAAATCATAAAAATCATTATTCATCAATATTAAAATCAATAAACTTACCCTTATTACTTTATTCTACATTTTCTTAAAAATATGGATCCCTCTCGTGAGATTGAGTATTATTATTTTGATAAGATATATTGTACTAAAACCTAAAACAAAATAGAGGACAACCCTATTTACACAACTTCTAGGAAAAATATTACCCAATTATTAATCAAAGTGAAACATTCAAAATGTTAAACGGAAAATGTTGCATTATTTTTTAAGACTCAATTAATAGGACACATTGTTTTATTTTCCATGATGGTGATGAATCATGTATTCATAATCCTTGATTAGTTCTTTCCAGATTCTATATATCATATTCAATTATTTATAAGTAAATATATTCTTCAATATTTTTTTATCAGAATATATTTCACACTTTTCCATATAAAAATGATTTCACCCAATTTAAAAGAAAAAAAACCATAGAAAATAATTACAACTCTTTTTTAGGGTCATTTATTTCATGAGATTTTGCCTGATTTGACATATATTCAATTTCATGATAATTCTATTTTAGGTTACATCCCTGTACTTTATATTAAACATCATTATCAATGAAATTTTTTCCATTTTTGGAATGTAGGAAAAAACTAGAGCCTTCACCAACATTATTTTCAGTTACAAAATCAAATCATCACATTCTTTTATATATATGAATTTATCTCGTTTTCATCTTAACATAGTAAGTGGGTAGATAATGGATCAATGTTTTTAACACACCATCCCTAGTGCCCAACTAATATAAGAAAACTATAAATCTCTATGATATTTGTGAGTATTATCCATTCTTCAAAAAAATAATGGTAAACAAGAATAACATATTTCGAAAAAATGCATCCAAGGAAATAAATATTTTAACTAAAATTAAAACTTAATAAATTTCCTATAAATATTATTTTCTTTTATGGTTTAAAAAACCAATGGTATCTTTATTTTTCATAGTTACTTTTAGAATATACTATTGTTTCATCAATAAACACAACCACAATCATGTCCAAAAGCTCATAAATACACTATTAATAATGTATATAAATACGAAAAGAGAATTACACAACCAAAATATCATAACTAAAAACACATAGTTCCCATATCTTGTCTAAAATGATGTTTTAGAATATCATCCTCCTTCACCTTCAGCTGACGGTACACAAACGTCAAATCAGGTTTTAAAAAATATTATACTCCCTAGAGCTGATAAAAAATTACTAATATTTGGAAATTAATACTTGTTATTAAAAATGTTTTTTTCAATGATTTTTAGTCAATTTAAAGTCTCATTGAACCATTTATTTTTAACAAAAAAACTTGAGCTCTCCAGGGTGAAGTTCTTGGTCGGATGAAACCATCATAAAAAAAAATCATGTAATTGATTTTTAAATTTTAAAACATCAACTTGATCCATTAGATAAGGGGGTTTAGAAATAGTATGATCATAAGGTACTAATTAAATAGTAAACTCGACCTCCTGTTTCAAAATAACAATAATAAAATAATCCATAAAAACATCCTTGTATTCATTCAGTATTGGAACATCACTAATTAGAGAAATTTAATTATTTTCAATAATAAATTATAAGTAACTTTCACTTCCACCTATAATCAATTTATAATCTTATTGGTATGTTATAAATGTCATAAAATCATTGATAAAAACAATATTATCTCAGAAATATGTCAAATCATGACAACCTAAATTCAAATACAAACAATGAATGTTATCAAACTCTACTATGGCTAGTTCAACATGAATTGAACGATAGAGCATCCCACAGATAACAAAATGAGGATTCCTATAAATCTTGGTTATATTAAAAATTCCACCCATTGTTTTCACAAAAAGTTTAATATTACTTCCATTATGTGATATTCCAAATTTACAGGAAAATATATTAGAGATAAAAGGATTTAATGATCCAGAGTAAAACATGGTACTAGCATAATTTGAATATCCATGTAACATATCTATCTACACTTTATTTGATGTCCAAACATCAACCATTGTAGAAGAGAAATAGTATTCCACACCTTTTTTTTATGATCCTAAGGATTTCCAACTATAGTTACTAACATAGAGAACATGTTAGCATAATGACCCAACTCATTTCAACTAAAACATCTTATTGTTGGATTGTTACTGTTTACCCCATTCTTTATTTCTATAAGATTATTTTCCATGTAATTTCGGCTATATGACCAAACTTTCCACATTGGTAACACTTCCCTAACATCATAAAACATTTTCAGGGGTGCTTTTTACCAGACTTACCACAAGAAGGGAGCATCATTTTCTTACCTCAAGATTTATTTTTTGTGTGTTTCCCAATCGCCTTCCACCATGAACACTAATAAATTTCTTCTTCATGAGGAACATAAGATCTAGAAAACCCCAGTTCAGAATTTTTTAGAATAATGATGAAAATTTTCATAGATTTAAAATTCTAAAGAAATGATAGATCTTCATGGACTTGGGTTCAATCCAGAGTAAAATCTATTAGTTTTACTTTTACTATCCAAAATAATTTCCTTCACATACTTGACCAATCTCGTGAAGTTTTATTCATATGAATCCATATAATAATCATCATTTTCCATCATTTCCAAGAATTTATTTTCCTTGTATATTCATACTACCATAGGGAAATATTTCTCAAGGAAATTATAATTTAATGTTTCCCAATCCATGGCATCATAATCATCTTTCTATCCAGTATTATTAACAAAATACCATCATTGATTAGGTTTAACCTCAAATGATAATTTGAAAGAGTTACATTCTAACATTCAGATCATCCCATGATATAAAATATCTTCTATAAAGAATTTATCAATCCTTAGGCTAACACATGATAAGCTATTCTAGTAATTAATGGGGGATTTTCTCATCATGAAATACTTCATTATACATATGTTTCTACATAGTAGATCATGTTCTAATCTGAAATGGACACCACCATATTTTATAGCTTGTGTTAACTGGTCCATCACTATAAAAAATTATCTATTCCAATTCCAATCATCTCGAGATGATGATTTGGAAGGATATTTTCCTCTCAATCCCTTTCCCCAATAGCGTCCTTGTTTCTTCTATGAAAAACCATTCTAAATAGAACTAGTTAAGATGAATAACCATAGTAATATTCAAATAATATATCATTTTAACATAAACATAAGGTAAAATATATCAGGGTAATTATATTAACAATATCCCAACCTCTAATGTTTTCAAAAATAACCTTTTATTACAACAATAGGGATCTGACATTAAACATTATATAATCCTGAGTTTAATTCATGGACATACATTCATTACTTTTGTGTATCTTTTTAGGATTATAGTTTTAGATAATTAGTTATTAACTCATACAAAACCAAACCATATAATATAAAGTTGAAATATTTTATTAATATCCATTTTCCTACCATATAAAACCTCAAAAACAAAAAATGATTTCATTTCATGAAAACTCATCAATACATTCAACATGAAATACACCTTTCCTTTAATAATCTGAAATCAAATTATTATTTTTTAAAATATGGGATGAGCAAAAAAAATATCCATTTGGGATACAAAAAAGAATCCAACTGTTAGACTAGTGTAAAAAATTATAAATCATAAAAAAACTTTTCTTAAAAACAAAAATTTTACCCAATGCTGAATTATCATTTCTTTAGGAAGATCATTCTTCAACCATTTAAAAAAACTAATTCCATGTAAACTCTTTAAAAACATATATAATTCATGTAGGTACCTTGGGAAATCATCTGATAGAAACATTAATGGACACATACAAATCCTATATTAATTTGAATAAAAATATAGGAAACATCCAAAAAACTCTGATGAACATAGTCATTACCCATATGCAAAACAATCAGATATTAAAATACAATTTTAATCCAAAATATAACCTTATATATATAATTCACTTTAAAAAATCACTTTTGATACCAAACTAACCCCAAACAGGAATGTTGGTTTTTCATTTATGAAATCATAAAATCATTAAAATCAATCACGAAATAAAATAGTTCCCATGGGGGTTGAAAATGTATTATAATTGTGTACATTAAGAATAAAATATTCCATTTTTTGTTAGAATGTTTTGTTTAAAACATGTAAAAACTTTGTTTTGAAAAACATTTACCACAAGTATAATTAAATTTATAAATAATTTATATCCATATAAAATAATTTAAAACATAATTTTGACAACAAGAACATGAAAGAGAAAAAGGATATTAAGGAAAACTATAATAAATGATTTAGTTAGAGGAAAAAACCTTTATTACATTGGAAATATTTGAATCATAATTACCATGAAATAATAAAATTTAAAAAAATATTAAAATTTTATTATAGAGAAATTTATTATATTGAATTTCCATGGGACTATATATAAACCTCTTAAAATAATATAGGTTCATAACATCTAAAAAATTCCCCATTGAAAGGAAATTGAGATGATGTCCCTTTACCTTGAGTTTATCTTGTCACATTTCTCCTTAAAATCACAAATAATAAACTAATGTTAATTATTTAATTTTTAGAGAATATTTATCATGCTTATTGTGCCTTTTATTTCACTTATTTACATTTCATATATAATTACAAAATCATTTATGTTTAAGTCAAATTTTGACCATATTCGACTTCTATATCAAAAATGACTTCTATAGTTTGACTACGGTCAATGAGGACGTTATTTAAACATTACAAGAATAATAATCATGATAAAATTATAATATTTATATCAATTATGCTTTTAAAACTAATGATGATTTTTTAAGGAAAAATTAACTTACATCAGGATCATGGAGATAGGAGACCGTACGGATGCATAAGTGATGATTCCATTTCACAATGATCATTATAGAAATAAGGTATGTAATATAATATCATTCAATAATTATCATTATATCCCAAATTACATATTACACAATAATATATACTTATATATCATTCATATGTTCTGGTGAAGAAAATAGAGTCACATCTCTTTGAGGAGGTGGCTATCCACACAAACATGAATGACATTATCACTTTTCTAGTGAGTGAAAAGGTAATAAAAGAAAATAATATATTTTATTTATAAAAAGATAATTATTTCTTGAGGTTTATAAATATTTCATGTTTAACATATATTTTTATAATATTTACCCTTATTAACTTTCATGTAATGTGTTAGTGAAAAATGAATCACATCGCTTCGTGAGGATGTAATTCGTCTTACACATGAGAGACATTTTCATATCCCCTACAGAATGGAATGTAAATTGGTATATATGATATAATGAACACATATTTATAATTATGTTATAAATATAATATAAAAAATTTATAACCATCAACATACCTAATAGTGATAGGTGGTGATGGAAAAACAATTGACATTAGTTTGTCAGGGGGTAGTTCACTGTGCACATAAATGATGATTTATGAACACATTTGATGAAAATAGTGATGAATGAAGGTAATTATCCTATTATAAAAAATTCCAAAAGAATCTGAGATACTGATGTCATTATATGATATTTATTTAATAATAATTGAAGTAGGTGGATAAAGAAATAAAATAAAAACACTCGTTGAAGAACATTACCTCTTCTTCGGGTATCCTACATTATTAGCACCAAAAGCCTTATATGGATGGATGTATAACCCAAATAAGGATTTTAGGATGAGGGGATTGGATTTTTTATATGATCTTGGTAGGTATTGGCCAAACTGTTGTGGATTTAAGGTATGAAGAAGTGAGGAGATGGGCTGACCATATATAAGTGAGGGAGAGGAAATAATGGGTATATTTGAAAAATATTTGAGCTCTCCTATATTTTTTATTAGTAAAAGGGGTTCAATAGAGGAAATTCTTGGACCGTATATGTTTAATGCTTGAAATATGGAAATAAAATTATTTTCATACATGTTTATATGTAATTTTTACCCTTATATTTTTAGTATAATCTCGTAGTAAACTCTTTTTTTACCTAAACCTCGATAATTAATTTTTACCGTAGTCACTATTAATTGTGGTAAAAATTTATTTTTTAAATTGTTATATAATATAAATTAATCATATTTTAAATATGAAATCTATTTTCCTAATTTCATTCATATAATTATATTAATTTAAAAACAACATCACAAAGGAGATGAGAAAATTAGGATTTATAGAGGAAATGAACCATAGTTTACAATTTTTATCAAAATTCAATATAAAATTGATTCCAAATAAATAAATTTTATTTTTGGATATATAATTGATAAATTTTTTACTTTAAAACAAATTGTAAATATAATTTATCATAATAATAAAATTATATAAAAATGTAGTTTTAAATTAACAATCAATATTCTTCATTATTCATCCAAAAATGCAACATTTTAGATAAATGCAAATATTTCATCCTAATATATTTTCTATATTATAATTTTAAAAAAATCAATTTTATCAAAAACAATGTAAAAATTAGAAATTATACATTTAAATAAATCCTTATAAGAATAGTGTTTACTTAAAACTATTTCCTTTTCTATTAAAAAAATACTTAATATTTCTATGAGTAATATAACTATATTAATTAACTTGAGTTTAATTTATTATATCATTACCTAGGTCTTTACATAAATATACCCAAAATTCAATGCAACTTCCTATAGTAAATATTCATTGGTTATCCGGATCTTGGATTTAAATCATAGAGGCACTCAATGACCGTGGGTGGTTTCCCTTTCCTAATTCACATACAAAATTCAAATAGTATTTCGTCATTTCCAATTGATTCAAATATTACCATTTTTTCACTAAAATATAGCCAAAAAATTTCAATTATTCAATTTTTCATCCCTTAATTCTTTTAATATAGTATCAAAGTTTGCAGTGAGGTTGAGAGTGACCCATGAATCGTACCTATAATTATCCAAGGGAATTAGAATAGTATGAAGCATGTAAAATTAAATTTATGGGATGAATTTAGCATTTTTATTGAAAAATATATAATTAAGAGACAAATATCAAAATATTGAATTGTAACCTAATGATATAAAACAAAACATTCATGCTATTATTATGGGACTAAGTTCCCTAGACAAAAATCAATACTATATTTATTGATTATCATGAATTGTAAATAATTATATATATATATATATTTCCTATACTAATAGTTTTATTAATTTTAAACATATTATATATGATAATTTCTTTATATTAAATATCATTTCAAAAGGTTTTAAAAGTTACTAACTATAATGGTAATCAGGAAATAACATCCCTACAATCATGAAGTCTATTACATAGTCTAGATAGATCAATCAGATAGGATATAAATGATGCTTGACTATTTGGATATAAAATAACATGATCATTGAGTCTTCTTCTTGTGAATTTTAAACATAGTAATCTCTAATTATGAATTATTTTTAAAACTGGACTAGAAATATGAACACTACATGATTAAGGTGTCGCTGGGTTTTATTATCTATGATAATGTGTATTGGATCATTTAATATAGATCATTATTAATTAATTTCATTAATCAGACAATTTTATTGAGGATGAAAACTAAAATTATTTTTTAATAGGTATCTTGTGTCTCGTATTTTTTTAATTGAATGAAATTAATTAAATTGTAAATGTTGGATATGTCTCGTCCAAGAATAGAAAAAATCTTCTTTGTCCTTTGGACTAAAATTAATAGTGCCTTGATTACCTATGTGGGTAAAATATAAGAAGTTAGTTCCATCCAACATGACTAGTTAAATAACAAAAAATGAATAGAATGATAAGGGAAAAGTATGAATCCTTCCTTATAAGATATCACATGAATGATAAATTTTTTTATATAATGTATGTTTAAGGGAAAGGTTGTAATTATTATAAGTTATCCATATCTCTTTGGGGAAGTAAAAAACGTTTCTAGGAACCACTATTCATATTAGATTTAGACTAAAAACTAATGAGATAATGATTTAGAGTGTCACATAATAATTGTATCTAGAATATCCACTAATTCAGATGACATGTAACTTAGGACTAATGGTGCCCCATATATGTGGTTCACGGGATGGTTAATGTCCATATGAGAATGTAAATAATTAAATAATTTATTAAATTGAATTATATATTATTCAGGTTTATAATAATGAAAATTAAATATATTTTTAAAGGTATTCAACAGTTATTTAACTTTAAATTAGTGAATATGAGAAAACAATCAGATGAATATTAATTTTTCAAGGTTATTTAAAATAATTTTAGAGGAATGAGATGATTTAATGATTTTAATTTCATCATGTGACATGTGAGAGTATCAAAAGTGAGTGACTAAATAGTTTCGAAACATTCGATAGGTTATCTAAATCATTAGTGTTAATGTAGTTTTGATTTAGAAGTTATATTTTTTAAGGAATAAATTGTAAAGAAATAATGTATATCATTTGTATTTAAACTCATGTTATCTATTTAATGTTGGTGGAATCATATTTCAAGAATTATCTCTTCCCTAATCCTCTATATAATATTCGATAGGGATAAATAAAATGTGAAAATATAATTAATTGATTTCACATCATGAATAGTTCATGGGTTCTTTTAGTGATTAAATAGGCACTCTAAAGAACTATAATTATAACAGCCTTAGATTTTTAAAAGGGAAAAATAATATTTAACAGAATAAAGTGCACACAACCCTGAGATTATATTGCATTAAACAAAACACAATTTTCATATTTCATAACATGTAACCCACATTTTAGCACGTGTTACACGCAACATTGTTATTTATTTATGTTCGATAAGAAATTCACCATGAAACACCAAATATAATGATCCTTGATATATATTTCTATTATAATCAAATTTCATGAAAAATATATTATTTAGAAGTTAATTATATATATATATATTAATAATTTTATATTACTGATATATATTTATTAAATAATCAATCAATTTTTAGTAAATTCATTTATTCCTAAAAAATATATTTTCATCAAAAATGATTTTTCTTAACCTGAAAAAATATTATAATCAGTTTTTTTTTTTAAATTTATATTTATTTTGTAAAATTAACTTCATTTTGTAATTGTAAAATTAAAAATTTAATTTTGGTGAAATTTAAGAATTATTCAAAAAATATGGATTTTTCAATGAGTTCTTAAAAATTACAACTCATTAAAATGTCATACCTTTTCCCTAAATTCTGAAATTTTAATGTTACAATATTTTTTAGTCTGTTTTAAATTATACTGATTATTATTTATTTATATTTAATTAACTGATTAACTTTTTAATAAACTTTAGATGTTTTTTAGAAAAATATGGTTTTTGGGATTAGAAACATGTTTGTTGTAAAAACTTTTTTTAAAATGCATATTTTTTATCAATTTTAATTAATTAAAATAATCACTAATGGTTAATATTTTAAATTAAATTTATATATTATATATAATTTACAATTATTTTATTTCCATACACTACTTATTATTATTCCTCGATTTATTATAATCATATTTTTCTAAAACAATACTCTTTGAAAAAAGCCATTTTCCCACGACTTTTGTGTGATTATTAAATTAAATCGTAAAATTCTATGAAAGTAATTTGGAAAAATATATTAAGTATTTTTAATCACAATATTTTATAATTTATAATAAGGTCAACTTAATCTTTTACCTTAATTAAAAGTGAAAATAGTTAAAATTAATCACAACGATTATGTTAGAAATGAGTTTAATAAGGGATTAAACATTAAACTTAAGGGTAAAAAATTACAATAATAATGACGCAGTCAAATATTATGACTATATTTAGACCATAAAGTTTATATTATCAATAATAGACCATTATTGGGTCCTGGGTACATGAAAAAAACATGGGTGGAATTTGGCCTTTCAAAAAACATTACAAGTGTTCCACTCACCTCACTTATAAAAGGAACCTCATATCCTCCTATCCTCACAACTTATAAAATAGGTATTGAATTTTTTTAAGAAAATAGCATTTAAAAATAACTCCTCTCATCCTATAATCTATATTATGGTTATAAATCCAACCCATGAAGTCATTTTTTGGAAACCTAAGGGGAGTACCCAAAGATGAGGTAACGTTCATCAAAAAGTGTTTTTTTATTTTTTTACACCCATTAAATTCCTATTATACCAGGAGGATTTAATAAACTAAGTATCTAACATATACTTATTTTTTTATGGTTATGACCTAAAAAACACACACATTCAATCCAATTGGTTGTGAAATCATCATTCGTGTGCACGACTGACTACCAACACACAAAACAATGTCATTCACTTTTCCATAACCATGTATCAAGGTTGGGTATAGTAACATATATAGAGATTATATATGATATATATAAATAATTATACCTCTTGAGTAAATATATCAAATATACCATTTTATGTACAATTATGTAAGGGATTGGATAATGTCGCCCATGTGCACGTCGGACTACCACCATACGAAGTGATGTGATATTTTTTTTCACTAACACATTGCTAGGAAAGTAATAAGGGTAATTATAATAAATGTATCATATATAAATGAAAAATTTCGTATATTAATGATATATTTATTTTTATAGAATTATAATATATCTGTTTATTTTTACCATTTCACTCAATGAAAAAAATTATAACGACATTTGTGGACGTGTGGACTACCGCCTCCTTGAAGTGATGTGAATGCTTTATTAATCAAAAAATCAAAATAATGATATATATAAGTATATATAATTAAATAATATTATATTAATATATTATAAACATTTTAGAAAGATAAAATTTACTTACCCTCTTTCCATAATGACCACTGAAAATGGAAATATTACTCATGCGTAAGTACAACCTCCCATCTCTCTAATCATAATGTCAGTCAATTTTTTTTATAATCATCATTGATGATTTCTTTTAAAATAATAAATTATTTATGAATATGATAATTTTTTAATGATAATAATTATATATATATATATTAATTTAATACCCTAATTGACCATACTCATCCAACCAAATTCTTTTTTGACACATAAGCCGAATATGGTAAAAATAATAGATTCAAAATTAATTGATTAAGTAATTATATATAAATTTTTAACAAATGATATAAATTTAATAATAAAAATAAAAATGTTTATCATGAAATAAGTCAATTATCATAAGTTTATTAATTTGTAATATAAAGACACACATGGCTATTCATACTCAAGTTAAGGGTTTTCTCATCTAACATTTATTTCTATAAGATATATGTCTTGTTCATAACATAATTTTATTTTTTTATGTATATACAGAACCAAAATTTTTTTTATGATTATTATACTTAAATTTATAGGGATTTGCATATCCCTTTTAGGATATCTATTTTATTGGAATTACAGTTTCAAATAAACAAAAGAGCTAAGGGAATTTATATCAATATCTTTTTGTTGTGGCATTTTTTGATGCAACAAACCTATTTTATTTTAAGATGTGTATACATAGCTGCATTTACCTATTATATCATGAATTTATTTTTCTGATATTATTTACTGTTTTTTTTAATGTTTTCCTTTCAGGGGGTGTATGATTCATATATTTCCACGGTGATAAAGAAATAATCATTAAAAAAATATATTTTAATTCTTTCTTTCTAACTATTTATTTCCCATGTAAATGTTTGAAAAATAGTTTTATAAAAAAATTCATATGTACATAAAGGATTTATAAAATTCATTATATGTCCCTTTTAATTTATTTCTATGCTTTTAAAAATGAATATTTTTACTTGTTTTATATGGAATGTTTTGATAAATGAAAAAATGATTGTTCAATATGGGGATGATGAATTATCCTCTATAAACACCAATATTTTTTTTTATATTCCTTTTATGGATTTAACGGATTCTTAAAATAAAAAAATAAATACTTTTTTGTGTATAGGGGAATTGAAAATGTTTTTACAAAATAAATGGGTACTTTGGTATTGGATATGGGTTTTAAAAAAATGTATTTTTTTATCTAAAAGTGATTTGATTACAAGTTTAATAGAGTTTTCATTATATTTATAATGGTAAAGTAAAAGAATCATTTTTTATTAATGAAATGGTATTTTAATCTTATACAATTGGGTTTCCCAAATGGAATTGTGTGATCCCATTACATTATATATAATTCAGTGGACCAGATAGCAGTGAGTGAGTATATTATATATTATACAATGGGGAAACCCAAATAGCACTGGGTGAGCCCATTATGTCTTATATTATGGGTGCTCCCAAGTAGTTCTACAATGAATTGGGTAATTTACATTTTCATGAGTGATAAAAACTATGGAGTTACCTAAGGATTTCCCCATTTTATTTAAATAGACCTTGGTTATTTCTAACATGGGTTTAACATGACCCATAAAGAAAATTTTTCCAAGATACGAAAACAGTTTTGTTAAATTTTCAACGGGTTCATAATTTTTTTATGATCATCATAGATATCACAGGGATCATGATTATTGACTCTATTGAGTATTTTCTTCTCAAGAATTTTATATTTTATTACTTATGTATTTATGGGTATGATTTATTTTATGATTTGTTCATTCACTCTGATTATGTCTTCATACCCTTATGAACATCTTAAACTCAATTATGGCATTAAATCTCTAATGTTTATGTCCACCCATTTGGAGAATTTTAGATCTCCTTATTATTTTACCATTTACATAGGATATAAATAATGATGTTAAATGAATTATGTCTAGAATGGATTTCATATGGATAATGATGAATATTTAATAATAAATAAGTAATGTGGGGTTAAGTGGGAGAAATTATAATTTCATGACACGAGTATTTTTTATGATAGTGTTTATCCAAATTATCTAAAACTCTGAACCTATAAGGTTATCATGAATATAAGAGATCTAATTTTTTACATTTGATGTTATATGGACTAGATAGAATAATATTGGTCACAATTATTTTCATCAAAGATGGAAATTTAAATATTAAAATTTCATCACCGGATCAATGAGTGTAGGTTCTAGGTTATTATAGTTATGAACAATGAAAAATTTTAGATAACTTTGGATATTAGGATGTTTTCATGTGAGGTTATCTTAAGAGACATATATATCAACATAGGTATTTAAGAATAAGTATTATCATAATTTCAATGTATTAAACACCCCTTTGATGTTTTAAGTGATGACATCTTAAAGTGATTAATTACATTTTAGGATACATTCTAATAGGTTGAATTAATTGTAATGTAATGGATTAACATGATGTATTCATGTAAATATTTTGAAAATTTTAATTATGATATTGATAATATTTTAAGTTTATATGATAATAGATATTTATAAAACAAGTTGTATCATATAGATAGTCGTAGTATTGAAACATTTTTTTGGGATTAAGTGATGAATTTATATCTAAAGAAGAACTCAATATTTTTGGGCTTGAAATATGAAAGTTATGATACAACTTTTGACGTGAAATCAATATTTAATTTTGAGTTTATTGAGGTTATTTGGGATATATAGTTTTGGTTTGATTTAGTTTCAACTTTTGTTATTAATATTTAATTTTTGAAATTATTATATCATGTGAAGGATTATTCAATTTTAGAATTATCATACCATGTATTAACCATTTTATTTTTCTATAATATTTAAAGATATAATTAATACCTTTGTATCCCATATATGCTAATGTGGTCTTTAAAATTTTATGATAGTGATTTAAGAATGACAAATTAATAATGAATGGACATAGTTTGGAGAAAAAGATGAGGTTTTGGTGGAATTTGATTAAAAGGTGAAATTTAACTCAACAAGTAATTATATTTAAATATTATCTTATTCTATATAGTAAGATAATCCAAAGATCTAGGGAAATGATCTTGAAACCAAATAATTATCCTAGTGCCATCAATATTGATGAATCGATGGTCTTTTAAATTATTATATATTTTTGGTTTTTAGGCACTTAACATTACATTGATCATTCACATTATTATAGTTGGTGACCTCAATAACATTCTATAATTATGTATTTTTTTCTTTTATTACCAACTATGTTCTACTATATGGTAACCTAGTAATGTGTTATTCCATATGACCTTTTTAATTCCATTTCTCTTTTATCAATAGGATATTTTATTAACAATTTTTTCTAACATGGGTTAAAAAAGGAATTTAAAATTTATAACCATTGATTATTGAGATAAATTTCATATTTCATGGATGCCATTTATTAAATTAGGGAGGATGTAACACCCTAATATTTAGAATGAAGCAAGTTATATTCAATAGAATGAAGGGAATGAAACACTGAGTTAATATTGTATTAAAAAACACAATGTTTATCTTTATTATAGGAATCACTAAATTTATCTTATGTTTTTCACAACCCTAAGGTTGGTTTATATTTTATATCATATTCAACAAGAAACACCAAAATTAAACGACCCATTATATATATTACAATTATAACCTAACCATTAAAATTTGAAGGTATAAATAGTATTCAATAATTTATTAATTATTTATATGTGTATATATATATGGATTACTCAATATAAATTATTAATAAATTTTCACTAAATAATAAATTAATATCTATCAAAGTGGTTTTATTCTTCAAAAATATGTTTTCTTTAATAATGATATTTTTCTTTTTAAAAAAACAATATTTTTTTTTGGAAATTTTATAAAATCTATTTTATAAAATTACCTTATTTATTGTAACAATAAAATCGTAATTTACTTTTGTTAAATTTTTTGAATTTTTCATAAATTCTTGATTTTTCTGGGAATAGATAAAAAAACAAATTTTATGTAGAAAATTATTTTATTTTCCCTAAATTATGTAATTGAAAAGTAAAATAAGTTTTTAATTTGTTTTAATATAGAATATGTATTATTTATTTATATCTAATCCACTTATCTAATTTGGAGACAAATTTATATTTTATTTAGAATAAGTTTGTTTAAATGAGATTTTTTCTAAAAACTATTTTAAAATGATTAATGTTTATCCATTTTAATTAATTAAAAAAACCAATAATTCAGAATGATTTAAATGAAATTTTTATATTACATATCATTAAATATTAATTAATTCTCATACATGGATTATTATTACTCGATGAGTTAATATATAATCAAACTTTTCTAAAAAATAATCTTCATAATAACAAAACTTCTCTCCTAATATGTGGGATAAATATTAAATGAAAATTTTCTACTTAGGTGAGATGAATTATTTAAAATGGATTAAATATTTAAAATATTCATAATTTATAATTTATAATAAGGATAACTTAATTTTTAACCATAATTATTTGTGAAAATAGTTAAAATTAATAGAAGTGGTTAAGGTAATAATGAGTTTACCTTGGGATTAAACTTCAATCACATGAGTCGAGATGAGATATAATATTTTAAGAAACCCATTAAATTTCTATATTAAAATAATATTAATTATATTATTGATAATGGTCCATTATTTATGCCTAGGTGCGTGAGAAGAATGTGGGTGGAATTCAAAACAATTACATGTGTTCTACTCACCGCAATAATAAATGGCCACCCCACTTCTCCTCTATTAACTACATAAAAAACAATTATTTTGAACAATAATGACCCAAATAAATTATCCAATTCAATAATATATTCCTATAATCCCTATTTTGGTATAAATTGATCCTAGGAAGGCATTTTGTGGAAACCAATGGAGGAAACCTGAAAAAGTTGTAACGCCCATTATGGACGGTTTTTAAATTATTTACTTATCCTCCAATTAAATTATTCTTATAACAAGATGATATAAAATATCAAAATATCACACACTTGGACATGTTTATATGGTATCTTTATTACCTAAAACCACACACATTTGCATCAAATGGGTTACAGAATCATCATTCATGTGTACAGTGTACTACCATCACACAAAACAATGTCATTCATTTTTACATTACTCCCCCTCTCATGGTTGGGTATTATGATAGATAAAAAGTTTATATATGATATTTATAACATGAATATACATTTTTTAATCATTATATAATACATATCCTTTTACATTAAATTTTAAAACAGATAAGATAACACCACTAATGTGTACGACAAACTACATCCTCGCAAAGCGATGTGAGTCATTTTTCAATAATGCATTACATGGAAGGTAATAATGTTAAAAATAATAGATTTATGTTATTTAAATGTAATATTTTTCATTATAGAAATATAATATATCATTTTATTTTTACCTTTTAACTCACTGAAAAAATGAAAACATCGTTCGCAGACATGTGGAATACCGCCTCGTTGAAGTGATGTTGTTAATTTTTTCATCGCCAAATAAAAATAATGAAATATGTAATAAAATTTAATTAAATTATATTGTATATAAACTATTTTCACCATTTTTAAGGGTAAATTTACCTTACCATATTTTCATAACAACCATGGGAAAATGTAAATTTTACTCATGCGTACGTACGACGTACCATCTCCATGATCATAACTTTAGTTCATTTTTCATAAAAATATTTAATAAACTATTTAAAAATTGATATTTTTATATGAATATGTTAATTATTTCATGATTATTATTCTACATATGTTAAAAATTATGACCTATTTTACCATATTCAACCTAAAAAAGTCAATTTTGACACACAAGATTAATATGTTCAAAACAACCTATATAAAATTAATTTATTGAATAATTATATATAAATTATTTATATGTGAGATAAATTGAATAGTGAAATTTTAACATGTTCAGAATATATTATATAATTAACATAATTTTATATTTAGGAAGGTAAAGACACATGTGACATGTTATCCCCAAGGTAAGGGTTTTCTCGTCTCACCTTTATATCGGTCAGATATATTCCATATTCATGACTTATTTGTGTTGTGTGCAGTATATAATACACATTAATGTACTGTATGATTCATATAACTAAATTTAAAATGATTCAGAAAAACCATTTTAAGATCTATTTTTCATTGGTCTTAAGGTATCTATGTTAACAAATTTGTAAGGACTTCATCTCAATTTCCTTTCATTGAAGAGTATTTTTTCATTATAAAACTAAATTCTTTTAAGAGGTGTATATACATCACATTTAACATTTATATCATGATTTTATTTAATATCACGGTACTTAATGTTTTTAATGTTATCCTTTAGTGGATCTTATGATTCAAATATATCCAAGGTGATAAGGGATTTTTCTTAAAAAAGTCCCATTTTAATGTTATCCATCAAAATATTTCCTTCCAATGTATTTGTTTGTAAAATGGTTTTATGAATTTTTTATATGGACATAAAGGATTTAAAAATTATATGTTATGTCTATTTTACTTTTTTTCAATGGTTTTCAAAAGGAATCTTGTACATGATTTACATGTAATGGTTTAACAAATTATGAGAGGAATATTCTATAGGATAATAATGAATTTATTTCCTCCAAGACCATAATTTGTTTTCTAAATTATTTTGAAATATTTAATGTTTTATTCAATGAAAAAAACTATTAACTTTTTATGGTTAATTTTTCTATTGAAACTAGTTTTACAAAATAAATAGTTATTTTGTTATTGAAAATCAGTTTTTAAAATAAAATTGTATTTTAATACCCAATTGTGATTTCATTATGAGTTAAAATGAATTTTTCATTTATTTAATGATGTAAAAGTTCAAGCATAAAAATATTTTATTCATGATATGGAATTTGATAATTATATAATGGGGTGTACTAGATAGAATCGGTCGATACAAGAATATATTATATTATGGGTCTACCTAGATAGCACTTGTGGGCCCATTAAAAATTATATAATGGGGAATCTCATATAGCACCAAGTGAGCCCATTATAGATTATATGATGTGTGTTCCCATATTTATCTCTAATTCATTAGGTAATATACCTCTTCATGGATTCAAGAAGGGGGGAGTTACATATGGACTTCTACTATAGATTTAACTGGGCTGTAGTTATTTCTGACATGGGTTTAACAAGAGTTATAAAGAGACAATTTCTAAGATACTAACATATTTTGGTTTTGATATACGTGGGTTTGTAATGATTCTTATGATCAATATTAATATCACAAGGATCATTATTATTAATTATGTTAAATCGTTTCTTTTTCCATGTTTTTATATTTGATGATCCATTTATTGATTGGTATGGAATATTTTATGATTCAGTTATGCACTTTGATTATATCGTTATACCCTTATAACCATTTTATGCTCATTTATAAAATTCAATAGGTAATTATTATGTCTATTATTACTAATCATATTATCTCACGGTTATTATGATTCCTTTTCCCTAGGATATAAATATTGAGGTTCAATGAATTATGTCTAGAAGGTATTTTATATGGATGATGATGATGATTTAATGCGTAATAAAAAAAGTTGGGTTAATTCGTTGAAATTATCATATGATGACATGGGTATTGTTTATGTAATATTTTTTTACTAATTATTTAAAACACTAAAACTATCAAGTTTTAGATAATATAAGTGTTCCAAATTTTACTTTTGTTGTTGTAAGGTTTGGATGCAATAATATGGGTCATAATTACGGGCATCAAATCCACAAATGTAAAGTTTAAGAGTTCATAATCATATATTGGGAGTGATAATTTTGAGATGGTATAATAATATTTTATCATAGCACATAGAAATTGAATAATGATGAATACAGATCAATTTAGATAAAAATTGCCTGATTTAGTCTATTCCTCTATTGGATCATTTGATCAAAGAGAATCCAACGTCGATCAGACTATATCGAGATCACACAAATTGAAAATAGATTTAATTATATATTTTATTCATGCATAAATTATATTTTAATATGTATATAAAAATAAATAATGTGTGAAAGATGTTATTTTTTTAATATGGATATAAAAATGATTAATAAATCCCAAATAGATTATGAGACTAAAATTCTAACATTATGGTTGTATCCAAAATTAGGGGGTTTTCCGATTAGAGGAGTAATCTATTTTGTCATAGGTCTGGTTTCATCCTATCAAAAATCATGAGTCTAATTGATATACCACCAATCCTAATAAAATGCTAAAAATATAATTTTATAACATTTTAATAGAAAGTTTTCATTGTAATCAAGAAATACCTAGAGGATTCTTATCCAATTCTTCTCTAATCAGATGAAAATTTAATGCATTTTATGAGGTGGTGTCAACGTTATTCACGAATCATTATGGATTCATTGGAGTAATGACTATTAATAATAATTTTAGGATATTTTTATATTCAACCACCCATCATTCATTATGTGTTTGTTTTTTATCTTCATTATCAACTTTATATGTTTCTGAAGACACCAACATGATAATGAGGCTAAATGATAATATATTAAATATTGGATTTTTTTGAAAAGTGGATTATTTTAAATATGAATATTCATTTTCATGTGTTCATGATTAACTATGAACTGTTATTACATACTCTATATGTAAATGACTGTAGTCCGTTTTTCTATCATTGATTATCTAAAATTATTCTTTTTTACTCTCAATAAGAAATTTAAAACAATGAAGATGTTGTGGTGTGTTAAAAAATTTGTTCTTTTAAAATAATTATGATAAATTATATTATATTTCATCAAAAATTTTATTGTGATTTACGGAGAAATTATATATTTTATCTGAAATTTTCCACCTATGTTCAACAATGAAAAATAGAAGAGAATTTATTTTTTGAGTGGTTAGACTTTTCACTAACCATTATGATTTATTACCCATATACATATTATTCCAACTTTGATTCCAACATGTTACCATTTACAACAACAATGGACAACTAGGAAATTTGGGTTCCTGTGAGGAAATAGTGGAACAATAGTGAGTATAGTGATTATATAGATGATTATTAGACTAATATGTGGAATAAAATTGAATGGTTGGGAATCATATTATTGTTAAATAACTGATGAAAATAGAAGGAGTCTTTAGGATCATCATTGCTATCTAGAATCATACATAAAAGTATAAGTGGATGAAACCAGAGTGGTTACCATGAATCATGCCAGTTTATTCACATTCTAGATCTAGAATTTTAAAAAACAATATGTTTAGTTATCTAGGCCATATTTCATGTATCCAAAAACCCTTTTTTGAAAAATACTATTTGTTTCTATAAATATCACACCAAGTGTTACCCCAACTCAAACACTATGTATCTCAAGACCATGTTTCTCATCATGTGCCTGAGTGAAGGACAAGTCAACACCCTGGCCCCATTATCCATGTGGCCTGAAAGAAAATCCATTTATTCCAAAATCATTGGTCTGAACAATCTTCTAGAATATTTCTATTTCTTCTCGAGGATCCACATTACATGTGGATAGAAGTACATGTCATATATTTATTTTTCATGATAGGAAATCCTTGGATATTACATGGTTCGGTTTTATATTGGTTTCATACACTATATACTCTACTTGGAACCACTTTTTAGGTTGACCCCATTTGAACTAGATCCCAACAAAATGTTCCTTACTACTGTTAAGGCCTATGAATCTAGTACTATAGGGTATATTCCTTGTACTAGAAAATTTTAAGTGTTCTTAATTTTTTTTCAGTGTCAAATTTGGATCTATGAGTAGTCTAGTATAATAAATTCTTAGTGTAGAATATGATGGTGCATATCTATTCACCATCTTGGGTAACATTTGAAGTACTTTTATGAGGATATCGTTCCATAACCACCAAGATATGAAGAAGTGGAAAGGATAAGATGGTCAGACAAGAGACTATGTCGTTAACCCCTTAGTGACATACCGATTCTAGGTAATGGGTCCTCCATATACATAGTAGAGATGGAATACTCTATTAGTTATGGAGTATATTCCCTCCACATATATAGTATATGACCACATTGACTGATTAATATAATACATGATGAGTTCTAGTCTCTCTAATTGGGTTGGTACCCTATTAACTTATATACATTATTTAGTGAGGTGTGGTTCCCTGACAACTACTACAACAGGATAACATAGAAGTAAATAGATTTAGGTAATTTAAGTGCTTTATTTTGGTTTTCCATTGATTATTTCAAGTTCCTTTCTGTGTATGAATTCTTTGGAGTTGATCTATGAATAGTAAGACCCTTTTAACCATGGTTCTCTTATACCCTAAAATCATAAGTAGGATTATACTATTTAAGCTAAACTATTATCTTTTATATCCTTTATATTTGGAAGAATCATACTTGGAATGTTTATACTTACATCATCATCGGAAATATTACCACACAAGAGTTCTCAATGAAGATAATGAAAATTTCATTGGCAATTTCAAGGTATATGGAGCTTATAGATCATGTGCATATAGGATATTTGTGTGTTCATTGATGGTGGTGTTTATTTTATTGTTTTAAAGGATTAATTTATTCCCCATATATTCAAGGTTTTTCATTACAATGGGATGTTGGGCCTTGTGATTTCCCTTTCTTATTAGATTTGTTATGTACTACATTGTATTTATTTCTCCTTGAGTTATATTCATGTTTTTCAAAATTTGGTCCTATATGTATTTTGTACTGTTATATACATGTTCTTGGAGATTTGTGATTAAATGAAGGTTTATAGGTTAAGTACATAGAAATAACCACACCTATATGGATATTTTTATGCCACTTTATAATATATAAACATAGAATGTATTTGGGGAGTTAACCAATGTTTTATCGCATTAGTAGATAAAACAACACATGGTTAGTATTTTTAGCTTGATTATATTTTTACATTTTTATTATTTATGAAAAAAAGGTTAAATTATTATTGGGTGTTATGGAATGAATGTATAAAAATGAACATGAAAATATAGATGCAAAAAAAGAATGATATTGTCAATAATGTGTTTTTTCATTGATTAATGCTAATGAATTGTTTCACTATCATAGTAAATTCAATCTCATTCTTAGAAAATGTTCATACTCCATAATATGTGTACACATCCCTCACTATAATTGATTATGTGATTGTATATCCTATCTAATAATCCTCAAGTAGAATCTACTATTATTGTAAGAAAACTAGATACTCCTAGATCAAGAGATCAAATAGAATACTCCACTAGCTATATATATCTCAAACTTCTCTACCCAATACCATATTTCCATCATAAATAAAATATGGAATTTAGTAAGGGAAGTGTAATTTTTTATTAAGATAAGAAAAAAGTCATGAAGTCGGATTGAGAGGCACTTTCACCAACCTCACATTCCCCAATATCTTAAATCCACAGAGGATAAACAAAATTGTGAATTAAAAGTAAAATGACTCATGAAATAAAAAATAACACTACCATAGAAACCATTAGGATATATAGTAATGATCATTTAGGTGTGAAATCATGGTATAGAAATAAAATTTTTTTGATAAGGAAAATGAAAAAATGAAAAATAAAGCTTCTATAAATAAATTTGTGAAAGGAAAATTTATAAAATGTAATCTATTCTAATCCAAAACATGTTAAATAGGAAAATATAAAAATATATTACAAGTGGAATTGAAATTTTTTAAATAGGATTCATGGCCACTTCATTCATCTTTTTATTCCAATTTTTTTAACGTCCATTTCTTGATTTACTCTATGGGGATCAGCTGAGAGAGTGATGTTTCATTACATATTCATCTTCTCGGACATCCCGTAATTCATAATTTATTCACATGATCATTTATACCCATGATTTACATATTTATGTCAATAAGAAGGTTTAGATGAGTTCATATATATTTAGGAAGGTAAGGATAATATGAATTTTTATTTTAGGTTAATCCAAAATTTCATTTTCTAGTTTTGTTTTTAATCCTTCACTAACATGAAACATGTAGTTCAATTTGATGTGAAGTTGTATGGAAAGTCATAACTCCCTCATGAAGATAATCTCACTTAAATTGTGTTGTGGCCTTGTTAATCTAACATGAGCATATATCTTTTCATTTAAATATTTCATGGCTTAGAAACACATATTACCTATCAATCATAGTTCCTCTATGGTAAATGAATTCATCTAACCTATTAATTAAATATATTGGTTAAATATTATGTATCAACTCAATTGTCCATTACCTATTTTCTATCATTCTAAATTCTTTATTCACCTAGATAAATTCATTGAATATACCTTAGAGACTATAAAATATATTTTATGCATTAAAAGGAACATTTTTTCTTCTAACTTAGAGGTAATTGAAATTACATCATGTATTGGGGAAACGTTTTTACAAATTAATTAAAACTAATTGTGTGTAATTATTATGATTATAAATAAGGTTTAATCTTTTAACTAAAAAATACACTCCTATTTTAATGATTATGGAAATTTCCAATAAATTCATTAAATTAGTTAAATAAATAAAATAAACCTTTTGAACAATATTAATGTTAATGTTCAAAATAATATTATAAATAAATATGTTATATTTTCACTTTTATAGTGAAATTGATGGGGATTAAATCACTTAATTACAAGGATAGCATAAGAAATTTTCATGTTCAGTCTTTCTAAAAAACATAGAAATTCATTTCTTGGTAAATATATCAAATAATTTAAGAAACATTATTAACTATACATGATCTAACATATACAACAAATAAGAAAAACCCAAATTATCAATTAATAATTTAAATTTATAACGCCTCCTATATAAGTTAGTCTTAGTAACATAATTTTTATTACTCTTGTTTTCATCCTTATACTCATGCCGATGATATTTAATTACTTATGTCACATGAAATTACACCACATAAAACTATTCCCATTTGAAATACAGTTTTTCTCATTACATGAAGGTTTTTGATCTACCCTAGGGTTTCCTATATCATATATTACCTACTAGAAGATTAGCATTAACCAATAATGAGAACTTTCAAATGGTTTGTATTAGGTTCTAGGGTTGGTAGTATATAAATGTTAAAAATGATGAGGTAGGTTGAGATGTTTAAATACATACATTATAATTCAAGTTAAATTTCAACCAGTGATACTCGTAGAATATAACTAACCTCATATAATTTTATATACATGACTCCAAAAACCTTTCCCCCTTAATTTTAGTTGGTTACGTCTTTAAATTTCTGATAATATGAAATCTTATATTCATTTTTCTGTCATTTATTTAAGGATATTCAATTATTTATTTAATAATGAACTTGGTATGTATTGATTTCTTTAGTAATGTGGATTCCAAAGATTAAAAAGAGAAATGAAGAAAAGGAAAAAAATTCCTATTACATATCACACAACAACATTACATGATGTATATTATAGTTTCACATCATGTTGAAAGTCATTAATCCTATCCTAGCTCAATTTGTGAATCTTGAAAGTGGAGAATCAATTACACATTGTGAGAGGCTCATACACATTGTGAAAATTTTGAATGAAATTCCCTCTCCAAAAATAATTCTTAAAGGAAGGTACATGTCATGACACTAAAATTCACAATGTGAATAGAGTCAAATCTTCAAATCTCGGATGATATATGTGCGAGATATGCATAGATTCAAATTACATGGGGGAAAGCACTAAAAACATTAAAAGATGTGAATACCCATTAGACATATTGTAATATTTCTCCTATAAAATACAGTAGATGGGAATCATATTTTAGAGAGATCTAGAGTAGACAACCTTTATTTTATTATTATTCTCTTATTTCCTTCAACCTAAACCCAAAATTTATTAGTCTCTATTTTTTTATTTTAATAAGAGAATTGTTAGATGTTTTCAATCATCTTTATTCAGTCCTTTTCACATCATCAACTTCAAAAACTGACTTTTGGTGAACCTTTTCTTGCATCCATTCCCGCTCTTATTTCAAGTAATTAGTTTTCTGAGTTGTGTCTTGAACTACTTATTCATAATTAAATTCCCAAACCTAATCCTTGTATGTTTTTCAATAATTTAAATTCAATTATTTATGGCATGTTTGTTATGATTTCAATTCTTCATTTACTTGGTTTTAATCATACCATGAGTGGTTAAACCACCTAGGGTAGGGATCGAGAGTAGGTGTATATGGTTTCAATAAATCTATGATTCTTAACATGGTAACCCTAAGGGTTAGTAATCAAGATATAAAATATTGGTCAATTTAATTTGATCAAACATCCTTGACCATAAGACATTTGAGTGAATAACCCAATCCAGGTTTTAGTGGATTATGTGATGACCAATTGACTAAAATACTTTCTACCATAGAATATAAGCTTAATGTTTTTAGGTTGTTAATATCTCCAAATAAATGAATATTTTCCTCTAGGTAGAAATATTTGATTTGACCATAGTCAACTAGAGAACTTTTCTTTCGTCACAGCCTATAACTTAGGATCATTCCAAGTTATAATTATGATCATACAATTTATAGATCTCTAAAATTGATCATGCACCCTCTCTTATTCCTAAAGTAAACCATCAACCCTATAGAAATAGTTTTACTAAACTGAACCTATTTGATAAGGATCCCTCCACCAAAGTGTCCCAACCCATAGGTTTCTAGTGACAGATTAACACCCCAATGGATTGACCCTAGACTTTCACTGTACTACCCCTAGTAGTAAGTGATGTTTGGGAAATAATAAAACTCTAATCTTACTACATAGGATATGAATATAATGATGCATAAGGGAACATCAAATTTTAGTGATGTACCCACACACGTCATTGAATTCATGTGGGATATGGTCATATTATAATTTTTTTTCCCAAAAATCACTTGTTACTAGACATGCCCACACACATCATTAAATTTGTATAGGTTGTATCCAGATTTGAATTTTATTGTCTCCCAAACCTCACTTGCTATTATGGTGTAGTATGGTGAAGTTTGGGGTCGATCCCATGGAGAGTTATGATGGCACTTGTAACCTATGGCATGGGACCATTTGGTGTAGGATTCCATTAAAATTGGATCTGTTTAGGAAAACTATTTCCAGAGGTATGAGGGTATGTAGAAAGGATGGTCTTAATTCTAAATTGTTAGGATCATATAGTTTAGTTTGTGAATAAAGAAAAAGTCACAAGTTGAATATGGTCAAATCAACATGTTCTAGCACAGAGTTTACTATTCCTTGATTTGGAAATAGTGACAACCTAGATCCATTAACCATGGATTATAAGGTAGAATATATTTTAGGATACTTTTTATAACCTAATATACTCTATCCAGGATGGAGCCCCTCGCTCAAATATCCCATGGTCAGGGATTTTTGAAGGAATTGGTTTGAAAAAGATTATAGATCCTTATTACTAACCCTTAAAGATTCCAAGTTAAGAATCATATATTTATTAAAATCTAAAACACCTACTCTCGATCCCTACCCTAGTTGGTTTAGCCACTCATGTTAAGATTGAATTTAAGCAAATAAATAATTTAAATCATTCTAAACATTAACAAAATAATTGGATTTCAATGATTGAAAAACATTAAGAATTTTGTTGTTGAATTAAATTATGAACAATTAGTCTAAAACTCAATTTTGAAAACTACATACATGAAATAAGAGTGGTAATTAATTTAAGAAAAGGATCAAAAAAAGTTAGTGTTTGAAGTCAATTATGTGAAAAGGAACGGAGAACACCGATTGAAAAAAAACTCACAATGCTCGTATTAAAGTAAAACAATAAAGAGATACTGAGAAATTTAGAGTTTTGGGTGTGGGAAACAAGAGAGTAATAATAGAAGAAAATTTTTCTGCTCTGAATATCTAAAAAATCATATTACATATTAATGTATTTATAAGCGAAATGTAACACGATGTGTAATAGAAATTATATCAAGTAATGTGGATCTATTATTTTCAACATGGATTATAAATATACATGCTTCTCACTTGTATCTCATCTAGTATTTGATGGTTTGACTTCTTTCACATCATGAATTTGAGACTCATGATGTATACCTTCCTTCAAGCATTATTTTCAGAGTGGGAATTGTTTTTAACTCTTTCACAACGTGCATCAACATCTCATGACTTGTAATGGATACTCCACTTACTACTTTCCTAACATGATTCAAGACATCTTTCATGACTTACATTAGATATAAAAACTATACTACAAGACATTTAATGAAGTTTCGTGATGTGTAATATTAAATTTTTATCCTTTTATGCATTTTCTAATTTGAAAATTTGGAAGCCTCATTTTAGAAAAAACAACACATATCGAGTGAATTATCCAATAAATCATTGAATATCCTTTTATAAATGAAAACCAAAAGTGTATATGATTTTATCTTATCAAATTCCCCCACACATAAAAAAATAACGTGTCCTCACGAAAAATGGTCTCAATTGGGATTTCAAAATGATAATAAATTTTTAAAGAAGGAAATATTCATTATGTACATGAAAATAAAACTAAGTGTAATAAGAAAAGGTAATCCCTAAGCATCATACCTACATAGAAAAATTGTCATGGCTCATAGAGGATTCATTTAGATAAATTCTTAATCTTTAAATTAAATATCTTAACTATTGCTTGAATTATATACCCATTTTCAATGAACCACATAATGAATATTCTCTCATCACTAACTGTAAATTGAAACTACAGTTATGATCATACCCAAAATACATGGTCCTAACCATAGGCTAGAATTGGTTTTATCATTTCCACTTTGTAGGGGAAAATAAAAAATTAATCATAATGGCTTTAGTAATTGGGTTCTAATGACTCTGAGGCTATGTGATGGTTGGTAAAAAGTGAGAAAACTTGCTCAAAAAGGATGTTAGGATCTGAATTATAATGACTACCTGTCATGAAAAGTGTATTAAAATGACTCATCCATTACTAAGAAAATCCACACTCCTAGTATCTCAAGTTACATTCTTGTATATTCCATGTAAGTGCAAAAAGTGTATGTTGTTCCTTTATTTTTTATTTTTTATTTTTATTTTTGGAAATTCGTGTCTAGGCTAGATCTCACATCCATCCCATATGAAAAAATTATCTTTCATGGGATTCATTGGTCTGGAAATGATGATTTTTGACCTTCCAAATATATAACCCATATTAATTTTTCTTTTATATTATATTTTTCTAAGGAACAAGAAAAAAGTGAAATTTTATAAAGTATAAATGAATCACAAACAAATATTCTGATGAGTAACATGACACATATCTGCAATATAATCATCCAGTAATGTCTGAAAATCTACCCAACACTTGTTCAATAGTAAAACCATGAAATACACAAATAACAGGGTAGTAAGGGATTATCTTCTTGGAATATATGCATCCTATAAAGGCATTCAGGGAAACTATGGGATAAATGAGGTAAAGATGTAAGGTGGGTCTTAAGAAAATGTAGATTAAAAATGTTTTCCTCGACCATTTGAAATTTGTATTTCTTTATTCATATCCTCAATAAGATCTCAATGAATGTTCTAATTTTCTTACATGTTCTAGGTATCAATCAAGAAATATACTAAAAAATAATATGAAATTATAGGCTCAGACTTCTCTAGGGAATGTGAATAAAAATAGAAACTAGAAATCACAAAGGGTATAAAACCGAGTAATAAGTCAATTGACAGCAATTTCAACAATATTGAATTTTGAATTAAATCTCTAATCAAAGAAATCATTCTAAAATTATAAATAGAGAAAAAACTTAGATTTATAACCATTTATAACCATTTCTAACATAATTGTTTCTTTTATTTAAATGTACATAATTTTGTCTCAGTTTAAAGCATTCTTTGAATCTGAAAAATGTCTTATATACAGTTGAGAATAGGAAAAAATTAAAGTGTTTTGAATATAAAACATAAGAAAAACTCCCCCCAAATATAGAAAGTGACAGTGTTTTCAATGTTCTTTGAATTATTATGGGAGTGTTATGGAAACTAAGGCTCATAAAAATGAAATGTAAATAGAAACATAAAAATAAATGGAATCGGTATATCCCTATAAGAATTGGCATGCCATGGGGGAACATGGTTATCTATAATGAAATATTTGGATACCTACATAATGGGTTAAAAAATCATTCACTTTATGAATAAATTATTCCATAGGTTTAAAACGGTTATATATTGGATTATATGTAGGTACATAGTATGATGAGTAATGGAAACCAATTTTATTTAAGTGAATTCAAGTTCTTATAGAGAAGATAAATTAAAATCATGAAAAAAGGCTCGAGAACTACAATCATCATAAGGATCAATCTTGAAAAATGGTAAACTATGGGTTGCCTCCCATAATGTGATTAAAAAAATGTCTTCATCTAGACAGATGGACTAAAACATTAGGCAGTGATGTCCATCAGCTTAGTATATCCTCTGGTGTCAATAGATGCTCAGGGTGGTTTCCTCCAACTATTGTGGTTACTTGACATGATTGATGACATCATGATCATTGTGATCATGAATCAGATATTGAAGGAAGGGTATTTGAACTCATGCCAGTTGTTTTTCTATATGAATCTACATTTAGAGTTCTCTATATTGATGTTCGATTATATCCCCACGTTGAGTCACTCATTAATCCAAAATATATTTTGGATCATGTCCATTGAAAACCATAAAATAAACATAAGATCTAGATATGGATATTATTTTTTTGGAAGATATTGAGATTAATCCTAGAAGAAGTAACACAAAAGTATCTTCACGTATATATAAATGAGTGTAGAAGTAAAAAATGTGGTAATACACAAAAAAAAATACCAAAACTGGAAAAAAATTATGAAAACAAAATGAGAAAAGTAGCCAACAAATATAAGCTCGTAGAATCCAAAATTTAATCCCATATCCACTCATGCTCAGGTGGTGGCAGAATCTATCCAACTTGGTCAATGGTAGTAGTGATAGAAGGAGTGTGTGGAGTAGCTACTGGGGGTGGATTTGTCATTCTAGAGAGATGGGTAGGTGTTGGTGGTGGATAGGTTTTGATCAGAAGTGGGTCTATGAGTCTAGGAGTTGGACAGGTAAAGGGATCCTCAAAATATGTGGTGGTGGTTGGGCCCCTTCCCCGCCATGTCTGTGTTGCGAGGTACTTCATCTGGGAAGCAAGGTAAGTTAGAATTGGGGGTAGGTTGTTGTGTGTTGTGGTTAGGGTAGGGGTGGTGGAAGAGGAGGGGCCAACATGTTCTGGTGGGGGTTGAGACTCAATGGGAGGAGACACTAGAGGGGGTGGTGAAATTGAAAATCTCACTGAAGTAGATGTGGAGATGAGCATAGAACTGTCATTGATTCTATAAGATGCATATTTTTATATCAAATTAATATGATTGTGTTGGATGGTTGGGTGTAGAAATTGTGTATGTGGTTTTGGTGGAGGCATAGATTAGGGTGGGAGATGTCAGAGGCGAATTGGTGGGTGGATCATGTGGTGTGTCATCTACTGGTGGTGGGTCCACTGAAGGTGATTCCTCATGCATGCCTGGTTCCTAGAGATAAGTATCATCCTCCCTCACCAAGGGAATCATATTTTGAAGCATCATAAAATTAATGGCATCAGTATGTCCAGGTGATGTGAGGGGTATAGAAGGATAAAAACCTCCTAGTTTTCTGGAGAAGTGGGTAATGAAATATCATCCCATAAATGTGTCTTTGGTCTACTGTATGTGAGCTCGATTGTAGTAGGTGAACTAGGTAGCCATGTTAATAGCTGGGCTGCCCATGCCTACTGCTAAAATAAAAATGTCAACCATGTTGAAACACTCATGGTACATTTCTTGAGAAAACCAGACTTGGGTCAAGCCTTTGTCGAGTATCTGAAGGGTTTTCCTATGCAACATGGTGGACTTGGGGATCTTTAGTTCATGCAGTAATTGAGAATCTTGTGCAATCATATACCATATGCACCTCGAATCAGACTGGGTTAGCTCAAGCTAAAGTGTTGGAAAAATCATAGACATGAGAAAAAACACCTCTGTATAGATGCCCAAGACAGTGCTGGACATGGAAAAAGAGAGATCATGTGGTCGGCTGCCCAGAAGGAAGAACATTCTATCTATAGTGACGAAAACGGTAGAAATTAACTCCAGGAAAATATCTATGAACATCTCCTATCATACATTAATAATTCATGATAAATGATGTCTTTCAAGGAGGCCAAGCATATCATTGCTGATGTTCAAGCAGGAAAGAGTGGCCATTTCCAAAGGTTTTTTTCCTCATAGGCTTTAGTAGAAACCTATTGAGGTTGTAACGATGCTTCAGAATATAGAAGAAAAAAATAGGGTATAGATGGAGGTTTTCATAGTTGGATGTGTCCCTAGATCTAGACAAGGCTTCATCTAGAGTAGTAGGTTCAACAAGATCAGCTGCGGGAGGTGCTGAAGTTGTAGAAGGTGGAGCAATGTGTGAGAGTTTGGATGGTGATTGTTCTTTATTCATTGAAAATGACTCAAAATGTGAAAGTTACAAGGTTTTTCTCTGCACAATAATAGGATTATAGGTCAGGGATTTAGGTATGTGGTATGGGACATTATGGGAGGGGAAGGTTGAGGGGGTTTCACAACTAAGAGGAGGGGTGGAGGGATGGTATTTTTGTTCCCGAGAGAGGAGGGAGGGGTTTTTTTGGAGTTGGGAGGAAGGAGAGGGAGGGAGGTTGTTCAATGTCGTGAAGGAGTATGGGGGTGTGGCAAGAAATGAAGGAGGGTGCAACGATGGGGAGAGGGGACTTGTTCGGCTTGGTGGGAGGTGGTGGGATGGGGGTGTGTGGTTGAGTGAGGTAAGGGAAGGTGGGGGATTTATTGCCAGTCAGCGGTGGGGGAGGAGTGGAGAGGGTGGGGATGGGAGGAAGGTGAAGGGTTGGGGGAGGGGGATACTTCGAGTCATGAACCTAGTGCTCGTGATATGTTTTTTGAAAATAATTACTGAGGAGGTGCACTATGTGTAAATTTGTTTCACATCGTGTAACGATGGGTTTTATTATATTATTGATGGAAAAACTATACGTCGTGTTACAGGGTTACAAGACATGTAATTCAGTTTTTTCACTAATTTTTTTTCAAAACTTTTCCTCTAGATCCAGGACTATATTTTGTTTTCTACATCTATACTAATATGATCTAGGTAAAAATGTCCTACCCTCTATTTCCTCCAAGTCTCTTCTTCCTTTATCGTTGACTGCTTGACTCTATTAAGGCTCGGATGAACTTACAGTTAATAAAACAACCTTCGCAGAAGGGGTTTTGTTATATTTTCAATCTTTGACCATTAAATTTGAAAGGTGGGTTACCCTCCATTTTAATTTAAATGGTCCTATAGGAAAAAACATGAGAGACTTCAAAATGGATGGACCATCTAGATTTCATCTTTCTTGGGAATAAGTTAAATATTGGACAGAACAAGAGGACCTTCTTCCCTAGAAAACATATGGGTATTATGATGCATTAATCATGCCATTAATTAGAAATTTCATTATAGATCTTGTAATTACCATTAGCATCTTTCATAATTTATTCCAATTCATCCAACTGTATCATCAGAGATTCTCCATCTTATCCAAAATCGAAATTTCACTTCTTAATTTTCTAGTACAACCGATGCTCTAGCTGAACCGGAAAATGACACAGTTTGCCATAAAATAATCTGAATGGTGTAGTACCAATGGGTTTTTTCTATGAAATGGGTGCAGTATCCAGATGCAGCAGAACTATGCAAGTAGAGAGGGGCCAACTTCGCTTTTCTATAATCGATGACCTATCCGGGATCAATACGACGCTGAAATCCAGAATCCCTAGATTAAAATTAATGATTTTGAAAAAGAGAATAAATGATCTAGATCTTAGAAAGATGATCATTCACATAATTTTTACAATTAATTGATTAATTTATGATGAAATTAAATACATGGGTCTTAGATAATTTCTCCATTAAAGATTGTTGATCCTCTGGAATGACCATTATGTATTGTCTTTGTTGTGCTCACGAGGATCCAAAGTAGAATCCCTCTAGCAGTGATCCAAACATGATCCTCTGGTCTCCTAACAAAACCACTAATTCTCGGGGTGATAAGGTGGTAATTCTAATGTCTTGCATCGACCATTATTAATCTCTCATTCTTTTTTCTTAACGAATACCTCTCATTCTTGAGAGGGAGAGATGAGAGAATTCAGGAGAGAAAATTTTTGAGTTAATAAATCTCAATTAACTAGAGTTTGACATAACAGACGTACCTTCATATTAATTGACATGGGGTTCCAGTTACAATATTTAATCCCGGAAAAACAATTAAATGAATTTATAACTATTAGAGAAAAATCCTGCCAGATAATTACAATAACAACACAATTATTTTTTGTGCTACAATAAGTGCAAAATGAAACCAAAAATGAACTCTTATTCCCCATAGTGAAAATAGTATTATTATTATTTCTTGAACCAACTAGATAATTATTATTTACCAACATGTAAATAAATAATTTCTCAATGGATGTGGTCTTGGTCTGTTCTAACTCCTATCCAATTTATAGAACACCAGAATTAAATATTTTATTCTCTTAAACAAAAATTTTTATTTAAAAACTAGTAAATAAAGATTTTTTAAATGTTCAATAAAATAAATAAATACATTTTATTTACAATCTGGTGGTAAATATTTATATATTTTATGTAATCATTTTAACTTGAATAAAATTATTCCTCAATATTAAGAATAATATTTATTCCATTAGTCAAATTCAACAATAATTTAATTGAGACCACCAGACACACATAGTGTGTGACCCTCTAGGATTATATCTCATTTGAAAGAAGAAGGCATACCTAATCTCCAAGATTACTGTCTAGTAACAGTTCAAGGAACCCAATAGAAGGAACTTTAAGTAAAAAATATGTAATCCACATATGAATGCTCACTGTGTAATATAATCCCTATATCAAAATATCTTATCAACTAGGTTTCATGATAGTGTCATCAAGCAATTTTCTTGATTCGTCATTATTTGGCAACCTGAAATAAACTAGTCATTACACCATGTCCATGTAATTTAGGGAGATGGTTTTATTTCAATAAAAGGGTTGAGATATCAACTTCCATAAATGGAAGGGACAAATAATTTCTTGACTTATCCATTAATAACATGACATTCATGTCACACCCAACATACCATACTTCATGAAAACATATGGAGTGAAGGTTTTCATCAGTACATCAATGTAAAAAATTTGTAACATGTATTAATGATAATCATAAATTATATGGACTATTACACATGCTCGAAGATATGAATATACGATAACTCCAAAACATGATGAATTCCTACGGGAAGGTATGTTCCCATTAAATCCTAACTTGGATATTACCAAGTGTGATCTTAATGATAATAAGTCTCATCATCCTATGAGAACACACACCTGACGATCTATATACTATGTGTCCCATCATAGTATGTCATCCAACCAAAAAACAATATTTAAGAATACTATCAAATCACTCCAACATTCTCATCATAGTTGGGAACTACTATGACCTTATTAATGTGAAAAATATTATAGGACACAATTACATCATACTCATGTAGAAAAATGAACAGAATGTAATTAAAAATTCATGTAATCAAAGTAAAAATAGTTGGTTCTAGGACACCAACTCTAACAAACTCCCACTTAGAATAGATCCAATTTCCTATGACTTTCTGTTCTCTATAGCTCACATGATGATCATGTTTCTGCTATGTTAAGGATTTTTTCAAGGGTTCCTCCATGTTTTCTTTTGTGGAAATTATGCTCATTGCAACTTCACTGCTCTGAGAAAAATACCTCATGTTATAGTACATTCATATTATGTGATTCGTCTACTGATGTGAACTTGGATCCTTTATGGGAGCCAATACTGCATTATTATCACAGTAAAGTGTGATTTGATATTTTCTACTATGAAACATATCATGCTCTTGGATGAATATATGCATCCAAAATGCTTCTTTAATTACCTAAGAAGCTGTGATATACTCAGGATCTACTATAGAATCTACAACCAAACCTTTCTTGTAGCTATTCAATCTCATTGTACCTCCATTAAAAGTGATTATGTATCCTGTTTTTAACATCATGTCATATTGATCAGTCTAGAAACTAGGATTTGCATACCCTCTAATGACTAGTTCCTCATCTCTTCCATAAACTAGATATATATCCTTAATACACCGTAGATACTTAAGGATAGTCTTGACTGCCATCAAATGGAATTCACCAGGATCATCTTCATATATTCCTACCGCATTGAATGCATAGGATACATCTAGCCTAGTACATATCATGACATACAAGACTAGCCCAATCGCTGATGGGCATGGAGTCTTTTCCATTCTCCTTCTTTCCTCATCCATTTGATGACACATTTTCTTGGAAATATTAATTTCATGTGATGCTGGAAACAATACCCCCCATGTATTTTTTCATAATGCATCTATTTAGTATCTTTACAATGTGTGTACTTTGTCTTAGCCCCAGAAATCTCTTGGATTTTGATCCCAAGAATATATACTGCCTCCCCTGAATCCTTCATTGAGAATAATTTATTCATCCATTCTTTAATATACCGTAAGACTGATATTTCATTTATAATATATAAAATGTTATCAATATATACTATTAATAAAATTACTACACTCCCACTAAACTGTTTGAATACACAGGGATCACATTCATTCTTTATTAAACCAAATTCTTTAATGGATTCAACAAAACGAATGTTCCATGACTTGAATGCTTTCTTTAATCCATAAATAGAATTTTTTCAACTTGAAAATGTTATTAACATCCTTTAGAGTCAAAAACCATTTAAGTTGTGTCATATAGACATATTCATGAAGGTTCCTATTAAGGAAGGTTGTTTTGACATCCATTTTTCAAATATTATAGTCTTGTTAAGTGCTAATGTCTATTAGATTTCTGATAGATTTAATGATTTTAACAGGTGAAAAGGTTTTGTCATAGTCAATACCTTGAGGTTTTTTAAACCATTTTTCGACCAGTCATGACTTATAGGTACAGACTTGTCCTTCTTTGTTGAGTTTATTCTTGAATACCAATTTAAAAAAAATATTTACATCTATTAGAGGATATAACAAAATCCAAAATTCGTTTTGGTAGATGCAATCCATTTTAGAATTCATGGTTTCTCTAGACATGGAAATATATATTCCTTGAACAACTTCCTTATAGGTTAAAGGATCGTTATTATCAACTAATAATGAGTCACCGTACTCAGTCACTAGAAAACCATATAGTTCTAGTTCACTAAACTCTCTTGTACACCTACAAAGTTCTTATGTCTCTGGAATAGATTCTTCTTCCATAACTATCTCTGAAATCTCCTCCTATACCAACTCCGGTGTTCCTTGATCCTCGATATCATTGAAGTTAATCTCTCCCCCAGTTTCTCTTTTGGATATATTCTCCCTCTCAATGAATATGTTGTGTCTTTAAAATACAAACTTTTTTATGAGGGGTTTTATAGGTAATATCCCCTTGTTTCCATGTGGTATCCTATAAAAGTACACTTTGTGCCTCAGAGTGAAAGTTTGTTACCTGAAGAGGCCTTAACAAATGCTTCACTTCCCCAAACATTGAAATTTGATAACATGGATTTTCTTTAACTCCAAAACTCATATAGAATTCCATTAATTGATTTAGTTATTACTTGGTTCAATATGTGTGTTTTTATTTGTAATTCATATCCCAAAATGGATAATGGATGATCCGCATTACTCATCATTGATCTCACCATGTCCAACAAAGTGTGGTTCCTAAATTCACATAAACCATTACAATTATGTGTGCAAGGAGGAGTGTGTCAGGATAGGATCCCAAATCCTATAAGTAATCAATGAAGTCTTGATTAATATATTCTCTACCTCAGTCTTAGCGGAGTTTCTTAATCTTCTTACCAAGATGGTTCTAAAATTCATTCTTGAATTCTTTGAAATTATTAAAATAATCCTACTTATTCCAAATTATGTAAATATATCCATATCTACCAAAATAATCAGTAAATATTAGGAAGTATCAATACCAACCCCTTACTTCAAATGAAAATTATCCACACACCTCAGTAGGAATCAATTTAAGATGCTATTTAGCCACATCACCATTCTCACTAAATGGGGATTTTATCATTTTTCCTTGTAAACATGCATGACATACAGAAACTGATTTTAGTTCAAAAGAATCTAAATATCCACCTTGATGTAATTTTTTCAACAATATCTCATTTACATGACCAAAACAGTGATGTTAATTTTGGGTGTGGTATGAGTCATGTGAAGTTATTTGGTTATTGATTTCCATTACTTGGTTTGTCTAATCCAATATGTAGAGACAGTTATATAAATGAACCTTACCAAAAACATATTTTTATTTATAAAATAATAAACATTCATATTTGAACATGAAAATAAATACATTTGTATCTAGTCTGGATATAGAAATAATGTTTTTGGTTACAAAAGGTCCATAATAACAACCTTTCAACACCAAGATCATCCTAAATGGAAACATGAGGCGACGGTCCCGGACAGCTATAACAGCATATCTAGCTCGGTTGGTTATATGTATATCTACCTCCCCTTAGTCAATTTTCTTTAATATACTTGGTTCCTATATTTGGATGCATATTTGAACACCACAAGATGTTTCTAATACCCAATTTTTAGAAACTGATAAATTCCCCTCCATAAAAAATACACCTGAAGCTTCCCATATCTTCTTTGGATGGGTATGAATTTTCTTCCAGTGGCCCTTCTTTCCAAATGAGAAACACAAAAATTCTTTTTCCGATGCCTCACCTTTGATCTTACTTTTATAGGAAGGGCGTGAAGAATATTTGGGAATAATTATATTGGCATCCCATTTCCCATAATTCACTATAAATATAGACGTTTTTTCAACATTCATGTCTTTTTACACTTGGATATGGAGGATAAGAAGATCTGGTAGAGACTTCTCAATGTTTTTTATATTGAAATCCACAACAAAACTAGAGAAGCTCTCTGGGAGTGATGCGGGGATGGCATCGATGCACAGTTCTTCGGGGAGTTAAAACCCTAGATCCTCTAGTCGCTCAATGTTGCCAATGATCTTGACAATTCAAGGCCCAGCTAGGGAAACCTCTCTAATATTACTCTGAAAGAGTTTCTTAGATATCTCAAAACCTTCTTATTGTTCTCTCTCCTAATAAAGACAATGAAGGTGCTCAAGAATGCTATAGGTATCCATTTCTTCATGAGAATTCATGAGTTCATTGTAAATTGAAGATAACATAAAACAATGAACATAAAATGAATCATTCATATGTTTCTGATAGACCAGGAAATATTCATTACTCGCCTCTTTGGAAGGCAGATCGGTTAATGAGGACTCTAACACATACGATTTTCATTCATAGAAAAGAATGACCCGAACGAGTCTAAACCATACCTGTAAGTTACTGCCATTGAGGTTGTTGTCTTTATATAGTATTGATTAGAGGGAGAGTGTGATTGATGATATTTTTTTATTTATTCTACAATTAAAAGAGAAGATAATTAGTAATTTTTTTATTACATTTTACGAGAAAAAATAAATTAATGTTTTTAGGTCTCCCACTATTTTATCATGTCCCAATGGCCCTCACCATTGAACTCAATATGTCTAGTCCCTAGTACATTATAGTGTAAATGATCCATATTACCCTTCGCATAACCCCAACAAGTATTTTTCAAGCTATTGGAAGGTATTTAGGTAGGTATTTATTTGTCAACTGTGGGCTTGCAGCTTCTTGATCCATTGAGTGGACTCCCCAATCCGGAAATCCTGACATGGATTTCCTCATCACTTTCTTCCAAATTTACACCAATTCTATCAAGGGATACTTCTCATTATGTAAATTGGTTATGTCAACACGAAATATTCATAAGATATTCCAATATAAAATTTTGTGCCCGAACAAGTGTTGGTTAGACACTTAGTTTTATTAAGTCTTTTCCTTAATCAACTAACTAAAGGATTAGTCTAAATTAATATTTTATTGAGGTATTTTTATCTCTTATGCATAAATTTCCTTATAATATTTATCTCATTCTTGTTAATATTATGTGGAAGTTACTAAAGTGATTAACTAGGTCTTGATAATATTTACGCGTAATCATGGTATATTTTGGTTCCATCTTGAATGCTTATTAATTCTTTCATTATGTTGTCATGACAATATATCCATAGTGAAAACCCACGAAACTAAAAGACAAAAATAAAGTAAAGGCCAGGATCATGAGCTCTTCTAATGTTTAGTTTATCATGAATTTGATAAACTGACCACTGACCTAGTGGAGAAACACCTTGAACCATTTATGGTTCATGTTTATAGATTTCCACCTATCCAAATTTTCATCTCCTTTTGTGGGATTTTCCTCGGATCCTTACATGAACCACCTCCAAAATCATGGGAGCTCTATCCATTAGAAATTATTTCTAACTCAGGTGAAGTTGATGGAAAAATGGGGGTTTACATATAAGAATCTGTGGGTGCACATACCCTATATATTAATGAGGAGAGATGGTACACATACCAAAAATTTAATTTAAAATAAATTGAAAGGAAACCAATCAAATATAGAGGTCTATTATATCTCATGATCATACACATAACTACAACAAATTAGGAATTTAATAAAACTATTATTCAATTAATTAATCATTATTACTATGATAAATCATGCTTGAATCAATTAATTATTGTCTTTAATTCATAAATCATTTATTCTTAATCCTTTTCTAAATTTACCTAAGATTATCATCCATATTATTTAAGGTAACATGGGGAACACCCATTCGAATATACATGATATGTAATTATGAACATTACAAAAACATTAATGTTGTAATTATGTGTAATTTAGTAAAGTACACGATGTGTAGTTTTGACTACATGGTGTGTACTTTCTTCACCGTGTTATCCAAAGTGCACTCCTTGGGACTCAGCATGTGAGGAGTACATCATAAATATTGGAGTATATGATGTGTCTAGTGGGCCACACATCATGTTGTATCCAAGATACAAAGTTACTTATTGGCTCAACCATGTATGGGATACACAGTTTTTTCCATGACCCGAATGGACTACACACCCTATCCAGTGGGCCACACAGTGTATAATCTAGCTGATTGTTCACCAGCATATCCTAGTCAACACACTATGTAGGAATTAACTACAGTGTGTTTCATTAGTGCACACAACTTGAGTAATTACTAAATTACTCTTGATGCACTGAACATAACTACATGGTGTGTAATCTAGATTACATGGCTTGTATGGTGGATCACATAGTGTATAACTCTAAATAAAATGTGTGTGCTTTCATTTTTCCAAGACAAAGTCATCAGATCCCCTTTAATAGATTGTAGATATAATTGTAATGAAAGAATTATTCATTTATGATAGATCTTAAACATACCAAATGAGGAAGTACATATCTCAAAATTTAGATTTGAAAAACGATTAAACATGAATTGAAAAAATAAATAATTAAATCATAAAATATCAATGAATTTTATAATTAATTATAAATTTTGATGAGCCCCACCGTTTTGATAACACTTGTATGATCTTGATGAAGTGGAAGTGTGGCAGTTGGGAGGGCCCAAATTTTCTTTTTCTGTAATCGATGACTAAAATGGGATCCATACGACGATGAATGCCAATATCTATGGATTAAAATCGATCATATAGAGAAAGAGAATAAAATCATCAGATCTAAGAAATTGGGTCTTTCACCTCATGTTTATAATTAATTTATTAATATATGATGAAATTAAATACATAGTTCCTTGGTACTTTCTTCATAGATGATCATTGATCATCTAGCATGACCCTTCTAGATTGTATTTGTTGCGCTCGTGAGGATCCAATGTATAATATCTCTAGTGGTGATCCACATGTGCTCCAATTATCTCTAAACAATGCCATACATTATCTAGGTGCTATCGTAGAGATGTAAGTTTCTTGTGTCAATCATTAATGATTTCTCATTCTTCAGTCTTGAAGAAAATCTCTCTTTCTTGAGAGGGATAGACAAGATGAGTCAAGAGATAAAATGTTTGGATAAAAAATCCCAATTCACCAGATTGTGGAACAATAGACGCACCTACATATTAATCGACATGGTGTTTTAGTTACAGTATTTAATTGCGAAATTTCAATTAAATACAATTATAACTATTAGAGAAAACCTAGGTTACATAACAAAAATAACACACCATTATTTGTGGTTCCCAACTTGTGAAAAAATGGAAACAGAAATGAAATCTCATTCCACATAATTATAATAGTATTATTATTAGTTTTTTTTGCTAACTAGATAAACATTATTTACCAACTTGTAATTAATTAATTTATCAATGGACATGGTATTGGTCTATTTGCCTATACAATTTATTTAATAACTGAATTAACTATTTTATTCTCTTAAATAAATATTTTTATTTAAGAACATGTAAATAAATATTTATTATATTTTCAATAAAATAAATAAATAAAATTTATTCCCAATTAGGTGAATAAATATTTATTTAATTTATGTGATCATTTTAAGTTAAATAAAATCATTCCTCGGTCTTCATCATAATATTTATTCCAATAATTGAATTCAAATATAATTTAATCAAGACTACCAGGAACACTTAGTGTGTATCCCTCTAGGATTCTTTCTCATAAGAATTAGGCAGTCTTCCCTAAAGTCCAATGTCATTGTCTACAAATGGGTCAAGGAACCCAAGAGATAGAACATAATGTTGAAACGACGACATCCACGCATGAATGATCACTGTGTAATATAATCCCCTTGTCACAATATCTCGTTAATAAGGTTTAATGATAGTGTCATCAACCTATATGCTTGACATGTTATTCATTGACTAACTCAAAAAAATCTTCATTTCACCAAGGACATAGAATTTTGGGAGATATTTCAATATTAGTAAAAGGGACGAGATATCAACTTCCATAATTGGAAGGGACCAATCCTTTCTCCAATTATCCATTAATATCATGTCATTCATGACGCACCCAATGTACCCTACTTCTCACCAACATATGGCTTGAATATCTTCATAGAAAATCAAAGTGTGCATGTCGTGACACATATTATTGATAATATTAAATTCTATGTAAAAATATAGATTCTCATGGATAGTAATATCCGATGACAATATAACATGTGGAATTCCTACTAGCAGGTCTGTTCTCATAATCTCCCATCTTTGAGATTACCAAGTGTGAGCTTAATTAGAATAAATCTAATCTTCTTTAGAGTACTCACACTTAATGGTCTATATAATATGTGTCTCATCATAGTATTTCATCCAACATCTAAACTATATTTATGAATACTATCATAGGACTTCATGGTTCTCATCATAATAGGGAACTGCTATGACCTTATCAATGCGAAAAGTACTGTAGGACATAATTCCATCATATTCATGAAGAACATTTTACAATATTTAAATAAATATTAATGTAATAAATGTACAAATAGTTGGTTCTAGGACATCAACTCTAATTTTTTGGTATGCCAATAGTGCATCAACCAGTTTCAATGTCCAATCACTTCGAGTTATGTTCACCATTTTCTCTATGATTTGTTTGATCTCCTGATTTGATAATTCCACATACCAAATTTCTTTTGGTTGGAAGGGAGTTCTTGGGTTATAGAGGATTCAATATTTTTCATGCAATACTTTAAAAACATGTTTGGTAAAATGTGTTCCTCAATCACTTATGTTTAATTTTGAAAATCCAAATATTGATAACCCATTTTTTCAAAAAATTCATGACCACTTTTTTATGTGTCATGTGATGTGGCTTCACCTTCATCCCATTTTGAGATATAGTCAATTCTAACTAAAATGTTGGATTTTCCATGTAAATTTGGATATGGTCCCATAAAATATATTCGCCATACATTGAATATTTCAACATCCAGGATATGATTTTTAGGCATTTCTTTTCTTTTTATAGTGGTCCCATTTTGATGGAACCTATCATAGATTTTGATAGAATTCCCATTCAACTTAGTATAACATGGGCCAGAAAAGTACACTTGGTAGAATACTTTTGATTGTGTGCTCGAGCCCATGATTTCCTCATGTTTTTCATATATGAAACATATCTATCACATTTCGACCTTCATTTTTAGGAATGAAACATCATAGATATCCATTAGCACAACACTTGAACAGTAGTGGTTTTTCCTTTTATTAATGATTCTCTTCAACCAAAAATATTACTTTTTATTGGTAGAAGAGGTCTTGATGAAAAAATACCATAGAGAGTGAATTGGTAATATCATAAAACCATGTTTGGACATTAATTATGAAAAGTGATTCATTATGAAAATCGACTTCGATGTCAGTATCATCGTCATCCAAGATGAGTGGTAGAGGCTTTCGAGATAAATGATAAAAAATCACATTTTTTGTTCCTTTAGTATCTTTGATAATAATATAAAATTCTTGAATTACGAGGATCCACCATATCAGCCTTATCTTGGAATCCATCATGATCATTAAATAGCTAAGGGAAGCATGATTGGTGTGCACAATCACCATATATGATACCAACTGGGAACATAATTTTTCAAAAGAATACATAACTTCTAAGATGTTTTTCTCTATTTTTCAGTTGTTCACTTGAGATTCATCCCGTATATGGATAGAATATTAGATAGAACAAAATATGTGACCAAGTCATAGTCCATGGACATCAGCAATAGAAAATTAGTTTCCACCACACATTAATTCAAATTCATTTTCCAAATTAGGTGAAATTATTATAGGGGATGATATCAATCTTTTCTTTAATGTATTAAATTCACAGAAAAATTCTTGATTGAATTCAAAATGAATTTCTTTGGAAAATGGGTGCATTAGTGGGTGAAAACATTTCAAACGTATTTTACAAATCGTGTGTAGAATCAATCATGACCCAGAAAGTTTATTATACCTTTAACTATTGAAGTAATAGGTTAGTCCTCAAATACCATTATCAGATATGGGTCGACTTCTATGCCATATTTTGAGATTTTATTCCCGATGAATATTCCCCCTTGACAAAAAAATGGAATTTTCCCAATTCACATCTTGACATTTCTCTTCACAACGTCTTAGGAATAACTTTTTATTTCCCAAAAATACTTCAAAAGATATTCCATAAACTCAAACATTTTAAACAAAGATTTATAAGAATACCACTTCAATATCATTGAAAATATGCATCAAGCTTCTTCGAAATGCTTCTTGTGCATTACACATACCGAACGACTTGCACATGTAGGTGAAATTTTCAAATGGACATGAAAATGTTGTCTCCGAGTAGTCTGTTGGGTCTACAAAAATCTGATTGTATCCTGAATATCCATCCCAGAAAAGGTAGAATTCAGTCTAGAAAGTATTTATAACATTTGAACTAAAAAGGGCCAGGGTAAATGTTTTTTCCATGTTTTTGTATTCAATATTCTTCAATCCACACACACTCTTCATCTAGGGATGGTTCGTGTTGAGATAAATTCATGTTCATACATTTTTCCACTATGATCTCACCTTTCATGGAAACAACTTGTAACAAGATCAACCAATCACTACAAGAAATTAAAAATATTATTCCTTTATATAGGAATTTTAGTAATTCATTTTCAATAACATACTTCATTGGTGGGTTGAGCTGCCTTTAAGGTAGACCTTTTGGTTTTTCATATTTCTCAAGTATAATTTTGTGGTCGTATATAGTATGAATAATTCCTTTAATGTTAGCTACTCCATATGAAATTGACTACTTGTGTCTTTTCATGATGTCAACCAAATTTTTATTATTGTGACTGGGCCAGTTTAGAGTTGATGATTTCTGGCATAGTGGTTGAAGCTCCTAAGTATGAATACTTAAGGGTATTGGGTAGAGGCTTCAACTCCAATGTTCATGGTTTAATGATTTAGGATGTGATAGGTGGAAATGTGTCCCTTTTTAGATGTTCATTATTGAAAAAATCATCATAATCATATTCTTATTCTACATTATTTAGTGACTCTTCGCTGTCTTATTTTATGGACATGTATTCATTTTCTTCTGGGTTAAGAGAGATGGTTTTATAATCAAGGGAATCATTTAATTTCTTAGTAGTTTTGTCAAGGTTCAAGACCACATGTTCTTATCTGAATTGATAGATTATATTCCCTTGATTCACTTATATTAGAGAACTTACTAGGGATAATAATGGTCGTCCAAGAATAATGGGGTCATCATATTATACTTCCATGTCTAAAACCCGAAGTCTGTAGGAAAGATGAATTTTCCATCCTTGAATAGAACATCCTCAATAATTCCTTGTGGGTACTTTACTGATCAATCCACAATTTGTAGTGCTTCTCAAGTTTTTTTGTGCTCTTGGTGTCCCAAATTTCAAAATACACTCATTGGTAATAGGTTCATACTTGCTATGTGATCTCATATAGCTCTTCCAAGTTTGCTCTCTCCAATAAAAAATGGGATTGAAAACCTTATGAGGTATCTCATCTATGGTGTGATTTTCTATTGAACAATAACAGATAATTCTTTATTTACTGATATGACACCATTATATTTCAATTTTCTTTTGATGGAAATCATATATTTGAGTAATTTTTCATAATTATGAATATGAGTGATGGAATCAGTAAAGGTTATATTGATAAACAATTGCTTTAACATTTCAAGGATGTTTTTGTATTATGCCTCATGTCTACTCGATATTTCTATTTCTAGAAAAATGAAGATGTGGCTTATACGGTGGTTGGGTAACGTAGAAGGGTTCTTTTGGTTGCTCAGGTTTCCTGGTATTTGTAGCTGGTGATACCTTATGGGGTTTTAATTGAATGGTATCCTCAATGTTTTCTCTTTATACTGGTGAATTCTTCTTTGGTTCCTCATTTTATTCATCTTCTCTTCCACATTCTTGTTGGAAATCTAAAATTTTCCACCTATAAGTACTACAAATTTCACTTTTTCCCTTGGGTGTTCTTTGTATTACTAGGTAGAGTACCTGGTAATCTATCTATTTGATTCTTTAAAATCTGTCCCATTTAGAATTCATGAATACACAAATCATATCTTTGATTATAACATTTACAGCTCTTGAGTAGTCATTCGTTGGTATTATTTTTATTTATCAAAAGTTCCCAGGAGGTTGTCTAGATAATTTTTGAGATGGGTCGTTTGAGGATGAGGTCTTATTTGAGCTGGTTGAAACAGATATTGTGCTCTTTGAGAATTTTTTTTTTCTATACTTTTTGTTGAGGTCTTGGAAAAGGGTTCATGGGAGGGAACTCCGGTGGTATATGGTTATGAAATGGTGCTCAACCACTTCTCTTTTGTTAAAAGCCCCAGTTTCTTTAAGGTGTCTATTGAGCCAGACTCTAATGATAATGCTACTATGACTATTGGAATGGTGGGTTTTGATGATTTTAATTAATATAATTTTAATATTGAGGGTTTTCTATAAATCATGCCTTCAATTCCTTATACACGTTCTGGCCGCCGCACATTTCACATGATTGTATCTCTATTACAGGAGTATGAGGAGGTGGTGTAGTAGGAATCTAAAATGATTAGATCTTATTTGTGATCACTTAGACTTGTGCTTCTAGTCTGTTGTTCTCATCCCCTTGTGGGATACCACGTCAAGTGGGTCCGAAATAATTATTCCTTAGGTTTTCATTGCGAGATACTTCATCTAAAATGAATCTTCTGAATTCAGGTGTCTTGAACCTTAGTCCCCCATCAGCTGCAACATCAATGAATATGAGTGGGGCTGGTTGGAGGCCTTGATAGATTGTCCAGAGATGGATCCACATATCTAGTCCATGGTGTGGGAAATTCTTCATCAGTTCCCTAAATCTGTCCCAAGATTCCCATGATGACTCTCCATCAATATGGGAAATGTTTTGAATATCATTACTGAGTTTCCAAGCCTGTATTACTAGGAAGTATTTGTCTAGACACTTTTTTGGATAGATTTTCACAGGTCATGATTAACTCGAGAGCTTGACTCTTGAGCCATTACTTGGATCGATCTCATAGAGAGAAGATAAATATGTGAAGTATGATTTCATCTTATGATACTCCCTGGTTGGGAAAGGTATCACATAACTCTAGGAAGTAGGATATGTGCCCATGTGTGTCTTCACATTTTGGTCAACTAAATTGACCCATGATCTGGATCATATGAAAGAGTACAAGTTTTATTTCAAATGTGTGGTCTTGGATATGGGGGTGAACAATTCTTGGTGTAGCACCATGGATTGATGGAAATCCACTGTCAATGAAGGTTCATTCTTATTTCCCTAGGTTCTATCTAAGAATTAGTTATTTCATGTTTTGTGGGTTATAAAGAATGGGAACACTAGATTATTCTGATCATCCATGGTTGATTGATAGTGTGCCGAGAGATACCGTTCGATCTTGGGATCTAAGGCTAACTACTCTTATGCTCCATGGATCCTTGAACGAGTCTAGGGGTCCAGCTGGGTTTACTATGCTACAAGAACACTAATAGAGTGGAATATAGAAAAAAACAAAAACATTAAATTTGTAAGGGAAAGGTAATCCTATGTCTTGTAAAGACCTATAGTTTCCATGTAATTTTTTTAATATATGGGAATTTGACAAGTCTGTGAAAATTGATGACGCGTGATTCCGAGGCCCCAAGAGCCCAGAATCAATTTTTGAAGTTCTGTTCAGGTACGTTCAGTAAACGTACAAGTGAGTTTTTATAAATTTTGAACTGGTGCTCAGAATTGAAATCTGAGGGCACCATTGAACTCGCAGTTTCAATATTCTCTTAAGAAGTCTTTCACCTCGACAGCAGTTGGTCGAGGGTGGAAGATATTTTTTGGGTTTTTTGTGGGAATAATAAAAATAAAATAAACACAAGTTTTATTTTATTTTTATCTGTTATAACCACCCAAGTGGAAGTTGGAGGTGGGGACCACCACACCTTAACCACCCAAGAGAGGTTATGGTGGTGGGGCCCACCCGAACCTAACCTCCCACGAGAGGTTACGATGTGGGTACCACCCATGACTAAACCCCCATAATAATGGTGGGAGAGGAAAAACTCTCATATTTTTTCATTAATGAGGGAGAATCTCTCCACCCCCCACCTTTAATGGTGTCAACCCTTCCACAATTTTAATTATGCCAACCTCATGAATTAATTAAGTGGAGCCAGCTTAATTAATTCACCCAATTTGAATTTATGCCAACAAACATAATAGATCATAATCTATTATTTTGGATACCATTTCATTTTGTGTGGAGTTTGGGGAAAGGAGGAACTTGGGAGAAATAGTGGGAGGAGGCTCCCAATGAAGAACGTGTTCTTCTGATGAAGAATGCTGACAATGAGAATCTTCAACTTCTTCCTCAGAAGCACATTATAGAAGCAACCAATGTGTGACATCTTCGACGACCAACCCTCCCTCCTCATCATTTCCAGTGAACCGACGCATGACATCAGGATTGAAAGTGTACAACAGATGCAACGAACGATGACAACTTCGTGTTCTTTCTCGCGACTTCGTCAATGAACAATGAACACAAGAAGGGGTTTAATTTTATTTAAGTATGATTTATTCCCATGTTCTTACTATCTTTCAAAACAATGAATGAGGGTGTTTTCCTTTTACGGGAGGGCTATTGGGCTTCATTCTTGATAGACAATTGTTATCACCCTAAACGTGGAGGGTGCGGGCCAAACCAAAGTGGTCTGACCCCTCCTCCGATCTCCTTTGTGTTGTTCTTTGAAACAGAGGAAAGCGACGTCAAAGGAAATAAAGGCAATGGCCACGCTACCGGTGGCCTCCACGACCTGCGCCACCCCCACCAGCTGCGGCACCATCCCTGGCCGTGCCACCCTCTACGGTCGTGCCGCCCTACCCGGCCACACCCACAATGATGGTCGCCCCATCCTTTCCTATCGCGCCCCTCACGGCACCCCAGCCATGCTGGTATCTGCGCACCCTATGTGCCCTGCAGCTCCACCATCTACACCCCCCGTGCACCCCGCGTGCCCCGCGGCTCCGCCATCTGTGCACCCCATGGAACCTCGGCCAAGCCGGCCTCCCGACCCTGACCACACCACCCCGGCCCCGGGTAGAGCCTCCCCTAGCCAGCCCCTCGCAGCACCCTCTGGGCCGAGCCCAACCCTTATGATGCCCTCCCGGCCAAGCCACACAGTCAGCACCCTCTAGGATAAACTGCCCTCTCACCGACCCACGACCGGTTCGTGCCCTCACGACCGGTCCGTGCTCTCACTGCCCTCTACGAAACCTCATATCCCACTGGGCTCGGCCCACTGGGCTGGGCCAAACCAAACAGGATGGCATGCCTAATGGGTCGGGCCATACCCAACAGGTAAGGCCACGTCGACCCAGACTGGGTCGGGCCGGTTTGATCTGACCGCCTCGGATCGGACCCGGGCCCACTACGAACCTTTACTTTCTTTTGAGAATATCTTTGGCACGAGTCGTCTATTTAAGGAATAGTCAATGGCCCTGGTAATATTGGAGCATGAAGTTCCCTTTGAGTATACCACATTGGAGTTTGGGTTATATTTGATATACAGTCAGGTTGGATCATGCACGAATCCAACCAGGCCCCGAGGACTAAATAGCTAATAACTCACATACCGGGTGTCCGATTGATGAACCGTCTATTACATTAAGACCACTATTACTTGGAAGACATTTGAGATTATTCTTAGTGGGACTCGTGATATATGTAGTATCGATGAGTAGCTCATAGAGCGGATCCATCTAAAGACGACCGAACAGAGTGCGGAAACCTAGTAGCGGGCTGAGACATGATGACTGCAGAATGATTAATTCGGAGTGACTCGGCTTGCCCAGTAAGGAGCACCTAGTTGTTGAAGTAGACCCATGGTGGAGGAGCACCTGGTAGTGGCGGCTGACCCGCGGTACTTGATAGGAGGAGTACCTCTGCTGGCTATCAGGGGGAGCGCCTGGTTGTGGTGGAAGACCCACGTTGGGGAACGCCTTGGTGACACAGCTGACCCATGGTACTTGATAGGAGGAGTACCTCAGCAGTCCAAGGTTTGTGGGAAGTGACATGGTGTCATGGCAGGCCCACTTTACTCGAAAGAGGATTTCTCCAGCAGCCATGGTTTCGATAATGTGAATAAAATCCTGGTTTCCCTGAGTCAGTATCTTTTGTGTTTTCCCCATGATTGAGATGGATTACATGATAACTTAGGTATACATATGGGCATATACCTATGTGGGTTTATCTGTTGATTTCATAATTTTTGGTTTATCCTTGTTGGATTTTGTTAGAACTTGAGGGTCTCTAGGTCCCTACTGAGTATCGTTATACTCACCCCTACATGGGCTATGCCCACACCTCGTTGTGTTGGATGCAGACAACAGACAGCGTTGACCGAGGCTGAGAGTACCAGGACTAGATGGTACTCGAAGGTGGACCTCACGACGTGTTGGTACACGGAGGAGAGCGATAGACCTGGAGTGCTGAGGAGGCTATCTATAGATACCCTTCAGGTAATATCCTCATTGGACGACCGAGTGGCTATTTTTCCTATTTTCTTCCGTTTTACTTGTATATTCAATTTCTTGTACTTTCCATTTGAGCTTGTATTCTGGTCCTTTGTACTTATTGTACCCACTTTTCAGTTATTCAGTTTACAAATGATCGTATCTTCTGTGTGTGTTTATAGATTATAAAGGCAATTAATTCCCAGTTTTAGGGAATTACACCTTTGGTTCTAGTTGCCAGCCCCTGGCCTATAGAATGCGGGGTTGGGGTGGCCACGACACAGGCCTAGGGGGATGGGTCATGAAAAATTGGTATCAGAGGAGTCAGTTCTACCACAAAACATAGGACTCTGATATTTCGTTTCTATGAAGAAATTGTGTTTAGATTAGTGAGTGTGGTTCTCAGTTCAGGGCGTGTAGTGTTGGTGTGGCGGCCGATGTATCCAGACACCAGGACCCTGACTTCTGATTTCCAACTCAGTGCACAAAAACACTGATTTTTTTTTGTGTTTTCAAAAGTTTTATTTAGGTGAGCTCAACTAGGTCAGCTCACCAGGTATACTCTTTTGACTGTGTCACATCTTTTTCTTTTAGGATGCCTCCCCGTAGATGACCAGTGAGTGTACCGAGAGTTGTACGCCCAGATAGCCCACCGAGCGACGAGGCCTCTGTGCGGGGCCGTTTTCCAGTGGAGGAACAAGTGGTACCACTCCTCGTTGGGTCACCGATTCCACCAGCCCTAGCAGAAAATGATGCACGCCACTTGAGTGCGTTGCATAAGTTCTAGCCTCAGAGGCCATCCAGGTTTAGGGGAGAGATGAACCTAAAGGCATCTGAGGATTGGCTGGAGGCTGTGGTGAGAGTTTTCCAACTAGTAGGGACACCAGCCGGCCTCATGGTGATAATTTCTACCAGCCTTCTACAGGTAGCAGCGGGAAGATGGTGGAGCTCGATATTACACAGTCATGACGATATGACGCTTCTCTGGGAAGAATTTGAGAGTCTGTTTTGGGTAGAGTTTGTCCCAATGACACTTCACGCAGTGCGCATACAGGAGCTACTTCGTCTGTAGTAGAGAAGCATGATCGTAGGTCAATACTCAACGAGGTTCACATACCCCTCATGCTACCCCACCGATATGGTATGAGACCCTTTCTTCAGGGACTAGACCTTCAAGCAGGGACTCGTGTATGAGATCAGAACTTCAGTTATCTCACTCATCATCCCAACGCAGGCAGGGGTGTTAGAGAGAGCACTCATAATGGAGAGTTTTCTTGCTGAGCAGTCTCCCGTAGTGAGATCCACCACCAGTCGACATGTAGCGGAGTCTTTTATTGCAGAAAGTAGATAGATGTCACAGAGGTCTAAGAGGACTAGACCTAATGGTGGACGACATAATGAAATAGGATCAGTTGAGCGGGGCACCCAGAGCAGAGACATACATGGCAGGAGAATGCGGTGTTTCACATGTGGTGGGCAGGGGCACATAGCTCTTGACTATCCGACCCACCGTTTGGATGATCAGCAGATGGTATAAGGACCGCCCAGGAAGAGACAGAGATTCGATCAAGGAAGTCCACATGGAATAGGAAGACGTGGAAGAAGATCTAGACATCCAGGTGGTGGTGGATGACGTTTTGAGGTGTTACCACCACTAACACCAAGAGGTCCACCCCGACCGTAGGGAGTAGGTGGATAGGGAAGAGCTCAGCTCCAGGAAGTTGAGGCCAATGATCACGGATCTATAGAGATGATACAAGGTTCAATCTCTACCTATCCCACCTTAGCTGCAGTTCTTATAGACACAGGTGCCATTCACTCTTTCATTTCCATTTCCTGGGTTCAGAACTCGGAGATTCTGACGAAGCCGTTGGCTCCATCCTTACAGCTAAAGACTCCTATAGGAGAATACTTGATGACTACGCATTGGTGCCGGTAGTGTGATCTTACTCTACAAGGCGAGATCTTCTGTTGTGATCTCTTAGTGGAGGGGTCAAGGCCTTACGATGTCATCTTGGGTATGGACTGGTTATCTACGTTCCATGTTCAGATTGACTATATTAGGTGCAAATTGCGGTGTTTCTGCCTGAATGTGACCAGGTTTACCTTCACCAACATGAAAGGAGCCTTTTCAGTATAGGACAAACTTACCCATAGGAGGGTGAAGCCGATCACCCATTAATAGGCTAGCCTTACCCTCAGAGTAGTAGATGTGGAGAGTCCGAGCTATCCTGTAGTGGTGGACCAGTACACAGATGTTTTACCTGATGATATCCCAGGTCTACCTCCTCATAGAGAGGTGTACTTTTACATCGACTTTTACCCCGGGATGATACAGATATCTACTCCAGCATATTGGATAGATCTCATGGAGCATCACGAGCTACACGTATAGCTAGAGGACTTGTAGGTGAACAGATTCACCTGGCCATTGTTTTTCCCTGGGTATCCCCGATTCTGTTCACCGGGAAGGCTGATGGGAGATTGAGGCTTTGTGTTGACTATCGACACCTAAAACAGGTGACTGTAAAGAAGAATTACCCACTCCCAAGGATTTATGAACTCTTTGATCAGCTGAAGGGATCACAGTGGTTCTCGAAGATAGACCTCAGATCAGGCTATCACCAGCTCAGAGTTCGAGATGAGGATGTGCAGAAGACGACCTTCAGATGTCAGTATGACCACTATGAGTTCTAGGTTATTCCATTTAGCATAACCAATGCTCCAATAATGTTCATGGGACTCATGAATAGGATCATTCAGCCATACCTTGGTTGCTTTGTCGTATTCTTCATCGACGACATTCTGATCTACTCGACTACTGAGGAGGAGCACGCCTATTACTTGCGGGTAGTGCTGGACACACTCCGAGAGCAGCAACTTTATGGTAACCTCTTGATTATCCAGTCATGGATCTGAGATGTTCACATTCTAGGACATGTCATATTGGAGGCTGGAGTTGTAGTAGATCCAGTGAAGCTTGAGGCGGTACTTACTTGGTAGCCACCCAGGAGTGTGACCGAGGTACGAAGTTTCTTGGGATTGGCTGGTTATTACTGAATTTTTTTTCTAGACTTATCTAGAGTTGTAGAACAGCTATAAGCCTTGATGAAGAATGGGAAACCCTTTGTGTGCTCTGAGAGATGCCATCAGAGATTTCAGGAGCTGAGGTAGATGCAGACTAGTGCCCCCATATTGAGGCTTCCAGAGGAAGGCATAGGGTACGTAGTCTACTGTGAAACATCAGGGACCGGACTCGGATGTGTCCTGATGCAGGAGTGAGAAGTGATTGCATATGGATCTCGTCAGCTAAGGCAGTATGAGAAGAACTACGCTACCCATGACCTGGAGTTAGCAGTAGTGGTCTTTTCCTTGGTAATGTGGTGACACAATCTGATGGGAGAACGTTTTATCATGTACTCTGATCACAAGATTCTCAGGTATATCTTCTTTAAGAAGGACCTGAACCTGATACAACGACGTTGGCTTAAGTTCCTTCATGACTCTGACTTTGAGATAGTCTATACTCCTAGGAAGGGGAACATTGTTGTAGATGCACTCAGCAGGAGATCTGGTATACAACTGCTAGGTGAGGCGATAGAGCATCTAGCTGCTTTATAGATATCCTTTGGGGATAGATATGGAGAAGTCTTTTTTGTTCTCTTACATTCACTCCCCTACTTCATCAGTGACTCAGGGAGGTGCAATGTGGGGATACTGACTGCGAGACACGACATGCTAAGATATCCATAGGGTATGCACCTGATGGATTTTCTAAAGGTGGGGAGCACGTCATTCTCTATAGAGGAAATACCATCGTACCAGTGTCACATTAAGAGTATGTGTTGAAGGAGTTCCACACATCCCCTCTAGTGTTATATCCAAGAGTGGAGGAGATGTACCAGGAAATCTGACCACAGCACTGGTGGTCGGGAATGAAGAAGGCAGTTGCAGAGTTTGTGTCTCGGTGACTCACTTGTCAGCAAGTGAAGGCAGAGCATCAAGTACCAGCAGACGTGCTTCAGCCATTAGAGGTTCCAGAGTGGAAGTGGGATGGTATGTCCATGGACTTCATGATAGGAATTCCACATACATCCAGGGGACATGACTCGATTTGGGTGATCATCGACCGACTCACCAAGTTGGCCCACTTCCTACCGATAAGGGAGCATGGTTCAGTAGAGAGCTTGGGATGCCTCTATGTGTAAGATATTGTGCAGTTACATGGAGTACCTTAGACGATTGTCTATAATTGTGACACACATTTTACTTCCTAGATATGGAAGGGGTTGTAGGAATCTTTCAGGATGCAGCTTCGTTTGAGCACCGCCTTCCGTCCTCAGACAGATGGCTAGAACGAGCGGACCATTCAGACCCTCGAGGACATGCTACGTTCTAGTGTCCTCGACTACGGTCACAACTTGGAGGATCACATACCTTTAGTGGAGTTATTATACAACAATAGTTATGACTCCACCATTGGGATGGAACTTTTTGACGCTTTGTACAAGAGACCTTTCAGATCACCTTGTGCTAGACTGACCCAGGGTAGTCAACACTAGTGGGACCAGAGATGGTACATGCTACCACAGAGAAGGTGAAAATCATCCCGGAGCAGATGAATACTACACAGAGCAGACAGAGGTTGTATGCTGACAGGATACAGAGTCCTCTGGAGTTTGAGGATGGTGACTGCATCTTTCTATGGGTCTCACCTCGACGAGGTCTACGGAGATTTGGCTAAGGCGGCATGTTATCTCTGAGATTCATTGGAAATTTTTAGGTCCTCAGCAGAGTTGGTGAGGTGGCTTACCGCTTAGCTCTTCCACCTCAGTTGCACCGGGTGCATGACGTCTTTCACGTATCCCAGTTGAGGAGATATGTGCACTACCCTTCCCACACCATTGACCATGGTGAGCTGGACATCGACGATGGGGAGAATTTTATAGAGGTTCTAGTAGAGATTGAGGTTCGACGAGAGTGGGTCCATCATGGATGGTTTATACCTCTTGTGTGCGTTCATTGACAGCATGAGAACCTCCAGGAGATCACATGGGAGTGAGAGGCTCAGATGCATGCTCAGTACCCCCACTTGTTCCCTTAGTTTGAGTTGTGGATTACGGGGACGTAAAGCCTGAGGTGGGAAGAATGTAAATAGCAAGAATTCCATTTAATTTTTTTAAAAATATATGGGAATTTTACGAGTCTGCGAAAATTGACGGTGCGTGATTCTGAGGCCCGGAGTTCCCGGAATCAATTTTTGATGTTTTGTTCGGGAACGTCCAATAAATGTACGAGTGGGTTTTTAAAACATTTGAACCAGTGCCCAAAATTGAACTATGAGGTCACCGTTGATCTCACAACGTCGATATTCACTTCAGAAGACTTTCACCTCGGCGACAGTTGGTCGAGGGTGGAAGATAGTTTTTGTGTTTTTTGTGGAATAATAAAATAAAATAAACACATGTTTTATTTTATTTTTATCTATTATAACCACCCAAGTGGAAATTGGAGGTGGGGACCACCACACCTTAACCTCCCATGAGAGGTTATGGTGGTGGGGCCCACCTGAACCTAATCTCCCATGAGAGGTTACGATGTGGGGACCACCTGAGACTAAACCCCCCTAATAATGGTGGGAGAAGAAAACCTCTCAAATCCTCTCAATAATGAGGGAGAGTGTCTCCACCCCACCTTTAATAGTTCATACCCTTCCACAATTTTATTTATGCCAACCTCATGAATTAATTAAGTGGAGACAACTTAATTAAGTCACCCAATTTGAATTTACACCAATGAACATAATAGATCATAATCTATTATTTTGGCTACCATTTCATTTTGGGTGGAGTTTGGGGAAAGGAGGAACTTGGGAGAAATATTGGGAGAAGGCTCCCAATGAAGAACGCGTTCTTCCAACGAAGAACGTCAAGAAGGATAGTCTTCGACTTCTTCCTCAGAAGCAACTAATGTGGGACGTCTTCAATGACATATTGTCCTTCCTCTTCATCGTCAATGAACTGACATACAAGCTCGGGATTGGAAGTGTGTGGTGGACGTGAAGAACGATGACAACTCCGTCTTATTTCCCACGACTTTGCCAATGAACAACTAACAAAGGTAGGGGTTTAATTTTATTTAAGTATGATTTATTCCCATGTTCTTCATTTCTTAAAAAAATAAAGAATGAAGGGTTTTCCTTTTACGGGAGGGTTGTTGTGCTTAATTTATGTGAGCTAATTGCTATCACCCTAAACACGGAGGGTGCAGACCAAACCAACGTGGTCCGACCCCTCCGGTGATCTTTTTTGTAGTGTTCTTCGAAACAGACGAGAGAAAAGTCAAAGGTGATGAAGGAAATGAAGGCAACGACCGCACTACTCATGGCCTCTGCGAACCGCACTGCCCTCACAGGCCGCGCCGCCCTGGACGGCCTCGCCGCCCTCGCCGGTCACGCCGTCCTCACCGGCTATGCAGCCTTGCCGGCCGCACTGCCCTCGCTGGCCGCACCCCTCACGACACCCCAGGTGAACCGGCCTCCACGCGCCCCTCGCACCCTGCCACTCCACCGTCTGTGCACCCCGCACACCCTGCGCTACCCTTGTCGCCACTGGCAGAACCGGCCCACCGGCCTTCGCACGCCCCGTGGCTCCATCGTTCGCGCGCCCCATGATGCCCTGGATGAGAAGGCCTCCCGGCCCCGGCCGTGCCACCGTGGACCTGGGCAGAGCCGCGCCATAACGGTGCCCTCTGGGCTGAGCTGCCCATGCAGTGCCCTTCGGGCCGACCCTCCCTCATGCGGACTCGTGGCTGGTCCGCGCCCTCGCAACTGGTCTGCGCTCTTGCAGCCCTCCGTGACCCCTCGCGGACGGCTGGGTGGGGCCTAGCGGGCCTGTCCGAACCTAACTTGCTGGATGACCTAACGGGTTGATCCAGACCGGGTTGGACCAGACTGGTTTGGTCCGGGTCGATCCGACCCGATCGGACTAGACCCGGGCCCGCTACGACCCTTTACATTCTTTTGGCCATATCTTTGGCACCGGGTATTCGTTTGACGAACCGTCATCGGCCCTTGTAATCTTGGAGCATGAAGGTCCCTTTGAGTATACCCCATTGAATTTTGGTTTATATTTGTGATATGGTCAGGTTGGATCATGCACGAATCCTACTGGTCTCGCGGGATTAAAAGGCTAATAACTCACAGACTGGGCATCCGATTGACGCGCAGTCTATTGCATTGAGACCCCTATAACGTGGCGGAACTTTGAGATTCTTCTTCATGGGACTCATGACAGTTGGAGTATTGACTAGTAGTTGGTGGAGCAGATCATTCTTTAGATGAGCAGATAGAGAGCAGAAACCTAGTAGATGGCTGAGACTTGATGACTACTGACCGATTGACTCCGAGTGACTTGACTAGCCTAGTGGGGAGCGTCTAGTTGTGGCGGAAGACCCACGGTGTAGGAGTCGCTGGTTGTAAAGGAAAAACTATGGTACTCGATAGGAGGAGTACCTCTGTTGGATATTAGGGAGAGCGCCTGGTTGTGGGGGCAGACCCATAGTGGGGAGCACCTTGGTGGCACAATAGACCCATGGTCCTCGACAGGAGGAGTACCTCAACAGTCCAAGGTTAGTGGGAAATGACTTGGTGTCATGGTAGGCCCACTCTACTCGACATAGGAGGAGTTATCCAGTAGCCATGGTTTCGATAATATGATTAAAATCCTGGTTGAGCTAAGTCAGTAACTTTTGTGTTTCCCTCATGATTGAGATGGATTTCTTGATAACTTAGGTATATGTATGGGAATATACCTAAGGGGGGTTATCTGTTGATTTTATAAATTGTGGTTTATCCTTTTTGGATTTTGTGAGGCCTTGAGGGTCTCAGGGTCTCTACTGAGTATCATTATACTCACACCTTCATGGGATATGCCCACACCTCGTTGTGTTGGATGCAGATGACAGACAATGTTGACAGAGGCTGAGAGTACCAAGACTTGATGGTAACCTGAGGTGGACCTTACGATGTGTCGGTACACATTGGAGATAGACAGATGTGGAGTGTTGAGGAGGATATCTATACATACCCTTCATGTATGAATCTCATAGGATGACACAATGGCTATTTTTCCTATTTCCTCAGTTATTCATGTACTTTTAGTTTCTTGTACTTTCTAGTTGGTCTTGTATTCTGACCCCTTTTTTACATATTGTACTCAATTTTCGGTTATTCTATTTACTCGTGATCGTATATGTTGTGTGTGTTTATAGGATATAAAGGCAATGCCTTCCCAGTTTTATGGAATTATTCCTTTGGTGCTTGTCAACAGCCCTTGGCCTATGGATGACAGGCTTGGTGTAGTCACAGCATGGGCCCCGGGGGATGGGTCATGATAGGACTTTTCTAGAGGTTTTTATATGGGACCCATATCTCTCTAACTCCCTAGAAATGCCACAAAAACTTTATTCCTCCACACACATCTTTCATTTAATGCGGGATACAGTCAAATTAGAATTTTATTATTTCCTAGACCTCCACTATAACATTCCCTAGTTGTATGTGAGGTTTGGAAAAAAAATAAAATTCTAATCTGACCACATACCATGTGATTTGAATGATGTTTAAGGGCATATAAATTTCCTAGAAACTAAAAATACATCCTCTTATATTGTTATATTTTTTTTAAAAAAATAATTTCCTTTAATTTTCTTTATTTTGAATAATATATTACTTATGTTCACAATTTATATATAATAATTGATAGAAAATGATTTATAATAAAAAAATCTACCTTATGAATTTAATACCTCAAACCACAATGAACTTCACCTCACAATCATTCTAAAATTGTTACCCCCTCTAAATAAATACCATGAAGTCACCCTCTCCCTCATACTTATCTAAATATATAACAATAAATACACTAATAAATGCATATGTAATGATATAAATGGATCTTAATGTATATTACCTACCAAGAAATATATTTTTTATATTGATTAAGGGGTTAAAATAAAAAATTTATGCCTTTAAATAGAATTCACATGGAATTGTTCAGAGAATAGTGACCTCATTCAATCATAGAACCCTCGAATCATCTAGCTTAAAAAAGTTTCAAGGAATGTTTCATATCCAAAAAAGTCCCAAAACACTCAAGAAATGGATTAAAAGAAATAATATGTAAAATAGGATAACAATTTATTTTGGGTAGTGGATAAAAAATTTGAGACTATCATTTTATGACATGAAAATTTGTAACCAATGTCGTAAGAGAAGTTTAAGAATATGAGAACATCAAACATCTACCGTCATCAATCATTTAAAAATTAATGATTTAAAAACCATTGAAATATTCAAAAATAATAAAGCTTATTCCCATGGAAAGGAATAATTAAATCATGAATTTTATTTTTAATTTACAAAAAATTAAAAACAAATATATAATAAATTTTTAAAAATTAGGTAATGAAAAACTCATCTATTTTTCCCTCATTTATTTTCATAATTGATGCATATATAATTACGTAGTGATAATAAAATTATATGGATAAATCAAACTAGATTTATTGAGGATTGGAGGATTTGAGTTAATCTTCAAAATATTATCATTTTTAATCCTATAAAAAGAAAAAACAAAATAACATGAGAATTTATAAAAAAATTAAAATGAAAAAAATTCAAGAATATATTTGAAGGTTAAAGCCCCATGTGGGTACTAGGTTTTTACTTCTCCCGATCAGGTTACAACATCTTTTATACCAAATCTGAAGCATGATTTTTCATATGTGGTAGGAATTACTAAAAATCCTCGAATCTAGTTCTATTCTCTAATCACTCATTTTGGAAGTCCCCTTTATATTTGTAATGTTTTACACCCCTTTTTATATGATATACAACTTTCATTGTGGGGTGGGAACTTGTATGAGTCCTCTAATACAACTTCCACTACCTTTGTGTCTTCTTCCAACATTTACTACTCCACTTGGGATGAATTAAAGTTTTCAATTAAATGGGTGTTGGTGAATATTTTGAAATATTACAAAATTAAATTTAGATGAGTTTAGATAAAAAGCATCCCATATATGGCAGTCATATAAAAATATATTCCCTCATATAAGGTCACTAGGTATTAAAATCCCATTATAAAATGTTTTACATGATTGAGGAGATTCATATATTCCTCCAATTTTTTATCCTTATCCTATTTATTACTCTCTAGGGGAATCCATGTCCTATCCAAATCTATAAAATCAAAATAATTGGCATTATTTCCCATTTATTTTTCCATAAAATTAGATAGAAATGGGCTTAAGAATACACAATCTACTTGTATTGGCACATCTTTAATGTCATCTTCTTTACTAAGTCCCTCCTTGTGGAATCACTAAAAAACACTTTAATTTAGTGATTTTCCAGAAAATGAAAATAATTTAGTGGTATTTTGTGACAAATGTCGCAAATTTAGAGACATTTCGCTCAAACATCCTTAATTTGGAGACATTTTTAGAAAACATCACTAATTTAGTGATGTTTAGTGACAAACAAGGTTAATTTTGTGACGTTTTAGGAAACGTTCTGCTATATTAGTGACTTTTTCCATAAAACTTTTCTAAATTAGGGACATTTTTCAAATACATGAATAATATAGTGATGTTTTTAAGGAATTTTTACTAAATTAGCATCATTTTTAAAGAAATATCATTAAATTAGATACATGTTATAAAAAACGTTTCTGTATATATATATATTCATATATATATAGTAAATTTACCTACATAGAAGTAAATATATATTTAGATATATATATTAATAATATATTAATATTTATAAACACAAACACACATATACATATATTTATATATAAAATCACTCAAATATATTTTAAATGTAGTCACATTTTAAAAAAACATGCCTATTTAAGTGTCATTTTTACTGGAGTTTTAAAACATGACTAATTATATATTTATATATATCATTATATATATATATATATAATTATATATATGTATACATACATATATATATTAATAAACACATGCCCACAAATTTATATTTATATATATATATATGCACACAAACACACACATATATATATAAACATATATATCTCTATAATATAAATTTACATTCATATAAATTAATATAAACATATGATATATATAAAATATAAACATATATATAAACATAATATATAAACATAATATATTTATATATAACATAGAATAAAGAATATAAACACACGTATATATAAACATAAAATATGAACATATATATACATAAAATATATATCTATAATATAAAATATAAACACACACATATATAAAATAAAACTATATATATATATATATATGTCTATCAATATATATATATACATCATTGATTTTTTAAATTCTAAAACATATATATAAACATATATAAATGTAGATACACAGACACATACACATATATATTAATATGTATAAATACAAACACATATATATAAATGTGGACAAAAAATATATGTTTATATATATAAAAACACACACAAATCCACACACATAAACAAAGAGATAGACATACAAACACACACATATATATTTTTATATATAATGAAATATTAATTTTAAATTTAGTCACATTATTTATGAAAACGTGACTATTTTAGTGACATTTTAAACAATGTTTTAAAACATGGCTAGTTATATATTTATATGTATGTATATATATTTATGATTCTAGTTATAATTATATATATATATATGTAAGCCTATATATTTATACACACACAAGAATATATATATAAATATATAAATAGTATAAACACATATATATGTATATAATATATAAATATAAATAAAAGTGAAATAGAAACATGTAATAAAACAAAAAATATAAATATATATATATATATAATATAATATAAAATATGACATATAATATATATATTTATATATATGTGTGTGTATAATGTAAAATAAAAACATAAAAACATAAAATAATATAAACATAAAATATAAAATATAATCATATATATACATATTACTATATAAGTATATACGTATAATGTTAATTTTTTAAATATTTAAATGTATTTATATATTCAAATAAAAGAAAATAAAAAAAATATTCAAATATAATTTCAAAGAGTTGGTCTGGTGTTCAGGTCTATAGGCTTCTATTTTGGCATTCGATTCCCAATGTTGGTATAATTACTCCTATATATTTCATTTGGATTTATGATGGATTTTCTGCATCACACGTTGTTTTGGGGAACATGAATGAACTGAACTATAGAGAAGGGGGTTTAATGGGGAACATGAAAAAACTGGACTGGAGGGAAGGGGGTTGTGTTGTGTGGTTTTGGAACAAGACATGCCAATCCACCTGATATTTTTTCTTTATAAAAATAAGATTGAAAAATTTATAAAAATATTCAATAAAAAAATTAAAATTATCAAATTAAAATAATCAAATTAACGATTTTTTTGGAAACATTGGAATATAAGATATCAATTTACAATGTCTTCTTATCGACTTTTCCCCCAAAAATGTCAGTAAACAAGGTGTCACTCAATAGTGACGTCCTTAAATGTCACTAAATTGACGAAGTTTCTGAAAAACATCGGTAATTGAGGTGTCTCTAAATACTAATGTTTATAATCATTTCTATTTAGTGAAATTTATAAATTTTGGAAAATTTGATATGTTTATCAACATCGCTAAATTAGAGACACCTCATTTAGTGACATTTTACATCAATATCGGTAAATTAATTAGTGATGTTTATAAACATCACTGATTAGAATTTAAATGTAGTGTATATAGTTGGATTTGGATGTAGGTAGTTAATATCCTCTATATTTTCTTAAATGTGTGAAACATGCTGGTGTTTAATTTCACCAAATCCATAGAGTTGTATGGTGGTATTGATTGGACTTCTTCATAGATGAAAAGATCTTATAGAATTTCTCTTCTTGAAAAATTACATGAAATGAATCCAAATATTTTCAATATCCTAATGTATCATTATCATATGTGTATTGTTAATTGATCTCACCTATAGTGGTTGAGTGAAGTCTAATACTAAATGTTCTGGTTATTCATTCCAAGACTCCTTCTAATTTTAAATGTGAACGAATGGTTGGGAAATTTCTTCATCAACCTGTTCCTATTCCTACTTCTTCAAATATTATTATTGAATTCATAGAGGTACTCTTTTAATAGTTTCTTTTATTTTATGATATCCTATATGTACTTCCAAATCTATTTAAATTTTCTTTTCATTTCATCATAAGATAATTATCAATCACCTGTGAGTATTGGTTCCATGAAAAATATTGTTCTTCATAAAAAATCATCAAATATAAATTTTATTTAATTAAAAATAAAAAAAGGAAAATGATATATGTTCTATTTATAGTGGAATGAAAAGAAAAATTATTAAATCACATATCTCCCCAATAGTGGTGAGAAAAATTGGAATGCACTAAACCTTGTTGAATGGTTTGGTGATACATTAGAATATATAATCATAAAATGTAGCTAGGGAGATGACTAGTGTCACCTCTCTTGACAAGCTAAGAAAACAATCTCTATTTTTTCACTTATTCATATTTATTTAGATTCTTAATATTTTTTAAAGGAACCGAAAATATTGGATTAGAATGATGTAATGCAATTAAGAAGAAAACATTCCAATGTATATTCCAATAGAATAATATAATAAAGAAATTAGATACCCCTAATATTAGTGCAAATGAATTCTTTTATTACTAAACCATACTGAATATCATTCTCAATAAATGTTAGCACTACATTGTATATGTATAAATCCCTCACAATACTAGATTGTGAAATAGTATATTAAACCTAATAATGCTTAGGTATATTGTACAGCCCCCCCCCCCCCTTCATGGGAGGAAAACTACATACTGGTCTATCTTGAGAGAACACAAATTACACTCTAGCTAGAAATCTCTGAAAATTATCTTTATAAGCGTAGGGTTACATTATATACCAATTGGATAAATTTATAATAAGAAAATTGATGTTCCATTATAATAAGAACATTTTTATAAAGAAAAATTGAGAAGCACCATCATCATCCTCACATAACAATAACTTTATGAATCCATAGATGTTTAACTCAAAAATAATTAAAAGCATAATTACTCTAGAAATAAACAGTACAAATCTTTGATAAGCCCTTGGGTTATATCTCCCTAATCATATAGGTGTGATATTACATTACATAAATAGAAAAGTGTTGAAAATAATTTCAAAGAGAATAATAATATGCTTTTATTAATAATGTACTTAAACTTATATATAGATAATCGAATTTATACTAATCAAAAAAGGATAATGATCAAATGTTGGAATAATTTCTAAAAGGAAATGAAATTGTTTAAATTTTATTTGGGGGGCCCTTCCTTAATATAGGGAATCTCAGTTCCATGACCCTCCATTTCTTGACTATTTCTATACGGATTGGTATTGATAGTGGGATTACTCCCAGTGATCCTATCTTGAAACTCCACTAATTTGTAACTCTTTCACATCTTCATTGTCTTACTTTATTGAAGGATGTATGTCATGTGGAAGATTCATATTGGAATTTCTCATTTTGGGAAGAAAAATAGGTGATCAATTTTGATTTTATGTTGATCCACAATTTCTTTATATTATTATAGTTTTCATCATTTATGGGCATCAAACACCAAGTTTAATTTTATATGAGGTGGCCTGGAATTTCACATCTCCCACATGATGTTAATATTACATAGTGTGTATTGTGACGTAGTTAATATGACATGATCTTGAAACTTGTTGTTTTAATCCTAAAAGTCTTAAGAAAACATCTTACAAATTAGGAATACATACTTTGTGGAAAAGTCATTTTCGTAATACATCACATGAATCTAGGGTATAAACATCACATATTAGATTATTTATCATCTAAAAATTATGTAACTCATAAAATTACTTAGACAAACATTTTAATTCTTTATATATCCATTATAGTCACTAAAATTTAAATTATTTATTAAATTGAACATATCTATTTCTATCTATGAATAAAATGTGATTTACTCTAATATCAAGGAAAATTCAATACTTGTGACGTTAAATCACTTATGTAATATCCAAGTAATAAAATTAATATTTTACACTTTTATGCTAAAAATTTTCATTTTAAACATTTTTTATATTCCTAATAAATTCAATAAATTAATTAAGTTAATAATATCCCCATTTTAGGAAAAAATTGGAATAATAACCAAATTAATCCTATAAACCAATTTTCTTATAATTACACTATTATTATGAAATTTTTGGCACTTAAATAATTAAATTATAAGGACAAAATGAAAAATTACATATTTTTCATGCCTACCATGTGGGTGATATGCCTTTTTGGTGCTTATATTTTTCCATTGTCATGCTGAAGAGAGGATTGGGGTGGTACACTCAGCCAAATTTCATCCCAAGTAGCATCCCAATGGGTCAGTATATTTTATAATGGTATAAGATAAGGTCATGTATTATGGGAAAATCCATGAGTTAGTAATCTCGAGTCTTGGTATGTTATACATATAAATATTTTTAAGGTTCCTAGAGTTCAGTTAGAATATCATAAAACCCAGTGAGGTTAACCAGAATATCCTTTACCCAAACTATGATAACTAGCTTGTTGACTCATAACTATAAATCATAATTTGTATGGTTAAATGGGATGGTTGATGCCTTAAAAAGTGTTAGGGTTGTTTTTTCATTCATTATATCATGGGTTATGCTCTTCTAGATATGATTTAATGATAATGGGATCATATTTTATAACATAAGAAATGACTCCATAGAACGAAAACTAATTTTCTACGATTTATTCATTAAGATCCCATTATAGTTATTTAGAGTCAAGTCGCCAACCTATTGATCAATGAGAACTCAATATAGGGACATATAGGGAGGTGTTCCCCCACTGATGGAACCGAGAGTTGACCCCCACCTATTATTTAGAGGTTCAACAAAAATTTATCATTGATAATTATCCTAAAATTATGAGATGAAACTATCTACAATTTAATTTCACTCCATGAGTTACAATGGAATAGGAATCCTAGGTTTCAGGGTGATCTAGAAACTCAACGAACAGATGATGGGATGAAGTCAATTTCTTGTATGTTTTTTCTAGTCAGCACACCCATTAACCAACCAATGGTTCTTGTTATGGGTTTTATTAATAAAATAGTAGTAAAATGGTGGTCATTGATTATATAAACTCACTAGGATGCTTCATTACCATGGTCTATGTTCAGGTTCCTATTTAGAGAGGAGTAGTTACCAATAACATTGAGCATGATATGAGTCTGAGAAATATAGGTCTCTATCAATGTATCATGATCATGTCTTTGTATTGCGTGAGGTTCACAAACATCCTAAGGTTCTCCTAAGATATGAATAAATATGGTTATAATTTCACTTTTTAGTTTTATCATTGATTATAGTAAAAAATTACAGCTTGAACTACACACTTATGCTTTCGTACATATGTTGGACATTTAAAATATTCTTTGGTGATTTGAAGTTTTTCTGGTGGATTCAAAAAAAGGTGTAAAAGCATGTCCTGGATTTTTAGGAATATATCCCATGGAATCAACTACATAGTGACATAATATAAGATCTCATCATTAATGTTAAGTTAATTTATAATCCCATTGCCAAATTACGAAAATATAGGAATCCGAGGTTAGTTTTACTCTGTATGGTGAGATGGATTTTTGAAGATATGATGGTAGAGGACACCTAGATCATGACTATACTTCTAGATGGGTATATTAGGATATTGAATGATGATTTATTTTATCCTATAAATAATCAATGATTATGTGCTCTTCTATCATCTTTATAGCAACACTTAGGTAAAATATTCGTTGATGGTGCTATATTTTTTGAATTAGTTGTTTTTTACCTTTTTAAGTAGGGATGTTTTATTTATTTTCAAGGCTTCTGTAAATTTACTAGTGAATAAATTTTAATTAAAGAAATTGATATTTATTAGGCTGATTTAAATATTATGTAAAAAATATTTTAATATCACCATGTTTTGAAAATATTATATTAAATTTACATCCACTTCACAAGATGATTTTATTTAGAGTTCCCAAATATTTTGGATTTATTCCAATCCCTATCTATGATATTTATATTAATAAATTATTATTTGTTTATGGTTTAATAATTTATGAACCATAGTTTCTTTATGTTTCTATTAATACGTGTAAAACAAATATAAAAAATAAATTATATTGACCCATGAAATGTCCAGTTTAACATGCACAATATATATTTAGTGAACATTAAACAAGAAAAAAAATATAAATAAATTAACATAAAAAAATTATAAATCACCCCAATTGGATATTTAATCAGACATTAGTTTGGTACTAAATATGTTTTTTATATTTTTTATGATGAGGTAAAATAATAAAATGAATGTTATATAAAAAGAATGGTGCACACAAAACACTTGCACAAAAATAATGAAAATAACTCATTTTTTGTAATGAAATTTAAAATGGATTCAAGGAAAAGGGTTCTAAAATATTTAAAATTATATTATAAACATTAAACAATATCTAAATAGGGGTATTTATATATATATATATATATAAATATCATAACATTACTTTCATTATGATTTAAACAATATTATAACAAACTTACAAAACAAGAAATCCTATAAGAATAAAATTAGTAAAATAAGATCGATGGACTTGGAAATCTAGTTTATACCTAGATCTTGTAATGTCCTTCCAAACCATTAATAAGATTTTGGTACGAAAAATATTTCACTTATAATTGTAAATTTAAATCCTCTATCAAGGTGATTATTATCATGTATTTATACCTAAGGGGTGGTCTTGTTTCCTTTCAAATCTATCCAAATAATTTGTAGAGCCCATTGGACAACTGGTAATAAAATTTATTGGAATAAGTTCTTCCAAAAAGATGAGTATATTTTTATTAAATATCCGCAAACCAAAAATACCATCAATTTCAGTTTTCTACTTATTTATATGGATAAATTAGGATGCAATTTACTGTTAAGCTATAAAATTCATATTTTCTCATAGATTTAAAAGTGGAATAATTTAAGGAATAGTAAATTGATCTATATTGAATAAAAAACCTATTAAAATATTTTACCAATATCTTTATATTTTATTCCAAAGTTCAAATTGATAATTGTATTGGGAGAAATTCCAATAATTGTGGGTAATGAATAAATTATATGTAACATTTTGGGATAGAATTTTGTGCTTCTGTTAGTATACATGTAAAATTATTTAGTCCTTTATAATTTTATCAAAGTTGTTATATAATGTTTTTTCACTTTTTGTGATGTTTAAAGTAATTTGGAAATCCACATTGAACCCATAAATTAAATCATCTCTATCGGTATATATTTCATGATATATTTGTTGAATCTTATTGTGTGTTTCGAATGATTAACTCCAAATAAAACAACTAGACCATGATGTAGAAAAATGATTTATGGAATTACAAATCATGAATACAAAAAAATCACATTATTATGATCAATAATTTAAATGTTTTAATAATAATACTATTATTATTGTTAATAATAAAAACTGCTTTTTAATTTGATGAATTTGAAAGATGGAATGCATATATGTTTGTGATCAAAACAAAAACATTGGTTGAAAATTATGAAATTTTTAGTGAAAAAATAAAAATGGGAGTAATTTAAAATCATGTATTAATATATAATATAAAATCCTCACAATGATTTTATTGTGGGCCCTTCGACATAAAAAATAGAAACACATATCAAAATCAGTTTTACTCACCAAAAAAATATTAAAATTTCAATTTTTTCCAATAAACGGGTCTAGACTAATTAACACATCTATAATGATTTAAAAAACATATTTTTAGCACAATTAAGCATAAAAATTAAATATATTTTTCAAACTAAAAATTATAATTAGAAAATTTCATCACACAAAACTCACTCCTCTCATAATTATGAAGATTTATAAATGAGTTTCCCTAATTCACAAACCAAAAGTGATGTTATCATAGTGGCTAAACTCCACCAAATTCTATTATTTTACTAAAGATAAAAAAATAAATATGTATTTTAATATTTATTTTTAATATCTATTGGATGGTAGGAAAATATTTTCCAAAATATGGTAAAAGAGGCGTAAAAATATAAACAAGGAAAAAATTCACGATTTAAGATATAATGATTTTAATGGAATGGAAACACATTTTTACATGGGAAAAATATATGAATGAAGACTCAAGAGAGAGTGAGAAATGAAAGTGGTTAGAAATAGAGAATATATAAAAAAACTAAAAATTTCTCATAATTAATCATGTAAACATGATGAATGTGTTCTATTTTTTATCTTTCTTAGTAAACAATTTCATAATTTTTTGTAATATCTGATGAATACTTTTTAATAAAATTTATCCAAAATTAAATAAATAAAATTACTTTCTAAAACCTCACCGAATGAAAACCTCTCCCCTATATTTAAAGGGATTTTTTCACACCGTCATTTAATCACAAATGTGTAGTGCATAAAAATTAATACCAAAATGAAATCCATTCCCAACCCCCAAACAAAAATTTAAAAAATCTATGGAATGAAAATACATATAAATGTTAAATGGGATATGGTTTTTTATTCTAACATGGATTAATAGAAAATTTCTCAACGGTTCGATATGTCTTTAAAAATAAGGATTATAATGTGTATAATGAGAGGATATATGAAAATAATGATACTTATGTGGTTAAAAATGGAGCTAACATATTACAGTGAAATGTAGTTGGAAGGTTAGATCAAAGTTCAATAAAATCAAGATGCATAATTAGTGGTAAAAATACATAAGAAATAAAATTTTTAATGGATGACCATGGAATTATATCCAAGTGTATACCTCACTAGTATGGTAAAATCATTCTATATTCTAAAATTGAACCTTCAAAACTTATTGGTCTCAACATAAAGTCATGTATCCCAGTTGTTTGAGAAAATAAAAAACATTTGATATTAAGAACAACGTATCCTAACTCCCCAGAAATGGATAGAAAAATTTTGTATGATTTATAGTGAGTAATTATGAATTTTTTAATCATTAAAAACAAAACTGCACTGACAAAAGAGAATAATTTAAATGTATAATGAATAGAGAGGTAAAAAAATAAAAAATAATTGTAGATAAATTGAAATATGGAGAATAAGTTGAAAGAGAGATAAATAGAAATCAATGTGGAGAGAGGGAGGGAGAGGGAATGAGAGGGATGTGGATTTAAAATTAATATTGTACTTCATATATTGGATTATGTGAGCCTCTTTATACATTCATTTTTGGGAACATTCTAGTAGTTTTGGATACAATATAAGTCCAGGAGGTTCCTAATTTAGGTAACCTTTTATAGATGAGATTTAGCTAACTTCCATTTACCATGACTGTCATTCAGGTTAAAATGTCTTCAACAAAAAATGAATAGAATGGGTAGACAATGATAATAAAAAATGACCCCACCATTGAGAATTATGATTACATAAGTGAATTTAAAATTAGAAATTGAAGATAATTACCCTATCACTTTTAGAATTGTTTTTTTCATATGACGTGTTTTTCATGGAGTAGCATATATTTTTTCTTATATAGTTAGTAATTATCATGGATTAAATTGCTGTTCTTACAGTTCATTTAATTGTAGAAATGTATCTTTATTATACTTTTCACAATACACATTACAATTTTTAATAACATAAAACGATTTATGTTGAATTCTAACTGGTAAATAAATCAATTTATCACAAACTAGCCTAAATGGAGACATCGGAATGTGTGAATTTTATGATGTTTGATAATCCTAATGTTTCACGATATGACCTAATGGGGATTGGGCCATGACCACCCCAACACCACCTCCAATAGGAAAGTGGATGGAGTATATCTATGTAAAGGAATATCACATAAATGGGAGCCCTTTTCCTATAAGACATACAAAAACACTCCAACATTAATCTCTATGAATAAATGAAGAGATAAAAATAAACATAAAATAAATTCATGAATATATATATCCCACAACCATAGTTTAATAGGGGCACAAAAATCATATAAAAGACAGAATAAAATCCCACTAAAAATGTATAAAAATATAACCTACTCAAAAGAGAGTATCACTATCAAATGTAACTATCAAATGGTCCTTGGACATTTATTTAGTAAGCACCTTAGTAAGTCTTTCTCAATAAGATTTTCCTTCCTTTGGTCCTACTAGGACTCTGTCTAAAGGCATGTGAACTACTAAAGACACAAAATTTGTCAGAAAAGGACATTCATGGGTGAGAATAACAATATTTAGTAGGCACCACAAACCCAAAAATAAAAGGGAGAAACTAAAAGGAAAAATGATCTTAACCTATCTAGAGGGAACCCAAATTTGAGGGATACACTATCTCAAACTCAAACTCAGATATATATGACTATTCAACTCGGTCCACATGGAGTGTCCAACAAAAAATGTGGAAACATTAAAAGGAATCTTGGAATCACATAGATATACTCATCTTATACTCAATGTCTCGTGAGGTTTTAACCACGTGGTCAAAATCAATATTATACATGATAATTTAAAGGTAACATGCATCTAGGAGACCACACTCCATGAGGTATACCAAACAAATGGAGGTCATTCAAGTGATACACTCTATTGGGAATAACTCAATCATCCATAATGGTACATCTAAGAGAATGAGCACCATTAGAAAAATATTACTAGGTAAAACAAATTTGACCAACAATATATGTCTGAACACCGCTTTCATATGCTCTGTGGAAGCTCATAGAATCCCAGGTGGAGAGCCCCCCCCCCCCCCTCACCACTGCATATAGTTTAGGGAGCACTAATCTAGACTATTCACCATATGCATCCTCTCTAATAAGAGAGAGTAGGAACTCACACCTCACCACTTCCTTGATGCTATGAGAGTACTAACACCTAACCATCCTAATAAACCTATATATCATCCTTATGGAGTGTCTTGTACCTAAATTAATTAATGGTGCACCAACTCTTAACCATGTATTCAATATAACAAAAGTAGGGGATAGCTCCTATTAACTACATTCCATGATCACAAGAGCTCTGTCTCTTAGGGAGTACCTGATCCATGTCACTACTTGAACACAGAGGAGTATTACCCCCATCAATATGGACCTACACCCTAGTATTATAGGGGAGGACTACTCCAAACAAATAAAATACCCACAACCAATAACATAATAGGAGTACAAATCCATATAAGTGGATCGACACCCTAACTCGGTAGAGAATTACTACTCAATAGATAGAGGATCCTCACCCTTGTTTGATTGGGTAGTACTACTCATTCCGTCTAAACATAATGGGGGATCCACAACCTACCTCAAAAGTGGAGTATTGTCACCAGGATAGAGGACCTTTTCCTATGTATGATTGGGGAGTACCATTCTACCTTCACCACATATGGAGGACTTACATACTGATCCCATAAGGGTGTACAGACTCCAACCATATAGGACCTTCACCCTGGTCTAATAGGGTGTGATACTCTATCAAATGAATGTGTATAGAGGGAACGTGCCTTATAATGATATGGAATTTCTATCTCCATCTTCACAAATGATATGGGGAATCCGCCCCTATTCAGAAAGTGGAGAACCGACCCCAAGAGAACTAATCTATAGATATCAGACATGTTCCCTCTGTGGGGGAGTTTATCTTTACCAGTCCGAGAGGTAATGTTAACCCACAACCTTAAATTACAGGGGTGTATTTATCTTGACATCTCTACGGTAAACTCAACCAATATCCAATGTCACCCAAGCTCTGCAGAAAGGTATGTCAGACTCATCAATACTTACATTGTAACACCACCACATGTAAGGAACACCACCTTGACATGATAGGGAAGCACCTCTCTACTAACCTATAGAGGAAAGGGGGACCACATCCTGAGATGTCTGGGAAGGTTACTAACCCTAAATTCAACCCAATGATCCACCATGATCACTACCCAAGGATTAGTTTTGATTATATGGTGTTTTGGGAAAACTACACCACATAATATAACCAAAGCTACCATAAAGGAAAAAATCAATTTATATATTGAAAACTAATAATGATAGGATACTCACAAACTAGAATATGAGCCCCGAAAAAGGTGTTACAAAATCAATAATATCCTCCAAAAAGGAATACCTGCACTGTAAGGGAGTCCAAAAAACATGTGACCCCACCTGAAAGCCCAGTCATGTCCTCTGTTTCATTTCATGATTGGACATGTGGGATTACATGACATGTATCGGTTTTACACCATGTGTGTTTCCCCAACTAGGCCCCTATCCCATTCATTCCTCACATAGATCGGCCAACCGTGTCTCAAAAAGAGCTTGTACCCTAGGTACATGATGTTTTTAGGATAAATGACACCCTTAATCATACATATTTCTCATTCATATGCTAAAAACCCTATGTATATGTTCTATGGTTGTGTACATTCACATGGACATGTCCCATCAAATGAATACCCTAGCCATGTCCCCTGGCTACATGATCTGGGCCAATACACAACATGTAACTCTAGTCCATGGAATGTTGTCCCCAAAATACATCTTCCTAGAATTGGAAGAATATATGGAATGTTCTAATGAAGTACACATCGTGTGATCGTATATTACAAAGGGGATATCCCTACGAGCCGCCCGAATCACAATGGTTTCCACAAAAAACTAATGATCGCCCCCCATGGGATTTCTAGATGTAATAATAGGGATCCAAAACCTTATAAAAATGAATAGGAAAGAGGATCAAGACATTAAAAAGAAAATTCTTCTTAGATTTTGGTGAAATATAGAATCTTTGGGTGAAGATCCACAATGAATTCATTGTTCCATGATCTGGTAGCGATCACAGTCAATATCAAAGATCAACGGTTCCTCTTCTATTTGGATCTTCCTCATTTCATTTTTCACTCTAACAGAGGAGGAGTTTATTCCTATCCACTAATATTCATGCTCCAAAGAGGATGGAGAGGTTATTTATTTTAGTTTTCATTAAGACTATAACCCACCATTTAACATCCCCCCAATTACGCTCAACCAAACGCCCGACATTGATAAATTTTATGCCACGGCTAGGAATAACACCACATTCTGAACACAACCATAGTCTTAAAATTCCAATATGAGACATTTATTGATAGCTATTATATGTTTCAAAATAATCTATTCACTTGTGATAAAATATTTTTAATATTTTTAATCTCAACACACCATGTCTCTCGAAGCCCTAGAATTACACACTAACCCAGTGCCTAGCTTTAGATATATTATCTGAAATAATCCAAAGTCTTACAGTTCAAAAAATAGGTCAATAAATTATCCCAAAATTAAGGATTTTAATCCCTAAAAAGAGAAATCCTATGTTGAAGGGAATACAACTAACTATCCATTGGAAATCAAAAACCCATGATCCTAAAATGAGTAGTCAACATTCTTATAATCGTGCACTTAGGGGAATCAGATAGGCCAAACCACACTCAATTTTCAGATCAAACTATACCAAAATTTTGAAAATGGAAAGAACATGTCCTCTCAACTAAGATAGGTGGGAAAACACCATTATCCATTGTTCATCTATATTCATAGGATCTAGTGATACACCACCTTGCTAACCAGATGCAGTTACCGATGTAACATGGAATTTCTCATAATCCCCTGCATGAACTACATCACACCCTTCCAAAGAGTCACATGTAAAAGAATATTTTAAAACATGAGAGGTTAAAAAAAGACCATATAGGGCTTCCAGTGTTTAAACACTGGGCCTTTTGGGCCCTTTTTCCACGTACCCAAACTTCTACAGCCATATGGGGAAGGAAAGTGAGCATGGATGGAACTAAACCAAACCAAGATTTTGAAAACATCATTGGGTATAACTCAGAAACTACGTAATGGTTAAAAGTGAGGATATCCCCCCACTGGGGCCATCAATCATAATAATTGAGGAAAAAATATTTACATGTATGATAGAGCCTGATTTGACACTTCAACACACAACCACACCCCAAACTCAAAAGTCAAAGGAACTCATCCATCACACCTCAAATCTATCCAATTCTAGTTTCACTAACTAACCAGAATGGTTTTACCTACAACAAAGAAATGTGTCTCGGTGTGGGACAAATCCCACTTCCTTGTCCATTTGAAGATAAACAAATAAACACCCACAAAGAGTCCTACCAACATCCTACGCCACCAGGGATAAACTTCATGCAATATGTGTCTAGGAATGAGTATCCAATAATAGTGTCAAACAATACTACTAATGAATGTACAAAGGACACATTGCTTAACTATAATCATCCTCAGAGCCTCTAATTCAATGTCCATTATGGAATGTAGCTGTCCAGACTCTAATCATCCAGCTCCCCAAGCCTAGCACAAACCACTTAGGGGTTGTGGTGGAAACACCTACCATTTTACTCCTCCTTATACCATCCAAGATCCTCGTCTACATAAACTTTCACATGGATCTCAGTGCTCCAAATGTTGCCTCTTCCAAGGTTTTCCATCGATTGGCTCCCACTCAGCATCATGATATGTCAGAAAATCTCAAGAAAGATGTCCCCATCTATCACATGTGTAACAACACCTCTCATGTGGCTGACCAAGTCCTCAGATAAACTCTTGTGAAACATGCCCATATTTCTGGGTCTGGGAATTGGTAATACTCTTGTTCCATGATCTTATCAACTATCGTCATCCAGTTATTACAAAAAACTCACCCCCATGGTCAACAATACCGACCACATCCTCCAAACCCTATTCAAGGAATATCTCTTTCACTATAGCTCAGTCCATCACCCCGGCATATTAGGGAACGAATAAGTGGACCACATCTACTTAGATATATCTCTAGAGTAATATCTCAATGTTCAAATATCTAAAAATCATCCTCTAATTATATCAATGGATTATCCTGAATTGTTTGTGAACCTTACTGAGTACTCTACCACATGAATTCTACACTTCTAATGATGTAAAATCTTCAGGATAGGCCATAATCTCAACATTTTTAGATAAAAATATTCCCTAAAGATCCGATCAAACTCTACCCAAGTAAGAAATTCCAAGTCATGGTTCTGCTTCACCATACCCATCCATCACACTACTAAACCGTAAAGAAGGCACGACACAAGGAACCCCATCTGATCAGGAGGTGTCCTAACAAGGTGATAAAATCATGTTATGACATAAATCCAGTAATCAGCCAACTGTGGTCTGGTTCACCCTGATACCTCTGTGGTTACTGCCTATAGAACTCATGTAGCGAACTTTTCTTATGCGCGTCCTCGGCCTAAACTACTGGTATTATCTACTGATCAATAGGTGATGGATCAACTGGTGGACCACTACGAGTTACTTTAGTTGGACCAGTAACCTATAATTAAGCCTCATTTCTTGGTGGATCATCATCAAAATCCCTATATGGATTTCGTCACTTTAGAAACATGAAATAGAATCAAGATATTCCACAATCAAAGAGTATATCTGGAGAGCTAACTCAAGAATGACAATGAACCCACAACCCAGCCTTATATGATGCATGTTGAAAAATTTCCCTACGCCTTCTGTCCTAAATCACCATGTAAAAAAATAAAGTTATCGTAGTCATAGTGAATGGAAATTTAGTTCACCACACTGATACTAATGTCCCTAGCCTTCAAACCGAACTCAAAACACTTTTACATTATCACTATGAAACCATTCCAAGTTCATGATAATGCATTCCCAAAGTGGAACCCCTCTAATACCACTCTATCATGACACTCTGTAATGGGGATAGGTCCAAGAACACCCATAACCCGCCTTAAATAGTCCATAGGCTTCTGTATAGCATCGATAAGGCATATCACAAATGGGAGGACAAAGAATGTAGTACCAGTACACATGCACCAACTACCGTCTCCACGAATCCATGTAGATATAAAAATAAATGTAAAATAAATACATGAATACATCTATCCAACAACTAGATTACATCATGAGTATATAAAGAATAAAATTATGAAAATACAACATCACTAGAAAATGTAAATGCATTTATTCTACTTAGAAGAAGGGGAACGCTATAAAATGCAACTGTCGAAAAGATCCTTGTCCAAGTTCATGTAAACACCCAATTATATATAGATAAATATGCTCCTCCTGCTTCAAGCCCCCTAGGAATCCATCGAATGAACAATAATATTCACAAGATAAAACATATTGGGGAAAATCGCATGTAGGGGTGAGTATAACAATACTCATTATGTTCCCCAAAACCCAAAAGAAAATGAGAAATTGAAAGGCAATAGTCCACTAGACCGAGCTAGAGGGAACCCAAATGAGAGAGAAAATCCATCTCAAACCCATCATTGGAAATACATAAAAAGTAATATTGTTCTATAAATAGTGTTAAAAAAGACATGTAGAAACTCTATAAGGACTCCGAGAGACACCCAAATATTCTCATCTCAGACTCCAAGTCTAATGAGGTTCTATACTCATATCCAAACACATGATTCAACAAGAGACAATAATGTTAACAAAATCTTGGATAACACACACTCCACAATATATTCCATCCCAAATAGAACATGTATGAGATACAATCCATTTGGAACTACTCTACCATCCCAAATGGTACGTATGAGAGAGCATGCTCTATCCGAACCAACTCACTAGGATAAACTCTACTTCCCATTACCAGAGGTCCTAATTCCAATTTAATTCACCAGAAAAATTATTATAGTGTCCTAGTTAGTAAGGGTTGATCTTACCCACTTCACACATTCAATGGATCACTGCTGTTGACCATGAACCTTATGCATCATCTCTAAAAAGATAGTGGTGGAACCTGCACCTCACAAATACATTGTATATGAGTGAGTAATAACTACTAAAAATCCTGAAAACCATTATCGCACCCTTGTGGATTGGACTACATCACACATTATTGAGGGATCACTAACTCTTATATAGGTATCACATGTAACAAGTGGAGGGGCCCACTACTTACAACTTCACTTCACAACTAAGGGAGATTCGACTACAATGGGGGACCAAATCTATATCAATACTCGATGATAGTGGAGTAATATACCACGACTGTGGAACCACACCCTAGTATTACAAGGAAGTACCACTCAATATAACGAGGAGCTACACCCTAGTATAACAATAGAGTACTACTCTGCACATAGTGGACCCACAACCAATCTTAGTAGGGGAGAACCAAGTCGTATATGGGGAAATACAACCTGACATGGTAGTGGAGTAAAACTCAATATATAGTGGAACCATTCCCTGGTAAGATAGGGTAGTACCTCTCAATCTATATAAATGTATTGGTAGACCTGCACCCTATGTCAGCAGCGGAGTACAAGCCCCATGATAGAGAAACCTCCCCCTTGTATGATTGGGGAGTACCACTCTTCCCTCCCCATGTATGGAGGACCTTTAACCTGATCCCATAGGGTATTTATAATTCATGACATAGGGGACCTACACCCTAGTCCAATGGGGGAGCACTACTCTATCAACTCATTGTGTATAGAGGGTCCAAACCCTGTAACGATAGGGGGGATTTATATCCATATTTATGAATGATACGGGGAACCCATAACCAGGTCCAATAGAGTACATACCCTAAGAAACCTACTACATAGATATTGGACCAACTCCCTTTTGAGGGAGTTCAATATCAAGCAGTCTGAGAGGTAAGGGTACCCCACTCCCTGATATGATAGGGGAGTATAAGTCCTAATATCTCTCTAGTAAATCCAACAAATCTCTTACATAGGTCAAGCATAGCTGAATGGTTTTCCATGCTCATCACACCTTACATCTCAATACAACCATAGGAAGGGGGCTTGTGCCCTAACACAAAAGGTGAGCATAGATCTACTAGACTAAAGAGTTTATAGGGCCCACATCCTTGGACAATAGAGAAGGGTACTAACCCCGACGTCAAAGAAGTAATCCACCTTGACCACTACCCTAGTTATAGTACCGCTTCTATATCATAATTATCAAAACATGCCACATAATATTTCTAAATCCACCACAATGGATTCAATCACGTTCTATGTAGAAATTTGATCAGGGTAGTCTACTCGTAAACTTGAATACAGGCCCAAAGGGAGTTATGAGATCTAAAAGATTCTCCAAAAGGAACTAAACTGAATTTAATAGGGTCCAAATGGTGTGTGGCCTCACTTGAACACCTGGTCATGTCCTATATTTCATGTCATATCTATGAGGACATATATAGTGTGGATATGTTGTACACAACATGTCTTGCCTTACCTCGACCCTAATCCATGTCATTCCTCTCAGAACATGGGAAACCATGTCTCACGCATGGCTTCTACCCTATGTGCACAATGGTTCCCTTTTAAATTCCCCTATCCAAACCTATTTCTCATTCCCATATCCTTCACCACGTGTCCCTATACTATGGCATATTTCATTCACATGATCATGTCTCATCACAAGACTACCCTATCCATGTCCCCTGGAAACATGACAAGTGATCACTTCATGGCGTGTAACTCCAGTACATGGAGTGCAGTACCAAAAATTCATCTTCCATTAATGGTAATAACACACACTGTGTTATACTGATCTAGACACTCTGTGATCAGGAATTCTCATGCTAATTTCCCTACGATCCACTTGAATCACTTCGTTTTCCACGAAAACCTTCAGATCGAACCACAAGAGATATCTAATTGTCATAATAAGGCTATTAAACATTATGATGATAAAAAAAGGGGTATCATGACATGAAACTCAAATCCACCTACCTCATGGTAATATTTTGAAACATTGGGTGTAGATCCATACTCTAATGTTGCTACACCACGCTCCGGGAGAGGTCGTCATCTTTATTAGAGATCATCAACATCCCATATTCGTGGATCTAAATAAATTATTATGTTCCTCCAAATAGGGAGGGGGGTTTAAACTCTCTTATTCCATGTGTTATCTAAAGGGAGTGGAACATTTTATTTGTTTTATTTTTTATTAAAATAATAACCATCCATTTAACACGATACAAAAAATACCCACAACCAAACTCTCGACGATGATAAATTTTATGTTTTTCCTAGAAAAAAAACATTATAAATTCAACCATAATCTCATAATTAATATATTAGAATGTAATCAGTTTTTATTTCACATTTCAAAAGAAACATTGTGCACCTGATAAAAAATATTTAATATTTTCAAAATCACCACACCGATGTTCTCTGAGCCATGGAATCCCATACCGATTCATCATCTAACATAGGACATATTCTTATAAATTTTTCAAAGTAATCCAGGTACAATATAGGGCCCATAAATTCTCCTTTCATTAAGTATATTCATCCCTGAAAATTGAAATCCTATGTTCAAAGGGATGAAACTGAGCTCTCCACTAGAATTCCACTGCTAGCGAGCTTACCTGGATTTCCCATGATGCTTATATGAACACACTCAGGGAAACCAGAAAGGAAAAAAAACTCCAAAAAACAATTCAAATTAGTTCATCATATTGTAACAAGGTAGGAAGATGACCCCTAGGCTATGGCTGGTAGGAAAACACCGAGCACCATGGTCCATCTACAGTCACATGTTCTATCAGAAAACCACCTCACACACCTGAAGAAGATACAAACATATCTTGAACGTGATCATCCTCCCATGGAGGAACTTTATAAAATACTCATCATGAATCTCACATAAAAGTTTTGATATTAATATAATAGGGTACCAATGAACAATATAGGGATTCTGAAGTTTAAACAATGGGTCTTACATGGCCCTTCATCTACAAACCCAGAACTGCCACAACAACAAGTTGTATTCCAACTGAAAATGGATGGAAAGAAACCAATCAACACTAAGGAAAAAATCCTAGGTTAGGAATGGTTCTAAAATAGGATCTCTCTATTGGATCTAAGCATAGTGAAATCATTGTAGTGGAAGGATATATGTTAAAATTTATTTTAATAATAGTTTTCGGAAACCAAGAGGGATTATCACGCATGTAAAATTTACAATTATTTTATTTAATAAATATATATTCATAGGAACTTTCTTCATTGATGATTATTGATGATCTAGAAAATTCATTCCAGATTTCCTTCGTAGATCTTGTGATGATCCAAGGGTAGAATCCCTCTTACAGTGATCCATATGTTCTCCAATTGTTTTTGAGAAATTCCACTCATTATTCGGGTACTAAAGTGGTAAATTGAATGTCATATGTTGTTCATTATAGATCAACCATTCTTTGATCATGAAGAAATTCTCTCTGGATTATCTTATTTGTGAGAGGGGGAGAGGGGGGAGTTGAAAAAGAATTCATTGTGCACAATAATTCTCTATTCCCAAACAAGGAATTGGATTTCATTGAATTACACAATATACATAGCCATATATTTAATGAGCTAGGATTTAGGTGACAAAATTTAATTTCATAATATTCATAAAATATAATTATAACCATTAATGAAATACCATGAAACATAATAATAATAATATAATTTTGTGGTGCGTCAACTTGTGTCAAATGGATAAATAAAATTTACCAGCTCAAAAATAATTATTTTTTTAATGGATATGGTCTTGGTCCATTCAAACTCCTATTGAATTTATTGAACACCTGAATAAATAATTTATTCTAAAAAATAAATATTTTATTCACAAACTAGTAAATAAATATTTGTTAAATATTAAATAAACTAAAAATATATATTTTATTGAAAATACAATGAAAAAATATTTTTTTAGTTTACATGATAAATGTAACATGAATAAAATTATTCCTTGGTCTTGGGAATAATATTTATTCCATAAATTAAATTAAAATAAAATTTAATCGACACCAATAGAAACACTTATGCTGTGACCCTCTTGGAATATTTCCCATTGGCATTAGGTGGGCATGCCTGAAACCCAATATTACTATATAAAAATGTGTCTAGGAACCCAAGATTGAGAAATTAATGTCACAATGATGAAAAACACATTAGTACAATCAATGTATATTATAATATCTACATTAGAATATCTCATCAAGGAGGTTGCATGACGGTGTCATCAACCATTATGCTCGATACATCAATCTTTGTCAATCTAAAAAAATCATCGCTACTCCATGGAAATGGAATTTTGGGAGATGGTTGTATTTCAATCAAATTCATAATATTTTGACTTCTTTAATGAGGTAATGGAAAAATCATTCCTTGACTTATCCATTAATTACATGTTATTCAAGATGCACCCAACTTTCCCTACCTCACTCAAACATATAGTAAGTGAGTTTTCATTAGAAAATATAAGTGCACAAGTCATGACATGAATTAATGATAATAATAAAAATGTCTAAGGACCATGAGAAAAACTTTCACAAAGGAATATCTGATGACCCAAAAAACGCGGAATTCCTTCTCGTGGGTCTATTCTCATAATATCTTGTCTTGGATATTACCAAGTGTGAACTTCATGAGAATAATTCTCATCTTCTTATGATTAAACTTGCATGACGGTGTATATACTATGTATCCCATTATAGTATGTTATCCAACCAAAAAACTATATTAAGATTATTTTTTTAGTATTTCAAGGATCTAATCATAGCGTGAAACTACTATTAGATTATCAATGCAACAAACAATCTAGAATATTATTACATAAATTTCATGAAAAAATTTACAATATGCAATGGTTTAATTTAATATTTAATACATCAAATATTTATGTAATCAAGGAATTAATAGTTTTTTCTAGGACACCAACTCTAAAAAACACCCAATTGGTCTATAACCAACTATTTATGACTTTAAGTCTGCTAGAAATCACATGAAAATGTTGTTTCTACAGATTCAAGGCTCATGTGAAGGGGTTTACCACACTGTATTCCAAGGAACTACTTCTCACTAAACCTTACCTCTCTATGAAAAATAATTTCACAGGTGATACTTATGAATTCTTTGATTCATCCAATGATGTGACCTTATATCTTTTATGAGAGACACCACTATAGTGTAATCACAATAGAGTTTGATGGGATTTTTATTACTAAGTTCCAGATCAACATCCTGGATGAAATTGACCATACAAACTACTTAATTAGCTGCCTTAGAATATAAAATATTCCCAAACCCTATTATAGAATCTATGACCACTACCCGCATTGAGCTCTTTCAGCTCATATCACCTCCATTCAATGTGATTTTGTATCCCGTTTGCGACTTCATGTCATCTTGATCAGTTTGAAAACTAGAATAGACATTTCCTCTGATTACTAGTTATTCAAATACTCCATAAACTAGAAACATATCCTTAGTGTGCATCAGATACTTAATGAATGTATTAACTGACATCCAATAGTGGTCACTTATATTTAATTAATATCTTCCCACCACACTCAATCTGTATGTGATATAAAGTATAGTATATAGTATAACTTACATGAATGAACCAATTTCTGATGAATATGGAATCATTTCAATTCTGTTTCTTTCATCATGGGTCTGACGACACAATTTCATGGATAGATGATTTCCATATGATGTTGGAAACAAACCCCTCATGGATTGTTCATATTGAATATCATTTTTATGTTGTCAATGTATGTACATTGACTTAGGCTTAGTAACCTCTTGGATATGTCACAATGGATCTTTATCCCAGGAATATATGTTGTCTCATGCAATCTTTTCATAGAAAATAATTTATTCAATGATGCTTTAAAAGACAATAAGACGAGTATTTAGTTTCTAATAAGCAATATGTAATCAACATATACCATTATGAAAACGACATCACTCCCACTTAACAATTTGTAGATAGATGGTAAACAATAATTCTTTGAAAAACAAAATTCCATTATGGATTCCTCAAAATGAATGTTGTGTGAACTAGATGATTTATTTAATCTATAAATGGAATTTTCAACTTTATTATATTTTTGTAAATATTTGGAGTCACAAACACTTCATTTTGTGTCATGTAGTTATATTTTTAAAGGATCCCATTAAGGAAGGATGTTTTGAAATCTATTTTATAAATCTCATAGTCATGGTAAGATACAATGGAATGTATAATTCTGATGGATTCCATCATTGCAATTTGTGGAAACGTTTCATCATAATCAGTGCATTGACATTTTTTAAACCCTTTTACAGCCACTTTCTCTTTATAGGTACTTACTTTTCCATATATGCTGAGTTTATTCTTGAATACCTATTTTAAACCAACTGGACTTGTATCCGCATGAAGATATATCGAAATCAATACTTGGTTTCAGTACATGATATCTATTATAGAATTCATGGATTCATTCCCTTTAGAAATATCCATGCCACTTACTGCATCCTTGTTGTTTGGAAGATCATTATTATCAATTAATAATGAGTCACCATACTCGATAACTAGAAAATCGTACCATTATGTTTCTCTAAACTCCCTTGTAATCCTATATAATACTAGGGCCTCTAAAATAGTATCTTCTTCCATGGGTCTTTATGGAATTTGATTCTGTACCAACTCTGGTGTGCCTTGAGCCTCAACATCATCGAAGTTTATCTCACACCCACTATCTCTTTTAGAAATGATATACCTCTCAAGGTATATGTCATGTCTTTCAACTATAACCTTTTTTCCTAAGGGTTTTTATAGGTAATATCCTCTTATTTCCTTATTGTATCCTATAAAGGTACACTTTGTGCCTTGTCGTGCAAGTTTGTTACCTGAAGAGGCCATAACAAAAACTTCACTTCCCCACCAATGTAAATAAAATTACAAGGTTTTTCATCTACTGAAAAATTCGAATGGAACACCATTTATTGATTTTGATGGTACATAGTTTAGTATGTGCCCAACTGTTGTTAAGGTATTTCTCCAAAAGGATAATGGGAGACTCAAATGACTCGTCATTTTCTCTCCATGTCTAATAAGGTGTGGTTCCTCCATTCTCATACACCATTCCACTGAGGAATTTATGGAGGAGTGAGTTGGGATAAGATCCAAAACACCCATAAGTAACCAAAGAATTCTTTATTACGATATTATCCACCATGATTTGAGTGGATTTTCTTAATTTTCCAACCGAGCTGGTTCTCAACTTCACTCTTTTATTTCTAGAATTTATCAAAATAATTCAACTTATACCTCTTTAAGTAAATATCTCCACATGTACATAAATCATTGGTAAAAGTTATGAAGTATGAGTACCTATCCCTTTCATCAATAAGAAATGGTCCACACACATCGGTATGAACTAATTCAAGAAGAACATTAGCCCTTTCACCTTTCCCACTAAATGGGTACTTGGTTATTTTTACTTGTAAACATGTGTGACATACACCAAGTGGTTTTATTATGAAATAATATAAATATACATGTTGATGTAATTTTTCTAACCATTTTTCATTTACATGAGTTTTCTAGTGATGCCAAAGTTGGGTGTGTAATGAGTCAAGTGAAATAACTTCGTTACCGATTTCCATTACTCGGTTCTTGTAATCCAACATGTAATGTCTGTTATGTAAATGTACCATAACATACAAAAGCTATTTTTATTAAATAAGAAACATTTATTTCAAAATTTTAAAATGAATCCATATGTATCTAGTCTTGATATAGTAATAATTTGTTTCTTAGCTGAAGAAAAATAATTACATCCCTTTAAAAACAAGATCATTCGGGTAGGCAATGTGAGGTTGTAGTCCATGATTTCTGCAATATCAAGTTTAGCTTCATTGGATGCTTGTATATCTTCCACTCCTTATTCAATTTTTCATAATCTATATGATTCTATATTTGAATAAATATGTGATAACCATAGGCTATATCTAATAAAAATATTTAGAAATAGATAAATTGAACTTGATAAAAAAACACACTTGAAGCATCCATTTTTCTCTTTATCTGGGTGCAGTTTTTCTTCAATGGTCCCCTCTATCCACATGCGAAATAGGCAACACCATGTTCCCCTCCTTCCCATTTTATCTTATTCTTCATGGAAGGGTGTGAAGAAGCTTTGGTCTTAGTGCTCTTCGCTTTCCCTTTTCGTTTTTCCACCATAAGGATAAATGGATATTCCTACTTCATATCTTTACCTACATGGAAAAGGAGGATAAGAAGAACTATATGATTATTATCAATGTTTTCCATGTTAGAATTCATAAAAAACTTGAGAGGCTTTGAGTGGGTGATTCCAGAATGAGATCGAATCTTAGTTTATCGGGGAGTTTAAACCATGGATCCTCTTGGTTTTTAATGTATCCAATGGGCTTGACTACATCAGTCCAAGCTGGGGAACCCTCTCCAATCCTACATTGAAATATCTCCTTTTAATCTCAAACCATTCTATTAATTCTCTCTCATGGTAAAGACCATGGAGGTGCTCAAGCATGCTATACATATACATGCTTTCTTGAGACTTCATGAGTAACTAGACCTAAATGAAAGCATAAAACACTGAACATCAACTGAATCATTCATATGCTTTTAAAATATTATGAATTATTCATCACTCACCACTTGATCAGGTGGATCATGAATTGAATATTCTCTCAAAAACTATTTCAGTTCATGGCATAAAACAACCTAAAAGCTTCGAAATAACTCATAGATGTTACTTCTAGCAGGGTGATTTCCTTTATCCAATATTTATCCTGGGGATAGTGTGGATGAAAAGATTTTCAATTGATTCTACAATTAAAAGATCATATTATTAGTACTTTTCTTGATTACAAATTTTGTGAAAAATGATAAAATAATTAGATTTGTCCAATCTAGCAGTATTTTATCATGTCCCAATATCCATCATCATTGAACTTAAAATGTATAGTTTATAGGACATTCTACTTTAAAGGATCCATCTTCCCCATTGTATAAACCCAAAGGGCTTAGTCAAGCTATTGTGAAGGTATTTTGGTAGCCAAGTCATATCCAACAATGGGATTGCAGCTCCTTGATCCCTTGAGTGGGCTCCCCAATCAAGAAAACATGACTTGGTTATTCTCAAAACACTCCTCCAAATTAAACCATGATTAGAAAGGGATACTCTAGCTAATATCAAATATTTAATTAATCCAAATACCTTCATAATATCTCCCCTTATAATTGTATGTATCCCAACAAGGTTTGGTCAAATATATAGTTCTATTGAGTCTTGTTATTAATAATGTAATGGAAGGCTCAGTATGACATAATATTAGATTGAGGGATTTTATTTTATTATGCATAAATTATTATCTTGTTTTATCTTTTAGATGTCTTGTTAATATTTAAGAGTATTTTTACTTAATTAATTAACCATTTTTTTTAAAACATTTCTGCAAAATAAATTTTATTTAAATATTCCCCTACATATTAATTAATTGTTGTGATCATGATCTTCCATTAATAAATATAATTTTAATCAATTAGAGAGAAAATAAATAAATAAATAAATAAAGGATGTGATCTTGAGGTTATCTAATGATTAATTTAATGAGAATAAATTGAATTAAAATACGACCTTAGGGAAATAAATAATTATGTTGGACATGGCATCAGCTACAGTATTCCACATGTCCACTTATGTATCACCGAGTTGGAAACATTTTGGATCCATCTTGAACCATCTCCACATGCCATGGGATGCAACATTAACTAAAAATATTTATTTCTCACACACAGGTGAGGGGATAAAGTAGAATGGTTGAATGGAATTACATAAATATACTTGGACACGCAAGTCATGCATAATAATGGATGGAGGGATGACTCACATTCAATATTTTAATTTAAAATTAAATAATTGAAAAACCATGCAATAAATTTAATTAAATAGATTCTGAAACGTACGTAGTTCTTGTTCAATCCCTTGTTCAATCGTAAACGCATTGAATATGGAAAAAGTAGTTGTCTATCACTCATTTCTTTATTCATTCTTTATTATTAAGATGAAATAAATTTTATGAATTAATAATTTAATTAACTAATTCCCTTTCATCTCAAAGATTATCTGAAATTAATTAGAGGTCACCATCAAGTTGGAACTCAAGGTTAATAAATGGTAGAACTATTAATGAAATATTTATTAAAATAAATTAATTGAGAATATATAATATTTATGATCATTACTAAATTGTAAAACACACAACATTTTTCTAATCAATAAAATAAGGTTTTAATGCATTATTATTTTCAAATTTAATGTAATGTTAATTTTTTTCATCAATGGGAGACTACATGACATATACATCCAACTACAAACCATGTGCCTAGGTTGTCTTATATCTATGTCACATGCCTGGGGATTCATTGTGTTAACTCCTATAGCCTACCCAATATGTACATGCATGCTACACACCCTGTATCCACTTGCCACATACCTGTTTCACCCATTCATCATGAAGTGTGTAGTAAAAGAACTATATGATTTCAATTTCTAGGCACATATTGATACAGTACACATTGGTATATAGTATGTTCTTGGGCCACACGTCATGTAACCCCACTTTACTAGCCAATGATTTGGAACTTCCCAATGGAAGATTCAGTCATTCTTCATTTTTTCATAAATCTTGAACAGAACATAGTTCAAAAATAAAATAATTATTTATAAATATAAACATGATGCCTCTAATACCACATGTTGGTTCTGGGAATAGTGAATGCATTGCAGTGGGGGTGATATATTAAAATTTCTTTAAATTGTCATTTCTTAAAGCCAAGAGAAAGGATCTTGCACCTCAAATTTATAATTATTTTATTTTTATATCTTGAGAAATAAATACATGAGATTAGGATCATTCTTTGTGGATTAATATTTATCATCTGAAAATGCCCTTATAGATTTCCTTCATTTCACTTGTGAGGATCCATGAGTAGAATCCCTTTAGTAGTGGTCCACACTAGCTCAAATATTATCTGAGCAATGCCACTCAATCTCCATGTTCTAGCGTGGAAAATAAAATGTCTTGCATTTTTCATTAATGATCAGTCATTCATTGGTCTTGAATAAATTCTCTATGGGGTTTCCCATTATTTATAGGGAGATTGTAGGAGGCTTAGAGTGAGAATTCATTGTGCATAATAATTCTCTATTCCCGATCATGGTATTGGTTTCGAATGAATTAAACAACAGACATAGGTCTCTATTTATAGAGAAAGAATGTCAGTTACAACATTTATTTTCATAGTATACATTAAATATAATTATAAACATTAATTAAATAATATGACACATAACAACAATAATAATAAAAATATTATTATTATTATTATTTCTTACGCTAACGTGCAAAAAATGGATAAATAAAATTTAACAACTTGTATATATGTATTTCATCACCAGACACGCTCTTGGTCCATTCGAACTCCTCTTGTATTTATTGAACACTTGAATATATATTCCATTCCCTTAAATAAATATACTAATCAAAAAATAAAAAATAAATATTTATTAAACATTCATTAATTTAAATTAATATATTTTATTCACAATCTGGTGAATAAATATTTAGTTAATTTATGTGATCAATATAACTTAAATAAAATTATTTCTAAGTAATGAAAATAAAATCTTGTCCACTAATTAAATTCAAATAGAATTTAATTGAGACCAATAGGAACACTTAGTGTGTGACCCTCTTGGATTCGTTCTTGTTTTTATTTTTGCAGGCTTGACTAAATTCCCAGATTACTATCAAGAAATTGTTCAAGGCACTCAAGAGACAGAACATGAACTAAAAAATGAAGAAAACTATAGACAAACGCTCATTGTGTGATATATTTCCTTTATCACAAAATCTCACCAAGAATATAGAATGAAGTTTTCATCAACCAATATGATCAATGCATCATTATTTTACTATCTGAAATAAACACAAAGTTACACCATGGCCATGGAATTTAGGATGAGGGTTATATTTCATTCAAAGGGATGATATATCAACTCCCAAAAAGATGGAAGAGACAAATAATTCCTTGAGTTATCCATTAATAACATGTCATTGGTTACACACCCAATGTAACCTACTTCCCATCAACACATGGCATGTAATTTTTCATCAGCAATTCTATGTGTGCGAGTGATGACATGCATTAATGATAATATTAAATTGAAGTGTATGAGTAAATGCACATTAAATTCTAAATACTATATTTCAAATTATAGTATGTTATCCAACCACATAACTATTTTAAGAATATTTTTATAGCACATCATGGTTCTTATCATAGCGGTGAACTACTATGACCTTATCAATGTGAGAAATATTATAGGTCCTTATAACATTAAGGTCATGAAAAACAAGGAAAAATACGTAATTATTTGTTTAATATAATATTTAATACATCATATATTCATTTAATCAAAGTAAAAATTGTTTTTTTAGGACAAAAATACTAACACTCCCCCGAAATGGGTGTCCAAGAACATGGGTTGAGAAAAAGGGATATACTAGTATGAGATGACCTACTCCAATGCATAAACACACAACCACACCACTAACACACAAGTAAAAGTAACATGTCCACCAAACCTCGACTTTATCCTATTTGGGTGGAACTGAATCACCCACATGGTTTTAATAACCTCTGAAAAGTAACACTCAGTGCGGGAAGAATCCCACATCCTCCTGCATTCAATGTTACATCAAGAAACACCCTCCCTGGGTTCTATATATGCCTCGCTCCACCTTGGATAAACCATGAACTTGAAGTGTCTAGAAAAATGTTTTCCCATATAGTGTCTAATAATACTACTTCAGATCATATAAAGGATACATAGTGTATCTCTTGTCATCCACCGATCCTCTAGGTCAAACATCCCTGTGGATTGTAGCTATCCTCTACCCCCGTCCTCCAGCTCCATAATCCTAGTGTGGACCACCAGGGTCAGTGGAAACATGTACCATCTTCATCCTCCATCTTCCATCCCCGATCCTTTTCCAAAAACATCATCAGGATGAACTCCATGCTCCATGAACTACATCTTATAGGGTATTTCATGGGTCATATCCCACTCAGTATCATAATGGGTTTGAAAATCTTGAGCAAGGTGACCCCGTACATTACAAGATTAACATCACATATCATATGGCTAACTAGGTCCCCACTGTGAATCTTACTCTATAGGCCTAATTATCTATGTTTCGGCTTGGGTATGCCTAATTTTTCGTGATCCTATCAAATTCTAGCACCCCTGCATACAAGGGAAGGCACAAAGGGACCACACATTCTCATATGTATCTATGGAGGCCCTTATCATATATATTAGCTCTAAAAAAAGTCCCATACTATATAAATGGAGTATAATGAACAATTTGTGAATCTCCCTAAGTACTCCTACATGGAAAGGCTACCCTATCGAAGATACATAATCTTCTGGATATGAACTGATATCAATGAGTCTAGATATACATATTCCATAAATATCTATTCAAACTCTATCCAACAGAGCATCACCTTTGTCATAGGTTTTCATCACTAAAGTCCACCATCACTTGGATGAACCCTATAGAACGATTACCTCTAGGACCACCATCTGCTCAGGAGGTGCCCTCACAAGGAGGAAAACTCATATGAATCCCACAAGATAGTAATCATTTTCCGAGGGGTCTGGCTCACCACAATTCCTTACAGGCCAATGCCTTTAGAATCCATACACCATACTCAAACAATACCCATCCTCGACATTAACTTCTGACAAAACCTAAAACTCAATGGGCGGTGGATCAACTAGAGGACCACCTATAAGTACTACCTTAAGACCAGTTCCCTGCACTAAATCATAATATCTAATCAGATCATCATAAAAGTATTTTCCTGGAACCCTATATGGTCATCTTTGTGGTGTAATATTAAAATATAATCAAGATGATCCATTTTCAAAGATATATCTGGGGAGAAGACTCAAGAAGTACAAGGAACCCACAACCTAGTCAAATATGATGCATGTACCAAAATGTCCATGCGATGAGTGTGACAATGTAATGAGTCAATAATAGGTTTCAGAGACCTCATAAATGGATATGTCTGCCACCACACCAATAGTGGAGTCTGAGGCTGAAATCTAAACATGAAACAGTTTTCTCCTTTCACTACACAACCCAAAACAATATCATGACATTGTCATCCCAAATTGGAAATTCTTTGATTCCTTTATGTCATCATCCTGCCCAATAAGGCCTAGATTACGACCACCCCAATCCCACATTCAATTGGTAAGGTGTTTTCAATTAGAATTTAGAATACATATCACACAAATGGGAGGGATTAACCTACATTATCTCTATGGATGCACCCATAAGAATATTCACACTTCAATGTAGAGATAAATATAAATTGAAAAGAAATGCATGAAGACATCTATCCCCAACCAGAGTACAAAATGATTAAAAAAAGCATAAAAAGAGAAAAATACAAGCCCAACAGAAACTATAAAAGCATCCAACCTAATCATGAGAATGGGATAATTTTCAAAAGAAACTACCATAATTATCCTTGGCCAAACTCCGGTAAACACTTCCATCGATATAGCTCACTAAGAACTTCCTACTTCGGTTTCTCCTAAGACTACATTGAAAGGACTCTAGTTTGTACAAGATAAAACCTGTGTGTGCATATCCTTTTTAGGGGTGAGTATAAAATTACTCAGTTAGTACAAAAAAACACAAAAGAAAAGGGGGAACGTGAATGGAAACAGTCTACTCCGCCCAACAGAAGGAACCCAAATGAGTGAGAAACTAGATCTCAAACCCATATTTGGAAATATATGACTAGTTTTCTCGATCCACATGGGTTATCAACCAAAATCCATGAGGACTCCTAGAATCACCTAGATATACTTCTTTGAGACTCTAAGTCTAATGGGGCTCTGACCTGGAAACCAACAAAAAGATTCAACTAAAGAATCTAATGGTAAAACACAACCTAGAAAACAAACTCAATGAGATATTCCATCACAAATAGAAATCGTACATGAGAAAAAAAAATCAATTAAGAACAACTCTACTATCCCTTATGGTATGTCTTAAAGAAAACACTCAATTGGGAACAATTCACTTTGTCAAACTATGGTTCCCAACACCATATGTCATAACACCATTATTTTGCACCCAGTGCACGTTTATAGAAACCTAGGGTCAGAGGCCCTTCCCTCTCCACAAAAAAAATCACGGGATAAAATCTACATAACATGAGGTTAATGAATCCTCTCAAATGAGAGTGGAGAGGAACCTGCACCTCACAGATGTGCAGTAGCTGAGGGAGTACTGACTCTTAACCAACCATAGAAACCATTGTCTCACCCATATAGAGTGTTTCACACCTAACTATGTAAACTTAGAACTAAATATTTCTCATGTATGACAAGTTATAATTGGAGGGAATACTTTTTTAAACTACACTCTATAGTCAAGGGAGCTTTCACTCCATTGGAGGACCCACTCCCTATTTCTACTTTAATTGGGGGAGTACTTCCCCATCAATGAGGACCGGAACCCTAGCATGATAAGGAAGTAACACTCCACATATAGAGGATCTTCACCCCAATATGATATGTGTAACACCCCAAGCATCCATGATACACTTCTATTTGAATAAAACAATAGCATGTGTTTTATGCAACTTCGAGTTCTAACACACCACAACTAATCAAACTATACGTTATTAATAGTATTACACACTTTTTGAAATTTTAAAAAATTTACCTTTCAAAATGGACTCAATTTTTGGATTTGCACTATCGAAATTAGGTTAAGGTGAATTTTTTTATTTTTCTGAAAACTTTCAATTTTTGATGAATAGTTAAAAACAGCAAGTTAGAGTTTAAAACATAATTTTTATTTAAATAATTATTTATTTTATTAAAATTTACTTTAGGTCATAATAGATAAATAATACCTATATAAATTCAATGTAATTCATTAGAGTCAGTTTACAATAATTTTAGATGTATAAATTCTTTTTGAACTTTTCATCGTCTTTTACCCACCTCCTAGGAGAATTTGCAAATCCACATAAAACTTAATTTTACTGCTTTAGTGAGTGGAATTCCAAAAATCTGATAGACACGGTTGATATCAGTAAGAAAAATTTTGTTAAATGAGATAAAAATAATTTTTGGGTGAATATTAACTTTTTAATTTTATTTACCACGGTTAAAAGTAAATAGGGTAAGTAAGGGTAGAAATGATATTATTATTATCCTAACACATGTCCTAATTCAATTGGATAAGTGTAATTTGACCCAAAAAAACCTTAGGAATAAAATATGAACCTATTTGGTCCACTTGGATTAGATTAAGACATTTATTATTATTTAATTCAAAGAAGTGTTAAAAGTGTTAAATTCAATGTTTAATATATAACTAAACGATTTTTAATATCAGGTTAAAAATAAAATAAATTCGACTATTAATATTCATTATAAAGATAAAAATAGTTCCTATATAATTTTATTTTATTTATATTTTTTATACATTAAATAATTTAATTTATTTATGACGCAATGATGATGCAGTAATTACCTAATTAATGAAATGTTAAAATAATTGATATTATAAATATCCAAATAAATGTAATTTGAGACTTTTTATGAATTAAACTAATTTTATAGATTACTATTACTTGTTAGGGATGGTTAGATGAATTTTTTTCGAAGTTATAATTTTGTTACGGATTTAGCAAAAACAAATTACCAAATAGTGTCAAAATTGACATAAAAGAATTTTAAAACAAATATTATATTATTATTTGATATCCTATTCCTAGAAATCTTAGGTTCGACCAAAGGAATTATATAATGAGAGGTGTATCATTAAATAATCAGTTGGGGTTCTATTGGATGTATATAGTACGTTTATCAACCATACAATATAAAAATACAAAGAGACAAGGTAAATGTCGAACTATATAACTAAGAGTTAAATATAAAAAATAAAGTTAATATAGTGACCCAAACATGTCTAAAACCTATTGGTTGAGTGTTTTTCAACCCATACCCACCTTATAGTTTATATAATTCATTATGGAGCCATTATTAAACGAAAATGATATTATTATAAAATAATATTTCTAGCTTTTCCTAAGGTGCCCCTCACCCCTCTTATAAAAGGGCACTCCCCCTTCTCTCTAATTCACACTTTCAAATCCATTTGGCTTGTCCAAAACCTAAAGCAATGCCCTATAAACAGTACAAACCTAATAATAGAGTCCTTCATTTAGTAATAAATCCAAAATATGGATCCCTTTTGATCAAATCAAAAGGAAGAACCCGAAGAAGTGGTAAATATTTCATCACCTCTTTCAAGTTCCTTTCTTCTTCCACTTACTCTTTGTTTTTTTTCAATTATAAATTATTAACTCCAATATTTTCAATATACATTGATGTTATTATAAATATGGTACAACCATATTCATTATTCTATTTTTCCATTGAAATACATGTCACCATACGTCCGTTCCTATGGCTTACCGTCTCTATGTCGTGGTGTAATTGTTATTCAATACATTATTATATGGATGGGTCTAATAATGATGTGTAATTTATGTAAATAATAAATATAAAATGATAATTATTCTTTAAATATGATATACCATCCAATTATATATTATTTTAATATCAAAAGATTGATATTGTTGCTCGTGTGTACGTATGGATTACCGTCTCCACGAACATGATGAGATTCATTCCCCATCGTATCCATTCAAGACTAATTTTAATTTCATGATTAAAAATAATGTTTAAAGACTTGATATCATTCTTTATATTAATAAGATATATCCCATACATAACAAATATGACTCGTATAACAAATAATATAATGGAAAGTGAATCTGTTAACACCCGAAACGAGGATAATACTAAGATATTATTAACAAAGCATAGTTAAAAGAACATATATGATATCATATTAATGTTTCTGATTCTTTTATAATTTAATAACAATTATTTCACCATTATACAAGTGTTTAAACTACCCTTGACCATGGAAAAGTACAAGGTAAGGGTTAATTTCCCAATCTCTTTATTATCCGAGGTTGTTTTTACTTAATTATCTACTGGGACCACTTTATCATCCACATCCATGTTTCTTAAAAATGTATTTCAAAACACTCTTACTATTTTATAGACTATGTTTTAATGTCATTTATACCCTTTTTGACTTTTTATAAGATTTTTATAAAGGAATCTTTCTTTCATTTTCCAAACAAGGTCCTTTATAACCTTTTCGACAAAATTAAGGTAAGAATGTCTTTTTTAACTTATACGGAAGGTGCGACTATTTTACGCCATTATAACATCATCAAAGCTTCCCTTACAATATTGTAAGAATATTACAAAAATAAATGTTTTCATTAAGGATTATATGAATTTTAAATGATTTAAAAATAGAAATAGATATTTCTCTAAAAAAAGTTTTGATTTCATCTATGTCAACATCTTTTGCTGGATTTTAAATTTATTTGAAGTTGATTTATTATGATACAAAACATCTATATTGTATTGAAGGTTTTGTGATATGTTTGAATGTGGATGTGTTATTTTTATACCATTCATGGTTTATGGATAAATTATTGACATTTCATTTTCTAGTTTTAATACGAATGTTTATATTAGGTTTAAACCATTTCATATGAGGAATGCATTGGACTTAGTATGTGATGGGTGGAGCCCACTATAGCTCCTCGATGCATCGGTAGGACTCAGGAGTCAAACTAGTTTCTTGGAACAAGGCCTTGAAAAAATCTTATTGGTAGTCTTGCTTCAAGGCCTTGACTATGTGGTTATGAAATTCTGGAATTATGCATTCCATCATTATGAAAGTGGCTATTGATATTGCATGTGATTATTCGACTAGTACAATATCCATTTTAGTAAGTAAATAGAATTATTTTGATTTATATTTTCCATATTATGATGTTGTTTTGTTGATAAGGCTTTTCTTTTAGTTTTATACATTGCCTTAAATGTTTATGCTTATTTATGAAAGCATCCGCTATATTGTTATCCTTACTGAGCATCGGAGCTCACCCCTTTCTATGTTTTATTTTTCCCAGGAAGTGAAGAAGTATATTATGACTGGACTACAGGGATAGTATATGGGATCTCAGTGTTGTATATGGAAACAACATTGTTTTATTTATCTAATTTACGATGTAATGTAAACCTTATATATGTATCTAGTACTTCTAAGGCTACTAAACTAATTGGTCTTTTGAGACTTGATCTTTTGTAATCATTCCAATGATACGTAATAATTCACTGAATCGGAGTTACTCAGGTCAGTGAGTTACAGTTCGTATTAGAGGAAGCTTAGTAAAAACCTTGGAAACTAGATTTAGATAAACTCTGATTAGAGAACATAGCTTTAAGGTAGACTTTGAGGATTAGTATAGAAAAACATCCTAGAAATTTGGAATCATAGATATTTTATGAGATTTCCAAGAAATACATCCACGTATGGATATGAGTAGGCATAGGAACCTCTGGAATAGATATAGCTAGAGTTAAAACCCCAAAACACCGCTTTGATCTAGACTCAAACGGGAACTGGGGCACGACAACAGGACTTGTTGCACTATTGGTTACGACATTCCTGGGGGATATGCTTTGGAAAATTATCATTTTCATTAAAAATCATTATGAAGGGTTTATGAGTATATAATTTCTTAAATAAGACATTTTTATGATTATGGATTCTATCCATAAAATTTTCAATTTATGTTAAGTATTTTACAAGTTTGGATTTATGTATTGCAATTCATAAACTAATCTAGTTTATGACATTATTTAGAAATGGAACCTAGTGGAAGTAATGGAAACCATATAAATGAACGCACTCCATGTTGGGATTTAACTCCTACTCAAGATAATTATAGTGGAGCTGGTGATGCAACTGGTGTTGATCAGCTAATCACCATACTGGGACAACTCAGGAAGGTTATGAATAATAACCTTACCCTCATGGAGCACCCTGATCCGCAGCCTGGAAGATCAATTTTAGATCGATTCATGAGGAAACAACCTCAAACATTAAATGGGGTTACAAATCCACTAGTATCTGAGAAATAGATAAATTTCATAGAGAAAATATTCCACCCCTTGGAGAGAAGTGAAAGGGAAAAAGTAGTCATGGTAGTTTACCGCCTCACTGGAGATGCTGATCAATGGTGGTCATTTATTCAAAACATAAAGGAAGATGATGAAGTATAAAATATGGAATAGAGGGAGTTGAAATAATGTTTCTTAGAAAAATAATTTCCTCATGACCATCGATCATATATGGAAAGACAATTTCTGAGTTTGAGGAATATGGAGGATGATAATGTTGCAAAGTATGAATCTAAGTTTACAAGGTTAGCGAGCCATGCTGCAGATTATATACGTAACCCAAGAAGTTAGATGGATCCATTATTTAATGGGTTAAAACCATTTATCCATCTAGCATTAGTCTCAAAATCCTTCTCATCGTACAATGATAATTTCTAATGTCCTATCAAGTCAGAAAAATAATTCTCTATGTCTTATGACTTTAAAGAAAAGCAAGAGAAGAAACGATCTTCTAATCACTCTGGAAATGGAAATAATGGGAAGAATGGAAAATTTGAATATCCATCCTATATTAAATGTGGGAAGAAACATCATGGTTGGATTTTGGACCATGATGCGAAGATTTATTTTAAGAAGAAGGAGGTTACAATTTTTGATGACGATGATAAAGAACACCTTATCTTTAGAGCAGAATCGTCGCAACCTGATTCTTATCTAGATCCACCCACAGTAGCTCAACTAAATTCAATTATTGGGGAGGAAGAGAAAGAAATAACCGTGGGTGACGAAAATAATATTCAAATAGAGGATGTAACTATTGTGAAATAATATGTTGATGTGTTTCTAGAATATTTACCTGGACATCCTCCAGAATGAGAAATTGAGTTTTCCATTGATTTAATTCCTAGATAAAGGCCCATATCAAACACCCCTTATTGAATGGCCACTGTGGAATTAGTGGAACTAAATAAACAACTAGAGGAATTCCGTAATAAGGGATTTATTCTCCCTAGTATTTCTCCATGGGGAGCCCGTATCATTTTTGTTAAGAAAAAAGATGGATCTATGAGGTTTTTCATTGATTGAAGGGAGATCAATGCTATAACAATAAATAAAAAGTATGCCCTACCTCGCATTGATGATATATTTGGACAACATCATGGAGCTAAATACTTTTCAGAGATGGACCTTCGATTTGGATATCATCAATTGTGTGTGAAGAAGGAAGACATTCTGAAAATAGCATTTCAAACCATGTACGGGCATAATGAGTTTATAGTAATGCATTTTGGATTGACTAATTCACCCTCTGTCTTTATGGATCTAATGAATAGTGTTTTCAAAGAATATCTTGATGCCTTCTTAGTGTTATTTATTTATGATATCTTAGAATACTCCAAAAGCTACGAAGATCATGAAAATCACTTGCACATTATCCTGAAGACTATTAAGAGACATGAATTATATTTTGTTTCTTTAGGAAGTGTGAATTCTGGATTTAAGAGATTTCTTTTCTTGGTCATATTATCTACAAGGATGGAATATCTATTGATCCTTATAATATCAAGGAAATCCACGAATGGCCAGCACCATTGAGTATAACTGAGGTACACAGTTTTATTGGTTTAGAAGGTTATTATCGACGTTTCATCCAAGAATTTTGCCCGGTTGGTTAACCCATTAACAAATATCACAAGAAAAGGGGTTAAATTTATTTGGAAAAAAGATTTTGATGATTTTTTTTAATAACTAAATATAATATTATTCAATGCTCCTATATTGACTCTATCATCAGGGAATGATGGATTTTTTATTTTTTAGTGATGCTTCAAAGAAAGGAATTGGTTGTGTCATTATGCAGAATGATAGAGTTATTGCATATGCATCATGACAGCTAAAAATTCATGAGAAAAACTATCATACTCATGATTTTAAGTTAGCAGCTGTAATCTTTTCTTTGAAGATATGGAGACATTAGCTCTATGGTAAAAAATGTGAGATTTATACTGATCACAAGAGTTTGAAGTATATTTTCTCACAGAAAGAACTAAACATGAGGCAAAGACGATGTCTTAAACTACTCAAGGATTATGATTTCACTATACACTACCTCCCCTGGAAGGAAAATAAGGTGGAATATTCTTTGAGTAGAATGGATCACGGAGTTTTGATCAAGATGAGTGTTGAAAAGGATCATATATACATGGATCTAGTATAGATGGATATGGGTATAAACATGGAAGGTGAAACATCAATACTTTTACAAATGGATTCCAAATAATCTTTATTATAAATGATAAAGAGTTCTCAAACCAATGATGAAGAGTTTCAAAAGATGATTAATGCTGTGAATGATGGGAGATTGAGTGACTTTGTCTATGAAGATGGAATTTTGAAATTTGGGAAAATACTTTGTGTTCCCGATATACCTGATTTAAAAAGGGAATTGTTGGATGATGCTCTTATTTCAATTTTCTCTATACACCTTGATAGAACCAAAATTTGTAGTGATTTGAAGAAACATTTTTGGTGGGACAACATAAAGAGGGATATTGCTGATTTTGTGTCAAGATGTATGGTATGTCGACAAGTGAAAGCAGGAAGGCAACAGCCTAGAGGAGTCTTGCAACCTCTTCCCATACTTGAGTGGAAATGGGATAATATAACGATGGAATTTATCATGGGACTACCAAAGTCTCCTAGAAGGAATGATGAAATATGGGTCATTTATTATCATCTTACCAAGTCAAGACATTTTCTTTCTATAAGAGAAGATTTACCACTTCAACGATTAGCAAGACTATATATTAATGAATTTATAAGACTTCATGGAGTACCAATATCTATTATTTATAATTGTGATCCACATTTTACATCAAGATTACGGAAAAGTTTTCAGAAATATTGGGATACTGAATTTCATTTGAGAACTGCCTACCACCCCCAAACTGATGGACAATTTGAATAGACTATTCAAACATTAGAAGACATGTTGAGATCCTGCTCACTGGACTTTGAAGGTATATGGGATCAATAATTACCTCTGGTAGAATTTTCCTATAACAATATATTCCCATCATGTATTCAGATGGAACCATATAAAGCGTTATACAGAAAGAGATGTCACACACCTACCTGTTGGGATGATTTTGGTGAAAAAAAACATGTAGGCCAAGAAATAGTGGAGGAAACGATGGAAAAGGTGAAGGTAATCCAAAACCACATCAAGGAAGCTCAAAGTAGTCAGAAGAGCTATGTTGATAACCGAAGGAAGGATTTTGAATCTCAGGTAGGAGATCATGTTTTCTTGAAAGTATCTCCATGGAAGGGTGTTATACGTTTTAGTAAGAAGGGTAAATTGAATCTCAGGTACATCAGACCATTCCAAATTCTAGAATGAATTGGGGTTGTAGCTTACCGTTTGGCAATGCTGTCAAGTCTCTTCAAAGTTCACGATGTGTTCCACATATCACTATTGAGAAAATACATGCCTTACCCAATTCATTTACTCACCTATGACGAATAAGAACTAGAACCCGATCTATCTTATTGCGAAGATCCTGTCGAGATTCATGATTCAAGAGAACAAGTGCTGAGAAACTGGATGACTCGACTGGTTAAAGTTCTTTGGAGAAACCATAAGATGGGAGAGGCAATGTGGGATCCCATGGAACTTATAATGAAGAACCACCTGAGTCTTTTTATGCCGTAATATTCTAGAAATTTCATGGCTAAAATTATTTTAAGGAGGGGAGAATGTAACTCCCAAGTTTCCACGGTATGCTTCTCCTTGAATAAGACAATAGCGTGTGCTGTACGCAACTTCGAGTTCTAACACACCACAACCAATCAAACTAGCTGTTATGAATAGTAAAAGCAAATTTTTGAAATTTTATAAATTTTATCTTTCAAAATGGACTTCATTTTTGGATTTTGAATATCGAAATTAGCAGTGGGTGAATTTTTTGTATTTTTCTGAAAACTTTTAATTTTTAATGAATAGTGAAAAACACTGAGTTATAGTTTAAAATCGATTTTTTTTAAATAATTATTTATTTTATTTAAATTTATATTAGGTAAAAATAGATAAATAATACCTATATAAGTTCAATGTAATTCATTGGAGTTAGTTTATAATAATTTTAGATATATAAAAATTTTATTGAACTTTTCACCGTCTTTTACCCACCTCCTAGGAGAATTTGAAAATTCACATAAAACAAAATTTTACCGCTTCTGTAAGATGAATTTCAAAAATCTGAGAGACGCGGTTGATATTAGTAATAAAAATGTGGTTCAATAAGATGTAAATATTTTTTTGTGAATAGTAACATTTTACTTTTATTTTCTACGATTAAAAGTAAATAAGGTAATTAAGGGTAATAATGATATTATTATTAGCCTATCACATGTTCTAATTCTATTGGATAAGTGTAATTCACCCAAAAACAACCTTAGTAATAAAATATGAACCTCTTTGGTCCACTTCGATTAGATTATGAAATTTATTATTATTTAATTCAAAGAAGAGTTAAAACTGTTAAATTCAATTTTTAATAAATAAAACATTTTTAATATGGGGTTAAAAATAAGATAAATTCGATTATAAATATTAATTAGAAAGAAAAATCTATTTCCAACATAATGGTATTTTATTTATATTTTTTAGACATTAAATAATTTAATTTATTTATGACACAATGATGATGCATTAATTACCTAATTAATGATGTATAAAAATAATTGGTATTATAAATATCCAAATAAATGTAATTTGAGACTTTTAATGAATTACACTAATTTTATAGATTCACATGACTTCTTAGGGATGGTTAGATGAATTTTTTTCGAAGTAATAATTATGTTATGAATTTAGAAAAAACAAAATACCAAATAGTGTCAAAATTGACATAAAAGTGTTTTTAAAAGAAATATTATATTATTAATTGATATTATATTCCTAAAATTCTATGGTTTGGGAAAAGGACATATTTAATTATACGTGTATCATTAATTAACCACTTTGGGTTTTCTTGGAATTATATAGTAAGTTTACTAACCATATAATATAAAAATACAAAGAGACATGGTAAATGTCAAACTATTTAACTAAGAGTTAAATCTAAAAGATAAAGTCAATATTGTGACCCAAACCTATCTACAACCAATTGGTTGAGTGGTGTTCGACCCATCTCCACCATAGAATTTATGTAATTAATTTTGGAACCATTAGAGACCCAAAATGATTTAATTATAAAATAATATTTCTAGCTTTTCCTAAGGTTCCCCTCACCCCTCTTATAAAAGGGCACTCCACCTTCTCTCTAATTCACACATTCAAAGCCATTTTTCTCAGCCAAACCCTGGACAAATACCCTCGAAACTATCCTCCCTTCATCATAGAGGCCTTACTTTAGTCAGAAAGTCACCCTAAGAATCCCTTTTTACCAAATCAAAAGGAAGAACCCTAAGTAGAGGTAAATATTTCATCACATCTTTCAAGTTCCTTTCTTCTTCAACCTACTCATTATTTGTTGTTTCTATTTTAAAATAATAACTATATTATATTCCATATAACATGATGTTATTATAAATATGGTACATCCATATTCATTATTCTATTCATCCTTTGACTGACATGTCACCATATGTGCGTATGTACGGCTTACCGTCTCCACGTCGTGGTGTAATTGTTATTCAATACATTATTATTTTGATGGGACTAATAATGATGTGTAATTGATGTAAATAATAAATATAACATGATAATTATTCTGTATATATGATATATAATCAAATTTTATATTATTTTAATATCAAAAGAATGATATTGTCGCTTGTACATACGTACGAATTACCGTCTCCACGAACGCGATGAGATTCCTTCCCCATCGTATCAATTCCTGAATAATTTTCATTTAATGATTACAAATAATGTTTAAAGACTTGATATCATTCTGGATATGAATAATATACATCTCATCCATAAACATTGTGACTCACATAATAAATAATATAAAGTAAAACGAATCCGTTAACACCTGAAACAACGATAATACAAAGATATTATTAACAAAGAAATGTTAAAAGACCATATTTGATATCATATTAATGTATATGATTCTTGTATAATTTAATAAAAATTATTTCACCATTATAAAGGAGTTTAACCTACCCTCTACCATGGAAAATTAAAAGGTAAGGGTTAATTTTACAATCTCTTTATTATCTGAGGTTGTTTTTATGTAAGTATTTGCTAGGACCTCTTTATCATACACATCCATGATTCTTAAGAATGTATTTCAAAACATTATTACTATTTTATAGTCTATTGTTTAAAGGCATTTATACCCTTTTGGAGTTTTTATAAGATGTTTATAAAATAATCTTTCCATTGTTTTCTAATCAAGGACCTTTATAAGATTTTCGAAAAAATTTGGGTAAGAATTTCTATTTTAACATATACAACGGGTGTGGGTATTTTCTGCCATTATAAAATCATCAAAGTTTCCCATACAAGATTATAAGAATATTACCAAAATAAATTTTTTCTTTTATAATTATATGAATTTTAAATTATTGCAAAATAAAAATAGATATTTCTCTAAAAAAATGTTTTGATTCCAACTATGTCAACATTCCTTGATATATTTTAAGTTTATCTGAAGTTGATTTATTATGATACAAATCTTCCAGATTGTATTGAAGTTTTTGTGATATGTTTGACTGCAGATGTTTAATTTTTATACCATTCATGGTTTATTGATAAAGTATTAAAATTCCGTATGATAGTTTTAATACGAATCTTTATGTTATGTTTAAAACTTTTCATATGAGGAATGCATTGGACTTAGTATGTGATAGGTGGAGCCTACTATAGATCCATGATGCATCAGTAGGTCTCACGAGACAAACTAGTGTATTGGAAAAAGGCCTTGACCAAATCTTATTTTTAGTCTTGGCATAAGACCTTGACTATGTGGTTATGAAATTCTGGCACTATGCTTTCCATCATTATGAAAGTGGCTATTGATATAGCATGTGATTATTCGACTAGTAGAATATCCATTTGAGTAAGTAAATGACATTATTTTGATTTATATTTTCCATATTATGACGATGTTATGTTGAAAAGGCTTTTGTTTTAGTTTATACATTTCCTTAAATGTATATTCTTATTTATGAAAGTTTCCGCTATACTGTTATCTTTACTAGGCATCTGAGCTCACCCCTTTCTATGTTTTATTTTTCCCAGAATGCAAAAAGTATATTATGACTGACCTGTAGGGATATTCTATGGGATTTCCTTGTTTTTTATTGAAACAATTTTGTTGTAGTTTTCCAATTTATGATGTATTGTAAACCTTATGAATGTATCTAGTATTTCCAAGGCCACTAAACTAATAGGTCTTTCAAGACTTGATCTTTTGTGATCATGCCAATGATACGTAATAATGCACCGACTCTGGGTATTTGGGGCCGGGGCGTTACAATACGAGAGTACTACTCCACACAAAGAGGACCTGCAACCAGACATAGTAGGGGAGTACCACCCCATATTTGAGGACCCTCACCCTGACTCTATAAGAGAGTACTAAAAAATTGATAAAGGACTCGCTCCTTAAAATGATAGGGGAGTACCACTCAATAGATGGTGGACATGCACCCCAATACGACAAGGGAGTACTACTCAACACATAGAGAGCATTCACCCAAGCGTAGCAGGGGAGTACCACTTCATATATAAGGACCCACACCCAGACTTAGTATGGGTGTACTAATGAATAGATAGGGGACCCTCTCCTAGATACAAGATGGTAGTACCACGAAATCCATCCCAACGTAATGGGGGACCTACATCCTATCTATGAGGGTCAGTACCGACCCTAGGCAAGGGTTCCCTCTCCATGGTATGACAAGGGAGTACCACTCTACCATAAACAAATATCAAGGAACCGTACCCCAATCCCATGGGGAGTAATGACTCCAAACATATAAGATGAATTCCTTTGTCTAATAGGGGATTTCTACTCTATCAACTCAATATGTATGAAGGTCTCAGGCATTTGTATTATATGGGACCATCTTCTCCATATTAATGAATGTTATGACGAACCCACACCCTATTCCAATAGGTCATTATTAACCCTAATAGAACTAATTCATATATAGAAGACACACACCCTATGTGGGGTAGTTCCCTCTCTATAGATATGAGTGTTAAGGGTAACCTTCACCAAGATATGATAGGGGAGTATCTGTCCCATCATCTCTCTAGTAAACCCAACAGATCTCCTATGTTGGTGAGGAACCACTAGATGTTATGTCATTCTTGTCACGAATTACATCACAACAAAACCATATCTAGGGGACCCGTTCAAAGACATGACATGAGTGCATAGATCTGCTATTGTAATGAATTTAGTGAATCCATATCCTAATATGTTAGGGAAGGGTACCGACCCTGACATCAACCCACTGATCCACCCTGAGAAACCAAGGTCTATCAGTTATTATGTATATTCATGATCAAACAATTCCACATTTTATCTAAAATTAAACTACAATGGATACTGTTGAGTTTTACACTGAGAAAATGATTAGGATATGATACAAAAAATCCTGAATTTGAGACATTACAGAATTAATAAAGTTGGTTGATCCTCCAAAAAATGATAAACGAACTGTAAGGGGGTTCACATGATGCATGGCCCCTCTTGAACACACAACCATGTCCTCTATTTCACATATTTGGATGGCCAGGTGGGATTCCATGGTGTGTACAAGTTTTACACTGAATGTCCCTCCACACCCAAGCCCACTATGGATCTCTAATAGTCATAATAGGTCTATAAAACCATAGAACTATGCATGAGAAATTTGAATGGGATATTAAAATCAAATCATCCTACCTCACAGAGAAATGTTGAAGGTTCAGGTGGAGATCCATTCTCTAATGTCTCTATACCAAGATCTGAGAGAAATCACCATCATGATCAGAGATTGGTGGTTCCTTTTATCCTTATATCCACCTTCGTTCATCTGTTTCTCCAATGGAGGAAGAGGTATTCCACCTCTTACATGTCATGTGTGCACCAAAGGTGGAGGGTGATGTTGTTTGTTTACATTTTTATTAAAAAATTAACCCTTCCTTGAACACCCCTATAACACATCCTCAACCAAAATCTTGACGCTAATAAATTTTATGTTCCATCAAGAACTAACATCATTTTCTGAACTCAGCTGTTATCTTAGAATTCTGATCTAAGACTCTACTCAGACGTCATTATATATTTTTAAAGAAACTATTCTTGCATGATAAAATATTTTTAATATTTTTAATATCAAAGCACTGAGGTTCTCTAGGCCATGGAATCCTACAACCACTCAGCACTTAGCCTCAAAAATATTCTCATAAATATTCCAAATTCTTAGGGTGAAAAACTCAAGTCACTACACAAAGTGAATTTACAAGTATTTCAGACCGATATTTTCATGTAATCTTACCAATCCTCCAATTAAATCTTTCAAATTATTTATTTGAAATTCTTACCATGATTTGTTTTGCAGTTATATTTAGTAGATTTTTTATGTATAAACTTATTTTTTCAAAAACAACTATGTGGTTCAATTATATAGATGGATCCCTAACTCACTAACAAAGGAACATAGGCTTCAAAATTAATGGATGATTTGTGTTTTATAGAAATCAATTAGAGTATATTCATCATATTTTTTATTCAGTTTGGCTTCTATACAACAATTAAAATATCAAACTATAAGAAAGTTTAATGTTAATCCATTAGAAGGAGGTAAACTACCAATTAAATCAATGCCCCATATATCAATTTTTTCTCAAAATATTAATGGTTTTTGGAATATATAATTTCATATTAAAATAGGAAAAAAAATATTAGGATGTGGGATATGATTGACAACACTCATATATGTCCTTGATGATTATTGAATAAAACAATCCAGTTTCTATGTCCGTTTGAGAGGTCCTTTATTGTTTAAAGTCCACACCTCACATGAGTGATTGAAAAATTACTGATATTCAGATATTTTCAACTATATTCAACATGTCATTTAATTACCATGTCATCCCCAGATTTCCAATGATTCTTATGTTTCAAAAAATATTTTTTTTCACTTATAATATTTTTTATTTCTTTGAAACAATTTCAACAAAAAATCTAGCAATCATGTAATTTGCAATTGGTGAATAACATTGTAATTTTGGAGTGAGAGACAAATATTATTCAATGGGGAACATATGATAAAAAAATAATAAATATAAGACTTATAAATTCTATTCGAGTGATCAACAATGGGATTTTGTTTTCCAATCATTTCCCTAATATCAATGTAAAATACTTGAAGCATCAGAATATATCTTTTTAGTATTTTTTGTAATCAATTTTTTATGTAAGGAAATTAATGTAGAGTAGTTGGTGATGATTATGATTTTAGAACCTATGCTATTGGGCCTATATTTACCTAAATCAAAGAAAACACAGGTAAGAGTCCCTTTTTAGTGAAAATTTGTTATGATTTGGTTTCATAAAATGTTATAGAGTCATAAAAGATGGAATATATAATCTTTTATTTTAATTAACCTAGGGAATCCCATATGTACCTATTAGATGCCTCACACATATATTAAGAGTTAAATGACTATTCAAATGATTTCATGATTAGGTTATAGGAATGTGAGTTTTTATGTTAAATGAAGCGTATCATTCAATACTCATTGAAACTAAATAGAATATAATATTAGGAATACTGAGTGAGGGGAGTGAAATTATAATAATATTATGAAAAAATATCTGATATAATCTGTAATTTATAATAAATAATTTGGTATCTTAAATTGAAGTTAGTATAGGATGTGACTAGATTATAAAAAACATTAAAGGATATACTCAAATTTAATCATGAAAGATTATATGCCCTTAAAAAATCACACTGGTAACAATTAATTAACATGATTCAATGATAAAAAATAAGTTATAATTGAAAACTTGGTTAGTAAAAAGTTATTAAATATAAGTATGATTTGAATAATTCACCATAAATTGAAATTCCATCCCTGAAATCTACCCTATAATTCTCAATGAATTCATAAATTATTCTCATCATGAACCTATGTAATGTTTTTGGAGAGTTGAAAAGGAAAAAATGAATTATCCTATAACTATATAAATATGGGTTTTTCTAGGTCCTTATGAGAGACCCTAATTTTGAAATTGATATTATATAAATCAACAGATCAATTATGTGAATTTTTTACTATTAATTATTGTAGTTGGTCCATAAAATGAATTTGGTGGTGGATTTTTCTTTTTCTCACAGTCGACCTTTTTAAGTAACACACCCACACCACTATGTTTCCAATCATATAAGGAAAATTTCCACTTGGTTATTTATAAATTTAGTTGTTTCACCCTATCTAGATACCACTCAACATAAAATAACCCACCCACTATTAGAAATATGGCATATGACACGATATTTAAAAATCATTGTAATCTCTTCCCTTAAAACCTCAGGGATGAGTGGATTTAGTCTACTCTAGGGTTTCATAATAAGATTGAATGGTTCCTAAAAATATATATTATTTATGAAGATATTAGGAAATATGTCTGTTACTTTCTCTAGGGTCTAACCTAATTCATTTTTATTTTCCACTAAGATAAAGAATATATTGGATATGTAATTTTCAATAATTGTATCATAGATTAGGAAATGGTAAGATTGGTCATGGAAGTGGAATTAACACTCTAGTGTTTCCAAAAGAGGATTCAATTTAGAAGAATCATTTATTTATGGTCATAGAAATTTGGGATCATATAAACAGATTTTACTTAATTCGAACTCTTTTGTATCATTATTTTATGACATAGAGTGGAAAGGATCAGGGATTACATGAGAGTTTAGATAATATTCACGATCACATACCACAATGGATCTTAGATAATAAAGGTAAATTTAATCTTAATTATTAAACTACTTATTAGTTATTCTATGAAGGAATCTTCCTTGATGAAAAAATATTGACCTTAATTAGTCATTCATAAAATTCCGTGGATAATATGCCAGCATTGACAACGATTTTGGTTTTGAACATCATGAGGAAATATATTCCTTTAATCAGATGAGATTGAAAATAATAATAATCTCTTTCTATTTCAAGGATGCATAAATTGGAAAGAAACATTAGCTCCAGTAATTACACAAGAATATACTTGATTATTCATTCGACGTAAAAAGTTAAACAATCATCAAATTGGATGACTACACTTATTGAATAAAAGGACCTAAACCATGAATAGAGAAGATGGATTTATGAATGACATTAATTAAGGCTCTTGGGTAAATGATTGCATAATAAAAATGTTATATTCCTATTTGGTGTAGAACAGTGAAGGCCCCAAGGTCTTTAGAGTTTATGGTAATCTCCTATTGTGAGGAAATAATTACAATGGTTTTAATTTTACATTGATGTGTACAGAATTACTTAGGTAACATTACATTCTTGGGACCCTTTTTGATGAAATCCAAGAGTGGGATATAAAATTAAACCTTTTTAAAAATATATAATATTTTCAAAATAGAGTTAAAAGGGATTTTTAAGCTATCATATATCTTCGGGAAAATGGTTTTTTTATTCAATAAATAGATATAGGTGATATGTTTTATTCATTTTCCATCATGGGTTGTTTATTTTCTCTTTTTCATGTATAATGGATGGATTTGTTTTAGAGGGTTTAACTTGTGGCATGGAAAATTTAATTCTAGATATTAGTGTGATTACACTTATATTTCCTTTTGGATTGGGAAATGGTTTTGGAAAATTTTGGGAAGCATTTATTTTTTTTATTTGATTAGATGGGATGAAAGTGGAAACATTTTTTATACTATTTTTAATGATAGATCTGGTGTAGAAGGAATGGTCTTCCACATTACTTTTATATAATTTAATAAAATATGAAGCATATTAGTATTTTAAATTTCCGTCGTTATTGGTATTTTGAAACTAGTTTTACTAGTTTTGAAATTGGGAAGACTCACCAGAATGGTGTAAACTAGGGGGAGGAATGGGATGACTCCTTTAATATTGAAGAATAAATAGATATGTTTGTTGGAGGTTACTCCCACCATGGGAAAACTAGAATTTAATTGTATTTTTAGGAGGGTGTTGAGGGGGTTGAGAAACAATATCCCCATGCTATAATCCCAGATGGTCCTTTTAGCTTGGATTTTAAGTAGGAGATAATGAATCATATTTGGGATGGTTATAATTTCTAAAAATATTACATGGAGACTGAGGGTTGGTTTTCCACTAAGTACATATTTTATTGAAAGGATACCCTACTCTTTGGGAAAAAATAATTGTAATACCTTTTATATTTCAACTTCCTTTTGTAATAGAAATGGATTCATTGTGTTTCCTATTTCAATTCATATTATTTTCTATTGTAATTATTTTAATTACGATACTTTCATTTCATATTGTATTGAGAAATTATATACACTATATGGTTGAATAATTTACATTTTTTATACTCTGATCATTTTTTTCAATTCCAATTCAATTATATTTATTACTTTTTGAATCATATCGTATTATGTCGATCATATCCAAGACCAGTTCGATTATTTGTATTTGTGGGGAATTGTATTAGTTTAAGACATCTTAAACAAAGTTTCTTCATAAGTTTTTAAATGAAAAAAATTTAAACCTACAATTTACCCCACCCCCTTCTTGTATTGGGCCATCTTATATACCTTTACATCTATATTTTGATCCAACATCTATGTTCCCAAAAACATATGAAATAAAGATCCTTTTAAAAAATCATTAAAATCAACTTGTAAATGGTAATTTTATTATTTCGTATCATTTCCATTTTACTAAATGTTATTATACTTGTACATGACCTTCTCATTGAAGGGAAAATTATATCACTTAATGTCTTTATTATTTTTATTTATGATAATGTTCAAAATGAATTTTTTTCATCACCATATCCCAAAAATAAATATTCTCTTAACCTTATATCAGTTATTTCATGATCATGGAATCAACATGGACATGGTAAACACTTTAAAAAACATAAGGTAATTAACTTATAATATTTTTATAAACCGTAGCCATTATATAATCCCATGCACTATTGAGGTGGATGAAATTTTATTAACATGTTATATCCTAACATACTAATTCCACCTAAATTTACTTGGACATTCCAAAATATAGTATCATGCCCTGATCCTTCCCAGTCAATATATGATTTATCCGCTCCACTACACCATTCAACTCTTATGTTCTGGGTCGAATATTCTCAAACATGATCCATTCTCCCTAAAGAAATATATAAAATCCTAGATACTATATTATCCACTATTATAAAACATTAATAATTTCAAATTATTTTTGTTCTCTTTTTCCTATTTGGTCCTCCATTGATTAAACACTCAAAACACCCTTTATTTTTGAAGAATTATGGAAACCCATAATTTTATTGTAGATTCATCGATGAATATAAGAAATTTCATTGACCCACTATGACAACATATTAGTACATGCTCTCAAATATTAGTGTTCCTTAGTTAAAACTTTTGATTCTTAGATATACTTTTAATCAGATTGACTAACACAATTCTCTAATATCCAAGTATATAATCTTCTAACTTCTAAAATCTATGTGGTTGAGCATCAGTATACACCTATCCAGTAAAACTCACTTGTTATTCTCATTGATACTACCAATATTGAATTTCTACAACTCTAACCCTCTAGATGTATCCATTCTATAAATTTTTGTTCCCTATGTTCTTCCAATTAGATACAATATATCATATTTTACTCCTCTATCCATAAACATTGTATACTGAGAAATCGCCCATAGAATATTTTTGAAGTTTTTTCAAAAGACCAATTTATCTAGATGACCAATAGAAATTACATTTTCTGTAAACCTAGTATGTATCGAAATATATTTAATCCCATGAAGTTTTTATTAGACATTCAAACATTAACATTGTCGTTCCCTATAATCAACATATCTTTATAATTATATAGATGAACATTCATGATTTTTCAATATATATAATTCATTGTGAGCCCAATATTTTTTTAAATATAAAATTAATCCCTAGAATCAATGATTAACCATTCTAATGGAATATTAAAACTTGGAATAAAATTTATTTAACTACAAGCTATGGAATTTGCAAGATTTTAACTTCCAAAGGATAAACATACATAATTTACTATATAATACCTATATCCATTAATTAATTTACCCATATTCATATAATTATAACATATGAGGCCAGGCCTAGATGATATAACTTGAATTACCTCCCTTTATCTATCTATTGATTTCTTAGGACCATTATATGGACTAGAACATCCCATACCTTATGTATTCATTTTCATTATGGTAGGTGGTTGCAATTCCTTATTCAAATGTACTTCATTCAAAATTAAATCTATAACGTCATTAAAATTGTGCCATATTTTCTTTTAAGAGTTACTTATATGGGTTATCATCACATCCCATGATTCCAGGAGTGATGAAATAAGAAATAGAGACCAAAAATATTCTACAAACTTCTCTTTAACTAATTCAATATGACTCTAAATCATATTAATATCATCTACGTGATCAATAAATAGTCTTCCCTATAACATCCAAATTTCTAATAACATCATCATCATGAAAAACATTTCCATAGTTATTGGATTCTCATACATGTCTTAAAATAAATTCATTAACTACATTATGTTATTTAACTCCAAGTTATTATAGGAAACATTTCATTCTATTTATATCAACCTAAATCAAAGTGACTTTATTTATAACCTTTAATAGTATACTTTTTGAAATAAATGTGGTTTAAATTAATTTAATGGATCCTCAAAATACTTATGAATCAGATATTCCTCCATCAATATCAACTATAAAACAAAGTCTATCCTATGAAATTTTTATACCCAAACCATACCTTGTTCTAATGTCAGACCAAAATAATATTTAACTCCCATAGAATTGAAAAACATAGAGACAATAATATAACCTAGAGGTCCTTCTCCTAATAGTTCATATCCTTTCTAAACAACAATTTTGATACCAATTTTTGGGATTCTGAATAACTAATCTCTAGAATAAAATCACACAGAATATTTATGTGTGTAACCAATTTCAAAAAAACAATCATAGACTGGAAGAGATCCATGACAAAAATTCACAAGAAATTAGAATTCACAATGAACTTAATCCCCCACACCAAGTAAATTACATAAAAAACTCAACCAAATATATCTCACAAACACAATCATTTTAATGAAATAAATAAAATAATAAATACAAAAAAAATGTCGTTTATAAATTAGCCACATATCAAAGACCTAAAATTAATTCTTACTTTAATTTCATTAATATTGAAATATTATAATAAAAATTTGTGAGTTATCCAATATTATATCACTTATCAATTGACATGTGTAGAAGTGGACCCACACCACCTTTATAGTGGGGTCTATTCGGACGCTCTGCTTCACATCATTCAATTTTAATGGGGGACCCACCAATTTAAGTGGGTGCTACCAATATTGAATAGGTTTCTTTTCATTGATAGTCAAAATTCTGTGAATATAGAATGTTACGCTTATGTAACATTATAAAGAACCCTTATGCGATTCTTTTATTATAGAACCCCCTAGAAAAACATCATATGATCATTGGAAATAATAACTTATTTATGTAATAACTTCTACTCATCCATCATCTAGATGATAACTGCCTTCAAACATTCTTCCTGAATATAACATCCAAACTAGACTACCTCCATTTATTCTTATACTATCATAGACCTTTACCATGTCCCTAAAAAATAAGTTCAATTGTTTTAAGTTTCTAGAACTAATAGGTGAAAACATGAAAGATAATAGACATTTTATAATATAAATTACATCCAGGAGTGATGATGATTGTCCTAGATCTCAATCATCAATTTCTGGGGTTAGGAATGGAGAGTTGTATTTCTATGTATATTTGTTAGTGACTTTATATATAATGGATGAATTATGTATACTAGGGATCGGTATGTTTGAGCCACCCATTTGAGATTCTCATGCAGGAGTTGGAAGGACATCTATGGATTTCATGACTGAGATTCCATATTTGTTTAAGGGATAGAATTTATTCTATGTAATAATTGGTTGGAAGACAATATTATCTCCATTACTTTTTATTTGGGAGAAATTTCTAGTGATGGGATTGGGAATCCTATCAATGTCCAGGATCATACAGTTCTAGGGGGTACCCTAAATGATTTTCTATAACTAGAATGTGTAATTCATGTGCCAGTTATAGAAGTTTTTTCATAAGGATTTTGGGAAGTATTTTTGTTTTAGTATGGAATCTTACCCCCATATAAATAGGAATATCTAGTTTCTGAAGGATATGTTGTTAGATTCTAAACTAGATATTGGTATTATTTGGGATGACCAATTTACAATATAATAGTTTTATACAAAACAAATATCACTCCACTATTGGAATGACAACTTTTGAGGATTTTTATGAGGGAACCTACATGTAACCCCTATAAATAAGTTAGATTGGTGATATGTATAAGGCCCCAGCCTTAAAAATTACATAATATTGTGTTATTTCAAGAATACACATTGAGGATCTTTTCAGGTTTAGAGTTTTAGAGAATTAGATCATAAATCATGCATTATATTCCACATTTAAACAAGGTGGTCACATAAAAGACAATATTCATTTTTTCCATCAAAGGAGACATATTTAAAATAAAACATGGATTGTTTCTTGACACTTCCTTGAGACTATAATCACATCATGTACTTTTCCCTTGACATGTGAAAAAAATTTCAAAAACATGGGATGAGCATAAAAAACTCAGTAAGGGATATAAAAATACGGAAAGAAAACCATAGTCCATGTATACCTAAAAATCAATGAAATAAAACTTTACTCATAAAATATAAGCACTTTAACATACCTCATGAAATCATAAGATTTATGAATAACTCATAGAAATCAAAAGACATAAATGTAACCTGAGGTATTCATAACATTTTGACGTAGGGAGAAACCCTCATGGTTACGTTTGGAATACCCATCACAGTATATTCCGTAAATCTCTTCAGAGAAACCTTAGCGTTTAACTCCTTCACATTACCCATTGAATTGGAGAGCTATATCGGGCTCACCCGCCATTAGTTTATCATGGAACCACTCATCTTCATAAACAATTCCTAAGAATTATAACATAATCATATCAGATAAAACATGCATAAAGGAAATATAACATTTCCACATTTCAATCACAAGATATCAATAAAAAACATTGATATAATAAAAAAATTATAAAACCCATTTTCAATACCAAAATAAAATAAAATTAAAACATGGTATTTATTTTTCATTTAAAAAAGTTATGGCTTGTAGAGGAATCCGAAACTCAAATAATGGTCACGGTGACGGAGAAGTCATTGTCTCCGCATAGGTAAGACAAAACATTCCTTTTGTCATTTAGTAAAATGATTTGTATAAAAATATTCCTTTCGACTAAAAGTATAAGTCAAAGGGGTTTATACACCGTATAAAAGAAAGTTATGTATAAAACAAAATATGCCTCAATGAAAAGAGATTATGACGAAGTCCCTTACCTCGTGTCAGACTTGACTCGATCGTTCTTTAATCTCCTAAATAATAAACTTTAGTTAATTTATACTTGATTAAGAACATTTTTCAAGTTCATTATTCCTTTTATATCACTTATTAACATTTTATGAACATTATTTAATTATTTAAGTTAATAACGGTCGTTTTGTCGATCTTTGGTACTTGAGCCAAAAATAAACTTCTTATAATTACAATTTGTTAATGTGGTAAAATATCCATTAAATCCATAATTATATTCATGAGGTAGATATCATATATATCATATATATCCAGTATATAAATGCATTTATAATATTACATAACATTTAGAGGAAAGAAATGAAATGCACCGTTCATGGAGACGGTAAGTCGTAGGTACGCATGAACGCTACTTTCATTTCCATTTCTTATTTAATGGATTGAAATAATAATGATATAAAGGTATATTAGAGTTCCAGTATGATATCATATGTAATACCATTAACTCTATCATTTATACATCCAATATATGGCATTAACTAATCAAATAACTTTGAGGGGGTGGTAGGCCGCACTTCCTAAAATGAAATTATCGCGTTTACCCATAATCGAAACCATAAAGGTATGACATAAATGAAAAATACAGAATCATAAGGAAAAAATTAACATAATATATATCATATATAAATATAGTGACATCTTAATGGCCACCATGAAAGGTGTTAAAAGAAGATTGATCAATCATCATTTCGTGAGGCAGTAATTCACCACTCACAGAAGAAGTATGTTCATTAACCATTAGACGGAGGTGTGTGTAAGTATAAACCAAATACTTCCCATAAAAACATCCTATTATATTGAAGATACTGGTTTTTTTTACAAAATATAGGTATAAAAAGAGTTTAGGGGGTTGGATAAGCAAAATAAAACAAAAGAACATAAAAGAAGACATTACCTCTAAATCGGGTAACTCCCCTTGGTTTAAACCAAAAGGGTTTCATGAAGAGATTTCTGCATAAGGGAAGGATTATAGGATGAATAGAGGGATGTGGAAAGATAAAATTAGTAGAGTTTGGCCGAGACAATGGCTTGCGAGGTGTGGGTAAGGGGGTAGAGTTGGGGGGGCTTTTATAAGATGGAGGAGGGGCACTCTTGAAAAGTATTGAAATGTTAATTTATTATAAAATGTTTTTATCAGATTTTAAAGGTCCAACAATGATATATTTCGAGGATAAGGTGACAAGGGTTTGAAATCCACCCATACAATAGGTTTTTGACAAGTGTAAGTCTTAGATTTTACATTATCATTTCATTTTATTCAAATCGTTCATTAATGAGGTAATCACTGCATCAACATGGTGTCATAAATAAATTAATTTATTTAATTATATAAAAAAATCTATTATGTAGGAAATATTTTTAGCTTTCCAATTATTATTTATAGTCTATAAGATCGTTTACACAGACAAAACTAAAATTGTTTTACTTGGGTAATACATACATTGGTTATACTTTCCTTTAAAAAATATAATAAATGGTCACTATCCCACTAAAGTGATTCCATGGGGTCCCAATGTTGGCACAAGGCATACCATGGTCGGCCATGACACAACCCGTCTCATTAGGAAACATGTCAGGGTCATTTTATATTATTATGATATTATTTTATTACCCTTAACTACCAGATTACAAATTAATCACGATAATTAAAGATAATTACTGGCGTTACTATTCATAATGTCCAAAAACAAAAGAGTCTTACTTAAATAATTTTTACCTTCTGATTCCTAATATGGAATCCATTTTACCATATTCCAAACATAGAAATTTCAGTAATTAATTTAAAAATAATTCTTGTTGTCAAAACAAACAACGAGTTTTTTAGAAACAATACCTATCAAAATTTTGACACTTTTTTATGCCCAATCCCAAAGTGAAATTAATTACAATGACCTAAATTGGATTAAATGGTAAAAATATATTTTAATTAAACTTTAAAACCAATTAAAAGGACAATATATCTATCTAATTAAATTAGATGAAAAATCAGTTTTGAAGTGAAATGTAGTATTTTTCACTATTCATTAAAAAATGAACATTGTCAGAAAAATACAAAAAATTTATACAAAGTAAATTTAAATGCTCCAATCCTAAAGAATATGTTTATTTTGACAAATATAACTTATAAAAGTTTCAAAATTTTGATTTAAAAAATGTTTTCTGTCAAAAGGCGGTAAAATAATATTTTAAGAGTATTGTAAGCTTAATATTGGATATATTCTCCTATAAAACACTATCTAATTCATAAATAGACATAGATAAGAAAATATATTATTCATTACTTAATTGGGATGTTACAATATGTCACTCATGGGTCCTATGTTGGTGTGGTTGATGATAGATAATTTTCATGAAATCTAAGAGCATATGAGGAATACCCAAATTCATAAAAATTTCTACATAGATAGAATATAAAGGAATTTGATGTATGACGAGGGAGACCATGTGTTTATTGAGGTCCCTATATATCATGATTTTATGAGGAATGGATGGGGTATTAATCTATCCATAAGGTTTATCAAACATTAATAGATTTTCATAAAGCTAGTAAATGTTTCTTATCTCAAGGAATAACCCCCATAGATGGACTCAACACATAATGTCTTCAATGTATCACAATTTGGGAGTTATGTTCATGATCTATTTCATGTTATCAACCTGGTTGAGATAGATGTCGTGAAAAAAATCCATTTTTTGAATACCTTATAGATATCAAGGATTGATAGAAGAGGTTTCTTATTGGGGGGAATTCTATCAGGGTGTGTCATATGGTAGTACAAGATCATCTAGGAGATATATTAGGATCATGAGCGTCATATGTGATCCTGGAACACTCACATATTCACATTTTTCATACTTTTTGGGATGAGAATATCTTAATGTGAGGAGGATGTAGTGACATGATTTTTTAAATAAATGGATCCATAAATTTTTAATAATATTTGAAAAGGTATTTGGGAAGATGATTTGTTTTTACTAGCATTTAAGTCATTCAAAAAATAGATATTATTTTAATGATATTATTTTTGGTCATAAACTTGTGAATAAATAATAACTCTCAGATAGTGACCAAGATTGATATTCCAAACCTATGGTTATATCTATAATTATGATTTTTCCTATGAGAATAATAATCATCCCTTTTGAGCATTGGCTCTAGAACATTAAAATATTGTATTTTCAATTGAGATACCAACTAACATAATCAATTTACTTAAATAGGTTGTGATATATTTTTCCACGGAAGGTTTTCATTTTCATGAATAGAAATCCTTGAAATTTATTATACCATTCTCCATTAATTGGTGTCGTGCACTTGAATTCTTCAAGGAGGTACCAACTGTAATCCCTAATCGTGATAGAATCATTTAAGATACGACAATTATCCACCCAAGATGGATAACCTAATTTTTTTCTATATGATTCGTTGAATATTAAATTCCTTCCTTTATTATGAAATGTATAATATTCCCATCGAATCAACATGAAAATGAGGTAAATTAATAATAAATAGAATATTTGATTAATATTTGACTATGTTAAAGGGGGATTATTTTTATTACAATTAATAATGTATATGTTCCCTTTTTTATTTATAAACTATTGAGATTCTCGATATATGTTAATTTTTGTACCCCTTTTTATTTTCATATATTAACTAAAATATATCTCAGTTTTTCTTCACAAATAATTTATAAAAATAATTCTATCATGGTGCATCGATAAATTTGATTTCATAATTATTCGAGATAAAATATATTATTTTTATTCAGGAGGTTTTTTGTGATTTTTGGAAGAATGGTCTAATTTATATAAATTTTATTAGATATTTTCATTAATGAACCTAAAAAAACATTTCAACTGGTCGGACATTACAATGACCACCATTCCTTAAAACCCATATCTTTGTTCATCCAGATTTAAATAAACCTTGGAACCATAGTGAAAAAGAGATGAATGGTTGTGGGGATTATATTTTTTATGTGAAAATAGTAGTATAATAGTGATTTTAATGTGGATCTGAATGCAGCTTCGAATATGTAGAGAAATGAAGATGAATGGTATGATGTTAAGAAGAAGGTAAATATCTGAAAATATATTATTGAAATTCCTAGGGTGTTGGTATTGACTATAATTAGAAGAAAACCCAAATCTAGAGGAAACAATGGTGTTTTAAGAGAATCATTTTGGGAGATACGGATTCTAGATCTATAATTTTGGATAGTGCAACTTGTAATCCTCTAGGTAACACGTCATGTATCCAATTTAGAGTTAGGATTTGTACATTTTTATTCATATCACATGGGGTGTGACTCTGGTTCATATTTCGTGCATCATGGAACCACATGAATCAAAGGGTACCCAAGTACACTCTCGGTCATTTCCCTCTCCCCACTAACTATGTGGGTCAAAAAAACATAGTGTTTATTTTAGCGACCTAGATATGGAGACATTTATAATAAAAACATGACTCATCAAAATAATCCATTCATAATTTAAATATATGAATATTTCATGTACTTAGGTTACATTAAATAGACTTATGTGGACGTACATGGTTTTTTTTCTAGTGGTCCGACTAGCCTTATACTCAACTAGGACATTTCATTTATATCAAGCCCATATGAACTAAACCACATCACCAATACCATTGATACTAATGGGGAATTAAGAAATATAATATAGGGTAAAAGTTATGTTCTAAATTTTTTTATTGTAATTTAATATTTTCTCACTATATAGTTATCTTTAGACCCATTAATAGTCCATTATAAGTGGTTTTCCATATAGAACATGTTGGTGAATATCACTTTATTAACTAGGATTATGTTCCTATAATATTTGTGAGAATATATTTTGATAGCATCATATATTTTACAATAGAGTGTGGAAGATATTGTTAGATAAGAAAGATATATAATAACCCCTCGTATCTTAATAATTCAACTACAGGGGTCCTCTATATATTTAGTGGAGTGGGTAAACAACATTAGTGATGGGGCAAGGGTAATCCACTTATATAGTCGGTTACCCCCTTGTATGATTAATATACTACACAATGAGGCATTATTCCTCTATAAGGTTTGGTACCCCTTGATTAATATTCTCTCTTCAACTAGGTGTGGATCCCCTCTATTACCATAGAGGTATGATGTTTAAGGGACTGAAGTTAGGTAATTCAAGTTATTTTTTATTGAAATTTATTTTAGTATTTCACAATCCTTTCAACATATGATTTCAATAGGGAAGAGTTATATTGATAAGGATCCTTCTTAACATTTTTTATTTTTACCCCAAATGAATAACTAGTAATATCCTATTTTATTTTACCTATAGTATTGTATCTCCTTTAAAATTTGGGGAATCCTACTGGGTATGTTTCTACACACCTGAACCTGATCCATATACACACACATTTCATGCTTGTATAGATGATGTAATGTTTGGTGGTGATTTTAGTGGATGTGAATATGATAGATCCAGTTCTTATAGGATCATTGTGGAACTCATTTCTTGTTTTGTTTTTATCAGTGTTAGTGAGGATTACTTTATATCCTAGTTATTTGATTTTTTAACACAGGATGATGGTCCTTGTACTTTTCCACCCAAAAAACTGAATTTTCTATTTTACTTTTCCTTTAAAATATACCATTTGTATTTATTACATTGTTGGGTTTTTTTAGTGGTGGTATGCATGGGGTATTATAGTTCATTTTAAATGTGTTTTTAATTTTTATAAAAATTTTACAAGAAATGTTTGATTGTATACATGTGTATATACTATGATATCCCATGTAATTGACATGCCATCTAGGTTATTGTTTCTAACCCTTGGCCTACTAGAGGTGGGCCTCGGGTGGAACACTCAGCCTACTGTTAGCCCATATAAAGTCTTAATGGGTCAATACATGTTAGTTGATTGGATATATCTAGTTTTTATAACAAAATCTAGTTAAAATGAATTAAAAATACTAGTCATGAATTATTTTATTGTTCGTGGGTTCCTTTATCAAGAATCAAAGAATTTATAAACAATATAAGTGAAAAACATTGACTAGTGTTTTTTAAATTCATGTGCAGGAGTTCGATATAGTCTAGATAGTTGAAGTAGTCAGTCAATCTGAGTTTAGATAATCAAGTAATAATTTTTCAAAGGAGGATTTATTGGGATATTTGTGGAGTTATAGGTGTATATCTTACAAACACTAAGAGGATCTATACTATATGTTTATATATATGACAAAACAAAAATAAATTTAAAAAGGTTGGAATATACACAACAAACCACCCCTCACCCACCTCAAAATCTCTAATAGACCAATGGTAATCATTTCATAAGAAAATACATTGGTATAAAAATTTAATTTTGTAAATAATGATACCTTATTATGATAAGGTTTTTTGGTGGTATTGATTGCTGGCTGGAGGGGAGAAATGTTGAATCATGGTGCTTTGGTTGGTAGAAGTGTTTAATTCATTGTCAATTTTGGACATAATTTCATTTTTTAGAATATTATGGTTTCCAATAGATATATATAATCAGGTTGGTATTTCTAATAGAATATAAGATTATTATTGTACAATATCACTTCATACTGCATTAGGAGTTCATCTCATCATGAAGGATGGTAGATATGAGTAAACTAGAGTAATGAATGGAATCTTACACCATAAGGGATAATTACATGCATCTACGATATATATATATATATATATATATGAAAAAATGATCCTAGAGTTGAATAATGCATAGATACAAATAGGGGGAGACCATGCAACAACTACACATATATGAGATTAAACCTAGGTTTCTTATGATTTATTTTTATTGATGAAGGAAACCAAGGAAATATAAGAGTACTTTCTTAAGTTTAGACCCATTATAGGTACCATCATACTTTTATAGATTGAATGAAATATTAATAATGGTAATGTGATACCTACATGATAGATCCTTTATAGAAAATTGATCCATGAAAAATGGGTTTGGTTCTGTAACATACAAGCTACTGATATCAGGCTGCAAAAAGTGGAATAGACAATAACACAACTAAATATTTAAGATATTTAATGTGTAACAAGTATAATATTCATAGTTTTTATATACAATTTCTCAACCAAATTTCATGGATGTAGCTATTGACTAACACCACTAGAAAATATTCTTGGAAAAAGAAAATATTGGCATTAGAACAAATGGTCTCTAATAAAAAGTCATCATTTGTAATTGAGAAATTGTTCAGATGCAAATAAAATTAGTGTGATTACCTACCAACAAGAATAAAACTATTTAATGATGGATATTATTGACCGATGTATATTTTCATCTCTATTTTCAATCGTTAAGGAAATTTTATCGATGGGTATTAATGTGCCTCAGAAAATATTTTTAAATAAATATTGGGAAATTCTAGAAAGGAAACTATGACTCCATAAATCAATAAACCAAGTCAATAACCTTTATATATATTATCTAGTTCTAAAAAATTTATGAGAAATGACCATGTCTAGAATCTACCGCAACAATGTAGTCATTCATCAAATGGAATAACTATCACCAAAATACATATACTTACTTCTAATAATTAGTAAATAACTATTATACAAATATAAATGAATGATATTATATAAAATTAATATAAATAATGATTCCATATAGATGAATATCAAATATAAGTTAATTATATAGGAATTATTGTATATGTGATCAGGCTAGAATCTATGGTAATGGATTTCCTAACACTATCCCCTTTCATTGTGTCAAACTATTTGATCTTTAAATATATGATTATTTGATGCTTACATTCTTTCATTTTATTTTAGTAAAGGCCCAACCAAGATCAATGTATCATCGAAGGGGTAGGGTTTAATTGGTGATAAATTTTTCATTTATGTTGTCTTTATATTGTAGCAACCATTGCCTTCTATTAAAGATTTAACACATTTCTAGAAACATAATATTAAAACCTCCAGAGGAAGATAATTGTTTACAAGGTTCACTACACAGTAAGAGTAGCTAGTCCTTGGAATAGTTTTGAAATAATCCATTACTACACAATCCAATATGAAATAGTCCTTTTCTAGGGATAAAAAATTATTAAATACAGTTAAACTTTTGTAATAATTGGATCAATACAATAACCCATGTGATTCTTCTAAAACTATTGATGTAAAATAAGTTTATGTAGAAAGATCATAATACATCACCAGTTCATTCAAAACATGTCACAATATTGCTTAAAAGGATTTAACTTTTTGAAATATTAAAAACATAGTTAATTTATTTCTTACACTGAAGAAGGAAGAAATATCTTTTCACATTATTTTATGAAAAATTAATATGATGTATTTGTCTGATTTCTTCATTCTGTCTCTTTAGTCCAATTTCATCAGTTTAGAGAAAAATATCAAAATATACTCTAGATTAAATTCTAAAATAAATCTATCTTTCTTCAAACATATTAGTCATATAACTCGGTTCGATCTGATAACCTCTTCCTTATTTTTCCTTATCTTTAGAAAAATTCACCAGGAAAACACTTTCATGAAACTAATTCTCTTAACTCAAATATTTTAGCGCTCTCACTCTCTCTCACATGTGAATGGTTTTTTCACGATAAAAAATTATGAGTTAAATCCTTCTATTTATATAATATATATAAATAGAATGGTCAATAAACTACATTAACCTTTCTGCTCATCCAAATTTCCATAAAAATTTATATTCATTTTGTCTTCATTTTTGACTCTTTCAGTGCATCTCAAATAATCTTGATTCTTCTTGAAACTTATCAAATAATTTAATAAACTCTAGCATGATTTAAACTTTTAAAATAATTAGTATTGAAAAAATTTCATTTTGATACAATTTATAATACATATTTTATAGAACCACTAGGTAAAATGTTTGGTTGATGAATTCCAATTTCGATGCTCTATACCATTTTAATGATGAATGAATTATCATTCCATTGATTCATACTAACTGAAAAAAAAACTGTTATAAGATTTTTTGAAACTTTTTTATATTTTAACTACTTCTCATAAATATCATCGCAATTTAAAAAGATAATTAAACCACTTCAAAACACTTAAGTAGCTTCAAGAAAATTCAAATTTCCTTTAGTTGAAGAAAACTTCTTTAAACCGATGATTTTGCATTTGATAAATTCAAACATCTGATGAAATACCCAAGTCAGCATATATCAGATGAATTAGTCTGTATTTCCATCTGATGGGTCAACATCACTTAATGTCCAATGAATCTTGATCCAATTGAAAAAAATATTTATTTTGGTCTTGACCAACAAAAAAACATATGTCTTATTTTCCACTGAAAATAACTCGATCAGAATTCTCAATCTGATGAAAATGGTTGATTTCATTACTGAACGTCATCTGATTGATCAGTCTATTATACCATTTCTCAATAGTCCTAAAAAATCTAATAAATTGGATATTCCTCTAATAGAACTCTACATCTAATTCCCTTTTGATATTAACACTTTATCTAACAGGATTATGTTATAACACCTCTGATGGATCAGTGTCACAATGTGTCTAATAGAAGAGTGTTAGTGGAGACTAATTTCAATACAACTGATGCTTGATCATTTCTTTTTGATCCTTCAATGGGTCTGTAAATCTGATGTATCGACTCATCAGATAGATCGGTCGATCGTCGTATTAGAAAATAATCAAACTTCAACAACATCAATCCTCCCAGCATTCAAACAATTTCAGCATCTAGTGACTCTCAAACCAATGAGATAAGAATATAATTCTTCTACTTCATATCCTTTCTTATTCCAAAAAACCTAATTTTATAGTGATATGTTAATGATGTTGAGAAAAATATTATTGGAGTATCATCTTCCGATTTAAAAAACCTTTAGACATAATTATATTAACAAATCCTGGATAAATGTTTTTTGATTAACTCGTGATCTTAGAAACATACAAAATATCAATGCATCAACAGATTTTGTATTGAGATAACAAAAATATGATACATTTCATCATTCTTATCGAAAAAATCAATCCAAACACAATGAGAGTCTAAAATCTATTTAACCTAGAATATATCTATAGAATAAAAAATTGAAGTTGATGGATTTTCTTATGAATTTTGATTATATATTTTATATATATTACCTCCTGCATCTAATCACCAAAAAATATAAAGTGAATTTAATCTTTATAATGACAAAAAATATACAAAAAACATCAACCTCTTATTTATTCATCCCAAAAAATACTTCCAACCAACATGGTCCAAACAATATCCCCATTGAAATTTTTTTATTAAACAAGGTTTATAAATCACTGAAACTTTTTAATATCAAGATATGGATTAAAAATCAATAATTATAAGCCTACATGAATGAAATCATTGTAGGAAATGAGAATAATTGAGTGAAAACCAATATTTTCCAAAAAATGGTGACAAAAACATATTCAACCATTCAAATATTATTTCCATCATTCCACAGGTTATTCATTAATATAAAAATGATATTCCTACAACCACACCAAAAAACTATTAGAATAGTTCAAATAATTACATTTTGATTTCATATCATACCAACAACTCCACCTAAATATATTCTTCCTTAAAAGTTTTAGATTATATCGGTCGATAGATTTTGGAAAAATCAATTTTTTCCGCCATGAAACCACTATCCAAAAGACTATATTAGAGAGGGTACAAAGTCACATACCTATTCATATGAGAGAAAGAGTTTGGACACCCATGTTCAAACTCATCTTGAAAAATGTGTCATTTGGTAATGTTTTTCTAAAATGTCAGCAAATTTTTCTATTGTACGAATATAATCCAGCATGAGTTCATTCTTCTCCACATGAAATTTTAGGAATTGATATTTTATAACAATATGTTTTGGATGATAATTTTTTAGTAGATGTCTTATAAGGTTTATTTAACTCATCGCAACCCAATAGTATAGGTAACTTCACTTCAGTAAGAAAGTCTTCCAACTAAGTCCTCATCCACATAAGTTTTATTGTGGTTGGATTGGTAGTAAAGTAATCAACTTCATCAAGGATAAGTGTTACTGATTCCATTTCTTACTATTCCAAGTCACAAAACACTCCCATAGAAATAAAACCCCACCATATTTGGATTTTCTTTCATTTACACTTCCTACCAAATAAGAACTTTTATAGAAAATCAAATCCATTCATTTTAAGCTTCATAATTTATACTGAAATATATTGTGCCTTTTATATTTATAAGAATTATTTTTTCCGTCCAAAATATTTGATTCTTTGGGATCACTATTAAATCTTTCACATAAGGTTATAGTGTAAAAAAATTTGCGTCTTTAGGATGGTAGGTACCAAGAATTCCCAATCATCTTCTGATACTCTTTAGAGTAAACATACATAGCTTCTCCGTCTTCTATCAACAAGTTTCCAATTGAAATTGGTGTGCAAAAATGTTTAAAATATTCCTTGAAAAACTTCTTAAGAAGTAACTTGGCATAATTTTAAGGAAGATTCATTTCTACTTTTGTGATATTAATATCCAAAAAAAGTATTTCATTTTACCATGAATGTAAATTTCAAAGAACTTCCTCAATTTGTTTAGAAAAATATTTAAAAGTTCTTTGATCATTACCAAAAAAGCTAATGTCAACAACATATACAATAACAATGAGGTAAATCTCATTTATTTATTTAATTTAAAGATTAATAAAAACTCTTCCTTTATTAAAGTTATAATTTATTAAGAAGGTATACAATTTGTAAAACTATTCCCCTGAATATTGTTTAATCACATACAAGGCTTTCTTCAAGTTTCACACATAACTTTTATCCTCCCTAATTAATAAACCACATTGTTGTTTAATATGCTCTTCTTCTTCAAGTCCTCCATTAATAAATTTGAGTTCACATTCATATGAAAAATATTTTAACATCAATGTGTCGTAGTTTCATGAAAGATTCTAATTGATTCTTACCATGAAACTGGAGAAAAATCATCATCAAAATCAGTACCATTAAATTTTTCGTAACCTTTCTAATCCAATCATGATTTGTTTCTAATAACTTATTTGTCTTTATTTATCTTGTTCTGGAGCAACCACTTTGTAACAATAAATATTTTGTTGTTTAGTTTAGGTACATGTTCCCAAGTATCATTCTTATCAATATGATCCAACTATTCATTCATATCATGAATCTCTTATAGATTTTAAAAATCATCATTTACAAATTTCATATCAAATTTTGAATACGAAGAAGTGTGTTTAAAACATTTTATGTTATTCTTGTTTGATAAATTTGATGTTGATAAAAAATAATTTTTTCAAATTCCTCCAATATCCTTATCTAGGGATGTGATGTTTGACATTCCTCCTTATAATTTGAAATAGTTGACTCTAGTTCTTCTACTTTTCTAGTGTCATAATATTTGGAATCCTTTTTTAGTTTTCTTAACAAAAATTATTTATTCCTCTTCATCTTACTTATCATCATCTGTTTGTAAAACATCTTCCTAGGATTTTTCAAGGACATTTACTTCAAAATAATCATATATTATTCCTTTCTCTTTTTTAAAACATATATATCCTCTTCCACCCAGAGCATAGCTAAGAAATATTCCTTCTTCATCTCTATGATCAATAATTATAAGGTCTCCACATTTTTTCATTATGATGTAGGGACTCCCTAAAAATCTCAAGCATTTCAAAATTTGATTTTGATCATATAACATTCCTAGTGATTTATATATGAACATGTACTGAAGAAAATTTGGTTCTGAGTCTAAAAAGCTTATCTCATTTCTCAGGTATATAAGTATAGACAAATACCACAATAAAGAAAAATTTTATGCCTGTATCAACTAAAATTATATTATTAATTTCTTCAAAATCATTATTTTGAGGTGTGTATGGTTTATTGAATTCATAGTAAATTCTATTTTTTCAATACAATGTTTGAACTCTACATTTTTTTATTCATCACCATTATCAGTTCTAAACATCCTCATAGCATACCAACATTCCTCATTAGGTTTTCTCTGGATGCTTTTAAACATAATTAGATCATCAGACGTATATTCAAAATATATAGCACAAGTACTGTGAGTAAGAAAATGATGTACTTTTCTCCAAAAGATGTTTTATTTCTCATTGGACTACAGGTATAAAAAAAGGGTAAGTTCAAGGGTTTCACTATAAAGAATATTAACATTTTTATGCACAGAGTTTGTAATTTTATCTTTCTTAAAAATTGAACAGCACCAATCTCTTCTTCATTACATATCTAGAATACCACAGACATAATCTGTCATTAATAAATTGATCGTGTTTTTAGGACACATATCTCCCAGTCTCTTATTTCGAAAATTAATTTCATCGTTTATGCTTAAGTAACATGAATTATATACTTTTCCCACATGAAAAATGTTTACTTTTATGGGTTAGCCTTTTGCAATAACTTTTCCATATTTCTATATTTTCATAAAAAAAAATTTATTAAAAAATTGTTATTACATTCATAATAATGTTTAGAAGCACTCATTTTTTTCAAACCCTCAACAAAAAAAATAATTTAATCATTTTTATTTTTCATCCCTAATAACGGCATATACTATACATTTGATTCTAATATATTTCTCATTTTGAAATTTTATTGTTCATTAATTGAACTATATCACATTCATAAACTGCTTCAAATCTACTATTTTAGGTGAGGAAAACCCACTATCCACGATCCAGGTTAATTTTATTTTGTAGATTCGAGAGTAGTTTATACAACATGAGATTTTTCATTCCCTTTATATTTCTTCACAATCAGCTTTTAAGAATAATTATAACCATGTTATTGTGATAATAACAAAACAAGATTCCTTTTTATATGATTTTAAGGTTTTTCACATATTTCACAAAATAGATTCCAATGTTTTAAAATATTTTCAGCTTTAAAAAAAATTTAAAACTGATTTCTTTTGATGATAGGATTGAATTCCCATTGAGTTATTATTTCTATAAATCAAGTAATAGTTATTGTGTTATTGACTAAACTGACAAAAAAATTTGTTATTCCAAGATCCACAACAACACCAAAAGTAAAAATAGAAATAATATTTACCTTTGTAACTTTTATACAATCTGAAATTGTGAACTTATTTCTTAATAACTTCCTTAACATTAATATAAAAACTATTTTGAGACCCAAATTTTTTTTATCACCCAAATTGTTTTTCTTCAATTTAGATTTATTTACATACTTATGAGAACCAAAAGTAGTAACAATGTTTATTTTAGGCTTATTATTTTTAAAAAATATTAAATAGAATTTTTAATTGGTTTTGGAAACATACATAGTTTTCTAACATTTTGTCCTCTTTGGACCAAAAATAAAATTGTTTCAACAATTTTTTGTTTATTTTGTTGATCATTATCATGATCCTCCATTACATAAGTTTTACTAAGATCAGATATAGTGTTCCTGAAACATGTTACTTACTAATAATTTTTAGAATGTTTTTGTTGAACAAGTTACAACTCTTTTTATTTTTCATTCAACATTACTTCTAGATGGTCATTATTATTATTTTTATTCTGAAGAGACTTTTTCATAAAATTAACAACTTAGAAAAACTTGTCTCCCTCTTCAAGAATACATTATTGATTGTTTGATAAATGAATTTACTTCTTTAACTTTTTCATTTCGCATTCATGTTTTACGATATTTTTGAGATGTTCTTTCAAATCTCTTTTCATATAAAATTATAAGGTAGTCATTCTAGATTCAAAACTAATACTTTAGAAATATTAATAATTAACTATTTATATAAATTTATTTTATCTAAAATTATCTATAAAATTATTAGCATCAACTTCACTATCATTATCATCAACATATTTATAAAGAAAATTCTCCTTTTGGAATTCGAGAACTTTTTATCTTCACTCATGGAATTAGGTTGTGACATATCACCATGTTTCTTTAAAACTCTTCTTGACCTTATATCATCTTCATCACTACCTTCTTCATTCCTTTGTCAAGGGAAATTCACATCAATGTTCTTAATATCTCCACATTAAGAACATTTTATGGGATGTTTCCATTTATATTTTATTGGCTATATTTTCACATTTTTGGAAAATAAGGAAAACAATTCATCAAGATTATTACTAACCAAATTTTCGGATTAAAAATCACCAACTTCTTCTTTGTTAAGAATATTCATGGAATATCCTTACTTGGTATCTATAAAAGAAAATTTCTTTATCAACATTTTCTTCTCCTTTCATAATGTTCTCCATTAACATTTAATAAAAAATGAGAGTACTATAAAGGTCATCCAAATATATAGTTTCATGATATTTATCTTCTAAATATGAAAATTTGGCATCAAATGTATTAAGAAGATTTCTCAATATCATTTCATCAATAGTTGTATCTTATATATTCTCACCAATACATCTTATGTTTCTAACAATACCATTCACCCTTTTTATGATGTAACCAAAAGAGTCATACTCATCGATTTTAAGAACTTCAAAATTCATTATTCATAACTATAACATTACATTTTTCACCTTAATAATACCATCATAAATGTTTTTAAACATATCATAGATACCACTAGTGATGAAAAAATACTTTCTCTCTAAGAAACAATCTTTTCTATGGTGAAGGGAGTAAATCCTTCTCATCTCATCCAACTTTCTCACGATTCTTCTTATCAACAGATGTAGTGGAGAATTTTTAATAAGAGAATAAAATCCATCTATAGGAGATTCCAAGAAAATATACCAAAGATACAAAAGATATGGAATCATTATACCTTTCTATATATGATATTTATTTCCATTAAAGATTATTAACTATTCACACAATTCATATTCTACATAAAAATTATATTTAAAAGCATAAACTTGGAGTAAATTAGAGGAACATTCACTTTGGTACCTCATGTAAAGGAACAGCTAGGATCAATGTATTGTTGAGAGGGGAGAGGGTGAATGAGTGATAACATTTAATTTTATGTTAACTTTATTGTGTAACAACATTGACCTCTAGTTATATAAATATCACATTTCTAAAAACATTTACATGTCTATATGAACACAAATATTTTGAGGTTTCACTACTTATAAGAGTATATAGTTATTTTCATTGTCTCGAACTTATCAAATACGACAAAATACACTGGAAAATATTATTTTTGGGTTGATTGAACAAGTTGTAAATACCCTTACACTTGTGTAGCACTATGATCAATACTACTGTTTCTATACTTATTCTAGAACTAATTATGTTCAACATGTTTTTCTAAAAAGTTACGAAACCATCAATAGATGGACCTCAGTATTTCACAATGCTACTTCAACAAATTCAACTTTTTTTATTCATTAAAACAAAATTCTTCACTTTCATATCCATATGCAAGTAGAACCATCATTTTTGGACATTGTATGAACTGAATCTGATGGATGAGTCCAATTTCTTCAATTTTATTTCCCCAATCTAGAAAAAAAGATAATCTAGAAAAAATTATGAACCACTTATCTCTTTCCATAAAAAACTCAGTTTGATGAATCACTGTAATCTAGTAACCTCTTACTTATTCATAATTCTATCCAAAAAACATCCTTAAGGAAAAACAGTCTGGAAAATCCATATTTAAACTCAAAAAATTCATCACTCTTCATCACTCCCACACCTGAATTGTGATTTCATCATCATAAATTACATAGTAATTTATTCAATTTATAGTAGATCAATAATTGGAATGGTTAGGAAAATTATGTCACTTTCCCTCTCAACCAAATTTCTATAAACCAAATTTTGACATTAATTTTAACATCATCCTATTTTTGTGCTTCTTAACTCTTCTTGATTATTCTTGAAACTTATAAAATCTTCTCAAAAACACTACCCATCGTCTAAATTTTAAAACATTCTTGGGTCTTGTACACATGTAATTCTAATATAATTTTTTCATACTAGTTTTCTTGAACCACTTTATAAAATTTATAGATGATGAATTCCCATTTTGAAAATCCAAACCACTTCAAAGATGGTTGAATTATCATTCCAAATCATTGATCCAACTAAAAAAACTTCCATAAACATTGTTGTAACACTTTAATACATATAAAAATTCTCATAAACATCGTCATAACATCTAAATTTCTTAAACCACTTAATAATACTTCGGAAGCATCAAGAGGAATCACATTTTATTCAATATAACAAATAAAATCCTCTGATTGATGATTCTACATCCGATGAAGTCCAACATATGATGTTATATCAATGTTAGTATGAGTATGATAAATTGGTACCTATTTCATTGTAAGGGATCAGTATAACTCCATTTCTGATGAATCGTAATACAATTGAAGAAAATTTATATTTTGTTCTCATCACACTAAAAAATAACTAATTTTTCACTAAAAATAACACAACAACAACAATCAATTCCAATTAAAATCTTTGACTACATTATTGATCATAATCTGGTTAATTAGCCTCAGATCCAATTTCTCATTAGTCCCAATCACTTCAAAAAAATGGATCTACAATTGTTATAACACAACATATTATTATTATTTTATATAAAAACTATGACTAATGCATCGGTGTCAGAACTCCTATGATGAATCAGTGGCACACCGTGTCTGATGGACGAGTATCATCGGAAAATACTTCTTCTAAAACAAATGAATGATCCTTGGTATTTGATTATTCGGTAGATTAGAAATTTTTATGTATCATATCATCTCTTGGATCAGTCAATCATCAAATTTTTAAGACTTCTGACTTTAGGAACATCAGAATTCCCATACATGAAAAAAATTTGTTAGGTTATTCTCACATTGATGAGCTGATACCGAAAGAATTTGACGTGATAACTATTATTCATTCAAAAACACCATATTGTATCACGATATCTTCATGATTTTTATAATATTAGTATTCACACTTCATTGAATTAATTAGAAATACTTTTCTACTCATTTCTATTACAAATATGGGATCACATGTTTTAATTTAATCATGATGTGGGAAACATAAAAAATATCCAAGCTTTATCAAATTTAGTATCAAGGTATTTGGACTCTCATAAATTTCATAATTCAAATTGTAAAAATTACTATAGACATAATGAGAGTCTAAAAAATCGCAGTTAGAAAACATATCTAGAATAGAAAACCGAAGCTGAATGATTTTCGTATGAAATTTTCATTCAATATTCTATGTTTTTTACCACCTACATTTGATCAGCAAAACCTAAAAAGTGAATTTATTCTTCATAATGACATAAAAATTTTAAAACAAACATCAACCACTTACTTATTCTTCTGAATAAATACATCAATCCAACATGGTTCCAACAATGTTCTTACATTATTTTTCTAATATATTCTAGGAAATTATATTTTAATATTATAATCTAATTTTTATTGATTTTTATCCTATATAATACAACATTGTCAAAGAGAAAACATCCACTCTATATTTTTGTAATTTCTCTTCTATATTGATATTATTTCTTAATAAAAAACTATTTTTCCTATTATTTTGAATATTAAATATATATTAAATAATTAACTTTTTGAATTCTTATTTAATTTTATTAATAATATATTTTCATAACCATTTCAAGGATTAAGAAAATTAAATATGATTGAAATTATTTAAGTTAACATTCAATCCATTTTTTAAATTTATCTACTTTTTTACTATACATTAGCATTACGTCATATTAAATTTTCATTATTATGATGTTTTATTATTAATATAAGGATTTAAAAATAATTTTTTTACTATTTTCAAAAATATTTTTAATGAAACTGATATATATTTTTTGATAGAATTACTAAAATGATCAAAAGATCATTTTATGATTTCTCTTCAATTTTGATATTTTCATTTGGAAAATCTATCATCTATGCCAAGTATCTTTCATATTCATCATGTATTACCCTTTAAATTCTTTAATTATATATTTTTCTTGGGAACTAATTCTCAATTATGACCATTCATTATCATTCCATTATTATGATAAAACAATAATAAGTTTTTCACTTGGTGTTAAAGAAACCATGTGAAACACTGATTTTATTTTAAAATAGATTATATATATGATGAAATGATCATGGGAATAATATTTTCTTCTACCTACTATGTTCAATATTTGTTAAATTTTTGTTCTCAAAGGGGGAGTTTTATAAATAATTTAATTTGAATATCATACTTATTATCATTTAGTAATCCTCAAGGACCCCAATTTCTATATTTAGTGTTTCTTTATCCATTATTTATTTGGAGAGTATTTGGGCCCTTTTATTTTACTCAGTCACTATGAAATGATATGGATCGTTGATTTTATTCTAATGTAGATTGCATATATGAATTAATAGTAATGAAAAATAAAATTATTTTTGATTCCACTTGTGTTCACTTTTACATACATTATATATTACATCATGTTTTATGTTTCTCTCTAATATATTATCACTTTATATATGATTACGAGCATGTATCTAGAAAAAATAAACAATTATAGGAGTTTATTATTTTTTATTTTTTCCATTTTTAATGTTTATTAACAGTTTATTTTTATAGAAAAGCAATACAAATAGTCCATAAATTTATTTGAGTTTAGGAACCTATATAAATTTTTCAATTTTTTACTATGTGTAATGTTACCACTTCTTGTAAGGAAAATTATTAAGAAATATATGTGGATTGTGTTTGGGTGGATAAGGTCGAAAATGATACAATGAACACCCAAAAAATAAAACTAGATTCGTTAAATTGATGTGATTCATGAAAGAGTGAAAACCGCACTATAGTTCACAATGGAAATATGAATAAGAAACAACCAAATAAGAAATATAATAGTCAAAGAACACATAAGATTTAGATGGTTTAAAATTATTTAGTCATATTACATGGTATGAAGCTACCCCAATCAATCATCTATTATAAAAAAATGAAATTATAAAAAAGATATGTTAAGGAAAGTGAAACAAAAACATATAACAATTAGGGGATCAAAACAATTACACTAATGCATATAAGATCCAACAAAAAACAAAAAATGGAAAAGGTAAACAATTGACAATAAGAAGAATACCATACCAAAACCATTGAACTTAGGATCAATCTCATATATTTAAACCCTTGATATCTTGTTGAAACTACATAGGATTTCCATAAAACACATACTCTTCTGAAACACCACTATAATAGGATTCATTGAATTAGGTGCATGAATTGTCATCAATAGATCCACAAATAATATATTACCTCTTCGAATAATCACTTTCTCTCTCGATTTCTCTAGGCTTGAAAACTCAAACCCATCCTATGAGAATATAAATCCCTAAAAACCTTTGAGTGAATATTATGAATAATATTTTTCAGTATACATATGGTGAGAATATAAATAACACTGTGAAAATTAATTTTGAGAAATGGTTATATGTGCATGTGTTTGGATGGAAAGATTAAGGATGAAATATATGTAGACTATTTAACATATATCCTCACGTAACCAACACCCCTTGGTTCTAGGGAATTTAAACATGAAATACATAGATTTGGGAGAATGAATTCATATGTCCATCTAAAATTTTGATATTATACTTGAATTTATACACATAGACTATGAAATTTATACCCAATATAATGAAGTTTGACACATGCTCAGTAGAAGATATACATGAAATAAGGATGTTTCATGTCAATGAGAATTCATATGTTGTGGGGAATAGGTATTACACTACAAGAAATGAATTATAACATCAGGTTTAAATTCAAATGTTTAGATTATTAAGATTAAGAAATGTTCAAGACATATAAAATTTAAATCCTCAAATTAGTAAACTTTTAAAAAAACTAAAAATAAACACACACAAAATAAAAATAGACAAATAATGTAACTAAAAAATAAATTAATCATGAAACATGGAAGTTAAAAACATGGAAACACTAAACTAAATAACAAAAAACATTATCTTGGAAACACAATATTCATAGAGAAAATAAATAAATTTCAACCATACAAAATGAAAATATAAAAAATAGAGGTTGTGTTATTGAAAGTCTATACCATCCTAACCCATCCACTATTTCAAATAGTTTTCTCTGAATAAAACCACAAATCTATAATCATTAGCCGAAAAACATCTCCTTTTAGTATATACCATAGTGGAACATGTCTTACCATACCAAAACATCTACTTTTGTCAACTTCAAAACCATTATTAAGAAAACATAAATTCTAAGAAAAAATATTCAAAAATATATTATTACACCTAAAAAACTTATCTATATCCAAATCATTTTCTCTTGTGTGATTCTCCACCCAATAGTGGTCTTGTTCCTTCTGAAAAGATCACTATGACTTATATGAACCATGAACCATCAAATATAAAGTAGTTAAATTTTCGTAATCTGGAAAGTAATACAAAAACAATTATTGATAGAAAAACGATCAAATAAAAGTAGGAAATTTGAAAAAAAACCACACAATAATCAATCACAACAATTTACTAAAAAACAAGTTTCATCGTGACCCTAAAAATCTAAAAAATAGACCATCTCAACCCCTTCCTTCCAACCAAAGATCCATGAAAGTCACTTGTAGAGTCATTATAAGGATCATATAAAAACTAAAACCTTGATACACACCTAAATCTATTATAAGGGGTCCTAAAACGCATATAACCTTGATACTATTATAATTTCCATATAGAAAATTGTTGTGGGATTTAATCCTCCATGAAATATACTCATGGATGTTTCTCTTAATGTGGTAGTTATTAACACACTGATGAAAAAACGAATTCCTTAAACGACTTCAAATATTTATCTATTTTCTCATATTGATGGGTTTCCCCCTAACACTCATCAACTAGGGTATAATATTAACCACACTAGACTCCTCCTTCAAAACATGGATCTATATATCATTTCCAAACATTACTACTTTAAATTCATCTATATTTATCAACTCTCTACCATACATCATGGAATATTTTAGTGAATTAAAAGACTCAATAAGGGAGGAAAAAAATAATGGCATGGTCTTAGTAACTTATCTTGACATCTATGTTATCTAACAAACAAATATTTTGTAAAATTTATAAATTTGAATGTAGATATAAATTCCTAAAATCATCATAAAACTATAAAACATTTTCTCCCTATAAATACTCCCTAGAAAATATTTAGTAACTTATAGGTGTTCAAGCTTTTTACAAATGGATTTGTCAGTGGTTTAATTTGAAACATCACAAAAATACTTATCTCCAAAATTAAAATGTATCATACAATGTTGTTTCTGAAGAATTATATGTTGAACATCTACATAGGTGTTAACTAACTGTCCTTTCATAGGCACAATGACAACTATTTTCATAAATCCAAATAGGGTACATGTAAGTCTATTGTGATCATACAATGCCCACAAATTCAATATTATTTTTATTAATTTATTCTATACATCAAACTTATCAATGTAAAAATTTATTGACAATATTTTAAAACCCAATAAATCTGATCAGATGTCAATTTTTAGGGTGGATTGAGTCCAACAAGACACTATACACACACAAAAGTAACAAAAGGGGATTCAGATTATTAATGTTCATTTGGATATATATAAAACCTAACATATTGAAGCTTTTTTGGTGGAAATAAAAAAAAATAATTAATAAAGAAAAATATTTAGTAAAATAGTACATGAGAATTGTGTGGATTGGACCAATTGTTTCCTACTATATGGAAATAACACCACCCAAAAACATTTATTATGAAAAGAAAAAATAAAGACACAAAACAGAAATATAATAATGAAAATTAAATGAAAATAAATGAGAATAAGTGTACCATACTAATGACAACCACACACATAAGAAATAAGAAACAACAAAAAGTAACAAAAAATGGAAACAAATTATAAAAAGATGAATACTATACTGAAACCCCCACACCTATGTGTGTTATCACCTATAAAAACCCTTAAAAACATTATTTCATCACTTAGGTCCACCTTAAAACTATAAATCCTTGAGTTCTCCATGGGAATAAGATTCAAAAAATAAGGTTCATGCGTTCACATAAATATATCCATAAACAAGATCTTCCTTCTATGAATCATCACCCTTTATCTCAATTCCTCTTATCTAAGAACCACAAGATTCATCTATATTTACTTCTCTCTATCTAAAAACCATTGATTGATTTTTCATAATAATTTCTCTCATTCCAATGTTGGAAAGGGAATAAATACCCTTGATAAAATGATTATTTTCAATGGTTTAAATGAAATGTGCTTAAAAATCTCACAAAAGAAATAGTTACAACTATTCTCATAAGAAACTTTTATTAACAGAAACCCTAGTGGATCTATTGAATTAAAATGAAAAATATTCTAATTTGGGTTTATGAAGTTTTACATCTAGTTCAAAGACTAACATGGAATCCAAACATTATGTATAGAAATCATATGTTACCGGCTAAGGTCTAACAAGATTTTGGAAGAAAACATATATGAAAAATGTCAACTTAAATAAAGGAAAGTCATAACTTTTTGGGTAGAAAGATGAATGTTGCACAAAATAATGTAGGATTTATGGATCAAAATCATACATGTAGATTTTAAGTATTAATAAATGTTAAATATTTAGAATATTTTCTTTACAAAACAGAAAAACTCTAAAAAACCACAATACGATACCATCATAAAAAAACTAAACAAATAAAATTCATAACCGAACAAAATCTGAATGAAATTTGAAAATTAAACACATGGAATTATCAAGATAAAAGAAAAAAATGATTTTTAACCCAAACATACATGAATAAATGATAAATATCCTAATTATAAAATTAAAATTTAAAGCATAAAGGAAAATTTAGGGTAATATTATATTATATTTTCCAATCATCTAGTTTAGTAAATTTTCAATAATATAAACCCCTATGATCCATCATGACAAAACCAATCTAGTCACCTCATTAGCATGTTCTAGAGTGGAATATATCAACTCATCCCCAATCATTTAATGTTTTTAACTACTAAATCATGCTAAAAAATAATAAAAATATTAACAAATGACTTTTAATAAGATTTTACCACACCCATATTCCCTCTTTGAACCATATAAGATTCCCTTTTTTGATTTTACACCCAATAGTGGAACCATTCATTCCAAACACATCACTAGGACCTACAAAAACCAAAAAATAGAATGAAGTTGAAACATTATTAGAATAAACACAAAACAAATCGTAAATATATATAATATTAATTTAAATTAATAAATAATAATAATAAATAAATAATAAATGCTTGAAAATTTTTAGGATACAAGTCATTGTTTGAGTCTAAACAGCTCAGAAAATAGCCTAACTCACACCCATTAATCCCACTAGGGGCCCTGAAACTCATATGCATAGTCATTCATTGTATTATTTATGAAATAGAACCAATATATACGCATATATATACCATAATATCTTATAAATAAACATATAGAATATAAACACTATCATAATTGTGTTATAGTTTATTGTTCTAGGATACACTATCTCTAGACATATCTTCTAGGTAGTATCTCTTAATGTGGTTTTTATATCCACACAAATAGATAATAAAATTACTAAAACAATTACTATTTTCCTTCTAATTTATACTATTTTTGTGGATGGCCCAAATCACTTAGAAAATGGATGAATTCATAACCCCATCGGCCTCCTCCTTCAAACACTGGGACTAAATATCAATTGAAAACATGATTTTATTTACATCTTTTAGTGTTATTGACTCCCTAATGTTGATCAAGGAATCATTCAATGTATTGAAAAAGTCATCAAGGGACGTTAATATTATAATTTTCTAGTATTTGTCCCTTTTATGTAAATCTATATTAGATAATTAAAAAATTTATTTATTAAATTAGTCAATGGGAACTAAGACAGAGGTCCTAGGAATCATCATAAAATTATAGACATCATATTAATATATAAATGACCATGAAGGGATTTAATCATACATAGTTGTTCAAGATTAAGGAAAATTTCATTTAAATTATTTTCATAAGAAAAATTCTTGAATAATTTTATCTTTTAAATTCAAAATATGTATATAATTGGATTTATCTAGGATGTTAGGGTCAAAATCTACATAGGCGGTAACTAATTTTCCTACAACATACATGGTAAAATGTTTCTTCTTATGGAATGATAGGGTATCTACAATTCTATTATTGAAAAAGAAACACTATAATCATCACTCTATACAAAATTTAATTAATTATATCCATCAGAATTATCAATCACAAACTTGATTGAAGACATCTCCAGACATGATAAACCATCATTAATTATAATTTTTTTTCAGTGGATCAGATACAATAAGACACAGTTTAAACTAGAAAGAAAAAAAGATCAATTTTATTAAATAATATCAATAAATAAATAAAAATCACACATAAATTTCACAGTAGAAGAAGCAATAAAAAACCAGAGAAATAATAGAAAAGTAAAAGAACATAAAGGATTTTCATGGTTCAAACCACCTTAGTCCTACTCTAAGGAAAGAATACCACCGAACGAATTATTATGTAAATAAAAAAATAGAATAATATAACCAAAAAATGATAAAAATTAAAAAAAAATGTGATAACTTGGGGATCAATCCAATGTACCCACGAATAAAGAACCAATAAATTGAAACAGACAATGAGAACAGGGATACAACTTTTGAGAATAAGAATAAAAAATACATACCCCCTTACATGGGATTAGTATCACCTATTGGAACCATTTATATATTTCTAAAGTCACTTATGTCCTCCTCTTAACTGCCTATCCTCAATCCCTCTACTAGACTACGCTACCAATAATAAAGTGCCAGTGCTACCATCAATAAATCCATAAAAAAGATCTCCCCTCTATGAATAATCACCTTATTTCATAATTTATATCATATTAAAATACCAATACTCTTATATGAGTACCAGACTCTCTAAAAATGTTCAATAAATCATCTTAATATGATTTGTCAATTTGATGATAGAAAGGGTTGAAATAGCCCTTGAGAAAATGAAATTGTTGTAATAGATACAAATACATTTTTTTCACAGGGAAAAGTTAGGGAAGAAACATTTAAAACTAATTTCATAGATGGAATCATGTAATTGACACCCCAATGGCTCCAAAAATGTTGATCATTCCTGATTTTTATATGGTTGAATGAATTCATACTTTGAGATGAAATTTTGACACATAAGACAAATTCATAATCAAAACTATGGATATCATGTGTGGTCAATTTAAGTCTAACTCATTATTGGTGGATGTCACAAATGATATATTTAAGTCTTTAAATAATGAAAATTCATTCATTTTTTCTGTTGAAATTCTTATATTTAACATAATGAATTCTAACATTGGGCTCAAATCCAAACGTAAAAATTATGAAGTCTTTTGCTGTAACACCACAACTCTACTAAGCCAAAGCTAATGTTTGCATTATTATTGTGGTACTAGATTCAGGGGATCTAATTATGTAGTATTCATCAGTTTACTAGTATTATAAAACTTGAAAAATATATGATTCCCATATTAAATTGGGAAAATAAAAAAAAATCCTCAGAAACATTCTTTCATCCTTGAAATCATTCAAAATATCCTTCTTCATATCTTGGGGAAAGTAAAATAAATAAATGGTGAGATAAAATTCATAGTAAGTTTTCAGTATAGTGGATGCTATCATGAGTAAATAAGGTATACTGAATATGGAAAAGTGGATAATTAAAACACATTTCATTCAATCAGCAATATGACTTCAATGATAATCTGTTGCAAACATCAACAAACCTATCACATGTTTAATCGAATATGAATAATTAGTTATCGAAATGAATAAATTTGGAAATTAATGATATTTGTATCATGGAATCATCCAATTTATCAGGAATATTTCAATTAAGGACTCACAATAAATTTATCATTCTTAATAAATGGGTAGGCATAATATGAACAAAAAACAAAAATTTCATTCATATTATTTTTTCCCATTAGTGTTGTCGATTAATAGATGGGCTATCTATTAATATTCCCAATTCATAAATTTTATGTCTTATTATTTCCTCATACATTTAATTATAAATAAAATTCACGCGAAAAATTCCATATTAGTCAATCATTATATGTTCTGATTCAAGAATACAAAACAACAATAATTTACCATTAAATTATATAACTCTCATAATAATACTTAGTTAATATGTACCAAATATAGAAATGGTATATAGATGATACATCATATATGTAATAGAAATGATACTAAATTCAGACATTATGTTTATAATATGGACACGAAGGATAAAAATAATGTCAAATGTATAAAGGGAAGTAATATAAAACATGATCACAATAAAGTAAATGATCTAAAAAGAGGATTAATACATTATCAAAAAAGAATAATATAATATAATTGAATCTTTATAAATTGTTTTTGTTGTTTTAAAACTATTAATTTATAAAATAATTCATAATAAAATATTAAAAAAATCTCTGTAACTTGGTGTGAGAACATAGTTATAAATTACTTATCAAAATTTTATTATTTTCTTTTATGATAACAATAGATTTTTATTTTTATATAATTTAAAATAAAATTGTGTAAAATATTGACAAAATTATTTTATGTAAAAATAAACATGTAATCATTAACATTATTCTTGATAATATATAACGGCTATGATGGATGAAAGGTAAATAAACCTATATATGTTAAAAATATTTATTTTTCAATTCTGTAAAAAGCTAAAAATAACTCATATAGTAAACAAGGTAAATAAACTTTTTAATACATCATAAAAAAAAGTAAAAAGTATTTTATAATGAAATTTACAAAACAATTAAACATAAATAATAAAAATCAAGAAGCATTTAAACTAACCCCAACAGGTAGGAAAAAGAGTTGAAAGGAGAACTTAAAAAAAAATTGAAAACAAAAAAAAATCCCCTTACATGTTACATACATGATCATTATTGATACAAAAAGAGAATAAATTGAATATAAACATAAAAAATGTAACATAAAAAATTATAGTAAAATATAAAAGTAGTAAAAAATTATAATCATATAATTTTCACAATGTAAACCGGAATATTAATAAACATAAAATTAAATGACAATTTAATAAAAATTCATCACCTAAGGTATCCTGTTAGTTATAAATGTTTTATACTCCTTCATAATGAATTTAAAATTAAAAAAATACAATATTAAGATTCATTTACATATTTATTACCGTTTTTATGGTCCTCTTATTTTATAAATCTACAAATTGATAACCTCTTGCTTACATCGACCACTTTATGTTTGTTCAGTTAATTTATCCTGTATCTGTTTGAATTTTTTTCATATTTAAAGGTTTCATAAAATTGTTCCATCAAATACATAATTTTAATTATTTAATTAAATTTTTTTTATTAATTATATACTAATTTATAATCATTCAATCATAGTGGTAATGGAAAAATGAATCACACCGCTTTAAGGAGGTGATAATCAACTCATACGATCGAGTGACATTATTATTTTCAAATCGATGGAAGGGTAAGAAGGTTGATGATATATTATTTTTATATAATAATAATTATGTAATAAAAATAATATATATTTCATTAATTCAAAATTTATAACAAACTAATTTAAACTATGATTATAAAAGAATTACACAACTACTTGGAGATAGTAGGTCATCTGTACACATGACTGATGTTTTCATTTTTTCCTGGGATGTAAAAGAGGTGTAAAATGGATTCTCCATAATAAAAACAAAATATTATTATATTGGAAATATTTTATTTTATTATTTTATGATCAATACATCAGAGTAATAGTAAGTATAAGAAGAATTAAAATTTGAAAGAGTCATGTAAGATTATTACCACTTCTTTGAGAGAACTCTTCTAGATTAAACCATAATCTGTATTAGTATGATCTTAAGGAAGAACAAGGATATAAATAATTAATATATGTAATATAATAATGTTTATTTATTGTATTATATGATTTATAGGGCTCATTTTCTGTAAATAATAAAGCAGCAGAGGTGTCATTTTTAATGTACGGGGAGACACACAAGGAATTACTAAAATGATTTTAATAACCTAATGTCATTTTCTTATGATGGTGGCTCAAAATTTTCATATATTTGAATATGATAAGGTTATAGTATAAATAAAACAAAATAATTAGGTTTAATTAGATATTTCATGTTACCTTAAAGCCTTATCCATTTATTTTTAGCCATTTAACTCCTTTTACCCTTAACCAAAGGGATAAATATTTAACATGGTTACTATTAATTATGAATATAAATTATGTTAAAAATATTAAATTATATAAATTATGGTTATTAAAAATAATTAATAAATTTTATATTATTCTACACTTATAATTGGTATGAATTATGTTTAATATAATTTCTCAAAACACAATGATAACCATTTTTTGAAAAATGTTTGTTTGGAGCATAAAACAAGTTTTACAAAAAATAATGTATAAGGTCGATTTAAATGGAATTAATTAGATTATGATAATTACAATAATTCTTATTTTTAGTTAAAATCATACTAAAATTGAAATGTACCTTGTAAATAAATGATTAAATGAAAATAACGAAAACCAATTTTTATTTGAACCAAAACATTAGATTGGTTTATCAAATGTTAGGAATATCTTTATAATTTTAAAATAATGTTTTTATATGAATTTTATTATTTATTTCATATATTTTTTTATTAAAAATGTTTATACTCTTTTTTTTCTTATATCATTATATTTTCATAAAAGTGACAAATTTGTAAAATCTGTATTTTTGACTATTCGCCAAAAAATAACCTTTTTCTAAAAAATATCAAAAAAACATAGAATTATTTTTCACGATTAATTGAAAAACTTAATTAATTTATTCCAATTAAATTTATAAAACTTTTGAATTTATGATTAAATTGAATTCATGAATAAATTATGGATTATTATGGTAGTGTTTCTTTAGGAAAAAGGATAACTTGTTATAATTTAATAGTAGGAGTTACAATCTCCCCACCGGGAAAAAATTCATCCCCAAAATTTTAAAAATGAAACATTATAAATATATGTTATGCTACCTATTTCCAAATCAATTTTATGATATCTCCAAAGTACCTCCACCAATCATGTCGTTGATTCTGCAAAAAAAATTCTTTAGTGTCAAGAATTTTGGAATGATACTCCTAGAAAGATAAATTTGGTTAAAAATCTATTTCCTCAAATATGAGAACATGCGATGGTTATTGCATGTAATAATTCAAAAATGATATATATAACACGTCATAAGCTTTAATGAGTCTTAGTGGAAATTTTAAATGGAAATCTCTAACTCTAATTCTTTCTATAATTTCAAAATGATTGATATTCCAATGACAATGTTTCCATATATTACCAAACATTATAACATTGATACATAAATATTCCTTCAATAAAAAATGATCTCCCACTTGAATTTATAATTCGTTCCCTTGGTTATCAATATAGATATTTTTTATTCTTTTATATTCCTTGATATAACTCTGAATAGTTATTAGTTTAATTATTTTCTCCTCAATAAGTTCTAGGCTTAAGATTCCTATAGCCATCTTTATTCTAAAATGTTAGTTTGTGAAATGTTTTCTTATATAATGCTTCAACTATTTAATTTTAATACTTGAATGGAATCTATTATTATAGGAAAATTACACCTAAGGTAAATATTGGTCCCAATTACCATGAAAGTCAATTGAGAAAAACCTCAACATAACTACTAATGTCTAAATAGTCCTTTCATATTTTCTATTTTTCTGAGGATGGAAATAATTTATAAAATTTAACTCGGTGTTGAGTTCTTTCAGAATAATTATCTATAATTTTGATGTATATAGTGGGTCATGATTAGATACAATCAAAATAAATTCACCATGAAGTCAAACAACATCATTAATAGAGAGTCACATGAGGTGATAAAAAAGGCAGGTTTTCCCTTATTGAAATTAAATGTGCATACTTGTTATGGTGATAAATAATAACCCATATTAAATAATTATTTCTAGGAGTCTTTTGAAATTTGTTGACAAAGTCCGGCGTAATATCATCCAATTTAAATAGAGGAATTGGTTGAGTTTGTAAGAATAATTTTTTATGATTCTAATCAGTATCATGAAACATAGTCTATAATTTCACAATTAATATTATCCCACAATAAATTTTCCTTCAAATCCTAATACATTTTGGTGCAACCAAATTGTATAGTAAAATTTGATCTTGGAGCTTCATATAAAAATTTCTATTTTTATCTAGCATAAATGCGACACTCAACGTCATCCAAATTTCTATATACAATCTGTATTATTTAATTATACCAACTTGTCATCATTCATAGCTCTAATTGTCCTTTGAAAATTATTCTCATCGTTTAGGGAACTTTTTTTCTCAAATCGAATGGGTTTAGAATGAATTTGGAATAGATTTCTTGTTCCCCAATCGTAATGATTCCTATATCTTAGTTAAATAAATATTTTGGTATATGATCTTTATCAATCCCCATTATAGTCAGAACACCATGATCATTCCTACTCAACATATTGGCCACCTTATTTGACTTCCCAAAGAAGTAGTTTATTTATAAATCATAATCCATTAGTATTTCTAGTCTAGGATTTTTTCTATAACATTCTGTGAGAAGATGTATTTAAAACATTTATAATCCATATATATTTCATATTTATCAACATAATGGTAATTCCGCAATATCATAAATGAAAATATTACGGCTACCAACTCAATATGATGGGTTGGTAAATTTTATTCATAAATATATAACTAGGTGAATTCATAGGGAAAAATATCATTCTGTATAAGGACACATCTAATTCCCTTCTACGATGCATCCCTATATATCACATATACATCCCTTTATAATTATAAAGTCCAAATCAATTACTTGAAAAATATCATATTCAATTATTCAAAAAATTCATTAAATTATTTTGATATACGAACTTAAAATTGTTATGTCTTACCTTGGTTAATGGGTTAGCTAATTGATTTTTTTTTGAATAAATCATATATAGTAGCTTGATAACCCAATAAAACAACCTACCTTGATTTTATTCATAGGTGTCATTTATTCCATCACTACCTTTTTATTTCAATAGTCAACTGATATTTCATTATTGGGGAATTTTTGAAAAGAAAATAAAATTCTAAAAGCTATAATATTCATTTTCTAAATATTATATATAAAAAATTATTTTATGAGTCTTAAAATGATTCAAAAATGACCTTTATCTCATCAGAGATTTTAGAATATATCAATATATCATTGATAAATACTACAATAACATTTTTAATATAATACATGAATTCCATGTTCATTATATCCATAAAAATAGCTAGTGTGTTAGTCTATCCAAATGTAATTTCTATAAATTCCTATTTTCCAAACTACATAAAATTTTCAGCATTGGAATATCATCCTTATTTACATAAAGTTGATTATAACCAAAAAATATTGATATTTTAAAAAAATATCCCCTTGAAGTTGATTAAACAATTCATCAATATAAGGAATATGGAAGTTCTTCATTATATTAATGTCATTGATTTCAAATTAATTGATTCGCAAACTCATATACCCATATTACTTCATAAAAAATTTAACTTGGGATCCCCTTTATAAAACACTAGAGTGTATAAATCCCTTATCACACAACCACTTCAATTGTTTCTTTATTTCCACTAATTCTAATACGGATATCCTTTTGTGTCTCTTAGAAATAATTTTTTTATCCCGGGCGAGATCAATAAAAAACTCAACTTCCTGTTTATATGGATTTCTAGGTAGTTATTCAAGAAATATATCAATTTATTCATGAATAATATATAAAACATCTATGAAAAGGATATAATTCCCATTAATAGTTTGTTTATACTCTTCTTCTCTATGAAATTATTCAATAATAGATAATATTTTTTGATCCTAACAAGATTTAGATGACATAGCCTCCTCTCTAAAGGCAAGTGATTCTACATCTCCATCATGAATCAGAATCACCTTCTCTTTGAAATTAATAATTTCAATATAATTTGAAATAATATCTATACCAAGGATTATAATCAAGTTAATCATAGGTATAACAATACATTTTTCAAATAGGGTAAGTCTATGTGTAATAATTGGAACTGATTGACATGTCCTTATTGCAACAATATTTCCACTACGAATCATAATTGATAACCCTCATCTTAAGTGGATAGGTAAATATATAATTTTATTTTTAAATATGAAGATATAAAAGATTTTGATGATTCATAATAAAAAAATGTTAGCTAAATATTTTGTTACGATAAGTACTTACCACCTTATCTTCAGGAACTTCAACCATAGTTGAAGTAATCACATAAGCTTAGCCTTCTCCCCTTTGAGTCTTCTACAGCACTTTCACATGATTCTTGGGACATTGGTTTGAATAATAACCCATGTCATTATAGATGAAGCACTGGATAATGGTGGCTTCTTACTTTTCCTTACATTCATGATCCTTATGACCCATTTCTATACACATGAAACAAACTCAAGTTCCCATTAAGAAAGTATCTTTGTATTTAATTCTATAATAATCACATTATAGAAATCTAAACTTATGTTTCTTCTTCCATGACACATTTAATTTTCCATGGTGCTCATTCAACATCTTATTTTATTGATTTAACATAAAGATATAAAAGTTATAGAATATACTCACTCTATTGATGGAATTTGATACTATATCATTATTTAATGAAAATGTTTGAGAAACTAGTACTCTATGAAGACTCTATATAACCCTAAAAAGAAATGATAAATATTAAATTCCAAATTTTTTATGTAGTCTAAAGCATGAAAAGATAATCTTGTAAATTTATCCTCAAACTAGTTGGTACTTTCTTTCAACATATAAATTAATGTAAGAAACTTCTATTAAATTTTAGTTCATTTTTTCTCATGGAAATTGTTTCTCAAATAATATCAATTTAAAGTATTCCCATTCCATGATTTCAATTTCATAAAACTATTTATTATTCTAGATCAATGACCACTATTTATTGGTAACACCCTTGAGACACACCAATTCCATGATAACATTTCCAACTCATTTCTACCAAATGAGAAAAGAATATTTCTGAGGGACTTGATCCATTTTTCAACTACCAATGGATTATTAGTTCTATTAAAATATGGAGTGTTTTATCACATTATGTGATCCAATATAGAATAATTTAGATATGGAACAACATTTTTCTTCATATGGACATGATTATTCATCATAAACTGATTCATCTAACATAATATGGACAAGATATACTTAGTTCCAATACAATCTCTATTGCATTACTCAAAAGATAAATCACTACATTGACTATGAGTTTTGATTCCATTCTTTTTATAAATATCCATCTCTAAAAAATGTAACACACAAAGTTATCTCATAATAATTAATAATATTGAGACAGAAAATAAAGAAACTGTAATTGAAAAATTTAACATACCCTAACAGATTATCATAATTATCATGTCTGTTATGATTATTTTATATCCAATTCATAATGTTACTACTAAACATCCTATAATGATAACTATAAAACCCCAAATCTAGTAACAAAGATATGGTGTTTACTTAACTACATTGTTGAATGATATAAGGGATCTCACGATGCAGGAATAATCTATTTAGTAGTCTAGGAAAACTATATATATACATGATTCCCATATTATAATTGAAATATAAAAAATATATAAAATAAGAAACACTCTTACATACTTCAAATAATTAAAAATGCCATTCTTTATATCTAGTTGGTAGATTCAGAGACCTATTATACTCCTCAATATAATGGTATAATTGAAAATAAAAATGGAATAATTTTTCAAATATAGAAAATTATGTTAAATGATAATTCCCATTATAAACCCTTTTCAGAAAAAATATGTTTCTTATGATGTGTTTTATGAATAAGTATCTGATGAAAAAAGTTTTTGGGAAAACTATAAAACAATAATGGTATAGAAACTAGATATATGAAACTTTCCTGATGATATTTTGGTGTGTTTCATACTCTTATATCATAAATTTTCATTAAAATATGATTCATTATATAAGCCATAAATTAATATTAATTGGGTATACTATTATTACCACTAGTTAATGATTATATAATCTATAAATAGAAGTGGTGATAATAAGAATAAATGTTTTGTTCTCTAAAAAATAATAATGGGAATGAAATCTAGTGGATGGAAAATGTAATGGGTTCATTATCAGAAAATAACTGACCGGGGAAGTTGTTCACAATTTATTATCGAGTATTCCATCTTATGAATGAGATTCTCTGATGCAACCAATGTCCATAGAGATTTCAGAGGATCCAAAAATGACATGTATGATTCTATCTCATTTACAAAATTATGGTATCACCATTGATAATTTTAACAATAATAATGTAATAATTCAATGATTGTTATTATTTTATTCAGATTTTGACAACATTTTCATTGAAGATGTAGAAAATGTGATGGTTGTAGTGTGAAAAAGAAGTGGTTGGGAATTTTCCTATTGATTGTTTTTGTTAGTATATTCAAATAAAATACTCAAAAATTATTAAGAAACTAAGGATACATTATAGAGATGATCTTTTCACATATAATTTATAAATAATATATAATAACAATTACCTCATCATGGTAATTCTTTCATCATTGATCATCGTTTCAGTTGACATTCTCATCGTGTCATCATTACTGTGAGGAATCCAAAGTGGAATTTCCCTATAGGTATCCACACATGCCCCATGAATCTTGAAATGTCTAAAATATAACATCATTTTGTAGTGTAATGTAAAAAAACATTCATCATTCTTCATTTATCACTAAAAAATTCCTTTAAGAATGTATAATTCTCTCTCTTATTCTCTTGTTATTCAAAGGGAGGTGGAGGATCTCCTCTCATTATCATTTTTGAGATGTAAGTGGAGGATCGCCTCTCTGGTCTTGAGATAATTATCTTACAACCATATCTTACGTAGAGAAATTCATCATGAAACTAGAAATGATTTAAATTGGGTTATATACATAAGTTCAGAAAACTAGTTATTTCAAAAAAATCATAACTAATTTCATTATTATATGTAAAAATTGTGTAAAATAATGTGTATTGTAGACAAGGGATTTCAAATTAAAATAATCCACCCACCCATATATACTAGTTTATTAGGAATCATCCTTCCCAACATGGGTTTTCAAGAACTAACTTGGAGTCGTTATTACATTTTTATGGACAAAAGGTCCAAATATTGTGGACATTGAATTCCTAGAATAAAAAATTCCAGAGGGGATTTTATTTTATTTTATTATCCTGGTTATGAATTTCCCATGTGTGGTCATTCATCCACCTATGAATCACCCATCCCAATTATCTCATTCCCAATGTTGTAGTGTCATGCCACCCTGTGATTTCCCAAGTGCTCCAATATCTGCCCTCCCTCAATCTTAATCATGCCCTCCAACACACCCTATAGTGGCACAATATAACTCCCCGACCCTAGATTCCCAGAGCCTGTGCATTGTCTTATTACATTTGATATATTACATGGAATAAAATCCCAAAGGAGTGATCAGTTTATCAGTTTCATAAAATATATAACATACATGGACAATTCATTTTAATTAAAAACATAACATGAAACAGAGTTAATTCTTTGAGAATGCCATTATTCTCCTATCTTGACCCTATATATCAATCATAAAACATTTCAGGGAATCCTAGGAAAATGAAACATATGAAAGGGGTGATCTAAGATGATCAATAAGTATAAATAATATAGTGGAAGATATAATAAATAAGCATAAAATTTTAAAGCAATGTATAAAGAAGAAACACAAGCCTTTAAAGAAAATATTGAGCATAATATGGAAATAATAAACAAAATAATTCCACATAAACATTCACATGGATATTATACTAGTTGAATAATCTCAGTTAACATCAATAACTAATCTTATAATGAGGGAATGAAAAATTCCAAACATCATAACCACATTTTCAAGGCCCTGTGGAATGACCATACATATAGATAAGACTTTAGTAAAAACCCATACAAGTTTGTCTCATGAGAACTATTGATGCATAGAGGGGATTTCAGTAATTGGGCCCTATCATATAGGGCTTTCAATAAGCAGTTTCCAACCCTTCACTAAATAATTCCAATGCATTCCTCATATGAAAATGGTGAAATGTAACATAAACATTTGTATTTTAACTACCATATGAAATTTTAATTCATTAAGAATGAACGATGACTGTTATCAAAATAGCACATCAATAGTCAAAAAAAATACCCATAAATAAAATGGGTTATATTATATCATAATAAAAAACATCAATTAAACATAAAATTCCACAACGTATGTTGACATAGATTGAAATAATCCTATAAAATCATGATAACTATCTGAGAAATATCTCTTTTTATATTGAAATCATTTAAAATAAATTCAATATTAAAAGATAAATTTTATTTTTAAAATAACCAAGTAATATTGTAAAGGAAGCTTCAAAATATTGTGGTATCATAATGGTGTAAAATAGTAGTTCACACCGTATTAGTTTACAAAACATTATTTCCATAATTTTTCAAAATGGTCTAAATGTACCACATTGGAAAAATTAAGGAAATAATTAATTAATATTTTTTATAAGAGGTAAAATATGGGTAAAAATTACTTTAAACAATTGTATAGTAATTGAAATTATATTTAGAAATACATTTCTTAGAAATATGGACTTGGATGATAAATTTGTCGAAGTAGATACTTACGTATAGACAACCTCCAATAATAATGAGATTGTGAAATTAACCCTTATGTAAAACCATAAAAGAATTATTTTTGAAATAATTTTAATGAAATTAAAAATAGATATTCAATTTCCTTTATAATATTTTAAACCCAAATAAATATTTATGTAAAATAATAACAAGAATATTGATATGGAGAAAGAATTAATTCTTTAAACATTTAAATCATCTCATACCACTTTGAAAATTTAAATAATAAACCCAATATCTTAAAATAAATCTTTAAATACCATGATGATAAATTTATTGATGCTTTTAAATATGATCAGGCTCATACAGACACCACACACAAGAAATAGGTGTTCAACATGACTTATATCTAACAAAAAATAAAATTGAGACCAAATTCCCTTACAAAGATTGTATCACCAGAGTGAGGATAAATCAATGAAATAATTATTTGTGAAAAGTATAAATACACCTTATAAAAGGGTATATTAACTAAAAAAATCATCGTTCATTTACACATATTCATGGATGAACATAACCAATAACATCAATGTTTTACTCAATAAATGGAAATTTAGTTATGATTTCCCTTACCTTAGGTCTGATATTCTCCAAACATGTTTAAAAAACCTGTATAAGTTTTTTAGAATATTATTAACTTCTAACATATTCATAATAATTTTTATTATATCATATATTATTCATTTATTAGTTTATATTTCTCAATTTTTAATAATTTCGATGTTAAAGAAACATTTCAGGTAATATTTTCTTTTTTTATTGTACTTTTTTTGACTTGTTATTTTTTATTATATTACATTGATAATGATTTACATATTTCCATAATTTATAAAATGATTTATATATCCTCAATATATAGTATATAAATATATATTATAGATATATAAATGAAATTGTACACACTATTCATGGAGACAGTAGGTTGTACATACACATGAACGTTGTTTCCGTTTTTATCGTATTGAATGGAATAAAGTAAATGATATATATATATATATATATATTATAGTAGCATTATTATGTCATATATTTGATACTTATTAATTATATATATATTTATAAACATTCTTGAATGGTTAACGTGGAAGCTGAATCACATCATTTCGTGTAGACGATAAGTCGTACGTACGCACGAGCAATGGTATTATTCAATAATGGGGAAGGGTAAGGAATTGGATGGAATTTGAATTATATAGAAAAAATATAATTTTATATTTATTATTTAAATCCTATATATTCATCATTATACCCATAAAAATAATGTGTATATGAATAATGGTTTACACCACAATGTGGAGACGGTACGCCATACATACACACGCATAGTGATATTGTTTTTCATAGGACGGGTAAAAGGAGGAATATTGTTGTAAGATAACCATAAAAAATATAATAATATATTAGATTCTTTATTTATTACTTTATTATTTACACAATTTAGGTAAAATAAGTATAACTAGATAAGATTGTTGAAAGATTTTGTAAGACAATTACATCTTCTTCGAGTGTCTCCTTTTAATTTGTACAAATGTAATCCTTAGGTTAGCTCCCTGACCCAAGTATAAACTCTATAATTATTTTAGGAATGTTGAGAGGATAAAGGGATATGGTTTTTCTGAACTAAAATGCATTATTTATTTGAATAAAATATTAGATGTTCTCTTTTATAAGAGAGGGGAGGGGAACTTTTGGAAACTCCAAAACTATTAATTTATTGTAAATTGATTTTCAGTTTAAAATAGCTCAAAAGTGAGTTATTTTTAGAATAACTTGATTATGGGTCTATATCCTCTCATCAAATTATTTTTTGATAAGTTCATGTCAAACAATCAAACTTATCTTTTGGTTTTAACCCTTAATTAAACCATTTAACTATTACCATGTATACTTATCTTTTTACACTATATGGTTAATATAATTATTATAAAATTTAAAAAGAACCCCAATTGGATTATTTACGAAATATTTTACACTTTCAAAGTTATTTGTTTAAACCACTGATTTTTACGATTTTTATATCATTTAATAAAATATTTTGTATTTGATAATATCATTTAGGTCAATTTTGACACTATTTAACACATGGATTTTGTTAAAGTCATACCAACTTGATTACATCAAAAAAAATACATTAAATAACCAATAACATGTCAATTACATTGAAAACATCGATGGATGGTATTAAATTTTTAAAATTATATTTATTTTAATATTATAAATATTATTTAATCGATTTTTATTTTAATAAAACAACTACTATATCATCATTATGACACTATTTTATTTAATTATTTATTTATTTAAATTATAAATAAATTAGCATTATGTCAATAAAAAATTTATCTTTGTAAAGACGACTTATATATTACGAATAACACTTATATGAACTCATATTAAAAATGATATAGTTATTAAAATTTGAATATTACAATTTTAACTCTTCTTTAAATAAAATTTAATAAATATGATAATCTATCAAAGGTTTCATAAAAAGGGTCATATTTTCAAAATAAGATTGATTTTAGTCGAAAAAAACTTATCCATAGAAATTAGAAAAGGTGTTAGGGTAATTTTATATTATTATAATATTATTTTTACATTTAATTACTTTATTTATCTATAACTGTAGTAAATAAAATTCAAAAGTATCTATTCACTAAAAAATATTTTGATACTATTAGACCACATTTTTTATACTTAATACAACCATGTATGTTTTTTTTTCTAAAATTGTCATGAACCATCCCTCGTGGCCTATTTCGTGACTACCAAAAGCCCGCCTCCCAAATGATAGGGGCTGGAGACTAGTGTTGAAGGCATTATTCCACGAGTGGGAGGCATTCTCTTGAGTACTTGTAAAGAGACACACAACTCCTAGCCAAAGGTACTATAATGTAAATCCAAGGAATCTATGCATGAAATCCATAATGTAAAACACATCCAGAGTACAATGGAAAGTAATGTTCATGGAGGAAACCCTTACCAGAACACAATCCCACAAAAAGAAAAATAGTACAAAAGTAAAACTTGAAGTCCCTCAAGCTCGTTCGACAGGAAGCCTACCTAGAGGTTAGGTGAAAGGTAGCTTCCTAAAGCTATATAAGTACACCTCATCTATCTAATCTCACTGAACACTACCAGGTCCTGGTCCTCCCTAGACTCCATCGAAGCGTTGGTCATATGCACAAGACACAACACGTGCAGGCAAAGACCATGTAGGGGTGAGTAAAACAATACTTAGTATGGGAACCCGAAACCACAAAGGTAAAGCACCAGAGGGAAACCACAATGGAATGAATAGTCATCTCTATTATGTTATTTTCCCATACATATACCATGAACATCCAGATATACTCTTCATAGCCACTAAGAAGCATAAGGTCCAAACATATAGCCAATACCAGAATTATCATAGAAGGCTCACGGTGTAACACATGAACCAGGAGTACATGCTCCACGATCTCTCCATCCCGGATGAAACCAGTTCATGTGATACACTCCATTGGATATAATCATACCATTCATAATGGTACATTCAAGAGAATGTTATCCATCGGTAACATTCTACTAGGTCTAACTACAATGCCCAACACTATAGGTCTAGTCATCAAAGCCTTGCGCCCAATTCAAGACTAAAGAATCCCATGTGTAGAGGAGGTCATGATCCTAAACATATCTTGAAACATCTACCTGCCCTATAAGGAGTGGGCTTCACCTCAGTCCATGGAGGGAGCACTAGCTTTTATCTGGGCATCACTTTCATCATGCGGATGGGCTCGCTCCTCGCTACTATGTCCGACAGCCAAGGGAGCTCCATCTCTAATCAAGAACCAGAACCCTACCTGGTATAAAATTACTACTCAGCGACTAAAGGAACTATGCCTAGATATGAAAGGGGAGTTCTAACACTCTTAGTTATTGTGTGGAGGACACATGCCCTGGTATGACAGGGGAGTACTGACTCCCATAATATAGAAGCTGCACCCCACCCGGTAAGGGAGTACAGACTCTATTCGATTATGTGTCGGGAAATCGCACCCTAAAACCACAAGGGAGTACTGAATCTGTTAGTTTGTCTTCTGCAGGGGACCCTCTCCGAAGTTCATTAGGGGAGTACTGACCCCAGGGTAATGGACCTGCTACCTATCATAGTAGGGGAGTATCGACTCTTTAGTAGCACTCTGTGAGGACACGAACCCTGGAACAGAAGGGGGGTGAAGACTCCAATATTAGCGGACCATCTTGCTACCCAGTAGGGGTGTAATGACTCTATATGTGTTAGGTATGGAGGACTCACACCATAGTCTAATAGGGTAGTACCAACTCTAAGGATGGAGGACCCGCTCACCGGTACGACAGGGAGTACAAAACCTTACTTTACACCACACCCTAAAATGTGGGGAGTCCCATATCTACAAAATCAAAGGGATAATGAGTACCCACACCTTTTTTCATAAAGGGAATAACTTTCTAAACAACTAATCATAAGAATTACCCCGATTCTACCCAAATTCTGTCCGTACTCAAAGATTTAACACTTCAAACAAATGTTGTATTCCCGTATCTTTCTAAAAACATAACATAGAGAATATCGGAAGGACCGTCTCTTCCCAAGGGTCCTAATGGTGCAAATGGATCATCATACAGACAGTCGTTTTATTAATTACATGTACTTATGTGAATCGGGGTGTCTATTGGGCCCGACCCTGACGAACCAACCCAAAATGACCCAGATTCAACCTGGCATGCCTTTGAGCCATCCATCTCCTCCAAATGGAATGTGGAACAACCACATCTATTTTTCAGCTGGAGGTGCCAACCAACACTGCCACCATGTCCAACTGGTCTACATCAGTGGACTGTAATTTTTTCATATCACCCGACCACTTTCTTTCGGGTCACACAGTAGTCCACCCCATCCAAAAACACCACGGTGGATGCCTTGGGTTCTCCCGACCACCACTATAGGTGTCCGTTCTCTGTCTCACTGGCACGCGGTTGCCGCTGGCACCAACATGTGGACCGGTTGTTCTGCGGACCACTGTACACACTCAGGTGGTCAGTTCATCAAAACAAAAGGAGACCTATGATCCATATGTTGTGTTCTTCACTACTATTGTCTCAAAATACCAATATTATCCCTTCCACTAGAAAGAAATCAATTTTTAGTATCTCACGCACCACCTAGATCCATCCATAATCATCATTCATCACCCCTCTTTAGTTGTTTCACTAAGAACGGTCACGCAACGACTAACCACTCGTCGTCCTATAAAGAACACGATGAATTTGGGAAGAAGAAAAGAGAAAATCGAAACAAAAATAATGAAACAAACCTATACCATCATTCTCATTGTATTATATCGCTTTGGTTATAAGGTTTAAGTAAAGAAAAATAAAAACATGGGAAAAATATAGAATATTAATTCCCCAGGAACACGCCTGATAAAAACCCTCCTGCAAGAATGATGATCTGCGGGTCAACCCGCATGAGTTGATCTACATTCGTCATTAATTTTAGGAATGCAGAATAACAAATTAAAAAGCAACCCCTAGAAGGTGTTTAGATCGCTCGAAGGCCTAGATTGAAGTTTTGTCCAAATGATGATCTTTGTTCCCACAACATTTTTCGATCGTCAACCGCCGACTTCTGGTGTGATCTAACTATCGTTTTTCATTCTCCAGTGAATTATTCAAGGATTCTCAAAAAAAAATCCACCCCCCATCATTGGTTCCTTCCAATCCATTAAATGGGGAATCATGATTCAAAATTTTCTATTATGCTTTGTTACAAAGTCTTTACGCTATTTCATTAATAAAACAGTGTTTATGGTTTTTTGTGTTACACGCCATTTCACTACAATGGTTTCGAGAGTTCAAAAAAATAAACAAGTTTATTTTATTCCAGTTTTTTCACAAAACTCCCAAAACTATCTTTTAAGATAGACCCACGCTGATTGATATTGAGTCCATTCATAGGTAATGTATTCATTTCTAACGCAGTGGTGTCCTCTAATTTTCAATCTAGGCACCCATTTAGATGTTACCAAAACCACACACCAGCACCATATTAATTTTCTTAAAAACACTCAAAAACTATCTATCACCTTTGACCTATTCTAGTTGAGGTTATGATACTCCTAAGGAAAAAAACACCCTAAAAAGCTAACATGTACTCTCAGATTACCAATATGATTTACTATTTATGAGTTTTAAGGATTTTAAAATAAAATAATTATTACTGAATTATTTTATTTATGGAAAAATACTAACTTCCACTACTTGCCCATACCTTCCAACGTTAGTCCCTTTCTAAGAAAATCCCACCATTTTGAGTTCAATAGTGCCGTCATATTTTTGATTTTAGAATTGGATCAAAACATATAAAAAACTACTCGTGCATTTAATTAATTAACATTAAAAAAGTTTGAAAATCCATTTGTTCCACTCTGAGTCTTGGAATTACATGTTTTCTCTGAACTTGTTAACGTAAAAATCATATTTAAATTTGAAAATAAATTCCCTAGAATTCAAGGACATTAAATTCTCCCAACCATATGTTTTTTTCATCCCCAAATGGAAGAGACAAAACTCAAGAGAAAAACTAGGTTCATCAGGGGTATTTATGCTGCTTACAAGCACACACCTTGAGGAACCACTGAGATTGACCAATTTCATTTCCAACTTCTTCTAGGTCAACATCGTGCAACAACAGAAACATGTTTGTTTAGTAGTGACATGTGGGAAAAGAACAAAGTACTCTGATCCATTTGTAGTCATGGGCTCTAGAGGCTCTCCCCCACGCTAACCTAGTGTAGATACAAACAGAAACCCACAGTCCACATCCACCCATAGCTGAATCATGCTAAAGCCTCTACAAGCATTTTTTTTTCAAGGTTGACGCTAAAAACACAGGGGTAATTATGAATGAAACATGGATTACCATGAGTGAACGTTGGTTCATACTAGTCCCTCTATCTACAACCCCTAGAGACCACTCAACTTTCACAAATGGGAACACTACAATACTATCTAGTGGTTTTATAGCTAAGTATGGATAGTAAACAACCATTTCACAATATAGAAACATCATGGGCTCTAAATCTGCCACTATGGAAGGTTTCTAAGCATGAAACTTCTCAAGAGTCCTCCCTATGCTGCCAGAGTTTTCCTTTCACTAGAAGGAAAACCTATTTTTACTATCATGGACACACCACATCCTTTTCCTAATGTAGTCAATCTAGGTATGAATGGTAGTAGTTCATACCAAGAATGATTTCGTAGGTCCTCAGTGCCATGATTAAGAGATCCCAATTGCAACTCTCATCCCCAAGACTCAGGTCACACTATCAGTACATGTGTCTGATCAATGGGTCTTTTCTAGAAGGATTCTCTAAGAGAGAGGGTCAAGTCCACAGTCTATCCGAAACCTCGATGTCTCAAACATAACTCACAGAAAATGGAGAATAACAAGAACCTATGTATATTTAAAAGGGGAAACCAAATACAAAGATATTACTTCAAATATCTTAGGTATCTTATTGTTCATAAGACATGAATGCATGTCGCTATAATTTCCGTCGCTCTCCAACTCCCAAAGCCTGGAGCAGACCACCTCTAGCTGCTCATCCAGCTCGTCTTCCCCATCTTCCGACCCATGGAAGATCATGATCCAAATATTTTCTCTACCCATGAGGCTCATATTTCATCTCCTGGTTAGCATCACTATAGTTTGGACAATCTCTAGCATGATTCCATTGGCCGTTTCAAATGCTACACCACCTCTCCTGTAGCTGATCAGCTCCATGGTGCTACTCCTGCGCCATGGACCAATGTGTATGTGATCAAGAATGGGAATGCCTTCTATGTCACGATCCTCTTTCCGGTCATCTACATGCACCATCATATGCCTCTACCTCATGACCTCTGTTGTAGGTCACATCCATTTTTCCCTTCATCAGATTTCTCTCAACCACCACGGCTCTCTCCAGCACCCCAGCATATGTCAGATTGCAAAGGGGTATCACTGATGCCCTAATATCCTGGGGTAGTTCTTGTTCTAAGGAATGATCCCTGATGTAAGGGTCCCACACCATATCTGTAGAGTAGCGAGAATGATATGTGATTCTCGCCGAGTACTCTACTACCGTCATTCTGTCCTACTGTAGGTGTAGAAGTTTCTATATACACATAGAGCGAAATGTCACCCAAAAGAAATCCTCCCTAAAGAGACAATCAAAGTCAATACAGACGAGGGTCTCCTCGTCATGTGTTTATATCACTAATCTCCACCATCATCCATCTAAGCCTTGTATAAGGCTCATGACTAGTACTGCCATCTAGTTGAGAGGGGTCCTCACTTGGCAGAAGACTCACATAACCTCCTTAAGACAATCCTTATATACCTTAGGATATGCATCTCCTTGATTCCTGGGAGTTATCTTCCTCTAGAAATTGTGTAGCACACTCATCATGCATGCATCATCCACTTTTAGCGCTTGTAGCAACTACTGATCAATGGGTGGTGCACCACACAGATGTAATGCCACAAATACTGTTCCTTATACTAAAGCCTCCACTCAGGGTGGATCATCATCACAATCATGAAGTAGAATCCTATCTGTATTTCATTGTGGTTTCATCAAAAAAATATATCAAGATAAACCTCAGTTAATGAGTATATCTGGAGAGATGACTCTAGAAGGACCTTGAAAGAACAACCATTTCTTTAGGATTCATCTAGCATTTATTTACCTAAAACTAGTGTTTCTATATACCGATTCGGAATGTTGGTGTCTAGAGTCCTATTGTATCGACATGTCAGTTGTCGCACCAAAACTAGCCTGAAAGAAAAACTCGAAAAAATAACATTGTTTCCTAAAACCAAAAACAAAAATACACCAATCTTTGAGGTAGATCTGACCACCTTTAACACCAATTTGTCACGAACGATCACCCAGGTCCCATGTCATGGCTAACCCAATCCCTCCTCCCAAAGGCTAGGGGCTGACGACTATCACTGAAGGAATTATTCCCCAAGTGGGAGGCATTTTCTTGAGTACATGTACACATGCACCAAACTCCCAGCCAAACATACTAGAAATAAAATCCAAGGAAAACATCATTCAATACACTAAGTAAAACACAACCAGCATACAATGGAAAGTAAATTAGAGTGTGGAAACCTGATAATGTATAAAAGACCACAAAAAATAGTATATAAGTAATACTTCAAGTCCCTAAATCTCATCCCCCAGAAAGCCTACCGGGAGGGTTCGTGAAAGGTAGATGCATGAAGCTGTAGAAGTACACCTCTTCTGTCTGATATCACTGAACACTACCAGGTCCTGGTCTTCTATAGACATCGCTGATGTAATGTTCATATTCACAGTACACGACATGTGAAGAAAAATCCCATGCAAGGGTGAGTAAAACAATACATAGTAGGGGACCCCAAAACCACAAAGGTAATGACCAATAGGAAAACCATATAGGAATTCAGAGTCACCTCTATTCAGAAATATGCCCATAAATATACCATGAACAGCTAGATATACTCATCTCATCCACTAAGAATCATAAAATCTAACCTTGTAGAGAGTACTAGGATTCTCCCAGAAGGCTCAAGCGGTAACACATGAACCAGGAGTACATGCTCTATGTGATCTCTATCCCTGATGGCACCCATTCAAGGGATAAAATCCATCGGGTATAATCCTAACATTCTTAATGGTTTATCCGAGGAAAATTTTTCCATTAGAAACATTCTACTAGGTCCAACTCTAGTGTCCGACACTACAGGTCTAGTCATCACAACCTTCCACCCGATGCAAGACTATGTAAACCCAGTGACGAGGGAGTCATTCTACTAACCATCTTGTGAAACCTACACCCCTCCTATAAGGAGTGGTCCACACCTCATTCCATCGAGAGATAAATATCTCCTATCTAGCTATCACTTTCATCAAGAGGATGGGCCCAATCCTCGCTACTGTGTCCAGTAGTTTAGGGAGATCCATCACTAATATAGGACCCACACCCTACCCGGTAGGGGAGTACTACTCAGTGAACAGTGGATATGCACCCTGGTAGGATTGGGGAGTACTGACTCTATCAGTTCATGGGTGGAGGACCCACGCCGTAGTATTACAGGGGAGTACCGAATCTTATGTTAGAGGACCTGCACTATACCCGGTAGAGGAGTACCGACTATAATCGATGATGTGTGGATGACCCGCACCCTGAAACTTCATGGGAGTACCTACTCTGTTGGTTTGTTCGAAACAGGGGACTTGCACCCTAGTATGTTAGGGGAGTACCAACCTAAGGCTAGAGGACTGACTCACTCGCATGACAGTGGAGTACCGACTATAATGGAGCACTATGTGGGGACCCGCACCTTGGAAATATAGGGGAGTAATGACTCATACATTAGAGGACCCGCTCCTTACCCATTAAGGGATTACCGTCTCTATATGAATTAGGTATGGAGGACCCACTCCATAGTCCAATAGAGGGTTACCATGTCCAAAGATAGAGGAAACACTCACTAGCATGGCAGGAGAGTACCCACTCTTCCTTTACGAACTTCTCTGAGAACTTGTGCCCTAAAACATGGGGAGTCTCTTATCTAACAATGAAGAGAGATAAGAAGTACCTGCACCTTGTGTTATTGAGGGAGTAACCATACAGACATCTCATCATAAGAATCAACTCGATTATACCCATAGATTGGTTGTACCGGTAGAGTATACTCTTAAAACCAAAGAGGTCATCCACTAACATTATAAAAAACTGACTTAGATTATCCCAAAAGTAAATTCTCATCCCAAGGGTCCCAATTCTACATACGGCCCATAAAATGGATGAATTGTTTATAAGATAAAGGTATTTTGGTAAAACGAGGGCCAGTTGGGTCTGCGTCTGGTTTGACCGAGCCCAAGGGGCCTAGCCCATACCGACTGGACCTATCATGGCCCAGTCTACCTGGCTGGGTGGGGGCCGCCAGCAAAACCTAGCCCACCTTTGAGTTGGCTGGTTCATCCATATCAGACGTGGCACATCCATGTCCGTTGTGCACCAGGTGGAGTCAGCTAGCACCACCACCCCATCCAGTCTACCACATCATCAGACTGGAATTTCCACATGTGGCTCAACTACATGCTTCCATTCATGTAGTGGTCCACCACATCCAGAAAACCCGCAACGAATGCCATAGGTTCTCAGGGCCAATTCTCCAGTTGGCCGGTCTCCATCGCACCATCAAGCAGTGGACACCAGAGCCGATACACCAGCCGGTTGTTCTGTTGACCACCAGACTCACTCCAATGGTCTCTTCTTCGAACCAGAAGGAGTCCCGCAATACTTTCATTGCATTCTTCAATTTCATGGGCTCAGAACTCTTTTGTGATCCCTTCCATTAGAAAAAACTACATTTCTAGTATCTCACATGTTTCATTGATCAGTCTTTCTTCATCATTTGTCACTCCTCTTTTGTCATTATGCCAAGAGATGTAGCGCAACGACTGACCACTAATCGTATTTCAGAGAACATGAAGAATATGGGACGAAGGAAGGAGAAAATCCAGATAGAATAGAGGGAAACAAACCTTCACTGTCATTTTTCACCGTGTTATTAAACTCCTGTTAGAAGGTTTAAATGAATAAAAATAAAAACATGAAAATTATGGAATGTTAATTCCCTAGGAACAAGACCGATAAAACCCTCCCGCAAGAATGATGATCCATGGGTCAACCTGTTTGAGTTTATCTATGTTCGTCGCTAAATTTAAGAATGGTTATGAACAACTTAAAACACAACCCCTACCTATAATTTGGATCCCATTAAGGAATAGATTAAGAATGATTCACGACATCAATCCTTGTTCCTCTAGTGTTTGTCGATTATCAACTTCTTGTGTTTTGTACGATCTTATTTATTGATCTCACAGTGACTGGTCATTTGCCAACAAATTCTTCAAGTCTTCTCATCAAAATCCAGCATCCACCCCCATCACCATGGATCTATACTTTTCCATTAAATGTAGAATTGTGATTCACCATTTTATGTCACACTACATTAAAAAGTGTTTACATTGTTTCATTAATGAAACTATTTTTCGGGTATGTTTCATTACACTCTCTTTCACTTCAACAGTTTCAAGAGTTCTAACCAAAAAATAAGCAAGTAAATCTTAATTTAAATTTTGTTAAAAGTCCAAAACTATCTTTTTTGGTCATCCCATGCTGGAAGATGTTGAGTCTGTTCTTAGGTAATGTCATCATTCTTGAAGCAATGGTGCCCTCAGATTTTAAATCTTGGCACCCGTTTAGATGTTTCCAAAATCGTGCACCCATTCCAATTTAATTTGCATAAAAAACTCATAAACTAATTTTCTCCATCAACCCGTGACGGTCGTGGTTCTGCTCCACATAAGGGAAACATTCCCTAATGAGATCAATGATACTCCTAGACATCCAATTCGAGTTACTTTTTAATATTTATAAGGATTTTAAAATAAAATAATTGTTACATAATTATTTTATTTAAATCCATAAACTAACTTCCAATTTTGGCTAGCGTTGGCCATATGTTTGGCCCTTTCTAGGTGAATACTGCCATTCTGATTTCAACAATGCCCTCAAATTTTTGATCCATGCACTATTTAAAAATATAGAAATACTAGCTCTAAGGTTTAATTAATAAACATTAAAAACATTCCAAAACACATTTCATACACTCCAGGTCGTTGAACTACATGAAGTCTCAGAGCCTAGTCTCATAAAAATCCCATTTAAATTTGACAAAAAAATCCATGGAATTCTACGCAATTACAAAAATCAAATAACAAAATTGATAAAATTATTTTTTATGGTAATCCTGCTGATGTGGTTAGTAGGCGTATAAAAGAGATGTTCAAAAGTTCAACAATTTTTTTATATCTATTTATTTTAAGAAAATGATTCCAATGAACTACATTGGAAAAATATATGTATTATTTATATACTATAAAATAATAATAAATTTAATTTTAAATAATTATTTAAATGAAAATTTTTATTTTTAATCAATAATACGATATTTGTCACTGTTCATAAAAAGTTGGAACTTTTCATAAAAATTTCTAGATTTCACCCTAAAATAATATCGGTATTCTGAATTCGTAAATAAAGTCTATTTTCATAAATAAGATTTATAATTTTATAATTTTTTTATTACTATTCATAACCACTTTTTAAACAGCTAGTTTATTATATCAGGGTACACTTGAACTCGGTGTTGTGTACAACAAAATCTGTTAAAGAAAATGAATTTATTTTAGTATAGAGAAACTATAAAATATCGGGGTGTTATATTCTCCCATCCTTCAATAAATTCATCCTCACAATTTGAACTTGGGATCGAAAACAATATGTTGGAATTTCTAAAATGAAGTTATTCAAATCCCACATCATAAATTGGATTAATGAGAACTCCATTTTAAAATAATGAAAAGGACGTCTGAAGGATACTATATATATCACATACAAGGGTTCTATATAGGTAAAAATGGACATGAAGTAAAATTTAACAATCATGTTCTGATGGGGAGTGATAGAGAACATGATTAGGAGTAAGTTAATGATCACAATGAAAAAAACCTGTGATGATACAAGGAACTATTTGATTCATCCTAAAATAATGTACTAGGAATTTTTTTTTGGTTTTATGATCTTTCCTCTAGAGTTGAATAATTTATTAATATGATGTACTGAGAACATAGTTAAACATATTTACTTACATAACATGTAGAGTTTCCTCCATTAATGAAATTTCTCAAAAAATGCATATTTTTCTCCAAATGATGAGTGTTTAAGAAGAATTATTCACTATTAATGCAATCTATTCAATTTTTAGAGAATCACATTACCAAAATAGATTAACTATCTATTTATCCTACTGTGAAATAGTAAACAAATCAAAAATGGTAAGGTAAAGAGAAGATAATTTCCCAAAAACAATAATGCATTACAAGAAGAAATAATACTATTAATTTAAAATATAGAATAATAATACCAAAAGTTCAACAATGAACATTCAAAAAATAATTATCCTTAAATTCCATCATAATAATACAAACTAATATTGAAACCCAAAATTCTGAAATATTCGATCAAATAGTCATCGATGATAAATTTTAACATTTATCTCTAGATAATAGAAATCACTCTTAATGTCTCATAATAAAAAGTAATTTACCTAATCAAATATTCTCTGAGACAGGTTAACCATTTCCATAAATAAACAAAATCAGTGTAAGTCCTCAAAAAATCATATATTCTTCCAAAATAAAATACAAAAAACACTCCTTAAATAAAATTGCATAGTATTCAATTTACCATAATCATATAAAGATACAAAAATAGTTAACATCATCAAAAATTTTATTTATCACTTAATTCCCAAATCATTTTCCAATAGCAAAGATATCAATTTGATAAAACAGAAGTTCCCAAAATAAATTTATTCTAATTCCATCAACTCATTTAAATAAAAAAAAAGTCATACAAACAAGGGAATTCACATAGGCCAGTGGTAGGCATTACACCCTTTTATCCCTTCGGTTGTAGGTTTAAGACCCAACGCCTTATCGGATGTGATAAGTTTTTCAGCGATCATATGGGTTTTCCTTTTCTAAAACGATATAATTCTTATAAAGTTCCCAAAATGAGATAAAATCTAAAAAATAACCATAATATATTTTAATCTCAAACTTATAATATTTCTTTAATTTTGCATCCCAAATTGTAATATCCCATAATTACCTCAATTAGGGATCATATAAAACATAGAAATTATTAATACCTAAATAATTATGTCCACACAAGAAAAGATAATTCATCCTTGACTAACATTTTTACCTGACAAACTACATGGTTTAACAAACTAAAAAAAGTATTCCAAATTAATCTCATCATCAAAATATTATTAATACATTTAAACAATTGATCATGTATTTATTTCCACATAGTTCCTTATATGTAATAACGATTATCCTATAAAATTGGTCATTGACTCGTGTAATGAATAAGTCTACTACATTTATGGTAAATGACTAAAAATAGAATCTTTGTATTAGTTTTATTTTCTTCCATTATACTCTTTATTTGTCCTTGTAAATTCTTTCTTGTATGGCCTTTCCCACACAAAAATCATTTCATTATTCCATTGATCCACTTTCCTTGGGGCCTCCTTCCACAGTTCTGGAAAAATGAAAATTGAGATTTTTTTTCTCCATGTTCTACACTTCTAGAGGTCATATAATCCTTTTTGTTTATCTTCTTTGGTGTTTTATGGAGGTTTTTCATGTATATTTTGTTAATCATATTTTTAGAAAACTCTATAAGAATTAACAAGATATCTTTTAAATCAATCAAAATTATATTTGGTTCATCATCGACACATCCTTGTCCACCTTTCCATCATATTTAATGATAATATTACTTCATTGGGATACATCCATTGACTAAAACCATAAATCATAGTTTGAGTAAAAATAGTATTAAATCATTTCAAGAAAAGCATGACACCATATTTTCAATCTAAAACACCTTAGGTTTAATCAGGATTATTCATTCTCATATTATATTAAAATCTTTCATATTGGTTTTTAAATAAAATGTGAATTACCCTAAGAATATTCCCTGGGAGTGTCAAGCCATTTGTGCAGAAAATCCCGCTGTTATGTACTAGGTTACCCAGAGTCAGGCCTAGGACACCTTGTCGGTGCTTTTATGCCTAGGTACATTTTTTCCAAGTCCACTTGTAGTATCTAGACATGTATGTATTTTATAGTAATATATAAAAAATATATACATTTCCAAAAGTATAAGATGTAATTTTTTTAGTATCATCAATGCCTATTTTAGGGTTATCCATCCTAATCTATCATTTCTATATCTAGTTTCCAAGGCTTCTAATAAACATCATCTGATACCAAATCTAAGGCCCTAACCCTAAAATCCAAAATATTGTGCATTTTTTTGATAAGAGCATATAACATTAATGACAAAGATAAGCAGAAGTACATGTGCGAAGCCATGAAGGGAAATTGTCTAGATAGAATTGGTTAGTATCAAATGGGCCTGAGGATTCTAGCTGATGGGCCGCATTGTTTCCTTCCCTTATGGTGAATGAGAAGGTGCACAATGAGAAGCATTTGCGAATTGAGAGAATTCTTTTGATAATGGTGCCAAAGGCCTGGAGTCCTCCATCGTTGTGATTGATACCATCGATTATAGAAAGACAGTCAGAATCAATGATGATGTCACCCCATCCACAATCAAAAGTGAGCATCATACCAGCAAGGATGGCCTTGGCTTCAGCGACTGCCGGTTCCCAGAATGCCCGATGTGGTTCATACTTAGCAGCAAGGATTTTCCCCAGATGATTTTGGGAAAGGAAGCTGAGCGAAACAAGCCCGGCTTTTGGAAGCGACGCATCCACATTAATCTTGAGAATCCCTTCTATTGGGGGATTCTAGTGAATGGGAGGGGAGGGGGACACACCTGACATAGAATGTCCATTGTGGCCTTCCCATCCTTCAATCCAAGAAGAATCTCGATCAATCCAGAATTTGGGGGGTCTGTGGACATGATGATAAATTGCGTCATTGTGTCGGACCCAAATAATCCAGGCCAACGTGAAGAGTGAACCAACATCCACCAGGGAGAGAGAGGAGCACCAACGCGTTAGAAGATTGGGGAGGTCAGAGACCAGTGCCAGAAAAGCTGCAGAAGCCGAGCCCCATTGATTCCAGATTTCCTTAGCTCCCGAGCAGAAAACGATAGCATGAAGAGGAGTTTCAGGAGTGTTCGAACAGAAAGGTAAAAGGCGGTACATTCCATATGTCAAAAAATGAGAAGGCTCATTTTTGGGAGAGTGCCCGTACAAACCTGCAACCAAAATTGACGAATTTTTTGGGGGACTTTGAGCGACCAAATCAATTTACAAGGCCCCTCATCCCTACCAACTGGTTGGTTTCCAAGGGCAAGTCTGTAGCCGGATCTCACCATGTAATCTTCCAAAATGTCATTGATCTAGAAGAGATAGTCAGGGCCTATGTTTTGTACCCAAGGGATGCTAAGGATAATTCTTTTATCTCTTTCTTTAAACCATTCAAGGATCTTTTCCAAACACCACCCTTATCCCTGGACATAAAGGAGGCAGCTGACAGTAGCATCTTCCAGACCTGGTTGGGTGGGGAATGTAGCTCGTAAACCATCCTTATCAACAAGCCAGGGATCAGTCCAACTTTTGACAGATGAGCCAGTCCCAATCCTCCAGCCCAATCCTTTATCCAGGAGCTTTTTAGCCCCCTAGATACTTCTCTAGAGGAAGCTAGGGCGAGGACCAAGAGAGGAATCATGAATGTCCTTGTGGGGAAAGTACATAGCTCATAGAACTCATGCACATAGAGATGATGGACGGTTAATAAGGCTTCATCCTTGCTTGTCCAAAAGCGTGTCGTTGAATAGGGGAAGATTCCATAACCCCATCCCCCCCCCTCTTATTTGGGTTTTCAAAGTTTCTCCCAGACCATCCAATGGGGTCGATTCCTTCCATCGTGCTTCCCCCACCAGAAATTGGCAGTGCGTGTGTGGATCTGGTCAATGGTGGCCACCAGGAGCTTAAAAAGGGACATAAAGTAGCTGGGACAGATTGGATAATAGCATTGATGAGGGTCTTTTTTTCAGCTTTCGAAATTATTTTTGGGGTCCAGCCTTGAATTTTAGCCTCAATCCTTTCCACGACGGATGCGAAGATTTCTTTTTTAGATTGGCCTATCACCATGGGAAGCCCGAGATAGTTCTAATGTTTAACAACCATATGGATGTAGGCTAATGCACAAAGTTCATCCCTCTTAGAATGATGCACCCCTACACTGATGGAAATTTCAGATTTACCATGATTGATTGTTTGACCAGACGCCCTCTCATACTGGAGAATCGCCTGGAAAATCACCCGGCATTCATTAATTGTTGCTCTGGAAAAAAGGATGTAGTCATCAGTGAAGCAGATATGTGACAATGGAGGGCCAACTTAGCAGACTTTTGTCCCATGAATAGACTTAGAGGAAACAGCCTTGGAAATAAGATTAGAAAACACATCAGCCACCAGTATGAAGAGAAAAGGGGAGAGAGGTTCTCCCTGGCGAAGGCCTCGAGATGGTGTGAATTTTCTGGTGAGCTCCCCATTGACCATGATTTTAAAAGAGAGAGTCGAAACACAGTTCATGACCATATCTGTCCATTTAGAGTAAAACCCCATTTTCTGTATAACGGCTCTTAGGAAGTGCCATTCAACTCTATCGTAGGCCTTGGACATATCCAATTTCCAGGTCATGGTTCCTCTTTTCTCGGTGGAGCGTGATTTCATAGATTGGAACACTTCATGGGCCACAATCGCATTATCATTGATCAGTCTATTGGCCACGAAGGCACTCTGATTTTCAGAGATAATATATAGTAGCCAAGGTCACAGCTGGTTGACACGGATCTTTGTGATGATCTTGTAAGAGAAATTATAGAGGTTGATAGGTCGAAAGTCATAGATCGCCATAGTTTTCTTATAAATATAGAAGAAGCTATTATAAATAAGAGTAAACTTTTAAGGAAATTTATAATACATAAACATAATCCTTTTAAAATATATTTAGAATAATATTGAAAAAGTAAGTCAAATAATGTCATATAAACATTCACAAGGACATTATACTAGGGGAATAATCTCATGTAATATCACTAACTAATATCATAATGAGGGAATGCATAATGTCAGATATTATAACCACATTGTCAAGGCCTTATTCCAAGACCATGCATACAGGTAAGACGTTGGTCAAAACAAAAAATAGTTTGTCTCATGCGAATTATCGATGCATCTATGAGATTTCATTCACAAGTCCCAAACTTGAATTTCTTTCATTAGGCAGTCCCTAACCCGTCACTTACTAAATTCAATTCATTCCTAAGATGAAAAGGGTTAAATGGAATATAAACATTCGTTTTAAAACATGTATATGAAATGTTAGTACTTTAACAATGAACCATGAATTGTATCAAAATAGAACATCCACATTTAGACATATCATAAGCCATTCAATAAAATGTGGTAGATTTTATCCTAATAAAAAAATTCAATTAAATATAAAATACAAAAAAAATATTTTTACATAGATGAATATAATCTACTAAAATTATTAAAACTCTTTAAGAAAAATATCCCTTTTTTACTTTGAAAACATTTAAAGGCCACACAATTTTAAAATATTTTTTTAAAATATCCTTTTAATCTTGTAATGTATGCTTCAAAATGTTAAGGTTTAATCTTGTTATAAAATATATGTTCTCACCATATAATTTAACCAAAAATATTCATTCCTTAATTTTTGGAAAGGTTATAAAGTATCATGTTTAGAAAAAGTCTGAAAAAAAATATGTTAAAAAAATCTATAATAATTCAAATATGGGTAAAAATGAATTTAATTAATTTTTTTGGAAATAGTAATAATATATGTAAAAAAAAAATTTAGAAACAAGTACATGGATGATAAATATTTTCCAGTTGATACTTACTTATAGACCACATCGGATAATAATGAGATTTAGAAATTAACCCTTACATAAAACCAATAAAAGATTTTTTTTATATTTTTTTGACTGAACATAAAAATATACCAGAAATTTCATTTTTAATCTTTTTAATCCATATAAATAGTTATGTAAAATAATATCAAGAATAGTGAAATGGAGAAAGGATTAATTCATTAAACATTCAAAGAATCCCATATCAGTTTGAAAATTTAAGTACTAAGACAAATATATTCAAATGAATATTTAAATACCATGATGATACACATATTAATTATATTAAATATTATATGGGTAGTACATACATCACACAGAAGAAATAAGTTGTTGACGTGACTTATATATCACGAAAATTAAATATGAGATGGAATTCCCTTTCAAAGATATTACATTACTATGAGGATAAATCCATGACATAAATATGTGTGATAAATATAAATCCAATATATATATATATATTCATTATAAAAAAAATAATATTTCATTCCCACATAATCGTGTAAAAACATAACCAATGACATAGATGTTTAACTCAATAAATGGAAATTGATTTAGGATTTCCCTTACCTTAGGTCTGATATTTTTCGTACGTCTCTAAAACTCATTTATAATGTGTTTAATAATGTTAAAAACTTCTTCTAGAATCATAATAATATTTATTATATCATATATGATTCATTTATGATATTATATTTCCCATTTTTTTTAATTTCCAAGTTAAAGCAACATTTTGGGTAATAATTGTTTTATTTATCGTACGTGTTTTGAATTGTTATTTTTTATTATTTTAATTAGATCATGTTTTACTTATTTAAATATTTTAAAAGGAGATTTATTAATCATATATATTTGGTATATAAATATATATAACATTGAGATAAATGAAATGGTACACATCGTTCCTGAAGACGGTAGGTCGTACATACCTAGGAATGTTGTTTCTATTTTTTTATCCTATTGAATGGAAGGAAGTAAATAACATATATTTATATATATATATATATAATTACATTAGAATTATTATATCATATATTTCATATTACTTCATTATATATATTTTTATAAACATTCTGGAATGGTTAACATGGAAGACGAATCTCATCTCGTTGTGGAGACGGCAAGTCATATGTACACATGAGCGATAGTATCATTCCATAATGGCGAAGGGTAAGGAATTGGATGGAATATAAATTATATAAAAACAATATGATGTCATATTTAATATTTCAATAATTTATATTTATTGTTATACCCATTAGACATAAATTATATATGAAAAATAGTTTACACCACGGTGTCGAGATGGTAAGTCGTACGTACACATGCATAGGGATATAATTTTTCATAGGATGGGTAAAAGGTGGAATATTTTTGTACCATAATAATAACAAAATATCATCATATATTAGATTATGGATTTATTACATTATTATGTATTCAACTTACAAAAATGATGTAGAAGAAGAAAAGAACTTTGAAAGAGTTGGTAAAACAATTACCTCTTCTTCAAGTGTCTCCCTTGGATTTGCACAAAAGGACTCCATAGGATTCCTTTCTGCCCAATGTATAGACTCTAGGATGAAGTTAGGGAATTTTTTAGGATAAATGGTAAGGTTTTGGCCTAAATAAAAGGCTTTAAATTTGTGAATAAAAGATAAGGAGATGTTCCCTTATATAAGAGAGGGGAGAAGCACTTTTGGAAACTCCGAATCTATTAAATTATTATAAATTGATTTTATATTTTAAATTGATCAAAAGTGATTTATTTATATTTTAATATAAATATGGGTCTAAATAATCTCAAATGAATATTTTTATACATGTTTAGGTAACATAATTAGCATTCTCTTTTGGTTTAACCCTTAGTTAAATAGTTTAACTCTTACCATGTCTACTTCTCTTTTTACACAATAGGGTAAATATAATAACTATAAATTGAAAAAAGAACACCAATTAGATCATATTAGATATATTTAACACTGTTGGAGTTACTTGGCCGAACCATATAATTTTATGACATTTACATCATTTAATAAAATAGTGTCTATTTTAAAATCTCATTTATGTAAATTTTGACACTATTAATTACTTAAATTTTGTTAATGTAATAAAATATTGATTCTTTATAAATAAATAAATTAAATAATATCTAACATGTCAATGTCTTACAAAAAAATCATTTATGGAATCAAATATTTCAAATTATATTTATTTTAATATTAGTGTTATCAATTGGTTTATTTTTCATATAATAAAACAATTAATACACCGTCATTGTGTCACCATTTAATTTAATTATCTAATTCCAAAAATATTCATTAAATTAAAATTACGTAGAAAATTTTTTATCTTTCTAAATAATATTTATAGTCTACCATACAGCATATATAACCTCATATTAAAAATTATATAGCTATTAAAATTTGAATATGACATTTTTCTCTCCTCTTTAAATAATATATAATAAATGTCCTAATCTAACTCATATAACCTAAAAAGCGTCATATTTTCGTACAATGGTTTATTTGGGTCTAGAAACACTTATCAAATTAAATTAGCACAAGTATTAGTGTAATTTTATATTATTATAATATTATTTTTACCTTTAATTCTCCAATTTACCTATAACCATGGTAAATAAAATACAAAGGAAACTATTCAAAAAAATTATTTGTATCCTATTAGACAAAATTTTTCATACTGATTAAAACCAATTATGTTTGATTTCTTAAATTCAATTCACAAAAGGTGTAAAATTCTATTTAATGTTAATCCTTGAGATGCGGCTAGTGGGCGGGTAAAAGAGAGGATCAAAAGTTATGTGATTTTTATTTCTATTTTTATTATAAAAATCATTATAATGAAATAAATTGCGTTAATTTTTCTATTATTTTTATATTTTAAATTTAAATTTAAATTAAATTTAAATAACTATCAAAATTAATTAGTTTGTTTTTTAACAATAATGAAGAATCTTTCACTATTCATACAAAATTCGAACTTTTCTAAAAATTACCAAAATTTCACCTTATGTTAATTTTGATATTCATAATTAAAAAATGACTTATATTTTAAGAACTAAGATTTATAAATTTCAAAATTTGGTAATTACAATTCATAACCACCTTTTAAACATCTATTTAGTATATATTGGTATGCTCGAACTCAGTGTTACATACAATGAAAGCTATTGATGAACGTGGATTTATTTAAGAAGATACATACAGTAAAATGTTATGGTGTTACACATGAGTTGTGATACTATTTCATTGTCTATGTTATCACATTGACATTATCATCCCCATCACCCATGCGTTATGCACAAACGATAATGAACACCCCCCCCCCATTTTAATTGGGTGGAGACCATCAGCGGTCAGAGATGAAACTAACATCAAACATGGATCAGACATCACCCTCTATGAAATGAACTAACTCACAAATATTTAGATATCATTTATTGATTAAAAAATATATCATTTATATAAATGATATTAAATAAAATATATCATTTCCATCGATCCCTAAATTCTACATGTCAATCCTCCTCGATGTTTATCAAACTGTGATTAATAAATACTTATTTGAATGAATAATCCTATTTAAATTATTCATTAAGGAAATAAATAAATATTATATTATATTAATTAATTAATTAATTAATACATTAATATTCGTGTAACCAAATTAATCTAAATATAAAAAGAAAATAATTATTTGTTACCTTATGAATTAAAAATATGATATAAATAAATATTATATATGTTCTATCTCATAAATAATATTAATTTAATTTTCAACACACATATATTCAAAACTCGAATAACACGTGATTATATTTACGAGATCAACATAACCAGAATGATTATTATTCCTTGTTCTTAAGAATAATATTTATTCAAAATAATAAATTCTAGTCGAATTTAATATGAGATTCTGGGTACATGTACTCTATGACCATCTATGCCTCTTTAAGAGTGGCATTAAATGATATTTCCTAAAGTTCAAGAAAAACATATAATAACATGTCAAGGAATCTATAGAGAAAGAAGTTAATTTTGCAATAAATAAAACCTCATATAAATTCTCACTATGTAATATAATATCATTGTATTTATATGTCATAAAGAAACCAGTATTCTTTTTTCACCAACCTATTAAATTATTATATTTATTTGATTGCATGAAATGAACTCATTGATGAACATTCATGGTCATTGATTATATCAGATTGTTCAATTTCAATAAAAGGTCCATAAATATCATTTTCGATAATTCAAAATGGAAAAATACTTTCCTGAATTTTCTAATAATGTCATATCACTTATGATTCACCAAACATATCATTCCTCATTCTGAGCATATGTAATAATAGTTTTCACTAATACATAAAAGTAATAGAATCATTACATACCATAATAATAATATCATGTCTAAGGATCAATACATGTGTTTATAAATAAGAACATTCAATGAAACATGACATGTGGAATTCCTATTAGTGGTTCTCTCCATATAACCTTCTCAAACATTTAAAGGTGGAAAATTTATGGGAAGAAATCTCAATGCATTTTGAGCCTTCGACACCTGATAGTCAAAACATTATTTGTGACTCATTAGTTAGATTTCATCCAAAGTATATAGAAATTGTTTGAGAATATATTCATAGAACATCAAGGTTCTCATTATAACAGATAAATATTATATCCTTTTGATGTGAAAGATTGTAATGACCAGAACTATTATAAATAAAAATCCCATTATTATTTAGTTAAATGTACTATAATATAATACGATTATTGAAAAAACACACTCATTTTGGGTATTATTATATCCGATTAGATTTAAAATACTATTTAGAATTATAACTGTTGATAATATATTTGTTTTACAGTTATCATATGATTAGTATGAATATTGGGTTTTAAAATATTAAACTAACACAGACAAAGGAAGTGATGGCCTCAACCATTAGGGTTGTACCCTATGAAGTCCATCAATTAGATCTTCCAAGGGATATATCATCTCATGTATTTTCCCCTGATCATGTCCATAATGGGATCCAACAACTTTAGTATGAGTGAATCCTTTTATGGGAAAAATTCATGCTCAAAGAGATCAGGCCCAAACCATGTACGCCAAACCACCCCATGAAAATATCCCTTTCGGGCACATTAACCTTAGAGTGTTTGTTCAGTGTTTAAGTTGTTTGTATCCTAACCCCAATAATATTAATATGTATATTGTATAGGAAAATGAATATATTTTCATTTTATTATTGTTAGTTTATAGATAATTTTTATATTTATATAATAAATCAATTTTTTTTGTTAATATTCAAATTCAATTAAGGAATTTATTTCAAGAATTAATGAATTTTTTATATAAATAAAATTTTAAATAAAAATTATCATGAAATAATTTTTATTAAATATAAATTTTCATACAATTTTTGAAAATAAAAAACTATTTTTTATAAGGGTTCGAAAAATATAATAGTAAAAAAATAGAGCATTCCTCAATAAATATATATTATTTATTAATAAGTGAAAATGTATAGATATAAAAATTATTTAGATGAAAAGAATATTTTTTTGAATACTAATTTTAAAATTATTCAATGTAAAATCTTTCATAATTCTCTAAGATAATCAAATTTTTGGGTAAAAATTAAGTACTGTACAATTATACGGTGTGTATTATGACATCAAAATGACAAAAAATGAAGTAATAAATACTATAAAGGGTAACCAAGGCCCAAAATATTTTTCCCAATTAAAATTATGTTATTTTATATTAGTTTTTTTATTTTATAAAGCCTTTATGAATCCTCCAAAACCTACAATATATTTAATAATTTAAAATCATTTCATTAAGAGTATTGCTTACCTCCAAATCAACAAGAAAAATATTTTAATAAGATACGACCTTGGACAAATAAAATAATGAAAAAACCCCATATTTTTTCCGAAACCATGGGAAAACCATGTGTTGTTTTATGGTTTTTTTATTTTATTATATACAGTCCATACCCATATGTTTGGGAAATAACAGAGTTCCCTACTCATTTTCTTTATAAAACCACCCAAGATCTGATTTCCCTTTACTCAAAATACATCAAGAACATCCTTACTCTACCATACCCTCTCTAGAGTCCTCCCATGGTTCCCAAATATCTCAAGAAGCTCTTCCCAGGAATTTGGAGTGACACTCTAAAGGTAATTGATCCTCTCCTTATCATCTTTATTCAAATATCAACTGTACCATATATCTTTAAGATTAATTTAATAATGTTGATATATACTCTTCTATATCCCGCTTACAATAATTTCATTTTAAAATTGATTATATAGCCCTTTTACTTTCCTGAATCGCTCCCAAGATCATTTATATGTCAACTTCATGCTGTAGAAATTTCCATATGATTCTCCATGCCAAACAATTCTGTAATGAATACCCCTATCAATTTCTTTTCAAGGTTGTTAACCTTTATAAAATTATACTACTTTTATTGGGGAATTATATGTTTTTATTCCACACTACTTTTTCATGGAATAAAATATTATGATATATAAAACCATGTTGTTTGATCTATGTGGCAGACTTAAGCAAGAGAATGAAATAGAAGTGACTGGTGCGCTCTGAATTATATAGCGTAGAATGAATTTGGAAATGTTTTAGCCACATGAGACATCATGAATGATATTAGGGTGTTAACCTAATAAATCATGGATGTTTTTCCATCATGATGTCCGAGAATCTATCATTAACCTATGTTTTTGATGCAGGGTTTTAAGTCGTTTCCACATTTCCCAAGTTTCCTTTATGTCATCATGCTATATAATGCCTTTTTATTGAAGTTAATAATTATCAACCCTTATAAGACCCTTTTATATGCCTATTTTCTAATATTTATTACAATATTCTTTGTATATCATGTTTATTCCCATACAGGGATTTGTAGCTCTCCCTGTTTTTATATATGTCCTTAGGTTATCTCATGTAGTTTTATCTATGAGAATATTAAGGTAGTTTTCAACAAGGATGATGTAGTCACTTGTTTATGTTTTTATGTAATGTACCTAATTCAAAAAAAATAGAATTCGTGGTATTATGGTAAGTATTATGTGTACTTTTAGGTAATAAATCATGAATTAATATTTAATTTAGAGAAGGGTTATTATAGTTGGTATCAGTGGAAAAGTTTAGATATATTTTGGATTAGGAATAGAAAACTATATATAAATACGTAGAGATAAAACTACGTATAATAAAACATCCATAAATTTTGGTAAGTATACATTAAGTGGTTTTCCGAGAAAATACCCCCCTACCAAGATAAAATAAGTGGATATGGATTTGGTACAGATATACAAAGGGGTAAATCCCAAAAACATAGTGTTGTACTAGACTCTGTCATGATTTAGCGCATGACAATGGTTCTTGATTCAAAAATGGTTTAAAAATTTTGAGGAGTAATCTTTGGTAAATTAATATTCTTATTATGTACCATTATTAAGGGAACAAAAAAGTTCCCATATGTTTATATGTTGGGAAATAGATAGTGGATTACATAGATTGAAAACTAAAAATTCATAAGTTAAGGAAATTGATGTAATTTAAAAGTTATCCCTTTAATGTCATTGGATTAATGATTATGTGTTTAGTAGTTTAAAAAATATCCTACCTAGTATTCCCTTTATTCGATTCAATGGATGACGGTAAAAGGAATCAAGAAAATGACTAATGTGAGGAGAAATGTGATGAATTCCCCAATGAGATTTCCTACTTGATGGGAGCAAGAATTGCAATATTTGTGACGATACTCTCCCAACTGACTCAGGAATGAATAAAAACCTTGATCAGGAGGAGTTCCCAAATCCCCCTAATAAAGAACAAGTTACAATTTATACATTCATATGAAAAATACCATCAACTTTCTATGGATCATCTAACAACTTAATTGTGGAACATTGGATCAAATCCAATGAGAAGATCATCATCATCCTTCAATGTTATGGACAAGAGATGGTTCTCTGGGATGTTTATTGTATATGGGAGAATTTGATCCCTAGTGTACATTGATCAAGAATATCAATCATGATGAAGAGATCTAGGTGATGTGGTGGAATAAATTCTATAAAATGGATTCAATAAACTTTTCCCTCAAAACCTCTAACATAGAATGGAATGGTATTTCCTTACACTCATGAAAAAAATGATCAATCTATCAGGGAATACAAGGAAAACATCCCAAGACATGCGAGATACACCTTTGTCTTTTTTGTTACCTCAGAATTCAGGGTTAGATGCTTTTTTATTGGGATAAAAACTAGTCTATGAAAAACCCTCCTGATCCAATACTTTGATAGCTATGAAAATGTTGTTCAATGTTCCCTCAATGTTGTAATAGGGATTAATGAATCTCTAGGGTATGGTGTAACACCCAAGATTTGTATGAGAAATATTTTGTTTTTATGTTATATACATCATCAAAGGAATCTTTCACTACAAAAAAACACTATCTTGGCTTGCTTTACATGCAATCACGACCTTTCTCGATAGCTTGCATCGTACGCAATACCGAGTTTCACTAAACAATGATATGCAATTAAAATTTTATTAAAACTAGCCGTTATGAATAGTAATACCCAATTTTTGAAATTTTGTGAATTTTAACTATCAAAATGGACTTCATTTTTGGATTCGCAATATAAAAATTAGCCTAGGGTGAAATTTTGTTATTTTTCTGAAAACATTCAATTTTTGATGAATAGTGAAAACACTGGGTTACTATTTTAAAACCGAATTTTTATTAAAATAATTATTTATTTTATTTAAATCTATTTTAGGTCAAAATTTATACATAATACCAATATATGTTCAATGTAATTCATTGGATTCATTTTATATTAATTTTCGATATATAAAAAGTTTTCACCGTCTTTTACCTACCTCCTAAGAGCTTTTTGCAAAGTTACATAAAACATAATTTTACCACTTCTGTGAGTGGAATTTCAAAAATACAAGAGACACGGTTAATATCAAGGACTAAAATGTGGTTCAATGAGATGAAAATATTTTTTGGTGAATAGTAACATTTTACTTTTATTTACCACGGTTAAAAGTAAATAGGGCAATTAAGGGTAAAAATGATATTATTATAACCCTAACACATGTCCTAATTCTATTGGATAAGTTTAATTCGACCAAAAACAACCTTAGGAATAAAATATGACCATTTAGGTCCACTTGGATTAGATTAGGACATTTATTATTAATTTATTTAGAGACGGGTTAAAATAGTTAAAATCAAAGTTTAAGAACTAAATAATTTTTAATATAGGGTTATACATAAGATAAATTCTACTATAAATATTTATTAGAAATATAAATAGATATCCTACATAAGTGTATTTTATTTATAATTTTATACATTAAATAATTTATTTTCGTTATGATACAATGATGATACAGTAATTATCTTATTAATGAAATATTAACATAATTGATGTTATAAATACCCAAATAAATGTAATTTGAGACTTTTTATGAATTCCAATAATTTTCTAGGTTAATATGACATGTTAGTATTGATATAATTAACATTGTGTGAACTAATTATGCTTTTATGATTTTCACAAAAATCAATTACCAAATAGTGTCAAAATTGACATAAAATAGTTTTTAAAACAAATATTATATTATTAATTGTTATTTTATTCTTAAAAATCTAAGTCTCGTCCAAATGAATTAGATAAGGTGATATATATTAATAATAAACAACGTGGGGTTCGTTTGGCTTGTTATAGTATGTTTATTAACCTTATAGTGTAAGAAAACAAGAAGACACGGTAAAAGTAAAATTATTTAACTTAAAGTTAAATCTAAATGATAAGGTTAAAATAGAAACATAAACTTGTCTAAATTATATTGGATGAGAGGCGTTTGAACCATTACCACCTTAGCTTCGAAATAAATCAATTTGGAGCTATTAAAAACTGAATGTGACTTTATTATAAAATAATATTTTTAGTTTTTCCAAACGTTCCCCTCTCCTCCCTTATAAAAGGGCTCCTCCTCCCTCTCTTCCTCACAGAAATTTGATCCTTCATGCTCGGCCAAACCCTACAAATTTCTCTTCTCCACTTCCCTAGAAACATATTTGATGTCCTGGCCTTCTTCAAAGACCATCATTAGTGCCCTAAGAAGAGGTTAAGAAGAGGCGCTTTAAAGAAGAGGTAATGTATGTTACCAATACTTTCAACTTTATTTCTTCTTCTACTTATTCTTCTTCAGTTGTTTCATTATGAAGTAATAAAATCAGTATCACTAATATACTGATAAGTTATTATAAGTATGAAACAACCATATTTTACCATCTATCCACCCTATGGAAAATTAAATCACCGCGCGTGCGTACGTACAGAATATCGTCTCTACGCCGTGGTGTAATCTATTTTCCACCACCACCTTACTTGGATGGGTATAATGGTGTAAATAATAACTATATATGATTATTGTAAAGTTATATTGATTATGAAATAGTATACATACACTCCAATACAATTCCACGATCATGGGAACGATATGATTGCTCGTGCGTACGTACGGAATACCGTCTCCACGAAGTGATGCGACTCGTTCTACATGATCTTCACTGTTTAATGATTATATAAATGAATTGAATGAATAAATATGATATATATTACACTAATATCATTCTGGAAATGAGGTATCTATAACCTAAAAAGAATAATAAGAATTTATTTGACAAAACACGCATAAGAACAAAAACTAATAAACACCCCAATAACAAGTAGCAATGAAATATTACTAATAAGAAGCTAAGAATATGACCATATATGATATCATAACAATGAGTATGATTCTGGAATAAGTCAATTACATTATTTAAATCATTATATAGGAGGTTCGGACACTTACGAAGAAAATTAGACCTAAGGTAAGGGAAAATATCGCAATCTCATTTTTATCTGAGAATGTTTATACTTCAGAATATACTGGGGAATATTTATCGTCCACATTCATGTTTCCTCGATATGTATTATTATTTCTATCATCCTACAATTGTTTAAATCCAATTTTACCCTTCAGTGGGTTTTTAGTAAAAGATATGAAAGGAATATTTTGTCATTTTTTGTACAACGTACTTTTTGACTTTTCCTGCCAAAGTACGAAAAGAATGTTTTCTTAACTTATACGGCCTGAATGGATTTTTAGAACATTATTTCCATGAAGCTTGCTTTAAAAGTTTTCAAGTTTATTTTTAATCAACTTCTTTTAGTTTAAAATTGTATGACATATTTAGAAAGGAAAAATGTTTTTGAAGTAGAAAGGATATTTTCCTCAAGAATGGAGTTCAAGTGTTTTATCAAAATTCTTTTCCATCTAAGGTAATATAGGGCTCTGTTTCTATCCCTATTTTTACATTGATCTGATTTTGTAATTATGGAATTATTTTTATGATGTCCTTTTATCTTATATGGATTATGTTATGATGGCATGATGTTTAAGATTCCCATTTTTATTACATGGGTTATGCTATGATGAATGATTTATGATTTTGTGGAACACAGAAGAATGGTTTCATTATGTGATGGGTGGGACCTATATCACCCTCCAATGCATTGGGTAAAGATTTATATCTCATGAGATAGACATGGTTGTAACGGCAGGTTAATCTAGTTCGGTGAAACAGGACTGAAATGAGGAGTGAACTCGGTTCAGAAATGGACTTTGACCGCTAAGATAGTCTTCGAAATGAGTCTTGACTACTAAGAAATGACACTATATGATTATGTGTGTATGCCACAAAGTTTCATGTTTTAAGTTATGATTATTGGGATTACATTTTACTACTATGATTTATCCCATGTTATGAAATTATGATTTCTTTTGCAGTTTAATATTTCCAAAATGTTATGTTTTTATGAATATGATTTGATTGATATTTATTTTGTTTACCCTTACTGAGCATTTGAGCTCACCATTTTGTATGTTTTCTTTCCCCAGGTCAGGAAGAAGGTTACTAAGTAGGATATCCCAAAAGGGACTCTAGATATGATGAAATAAATGGGAGAAAATATAGATTCTTTATGAACCAGTTGTTTATGTTTCCCAGTTTCTAATGACACTATACCTATACGGTAATTTCATGGATTTGTTATATGTCGTAATAAGTGTGAATCAATTTTGAAGCAATAACAATGTATGTAAAGTATGGGACGTTATAGTTGGTATCATAGGAAAGGTATAGTCAACCTTTAGAAACTAGAATGTGAAATCCTTAGTAAGAACCCTAAGTATAATTCTAAGCATAGAACAAAATCATAGTGTTTTAAAAATGGCCATGAACAACCTATGATAAGGCCTTAAGTGTGGAATTTTATTCTTGATTATTTGTATTTCCTGTTATAATTAGTGTTTCTCATAATATTTTTCTTGGTTTTAGTCAATGGCTAGAACCCGAAGGAACCGTGTTAATGCGGAATGCGATGGGTAATGCAATGATTGTCCCCCTGAGCAACCAATCATTATAGGAGCTAGAATGAAAAATCGTGTTGCCATGCTCACACAACTTTCTCAAGCTATGAATCATGCAGTACTTCCAAATGAGGAAAGGAATGAGCAACGTTCTATTGAATCCTTCATGAGGCAGAGTCTACCCTCATTCAGCGGGTCTACTGATCCATTAGTTGCTGAACAATGGATCAGTACTACTGAAAAGATATTTTTAGTTCTTCAATGTTCTGATCATGACAAAGTCATCTTAGCAGTGTATCGTTTCGAAGGTGATGCTGATCAATGGTGGAATATTATCAAAAATACGAGGAAAAGGGATTAAATTGAGTCCATGGAAATAGATGAGTTCAAGAACTTGATTTCAATAAGTACTTCCCTCTTATTCTTCGAACAAAGATGGAGAAGGAGTTTCTTGAACTGAAGAAAAAGGATGATGAATCGGTTGGTACCTACGAAGAAAATTTTACAAGACTTTCAAGGTATGCTTCTGGGATTATTATCCAAACTGAGAGTAAGATCGATCGATTATTTAGTGGATTAAAACCAAGTCTTCAAATGTCGTTAGCCATAAGGGACTTCAATAGCTATGAGGAAATCGTTCGATGTGCTCTCAAAGTCAAGATGGAGATTGGAGTAACCCAACAGTCATATGCATTTGATAAGAAGATGAAAATGGAATTCAAAGGAAAATCTAAAGATCACACTGAAAAGGAGATGAGTTTTCCCTTATGCTCAATGTGTGGAAAGAAACATGGAGGGAGTTGTCTTAAAAGGACAAGTAAATGTTTCAAATGTGGAAAGGAAGGTCATCAGGCATTTGAATGTCGCAATGATTGGAAGAATATTTCTAGTCATGCGAACAAATAAAAGGCTACACAGAGTGCACCTCCTACACTTCAATGTTACAAGTGCAAGGAAATGGGTAACTATGCTAATCAATTCCCTAATCCAAGGTTTTTTTATGATGATCAACATCAACAAACTCTTAAGTCTAAAGAAAATGGAATGTCACATGCAATTTCTATCAGCAATGTGGAGTACGATAACAAAGTGGTGAAAGGTACACTTACCATCCACTCTAAAGTAGAAAATGTTTTATTTGATTATGGATCCACCCACTCTTTTATTTCTAAAGAATTTTCTAAGGGTATCGACGTATTACCACAACAATTAGATGTTGAGTTAGCTGTGACAACCCCTAATGGCACAATAGTCGCATTAAAAGTTTACAATTCTTCTCCGATTGAAGTTTGTGGGAAAGTGATTCCTGAAAATCTTGTGATCCTTCTTATAGTGGAATTTGATGAGATTATTGGCATGGATTGGATTTCATTATATGGAGATCATATCAATTTCCAAAGAAGGGATGTCACATTTCATATTCCATATCAATATATGATTGTCTATCGATGCAAGGATGAACATAACGTTCTAGTGGAAATTTCTTCCATCTTATGGGTCTTGATTCCACTAAATGAAGGTTATTTATCTCAAATGGTTGGTGAGAAAATCATGACTAAGAATATGCCCATTGTACGAGAGTTTGATGATGTCTTTCCGGAGGAATTGTGATGTTGAGTTTTCAATAGAACTCGTACCGGGTGCTTTGCATATTTCAAAGACGCCTTATAGAATGGCCCCAATTGAGTTGCAGTAATTGAAGAAGAAACTCCAAGATAATCTTGAAAAGGGATTCATACTCCCTAGTGTGTCACCTTGGGGAGCACCTGTTCTGTTTGTTAAGAAGAAAGATGGATCAATGAGACTCTCTATTGATTATCTAGAACTTAACAAGATAGCTATCAAGAACAAATATCCTCTCCCACGCATTGATGACTTATTTGACCAACTACTTGGAGCTCAATACTTTTCCAAGATTGATCTTCATTCAGGGTATCGTCAATTAAGGGTCAAAAGGGAGGATATACCAAATATGGTTTTCCGTACAAGGTATGGACACTATGAATTTATAGTGATGCCATTTGGTCTTACTAATGCCCCTGCTATCTTCATGGATCTATTGAATAGAGTCTTTAGAGACTATCTTGATCAGTTTGTGGTAGTCTTTATAGAAGATATTCTTGTCTATTCAATGAGCAATGAATAACATGAAGATCACTTGAGAATTGTATTGAAAACCCTGAGAAAGGATAAGCTTTATTGAAAATTTACCATGTGTGAATTTTTGCTTTAAAAAGTTGCATTTTTGGGTCACATAATCTCAAAAGAGGGGATATCTGTGGATCTAGCAAAAATAGAGGTTATCGAAAGATGGTCAAGACCAACAATAGTAACTGAGATCCGAAGTTTTTTTTGGTTTGGATGGACATTATCGATGTTTTGTGAAATATTTTTAACGATTATCTAATCCACTCACCAGGTTGACTCGAAAAGGAGTTAAGTTCGTGTGGATGGAGGAATGTGAAGTGAATTTCAAGGAGTTGAAAAGAAGGTTATCCAGTGCACCTGTGCTCACACTGCCTTGTAGTGGAGAAAGGTTTGTGATCTATAGTGATGCATCCAAGAAGGGGCTGGGGTGTGTTCTTATGCAAAATGATATGTTGACAGATTATGTCTCACGATAGTTAAAAATCCATGCGCAAAATTACCCAACTCATGATTTGGAGTTAGCTGCGGTAATCTTTGCATTAAAGATTTGGAGGAATTGTCTTTATGGTGAAAGGTGTGATATTTATACTGATCATAAAAGTTTAAAGTATATTTTCACACAAAAGGAGCTGAATATGGGCCAAATAAGATGGTTGGAGTTGATTAAGGTTCAAAACTGCTCAATTCAATACCACCCAGGGAAAGCAAACACGGTGGCAGACAGATTAAGTCGACAAGACCATGCTAGCTTATCCATGATGAGGATCACAAAAGATCCAATATTTATGGATTTACAAAGGATGGATCTTGGAATTATAATGGAATGGGAAAAATCTTATCTTTCTCAAATGAATGTTCAACTATCTATACATGTGAAGATTAAAGAGGTACGGAAAGAAGATGTAGAGTTACAAAAGAAGGTGAGAAATGTTCCTAAATTCAACCTTGATTGTGATGGGGTAATAAAGTTCAAGAATCGGGTTTGTGTTCCTCCCATTCCAGAATTAAAGAAGGAGCTACTGGATGAGGTTCATAGTTCTTCATTTTCTATTCATCCTGTAAGCACGAAGATGTATAGGGACCTGAAAGAGTACTTTTGGTGGGATGGTATGAAAAGAAATGTTGCTAAATATGTCTCTCGATGCTTGTATTGTCAGCAAGTTAAAGCTAAGAGACGGAATTCTAAGGGGATGTTACAACCATTACCCATACCCGAATGGAAATGGGAAAACATCACTATGGACTTTGTCACTGGACTTCCTAAAACATACAAAGGAAATAATTCTATCTAGGTCATAGTTGATTGTCTTACAAAGTCTACACACTTCATTGCTATTAGAGAGGATTTATCTCTGGATCAGCATTCCAAGATACATGTAATGGAAGTGGTAAGATTGCATGGAGTACCACTTTCCATTATATCCGATCGGTATCTGAGGTTTACCTCAATGTTCTGGCGAAGTATTCAGCATACTCCAGATACAGAGTTGAGTTTCAGCACTGCTTATCATCCTCAGACAGACGGTCATTCTAAGAGAACAATTCAATCTCTAGAAGATATGTTAAGATCTTGCTCTATGGATTTCAAAGGTGTTTGGGATCAACACCTACCTTTGGTGGAATTTTATTATTATAATATCTTTCACTCCAGTATTCAGATGGCTCCTTATGAAGATCTCTATGGAAAGAAATGCCAAACTCCAACTTGCTGGGATGAAGTTGGGGAAAGAAAGCTATTAGGACCTGATCTTTTTGATGAGATGGCAGAAAAGGTCTGATCAATTAAAAAACACATAAGAGAAGCTCAGAGTCGACAAAAAAGTTATGCATATAACCAAAGAAAAGAACTAGAGTTTGAAGTGGGTGATAATGTGTTCTTACGAATATCTCCTTGGAAGAGAGTAATGTTATTTGGAAAGAAGGGAAAGCTGAGCCCTAGGTATATCGGTCCTTTCAAAATACTGGATCATGTGGGGAAGGTAGCTTACTGATTGGTGCATCCACCGAATCTCTCTCAAGTTCATGATGTGTTCCATGTATTGCTCCAGAGAAAGTACATACCCGATCCTTCACATGTACTCAGCTCAGAAGTTGTACAGCTGGAGCAAGATCTTTCTTATGAAGAACAGCCGATAGAGATTCTGGATCATAGAGAAAAAGTCCTACAAAACAAGACCACTCGCTTGGTGAAAGTTTTATGGAGGAACCACTAATTTAAAGAAGCTACCTGGGAGCTTGATTATATGATGAGGGAGAGGTATCCTCATCTGTTTGTTACAAAGTGACAAATTTCGAGGGAAAAATTCATTTTAACGGGGGTAGAATGTAGCACATGAGATTTTTATGAGAAATATTTTGTTTTTATGTTATATAAATCATCAAAGGAATCTTTCACTACACACAACACTAGCTTGGCTTGCTTTACACGCAATCACGACCTTTATTGATAGCTTGTGTCGTACGCAATACCGAGTTTCACTAAACAACGATATGCTATTAAAATATTATTAAAACTAACTGTTATGAATAGTAATACCCACTTTTTGAAATTTTGTAAATTTTAACTTTCAAAACGTACTTTATTTTGGGATTCAGAATATCAAAATTAGCCTACGGTGAAATTTTGGTATTTTTCTGAAAACATTCGATTTTTGATGAATAGTGAAAACACTGGGTTACTATTTAAAAACCGACTTTTTATTTAAATAATTATTTATTTTATTTAAATTTATTTTAGGTCAAAATTGATACATAATACCAATATAAGTTCAATGTAATTCATTGGAGTCATTTTATAATAATTTTCGATATATAAAAAATTTTCACCGTCTTTTACCTACCTCCTAGGAGCTTTTTGAAAACTTACATAAAACATAATTTTACAGCTTCTATGAGTGGAATTTCGAAAATCCAAGAGACACGGTTAATATCAAGGAATAAAATGTGGTTCAATGAGATGAAAATAATTTTTGGTGAATAGTAACTTTTTACTTTTATTTACCACGATTAAAAGTAAATAGGGTAATTAAGGGTAAAAATTATATTATTATTATCCTAACACATGCCCTAATTCTATTGTATAAGTTTAATTCGACCAAAAACAACCTTAGGAATAAAATATGACCATTTTGGTCCACATGGCTAAGATTAGGACATTTATTATTAATTTATTTAAAGAAGGGTTAAAATAGTTAAAATCAAAGTTTAATAACTAAATCATTTTTAATATAGGGTTATACATAAGATAAGTTCAACTATAAATATTTATTAGAAATATAAAAAATTTCCTACATAATGGTATTTTATTAATAATTTTTAGAAATTAAATATTTTATTTTATTTATGATACAATGATGATGCAGTAATTATCTTATTAATGATATATTATCATAATTGATGTTATAAATACCTGAAAAAAATGTAATTTCGACTTTTTATGAATTAAATTAATTTTCTAGGTTAATATGACATGTTAGTATTGATTTAATTAACATTTTTCGAACTAATCATTCTGTTATGATTTTCACAAAAATCAATTACCAAATAGTGTCAAAATTGACATAAAATAGTTTTTAAAAAATATATTATATTATTAATTGGTATATATATTAATAATAAACAACTTGGGGTTCGTTTGGCTTGTTATAGTAAGTTTATTAACCTTATAGTGTAAGAAAACAAGAAGACACGGTAAAAGTAAAATTATTTAACTTAAAGTTAAATATAAATGATATGGTTAAAATAGAAACATAAACTTGTCTAAATTATATTGGATGATGGGATTTCGACACATCCCCACCTTTTCTTCGAAATAAATCAATTTGGAGCTATTAATAACCTAATATGACTTTATTATAAAATAATATTTTTAGTTTTTCCAAAGGTGCCCCTCTCCTTCCTTATTAAAGGGAACCTTCTCACTCTCTTACTCACGCCACTTTGAGCCTTAAAGCTTGAAAAAACCCTTCCAATTTCTCTTATCCACTTTCCTAGAAACATCCTAGAGGTTTTGTTCTTCTTCAAAGACCATCTTTAGAGCCCTAAGAAGAGGTTAAGAAGAGGCGCTTCAAAGAAAAGTTAATGTTCGTTACCGATTCTCTCAACTTTATTTCTTCTCCTACTTCTTCTTATTTAGTTTTTTCATTATGAAGTCATAAAATCAGTATCACTCATATACTGATATGTTATTATAAGTATTAAAAAAACCTATTTCACCATCTATCCATCCTATGGAAAATGAAATCATCGCGCGTGCGTACGTACGGAATACCGTCTCCACGCCATGTTGTAATCTATTTTCCACCACCACCTTAATTGGATGGGTATAATGGTGTAAATAATAACTATATATAATTATTGTAAATTGATATTGATTCTGAAATAGTATACATACACTTCAATAGAATTCCACAATCATGGGAACGATATCATCGCTCGTGCGTACGTACGGGGTACTTTTTGACTTTTCTGGCCAAAGTATGAGAAGAATGTTTTTTTAACTTATACGGTCTGAATGGATTTTTAGAACATTATTTCCATGAAGCTTAATTTAAAATTTTTCAAGTTTATTTTTAATCAACTTATTTTAGTATAATATTTTATGACATATTAATAAAGTAAAAATGTTTTTGAAGTAGAAACGATATTTTCCTCAAGAATGGAGTTCAAGTGTTTTATCAAAATTATTTTCCATATAAGATAATATAGGGCTCTGTTTCTATCCCTATTTTTACATTAATTTGATTTTGTAATGATGGAATTATTTTTATGATCTCCTTTTAACTTATATGGATTATGTTATGATGGCATGATGTTTAAGATTCCCATTTTTATTACATGGGTTATGCTATGATGTATGATTTATGATTTTGTGGCACACATAAGAATGGTTTCATTATGATATGGGTGGGACCTATATCGCCCTCCAATGCATTGGGTAAAGATTTATATCTCATGAGATAGACATAGCTGGAACGGAAGGTTAATCTGGTTCAGTGAAACAGGACTGAAACGAGGAGTGAACTCGGTTCAGAAATGGACTTTGTCCACTAAGATAGTCTTGGAAATGAGTCTTGACTACTAAGAAATGATTCTCTATGATTATGTGTGTATGCCACAAAGTTCCATGCTTTTACGATATGATTATTAGGATTACATTTCACTTCTATGATTTATCCCATGGTATGAAATTATGATTTCTTTTGCAGGTTAATATTTCCAAAATGTAATTTTTTTATGAATATGATGTGATTGATATTTCTTTTGTTTACCCTTAGTGAGAATTTGAGCTCACCCCTTTGTATATTTTCTTTCCCCAGGTCAGGAAGAATGTTATTATGTAGGATATGCCAAAAGGGACTCTATATATGATGAAATAAATGGGAGACATTGTAGATGCTTTATTAACCAGTTGTTTATGTTTCCCAGTTTCTAAAGGCACTATACCTATACGGTCCTTTAATGGTTTTGTTATATGTTGTAATCAGTGGGCTTCAATTTTGAATCAATAACAATATATGTAAAGTATGGGTCATTATATATGGTGTGGATAAGAATCATAAATTTGAGTTTAATTTTGGTGGTCTAATGGATAAATCTAACGGTGCTAAGAAATTTCAATATCCCACTTATCAAAATTGTGGAAAAAAGTACCCAGAAAATTAACAATGGTTGACAAGGAGGTTATTTAGTTACATGAATGAATGAAACCAAGTTATTGATTTCGAATGGGGAAAAATCCAAGAATGAAATAGTGGAAAAAACACTCTAATCAACCCTTAGTTAATTGTTCATTACTTCAACTACAAGGAACCATGTCACTTTAAATCAAATGCACTAACCTAAGGGTTTTCAAAGAAAAAATAATAACCTCCAATGATGAAAGGGAGATATTTTTCCATCAAAAACAATAATTTGGATTTCAAAAATGAAGTGGTGATAGGTATTATGGTTATTCCTCCAATAGTAGGCAATTTTATTTTTTATTCTAATTCGACACATTCCTTAATATCATCAAATTTTAATATAACTATTAAAACACAGCTAAAAATCATGGAAGTAGATATTTCAGTGAAAACGGAAAATGGGGATGTTATTTTATCCCAATCATACTACTTTTGTATTATTGAAGTTTGTGGGATGAATTTCCCAGTGAACATTTTCATAATCCCTTTGGAGGAATTTGAAGATGTTATGGATATGGATAGACTTTCCTTAAATAGAACCAGCATAAATTTAAGTGAGTTGGAAATCAATATCTTTATCTTGAATCAACCCATGATTCTATACAAGTCCATGGATTGTGATGAATATTATTTATCACCAACATCTCAAGAACAGATTTTATTTACCTGTGAGAAATAGAATATATCAAAAATTATTGTTCTATGGAAAAGATCAACCTTGAAGAAATGCCCATTGTAAGGGAATACAATGATTCATTTCTTGATGTATTTTATAGTACTCCTCTTAATCGTGAGGTTAAATTTTAAATCGAGCTTATACATGGGGTGTTACCATTATCCAAGTTTCCATATAAGATTTATGTTGTGGAACATGAGGAGCTAAATGAATGACTACAATAGAATCTGGATAAAGGGTTCATACACCCATGTGCTTCACCTTGGGGTGCACCAGTCTTCATCATCGATAAGAAGGATGGGTCAATGTGCCTTTTCATTAATTATCTCTAGATCAACAAGTTCACAATAAGGAATGAGTTTCTTATTCCACATATTGATGACTTATTCAACCATCTACCTGGAGTATAATACATATCCAAGTTTCATATATGGGTGGAATCTTACCAAGTTTGGGTAAAGAAGGAAGATATATCTAATATTGTTTTTTAATACAATTAGGGTCATCAGTAGTATCTGAGCACTATGCTCAATACCTTTTGAAATGATAATATTTATGAAAAGTAAAAAAAATTGACTTCTGATTGAAGTCTCAATCTAGAAAGATATTATCATAAGAAATTTGATATCTATGGACCCTTCAAATACATAACCAATTGAATGATGTATGATGTTTGGGACTATGTTTTTCTGGACTTTAGTATTGATAAGAAATTTTAATTTTTCCTATTAGATGCTATTGAGGGGTGAAATGGAATTTTTCCCCAACTAGTTGACCTTAGGAAATTTTTATGACCACTCATATGGTCCCAGAATATGTTTTTTACCATGGGACATTATTTTGGTGGAAATATGAGATGGTCAAATTTTAGCAAAATATTAAATATTTAAAATTATTAAATTAAATATTAAATTATTTTCATAGGCTAGTTCGGTGATAAGTTTTTAGAAATAGTGTCAGATTTTTATTTTGTCTCTATTTTTGAGTCCAGAATGTGGATTTTAGCCTATGTGAGGCATAAAATCACGTCGGGCACCAGGGCCAGCCTCGACCCCTTTTTTCCTTTTCTTTCATTCTCTGATTTTCATTTCCTTCTTCTTCTTTCCTACTCTTACTTGTTCACATCTACTAGGTGATTCTCCATGGTCATGTCTTATGGGTTAAATGAGGGAGGTAGAAAGTGAGAGATATGGATGGAAAGAGAGGTAGCATTGTGGAGCTCTCGATGCACTGAGTCGGCCTGTGGCGTTCGTGGATAGTGAAATCAACCGAAGCTTCAATAGTTTCAACATGAAGGTAGGCACATTTACATTTTCTCCATAGATCCCCATTAAATTTGTTTTTAGTTCTTAAAGCCTTACATTTCTTGTTTGTGGCCTCTTAATTCTGGATTTGTTGTTTAAGGGGTGAAAACAGGGGTTTCGGACTATCGGAGGGATTTCCCATTTGGAATCCCAAGTTACAGGGAGTGTGTTTCAAGGGAAAATTCCATGTTTTCTTTCTATTTGGGGAAGAAGAAGATTTCTGGAGTACACGCCATGTACACTAAGTATAGGTCATGTGGTTTCATGGCTGTTTTTCCAACCGTGTGAGAAAGAAAACATGTTTTTGATTTTTAAATAGTACATGTTGTGTCCTTTGAAGTACACATCATGTACTTTTACTTAGGTAGACCCCATGTGTTTTTTCCACGAATATGTACACAACTGGGTGGTGGATAACATTACACACTAAGGAATCTGAATTACATGCCATGTAATTTTTCCAGCTTAGTACTTTGGGGTATTTTGTTCCCTGGAAGTCAGAATTTAGCGAGTGACTAGTTTACTCATAGTGTTTCTTCATTTAGATCGCAATAGTGGAATCCAATAGAAATTTAGAGGTCAGATATATGATGTTTTGGGGGTTTCTATCTAAATAAAGAGGTTCCTTTCCCAATTATCATGCTTAGTTGTCACCTGATAGTGAGACTTGTCCTGAATGATAGGTTTGGTGTTCAGACTGACCTAGTTGAGACTTTTGATCTGAGATAAGCTGTGAGATATCTCCAATGAACAAGGATTTTGAGGATGTTTACCATCTGAGATGTTACCTTATAGCCTATGAGATTGTGAGATCGAATTATTCAAAGTATCCACTGAGGGATGCCTTTGCGTATGTCCTGACCTAGGGAGTCTATTATAGGATCTCTCTCATGTATTTCTTTGAGAGGATCCATGTTATAGGATGCCTTTTTTGTTCTTTGTTTGAGGATCCCATGTAGGATTCCTACTTTACTCTTCTCTAATGATCCCATGTAGGATTCCATCACTCACGTTTATTTGAAGGATCCCGAGTAAGATGCCTCCCTGGTGTTTGGCTTGAAGGACCTAGGGACTTCTCGTGGTTGGACTAACCCTAAGCTGTCGCGTTGGGTATTGGTAGAGATTGTGTTTGGGTGTCACCTAGAACCTGTGACAAACATGTAAGCCCATGGGGATGTGGATGTAGAGTGGGGTTGGGAGTTTGGGCCACCCTCACTCATTTATTTATATATGACTTGGTTTTGATGATGAAGTAGTGTTTACCAATGTTTCTTCCTGGTTAGTGGTTGTTGATCCTGAAGCGAGATATTTTCCTTGTTTATTTGGATGTCCGGATGTGCTCTCTTAGGATCTGGCTTCTGAGCCATGTTCATTCTGATATTTTATTGGTACCCAGAAGAATTATGTGGGACTTGGTTGTTGAGCTTGGTTATATATATATATATATATTGATATATTATGTTTTTCATATCCATAGGTGCTTTCTGGTATCCGGATGTTGAGCCTTACATGTTTACTTTTACACCTTGAGAGATACATGAATTCATGTGGAAAGAAATCCTTGGATGTACTCTTGGGCGGAATGATATGACTATGGGCAAGGATCATATAAGAATATGGGAAAGGATAAGGTATGCCTATGGGAAATAATCAGATATGCCTATGGGAAAGGATCAGATATTCCTGAGGGCATGATTGGTATATGCCAACGGGTGAGGTTGTGCTTTGCCTGCGGGTGAGGTTTTGGTTATACCTATGTGCATGGTTTTCTAAGTCTTGGTTGATTTCATGGGATTATTCACTATAGTTTCTGACTAGTGACCTCTTTATAGGATTGACCGTTGGTATAAAGAATCATTCTTTAGAGGATGGACCATCGGCATATGGTATCCTTATTTAGATGATTTATTGTCGTTATACAGTACCCTAGTTTTTGATTGGAGCCAAGTACATATGATCCCAGTTGTAGGATGAGCATCCTACCAATGGTGATATAGCTTTCTCAGAGATATAATTCTATCATTGTCCAAAGAAAATAAATGTTGATGGGCTTATGGACCCAAGGATCAACTATTGTTGTGGTTTCATGTTGTTTGATACACATACTAATTAATATTCATTTTTATGTATATGTGTATAGGTATGGGACTATACCTGTTCATGTATATAGTTATGGACATTCATGATGTAACATTCCCAAATGAAATGGAATATGGACCCTGAGTTCGAATGTGGATTCACGTTTGGTTTTTACTACCTTCTGTTATGTTCCAGCAAGGCTGAGCACATTGTTGATTCATACACATTTAGCAACACACTTATAGGTTTCTTGTCAGGGTTTTCTATTGAGATTATTTATGACCCATGCACGAGCACCTCAGTGTACTTGAAGAACTCATGTATTCATTTCATGTTGATCTTGATTTTCATAGTGGATAAGGTTGAGACCCAGTGTTTCATGATCGAGTGGATCTACTCAAGTAGTTCTATTGATCGGGCTGCTATATTTCTCTAGTGTCTGGAGATTAGGTACCTAGGTTGGCTTAGAGTTAGTAGTTGAGTTCAATAATTTTACTTTCATTTTATTTTTTACTTGAATATGTATGGTCCGCCCTGTGGGTGACCGGTGTTGTATTTTATTGCATAGATGTTGGGGCTTTTACAATATTTTACTCTTACATCTTATTCAATTTCAGTTGTTTATTGCTTCTGCACTCTGTTCACTTTCCTATGTGTATGATACTTTGTTATTTAAACGATTTTCATACTATGGAATGAGGACATACTGTCCCCACAATTACACCCTAAGCCCTCATTGCTAGTCAGCAGCCTCTAGCATATGGGGAGGCACGCTTGACGCCATATGGAGAACAGGCACAGAACATTGGTTTAGTGGATTTTGGGTCAAGACGTTTCAAAGTGGTATTAGAGGAGTATTATATTCATGGTCATTAATATTTGGGTTATGGTGGACCGGAGTATTAGTAATGTGTTGGAACCTCTTATGGATATCAGACTAGTGTGTCAAGAACACTTTTTCAAGTAATAAGTACTGGTTTCCAGGGTATGGGAGTGTGATTCTGATTTTTTGAAGTTACTATTGTATATGATTTTCACCTTGATAGATGCACATTTTTTGTGTGGGTGTACTCATTTACTATGGATCTCTGGCTATTGTCCAATGGTAAGAGTCCAAAGATTGATTTTGACTCTTGTCCAGCAAAGGCAAGAGGCATCTCATGCCCCATACTATGCACAAAATATTCACATCATATAGCCCTATTAGTGTGTGTTTTTACTGAAGACTGAGTGAGACCTTTGGGTCTAATTACACAAAAAATTTACTGTGATGATAGGTTTTGTGGATCCACGTTGGGGAATTTCTGCTGAGAGTCTAACGACTCAATCCTAATGCACCTCTTATGAAATGACCTTGTTAGGTCATTATGGCATGTGATTCCTTTTTGTTGAGACACTTTATGGGTATTTCTTCTTAGGTCTATGTTTCTCTAGTTGGATCTTTTAGCATGATGTCGAAAGGTACCAACACATTTCTTATGAATTGGACCACTTTGGGGTATTTCCATATACGGATTCCCGATGATTGTCAGTTCAGTTTCTCTTCTACGTTGGTTGTGACCTCTAGGGAGAAATTCCTTCTGAAGAGGCATAGAGAGGAACATGTCCCTCGTAGGTGACATTTTTATTTCGTTGTGATCTTGTATACATTTTACTTGTTTTAATCTTTTGGGATAAGTGGTTAAACCTTATGAACTAGTGGTGATAATGTTTCTATAGGGCATGGTGGGATACCAAGAGACCCTTAGTTTTGACTCAGACCATTGTAGTTTGATCACTATTATGTTCTACGGAAACCTATTTGAGAGAGGTTTTCTCATTTTATCCGATTCATTTTTGGTGGGGATCTTCGTTTTGTGATTGTTTTATGACTGAAGCATGGTAGGTGTTCCGATTTTCATTATTGGCATGTTGATATCTTCAACATTTGATTGAGGCTCCTCGGGTGATTTCTTTTTGAGACTTGCTACGATGGGTTGGACAGTTCAGCATCATGGATTGATCGACTAGTTTTTATATTGTTGCTAATGTAATCAGAGTGTGGGTAGACACTCTCTACTGGAATGATGCCTTGTGTACATGTCGGGTTGTAGAGATACACGATGTCTTCATGTGATATCATTTGAATCTAAATCAGTGAGTGGATGGGTGTAGGTTGAGTACCAATGTTTCTAGACTTGTTATGGGTTGGGATCCTTAAAGTTGTGTTGGAATGTCCCTCTATAGTAGTGGTGACATCGTGGAATGAATCAGTTGATGTGAGATGGTTTAACCATGCTTGAATCATGGTCAGGTTTTGGTAGGATGTTTGCATGGCTCAGAGGGATCTGTACATTCCCTTTTGTACAATATTAGTTTACTCCAATTTAGAAATGATCATGTGTAATCTTGATTCATCTTGAGCATAATAAGAGATATTTGGCCCTACGCAAAGCTCCTTTTCAATTCTTTATGTTCATCCCTATTGAGGAGGTAACATTTTGTGGTTGAAAAATAGGAGCGGTGTAAGGAAAGACATATGGTGGGGAGTGAACCATTGGCCATTTGAGTCTTGTTTTCCAATTTTTTGTTAGACATATGTGTTTTTTGTGAGCTTTTGTGGTCGGGTATTTCTTTTAAGACCAAAATAGGGGCATTCATATGATGGGGAGTACCAGATTAGTCCAAATTAATTGTCTTCCACATTGGAGATGGTTGTTGACGCTATAAGGCTAGTCTTTGGACAATCTTGATAGCTTCATGGGGCAGATTCTTAGGTTAGGGGCCTGGTTGTGGGTCCTTTCACTGGGATTCTCAAGGATGAGAAGGTGTAATAGGGGAGTTTGTAATGGACTAAGTTTTTTTGTATTTCAGTTTTGTGCCAAAATTTGAATAAAATTTAAGCTTCTGAGGGGTAAAATGGTTTTTTCCCTTACCAATTGACCTCAAATAATTTTTCTAACCACTCTATTAGTCCCAGAATAGGGTGTTTACCCTAGGACAGGAGTATGGTGGAAATCAAAGCTATTCCAATTTTAGCGGAATATTTAATATTTAATTTTATTTAATTATATATAAAATTGTTCACACAGGCTTGTTCAGTGATAAATTTTAAACAGAGATTCTTATTAAGATTTCAACTTCTCCATTGAGTCTGGAATTGGGAGTTTAGACTTGGTGAGGCATAAACTCGAGTCTGGCACCGGGGCCGGCCTCTGCCTCGTTTTCCTTTTCTTTACTTTTATTATTTTATTTACCTTATTCTTCTTTACTCCTACTCTTTGTGCACATATCATGTGTGCTCCTCCATGGTCGTGTCTTATGGGATAAATGATAGAGGGATAAAGAGAGAGAGAGATGGAAGGCAAGATAGGTACCGTTACAGAGCTCTCGACGCGCTGAGTCGGTGTGCAACATCAGTTGATGGAGAAATCAATCAAAGCTTCATCAGTTTCAGCCTGAAGGTATTATAATTTACGTTTTCAACATATATTCCCTTTAAAAGTTTTTTTTATGTTCTTAAATCATTATAATTCTTTCGTGTGTCCTCTCAAGGACGAATCTGTTGTTTCAAGGGAGAAAATGGGGGGTTTTGGAATATCCAAGGGATTTCCCGTCTAGAAACCTAGGTTACGTGCCATGTGATTGATGGGAACATTCAATATGTTCTTCCTATTTTGTGAAGAAGAAGTTTTCTTGAGTACACATCGTGTACTCAGAGTACATGTCGTGTGGTAGCATGGTTGTGTGTCCAACCTTGTGATTAAGAAAACAGGTTTTTTGGTTTTAAAACAATACACGTAGTGTACATTGAAGTACACACCATGTAATTTTACAAATGAAGACCCCGTGTTTTTTGTCCATGGATATGTACACGACCGGGGGATAGATAATATTATAGTCCATGTACTCTTAATTACATTCCGAATACTTTTTCCAGCTTAGTAGTTTTGGGTATTTTGTGCCCTAGAAGTCAGAATTTAGCATGTCTGTAGTCCATTCTAAGTGTTTTTTCCAAGTAGATCACAATGGTGGAATCCTATTGACATTTAGAGGTCATCTAAATGGTGTTGGGGGGGGGTCAATCTAAATGTATAGGTTCTTTCTTCTGTTATTGAGTTCAGTTATCACCAAATAGTGAGACTTGGAATGGATGATAGGTTAGGTGTTTGCACCAACACAGTTGAGAGCTTTGATCTGAGATGAAATGTGTGTTATTTCCCATGACATATTCTTTTGAGGATGTTTACCTAGTGAGATGTTCCCTTCTGGACTATGAGGTCATGAGACCGGATGGTTCCAAGGATCTATTGAGGGATGCCTTTTCTTATGTGCAGACCTAGGGAGTCCCTTATAGGATCTCTCACTAGTTTTCCTTTGACATGATCCCTATTATAGAATAAATCTATTGTTATTCATTAAATAGTCACATGTAGGATTCATCCCATACACTTCTCTAATGATCCCAGGTAGGATATCTTCTCTTGTGTTTATCTGGAGGATCCCAAGTAGGATGCGTCCTGAGTGTTTGATTTGAGAGACCCAGTGGATGCCCATGGATTTACCAACCCTAAGCTGTTATGTTGGGTTTTTGTAGATATAGTGTTTAGGTGTCACCTAGAACATGTTCCAAACATGTAATCCCGTGGGGATGTGGATGTAGTGTTGGGTTGGGATTTCAGGCCACCCTCACTCGTTTGTTTAAATTTGACTTGGTTTTGCTGATGCATCAGTGTTTAGTAGAGATGCTTCTTGGTTAGTGGTTGTTGAGCCTAACATGTGGTTTCTTCCTTTTTTTTTGGGATTCCTGAACATGCACTCCTAGGATCCATCTACTGATCCATGTTATTTATGATATTTTATTAGTACCTAGAGAAATTACGTAGAACCTAGATATTGATACAAGATATATATATATATATATTGATATATATTTCGTTGGGATATCCAGATGAGCTTCCTGGTATCTGGTTGTTGAGCCTTAAAAGTTAACTTTTACACCTTGAGTGATATCTGGATTCACATGGTAGGAATTTCCTAGATTGAATCAAGGGAGGAATGTTATTCCTGTGGGAAAGGATCATATATGCATGTGCGCAAGGATTAGATATGCATGTGGGAATGGATAAGATATTCTTGGGGGCAAGGATTAGATATGCCTATGGGTAAGGTTGGGATATGCCTATGGGTGAGGTTGTCCTCTGCTGGAGGGTGAGGTTTTGGATATGCCTACAGGAAAGGTTTTTTGAGTCTGGGTTGGATTCGTGGGCTTATTCTCTATGGTTGCTGACCAGTGACCTATTTATAGGACTGACTATCGGTATACATTATCCTACATTACAGGATGGACCATAGGTATACTATATCCTTCTTTACAGGATTGACTGTCGGAATGTGGTATCCTAGTTTGTGATTAGAGATGAGTATTTGTGAACCCAAGTGTAGGATGAGCATCCCCCTGTGGTAATGTAGCTTTCTTAGAGATATAATTAATTAATTGGCTGAAGCAGGTACATATTTATGGGCATATGGAACCAAGGATCTATTGTTGTTGTGGTTTCATGTTGTTTCATACACATACCGATGATATATTTTGTATATTTGTAAAGGTATGAGACTATACATGTGTACGTATATATATATATATGAAAATAAAGGGTGTAACTTGCCCATTTGAAATTGAATACAGACCCAGATATTGATTATAGTTTCATGTTTGGTTTTTACTTGTGTCCCAGCTAGGCTGAGAACAATTCTGTTTCATACACTTTTTGCAGCATGGTTATAGGTTGGTTGTTGGGGTTTCCTACTAAGATTATTTCCCACACCTGCACATGCACCTTGGATTACATGTAGACCTTATATTTTCCTTTCTAGTTTAGCACGATATTTATGGTGGATAGGGTTGAGACCTAGTGTGTCATGATCAAGTAGAGCTGCTCGAGTGGTTCTAATGATTGGGTACTTCATTTAGAAAGTGTCTGGAGATCAGGTACGTGGGTTGGCTTGGAGTAAGTAGTAGAGCCATATACTTTTACTTTTAGTTTATCTTGTACTTGTATTTGTATGGTTGGCCCAGTTGGTAACTAGTGTTGTATTATATTTCATAGATGTTTGGGATTTAACAATATTGTATTATTATAGCTTGTTCTATTTTAGTTGTTTATAGCCATCACACTCTATTTAATTTTCTCTATGTATGATACTTAGTTATTTCCAGTTTTTTATTACACCGGTATAAGGGAATAGTCTCCCCAATAGCACACCCTAGTCCCTTACTTCTAATTTGCAGCCTCTGGCATACGAGGAGGCGCACTTGAGGCCTCGTGGTGAACCTACTTGAAGCACCAGTTTAGTGGCTTCTGGGTCTAGATGTTACATCTGAGCCCAACATATGTAATAGATATCCATAGTTTCCTTGGATCATCTGGGTATTATCATGTATTTTTTAGAGATGTTTCATGATTATCAAACCATATAACCAAGATAACATCGAATGAAGTCATGTTTTCTTAGAATGATGAATGTTAATTGAGAATCAAGGAGTGGGAAAATGTTTTATCAATTCACTTGTACTCACACTCACCATAAGTAGATAACTTTTCATGGTATTTAATAATTCTTCAAAAAAAGGATTGGTGTGTGTGTGTGTGTGTGTTAATTCATGATGACAAAGTAAAATAGTATTCCTCAACGGAATTGAATGTTCTTTAATAGAATTACCTAACTAATGATCAAGTGTTTGAGGCAATGGTATTCACATTGAAAATCAGGTCAAATTTTTCCTATGGATAGTAGTGTGAAATATATACAGATTTCAAAAGACTAAAGTTTATTTTCACATAGGAAGATAAGAATATGGTCCATCGATGATGGTTATAGCTGATCAATGAATATAAATTCACATTCCACTCCCATCCTAGAAAAGAAAATAAAGTTTCATATTCACTATGTAAAAAGATTCTAGAAATTATATCATTGATGAGAATTGAAAAGTATCCATTCTTCATATACTTAAAAATTATGAACATGAGATTCATAAAAGAAGGAACATCTTCAATCCTTTCACAAGTGACTTCTCAACCATCCCTTCTATAGAAGATAAATAATGCTCAAAGAGATGATGTGGATATTTAGAAGAAATATGAAACTATAAGAAAATGAAAATCCATGGAGTTTAATGTTAATTAAGAATGAGTTGTAATATTTGGGTCATTACTATGTGTACCATAAAATATTGAGTTAATTAAGGATATCTTGGATGATGCACATAGTTAATCTTCCTCCATCTATCGAGGAATCACCAAGATGTATCATTATCTCTGACTAAACTATTAGTGGAAAAATATGAAGAAGGAGATCATGGAATATACATTTATATGTCTTTTATGTCATAATGTAAAATAGGAATGGAAAAAATATAAGGGGATGATACAAACCATACCCATACCTACATGGAAATAGGTAAAACATCACTGTAAACTTTTTGACTGGTCTTCCAATGACATGAAGATGAAATAATTCTATAATTCTTTAGGTGGATCATCTTACAAAGTATCCTAAATTTATTGAAATTCTAGAGGACTTATCACTTGATCAACATGAAAAGATAAATGTTTGATAAGTGGAAAGGCAGAATGGAACAACACTATTGATTTAATCTAATCAACTCCCAAGATTTTCCACTAATTTCTAGAAGAGTATCCAACATGATCTAAATACTGAGTTGAACTTCATTATTGTTTATCACCCAAAAACTGATGACTAATCTGGGTAGTTTGTTAAGGAACTTCAGAAAATTTTGTGAGCATTCTCAATAGACATCAAATAAGGATGGGATCAACATCCTACTCTATTGATGTTCACATATAATAAAAAATTCCACTCTAACATCCAAATAGATCCTTATGAATACATTCATGTGAAGAAGTGAAAAACACCTGTATATTGTGATGAGGTTGGGGAATGTAAGCTACTTTGTTCTGAAATAATCGAGGAAATGGTGGAAAAGTTTAATATCATTTAGAAGCACATAAAGGCTACCATGAGTCGACATAAGTGCTATGATAATAATCATCTATGAGACCTAGAGTTTGATTTTTTAAATATGGTATTCCTCTAAATATTTCCAGGTATGATATTCATGTGATTTTCTAAGAGGGAAAATCTTAGTCCAAGATACATCATCCCCTTTTAGGTCCTTGATCGCATTGGAGAAGAGGCATATAGACTACCACTCCCACCTAACCTATCTTAGGTAAATGTGGTATTCCATGTTTCCCTCTTGGGGAAGTATATACTAGACCTCCAACATGTACTCAATGTAGATGTCTTTCCAATAGAGAATGATCCTTTATACACGGAGAAATCGGTGAAGATCTGAGATCGTAGAGGCAAAGTTCTATGAAATAAGACAATGCACCTTTTTAAAGTGATGTTGAGAAACGACAATTTTGAAGAACATACTTGAAACTGAGGGAGGTGATGAAATAGATTTATTATAATATGTTTTAGTCTGTGAAATGAAAATTTAATGAGTGAAATTTCCAAAGGGTGAAACATTATAGTGAAAAAAAAATTTATAAATAAAATTCCCATTATGATTTAATTATATATCTAATTAAGGAATATGTTTGAAGAAAACATATAAACATCATTGGTTTTATTAAATCCTATTATATTTGAAATTATGTTATGAATCATAACCATTGGTAATATATTAATTTAACATTGATAATTTGATTTTTATAAATATATGATTTTAACAAATCCAATTGACTTGAGGAAAAGAAGTGATTCCCTCGACCAGTAGCATCATACCCTATGAAATACATTTATTAGAGCCTATGAGGGAGATAGAATATCTAGAATTTTCTCTTAACTATGAACAATTTTATATCCAATAACTTAATCACACACAATCCTTTTTCTGGAGAAGACCAATATCATCGAGATCATGGCCCAAACCATGTACCCCAAACAACCCCAAGAAAATATCACTGTCATGCACCATACCCGTAGGGTGTATATTGGTGTACTAAAGGGATATGCATCATGAAACTAATAATATGAATATTTATATTATATAGAATAATTGATATGTTTTCATTTTATTATTGTTACTTTGAAAATGATTTTTATTTTTACACAATAAAAAATTTATTTTTGGGTAATATTCAAATTCATTTAGAGAATTTATTTTCTTTAAATAATGAATTTTTTAAATAAATAATATTTTAATAAATTATTATTATTAAGTAACTTTATATAAATATAAATGGTCATACAATTTTTGTGAAGTCAAATGTAATTTTATAAGGGTTTGAAAACTATTACTGTAAAAAATCCAACATTTCTCAAGAAATGTCAATTAATTTTAATAAGTGAAAATTAAAATATTTATAATTTTTTTTAGATAGAAGGAATATTATATTTTTAATCATAATTAGGAAATTATCAAATGGATAATTTTTCCTAATTTTTTGAGACAATTGAATTATCTGGTAACAATTTAATATTGTATAAATATATGGGGTGTATTATGATGTAATAGTGACCCAAAATTATTTAATAAATACTGTAATGTGAATACATGAAGAAATATATGTTTTAAATTTAAAATAGAGTGAATTTAAGTAAATTTTTTTAATTTTATAAAGCCTTTATGAATCCTCCAAAACAAATAATATATTTTTAGGTTTTACAATAATTTATTTAAGAGTGTGACCCACCTCCACATCACCAATGATAGTATTTTAATAAATTAATCCTTTGGAATAATAAAATAATAAATTCCAAACCTATTTGGAATGTACAATGGGATGAAACCAAGGGATGGTTTCTTATTGTGCTAATGTTTTTTATATATTTCAAAACCTAAGTTTGTGAAATAATAAGGACTTTCGCACACATTTTCTATATAAAACCACCCATGCATAGATTTTTTATATGGCCATAGCCTTAAACATTAAATAATCTCAAGTTAAGTCAAAAATTTAAATTCATTCACATTGATTATATTTTTAGATTTAGAGTTCTAGAGAATTAGTTCATAATTGTTACATAACATCTCAAATGTTACAAAGTAGACATGTCTACACAATATCCATTTTTCATAATCTAAAACATTTTAAAATAAAACATGAAAATTTTTTCATGATAAAATTATTCATAACAATAATCTTATATTCTTAATTTATCTTAACCATCCATATTCCATGTTTAAAACACTTTAAAATTTTTTGATGATCACAAAAAGCTTAGGAAGTGAAATAAATAAGCAAAGAAACAGTTTGTCTATGAATATTTTAAACTCATGAAAAGATTTTCCCTAAATCATACCATTCAACCATAAATAAAAATTTATTTAAAATAAATCTTGAAATTATAAGATTCATGAAAAACAACTTTTCAATCATTATTCATAAATGTAACCTTACATATCAATATCAAACTTACATTGCAATTTTCACCGATATAGAGGGAACATCATTCATTGTTACGTTTGGAATACCCATCATAGTATATTACCTAAATCACTTATAAGAAACCTTATTTTATAACTACATCTCATTACCCAATGAATTGGAGAGCTATATTGGGGTTACCCTCCCCAGTCTTATCATGGAACAACATGTATACATAAACAATTCCCAAAAACCATAACATAATTATATCAAATTATCAAGAATAAAGGAAAAATAACATTTCCACATTTCAATAAAAATATATAATTTAAATATTATTACATAATAAATATATACCCAAAATCATTTTCAATACTAAAATACAAGAAAACTTAATTTGGTATTTATATTCCTTTAAAAAACATTAAGGATTGTAAAGGTAGTAAAATATCAAATAATGGTCATAGTGGCGGAAATGTAGTTATCGTCTCATACGTTAAAAATATTGCTTTTTTCATTTAGCAAAATGATTCATAGAAAAATATTCCATTATATATCATATGAAAGAAATTAAATTTCATAGGGGTTCATTATACATCGTATAAATTAAGGTGGGGTATATTATCGAAATATGCCTCAACAAAAGGAGATTGATACGAGTTCCCTTAACGCGTGTCTGACTCATCACGTACAACCATTATATTCCTGAATAATAAGATTATGTTAATTTAAACTTTCTTGAAAAACTTTTTCTTTTTTATTATTCTTTTATATCACATATTACCATATTATAAAAATTACATAATTATTTATGTTCATATCAGATGTTTTTCGATATTCAGAACTTGAGTCGAAAATGAACTTTATATGATGTTAATAGTCTATGTGTTCAAAATTGCATAATCTCAAAAATAATATTAATGACATAATAATTAAATTTATACAACAATTATACTTTTAAATCAATCCATTTACTTATGCTATGAAAAATGAACAATGTTATAATCATGGGGATGGTAGGTCGTACACACACATGAGTTAAGCTTCCATTTTTCATTGATCATTATGAAAATAAGGTAATTATTATTTTAACTTTAAAAATGATAATTATATTATTAAAATCGTAATAATTATTTTAATATAGTTATTTATATCATATAAGTGACGTGGTGAATAAAAACTATTAATATTACTTCGTTGACGTGATAGTTCACACGTACGCACAAAGAACATTATCATTTTCATGTTCCCATAAAGTAAGAACATAATTGATACAATCTTATATTATAATGATAAATATTTCCTTAAGATCATTTAAAAACGTTAATTCCATCATTATTTCCATTCTTTAGATATGGCAATGAAAAATGAACTATATCAGTTCCCGAGGCGGTAGTCTGTCGTACTGACGAACAAAATGCTCATTCCCCATTTTATGAAATTGAATATGGATTTGGGTGAAGATATTAACCTAATAACATATAAATATATTTAGGATACTATATTTAATAGTTCCTCATGGATGAAGGAAATTTAAAATATGTTGAATAAGAATTAAAATTGAAACACTTAAATAAAAACACTATCTTTCCTTTGGATGATCACCTTTCATAACACCTTAACACCTCTATATAGGAAGGTATACCTAAAATAAGGCCTCAATAATGTGGTGAGGGATTATAATAATGGGTTTGGGTAGATATTTTCCAAATCAAATGGTTTTTTATGTTGTAGTAATACAGAGGAATGACTGCCATTTTATAAGAGAGCGGATGGGTACCATTGGAATTATAAATATTATTAAATTAATAACAATTCAATTTAGATTACAAATTGGTCCACATGGATTTAGTAAAAATATATGATGATTATGGGTTTTCATATTATAAAATAATTCAATTTAGACTTGTTTTATTAATTTTATAATCCTTATCTTTTTGTTTTAAACTCTTTTAACTCTTACCTTTTTATCAAGTAAATTACACTTAAATTGTTAAAATAATTACAAAATCATGCAAAATGACCAATAAATGAGTCATTATTGACATTTTTAGTTTTATCTCAACTTTTTGTTTGAATATTATATTTTTATATATATTATATAATTTAATTAATTATTTTATAATTTATGTTATGAATTATGCCAATATTGACACGATTTAATACGTGACTTTTTAAAAGAAATCATAACAACTTGAGTCCTTAAAAAAACTAGTTTAACTCAATCCAAATAATTCATATTCATCCATAAAATTATTTTATGACATTAAATATTTAAAATTTTATTTATTTTAACATTATTAATATCATATATTTGATTCATTTATACCTCTAAATCCATTTTTCATTTTCTGAATAAACCACTTTTTGGATTACTGGGAACCTCACAAATTACTGGATACCAATTAAAAACACAAACAAGACGACAATGGAGAAACAAAAAACAATCCAAAATTTCAAATTTCAAACTAAATAGGAGACATCATTAACATGGACAATGTGCCCCTTGAGCTACACACCCTACGATTCATTCTTTAATAAATCAATTACTAGAACATCATTGTTTTACTATATAATTTAATTATTTATTTCCTAAAAATTATAAATAAATTACCATTATGTTGGTAATATTTTTGGATTTATAATTACAATTCGTAGTCAAAGATAAAACTTATATATCCTGATATTAAAGTAGTTTTATTAAGGATAGACATATTTATGATATCTTTGCCTTTACATTAAATTAAATGTTATAAATGTCACAATCACACTAAAGTGGCTCCAAAAGGTAACAATTTCGGCCCAAATATGTTCATGGTCAATTATATCTCAGTCAATAAGATTATTAAAAGAGTTATGGTAATATTATAATATTAATTTTTCCATTGATACCATATTTACCTTTAACCATAGTAAATCAAATACTAAATTTACTATTGAAAAAAGATATTTTCATCTTATTGGACCACATTTTCAATATTGAGTATAACCATGTATTTCCATTTCTGAAAATTCAACTCACAGATATTGTAAAATTATTTTTAACACTAATCATGTTGATGGATCGAGAAAATGGGTTTTTTATGTAAAAAATTCATAAGTACATATTGTTTTTATATTTAATTTTAATTTGAAATTAAATCCAATGAACTAAATTGGATTACCTAATACAAATTTCATCTAGTTATACCTTAAAACCAAGTAAAAGGAAGACATATAAAAAAAATAATTCATAAGAAAAATAAATTTTGAATTAAAAAGCATTATTTTTCACTATTCATTAAAAAATGTATATTATCAAAAGAATACGAAAATTTGATCCAAAGTAAATTTTGATGTCCTTATTCCAAAGAAGAAGTTTATTTTTTCAAACAGGACATAGAAAAGTGAAAAAAATAAGATTTATAAGGGTTTCACCATCAAAAGGTGGTAAACTCACCTTTTAAAAATATTAGAGTATTTTATGCATAAAATTGAATTTATTATAATTTTAAGACACTAAAATTTATTAGAAGAAAGTAAAAAATTGTTTAATAAAAATGTGTAAATATAATATAGTTTTTTATTTTCATTCCCGCCAATATTATTGCTAAGGGATAACTACCATTTAAAATAAAATTATTAATAATATTTTATTTTTCGATATAACTCAGTCTTATGTGAAACAGAAGATTTCTGATAAACCCATTTTTGCATTTTGAGTATGATATTGTACAAAGAATCACCTTTAAAAAAATTAATATCTAATTCATAAATATTAACATATATGAAAACATATTATTCTAAAATTACCTAGGATAATATATCCTTCCCCCCATTTTGAAATTACATCATCCCAATATTATTTACTTATCAATTAACTGGGGATATATCTCCCACATTTCATTTTTAGATTCTCATGTTTCCTGGTCAACCATATTGTTTTTACACAAAACCATAAAATGACGAATCGCCTTTTTCTGCAACACATTATCTCTGTGGTCAAGAACTTGGACTGGTTGTTCATAAAAAGAAATATTCTCTTACTACTGAACTAATTCTGTACTAAAAACATGAGATATATCCTCCATATACAGTACTAACATTGAATGGTTAAAAACATTTTTTACCTAGGATAAACTAGGAGGTTATGACTCTCTATAGGAAACTAATCCAACTTTCTCTGAGATTTTATAGGGTCCAATGAACCACTGACACAAGTTCCAATTATTATCAAAATGAATCATACTTTTCCAAGGAGAAACTATGAGAAATACATGAACACCTAAATTAACTAAATTCTATTTCCTCTGGTTATCCACATAACATTTCTACCTACTCTGAGCTATCCCCATGAGTCCCTAAATCAGATGACATTTTTTAATCATCCTTTCTATCAAGTCTGGTCCCATCAGCTTCCTTTATCTGACACCATCCCAAAAATATTGAGTTTGACACCACTTTTCATATAATGCCTCAAACGGTGTCATCTATATACTGGAATGAAAACTATTATTATAAGAAAAATTAACCAAATAAATATGTCGATCCTAACTTCCCTAGTAATCCATTGAACACGCATGTAGTATATCTTCCAAAGTTTGAATTTTCTGTTATGTCTTCCCATCTGATTGTGGATGATATGTTTTACTAAAATTTCATTCAATACCCAACGAATTTTTCAGTACATTCCAAAATTTATAAGTTAACCTTGTATCACGATCATATACAATGGAGAGATGAAATCCATGTAACATAACTATCACTTTAAGATACAACCAAGACTATTTATCTTGAGACAGTGTATCTCCAATATGAAGAAAATGAGAATATTTAGTAAATCAATAAACTATAAACAAAATCACATTGTTACCTCGATAAGTATTTTGTGATCCCACTCTAAATTCCCAAGATATATTTTCCTATTTCTACTCTAGTATTGTAAAATGATGAATAATCCCCTTTGAAATATTCCACTCATCCTTAACATACTGATAAGTCAAACACTTCACAGTAAAGTCAGTCTTATCTCTTTTTATTCCATCCCATTAGTAAAACTCCTGAAGGTCTTTGTATATCTTATTACCACCATGACGAATTGAAAGGGGGAACTATGAGCTTCACATAACAAATCTTTTTTCAACTTTGAATCACTGAGAACACATAATATCTTCCCATATCTCAAAACAAAATCACTATAAATGTTAAATACTAGAAACATACACATTTGAACCAATTTACCTTTTTCTGCAATTCACTGTCTTTTTTCTATGATTGATTAATTATATCAGATAGAGGTGACTTCACTGAAACCTGAAACAAAACTTAAGAATTTCTAAAACCAACTACATCCAATCCAAAGTTCATAAAATCATTATCCAAGGGATTACATTCCAAACATTACTTGGTTAACGTAACATTATTTTTTGACTCAAAGTATCAACCACCTTATTTTATTTTCTAGGATGGTAATGAATCAAGAAATCATTATCCATGATTGTTTACACCCATCATCTCATTACCATGTTAAATTCATTCTGATTGAATGTAAAATTTAAACTATTTTGGAATGTATATATTTCAAATTTTACTCCATACAGATGATGCCTCATAAATTTACAATTAAAGACAAAACCAGCTATTTCCAAATCATGTGTAGGGTAATTTATCTCATGAGATTTCAACTAACTTGATGCATAAGCATTTACTAGATCATTCTTCATTAGGAAGAAACTAAGTAAATTCAATGAAGTATCACTATAGATAAAAAATTAACCTTTTCAAGAAGTTAGGTCCTGAACTGGATCATTCTCAAATCTACTTTTCAATTCCTAAAAACAATTGTCACATTACTTTCTACATATCTGTTTAACATCTTTTCTAATTAACATAGTCAGGGGGATAGATAACTATGAAAATATTTCAATAAACCACAATTAATAGCATTCTAAAAATAAAAACCAATGAATATTAGTTATATTTTTGGGTCTTGGAAATTCTTCAACAACATTTTCTTATAAGTATTAACAATTATTCCATATTTAGAGACATTGTGACCATGGAAAGAAATTTTTGTAATCAAAATTCACTCTTTCTGAATTTCCCTTAAAATTTCATTCCTTTTATGGTCTTAAAAATAACCCTTAGATGACTTTCATTCTCCTCATTAATTTTAGAATATACCAAAATGACATCAATAAATACAACTACAAACATATCTAAGATCTAATGGAATATTCTATTCATAATATTCATGAATATAATTGGTTCATTATTTCATCCAAATGGCATGTGTTCAAATTCATAATGGCCATATCTAGTTTGAAACATAGTCTTCACAATTTAAACTTCCTTTACTTTCAACTAATAGTACCCCAAGCCCATGTCATCCTTTGACAAATATTATGCTCATTGGATCTGATCAAACAAATCATTGACATGAGACAGATGATATTTCTTCTTAATAGTGTTATTATTCAAGTCTCTATAGTTAATGAAAAGTCTAATTGTTCCATCTTTCTTTTTATAAAACAATAAAGGATCACCCTAACGTCTTGTTCTAGTTGGAATGAACCATTATCTAATAACTCTTTTAATTTTTTCTTCAACTCTAAAAGTTCTATTTGAGACATTCGATAAGGGGGTTTTGTAATTGGATTAACAACCATAACAAATTCAACATTAAATTCCACTTCTCCATTAGGTATAATACTATGAAACTCATCAAGAAAAACATCAATATACTCATGTACGACTGGCACATCATTAATCTTAATATTTCCTTTCTTTTCAACAATATGTGCAAGGTAACACTAGTTTCCAAGTTTTAATAGTTTCTCATCTTCCAAATATATTATCAATGGTAAGGTTTCGATATTATAGAAAAATTGAATTTCTTTCTAAAAAGAAAACACTTTATCTCTATATTAAATCATTTCATGGTAAATATAATATCAATCTATAACTCTAATAATATCAAAATATACTAGGGGACAAACAACAATGTTTATATATAAATTATTTCCATAGAAAAGTACAAGAATAATTTTTTAATTTCTCTTTTCCTCAACGTTTCCCCTGGTGTCTTTACCATATGTTCGAGATTCAATTATTGAGTTGGATTTTCTGATTTACGAGAAATTTTCTTAGAAATGAAATAATGTTTAGACTACGAATAAAGAAACACATCGGTTAATCTGAATTAACCAAAAATTTACCCGATAGGAGTTCATTTTATAGCCCAACTTCAACTCAAGTAGTTTCAAAGTATTTCAGCACACATTTTTTCTTAATTTATGGAAGCTTCACATTATTCAAATTGTTCATCGTACACTCAATCGTTTAATGACCCATCTCGTTTCACTTGAAAAATTTTATCAACTGTAAATCAGATTTTTTCATACCACGAACCTATCCTTTTCAGTGCAGTTACTGGCCTTATGTCCCATTTCACAACATTGGAAGCATGATATGGCTCTATTTTTACATTGTTTTGCCACATATTTTATTTAATTTTTATCAATTTAATTATTTATTTTGACACTCTTTAATAAATAATGGTACTTTTTTATTTTTATAACTAAATCTTTTAAATAATCATTTTTATAATTACATATGTGTTTTTTTCTTCTAAATAGTCTTTCGAATTATTCAAAATATATTAACATACTTTATAGTTTAATAATCTTAATTTGTTTTAATTTTTAATAATTCTAAATTTTAATTATTTAATTAATTATCATTTTTATTTTCATTAATCTAATCTAGTTTTTAATTTAAAACCTTACTCTTTAATTTAGATTTATTTAAATAAATTAACTCTACTTTTTAATAAGTTTAATTATTCTTCTTGATAAATAAGTTAACAATTTATGTTAATGTTTAATAAAATAATGTTTTTTTTAATTTTAATTTTTCATTTTGTCATTTAATTATTTAACTTTTTTGTGTAATATCTTTAATTAATTTTAACATCATGTTGGCAGATAATTCTTTGTATGAGTGTTACATTAATCTTAATTTTTATATTCTTAGTTAATAATTAATTAACTTTTATTTTTAGTTTGTTAAATAATTTAGTTAGATTTTAGTTAAAGTTAATTATTTAGTTTTTTACTATTTAGTTAATTTGACATTTGTTTTAATTAATTTGTGTTCTGTTCATTTTATTATTTGTTATAAATTAATTTTTATTGTTAATGTTTTAATTTTTACTATCGGTGAGTGACGCACCAATGCCATGTCACACAGATTCTTTGTCTCACCTATGTTTTGTCACACCGAGGTTTTTTATAACCATTGGTGATTTATTACTCACCGATGTTTCAACACACCAATCTTTATGAGGCTCTGATCCTTTTCATCAGTTTTGGTCTCCAATTTTATTTGGGAGTTCTAATTTTATTTTCAACTATCGGTGAGTCACTAACTCAGCGATCCACCAAAACATCATCGGTTTCTCGTCACACTGATTTATTTCTTCTTTGGTCTCTCTTGCGCATCAGATTCGATATCTCATTTTTTAAACATTCGCTGACTCGTCTTTTATTTTAACTGATGGTTTCACACACTCACAGATATTAATTTTTATTTCAACTTACGTTTTTTTGTTTATTATTTGAATTTTAGTCACTCATTTATTTTAACATTGGTTCCTCTCCCTCTTTATAATACTACAATTTGTCTCTCACATCTTCATCTTGTTACCGATCCTTTTCTTTTCCTTCCTCCATATTTCGGTTTCAATGTGTTTCCAGCACAATCTCAACCCTGTTTCAGCGGTGTTTCTCCATCCATTGGTGATCTCAAAGCACATTCCTACTGCAGTTTCTGCTGCTATCTGGTCCGAATTTTGCCATCACACCCTATTCACTCTTCCATCCTGCAACCTAAGGGTCTTCCCTACAAACCAAACACACAATCCTTCTCCCAAAATAAATTGGTAGACTCAAAATACGGATTATTGAATCAATTCAACAATACAGATTTGAAATTTAGATCGAGTTCTTTTACTAAATCAAATCAGAATAGCAGTATAATATGAGATCTTCAAACTCATTGAAAATTTTAATTTAAATTTAATTAAGATAATCATATATCTGGAAATTGAGTCTCTCATTGCTTAGAACTACTCTAGAGTTATTAAGCTGCCGTAGGAGTTGAACTGCGACACTACTGAGGAGTTACGCCACCACTAGCCACTGCTGGGTGTCATCACTACTGATGTTGAGTCACCTCCAAATCAGATCTACAGCCTCATATCTGAGTTCACCGAAGAAGATTCAACTTCAGCCATGGTGCGCCGCTGTTCGAGGAGAAGCGCTCCACTACAGTGTCGGTGCTTGGAGGATGTTGCCGGACTCAGCGGGAAGAAACCCCTGATTGAGTTCCTTGTGTTGTAGTGCTGAACACGGGCCTAGGAAGCCCCACCTTTTTTTCTTGTGCCGAAGAGGATCTCCTCCCCTAGGGTTCAGTCGAAATAAGAGAGGGGAGAAGAATGAGATAAAAAATAGTAAATTAAAATAAAAACTAAAAGTTTTTATAATTAAATTAAAATTTTAAATATTAATAATTGAAAATAAATAATTAACAAAAGTTGTTTAATAAAATAAAATTATTAAACATAAATAAAATTTTATTAAATTAAAAATAAATTAATAGTAATTTTTTAAAATAGAATTAGAATAGTTTATTAAAAATATTATTAATTATAAATTAATATTATGTATTAATAATTTTTTTATAATACAACTTGTATTTAAAATTAAATACTATTAATAAGTTATAAATTAAATTATAAATAAACTAAACTAGTTAATTTAGAATGTTAACGATGTTAATTTTCAATATAATAATAAACATAATATTTATAATTTATTTTAGTAATGATAATTTAAAAAAAAATAATTTATAAATAATTTAACATAAAAATTAATAATCTATAAAACATTTTAATTTTAATAATTATAATAACTCTTTTAATAACAAATTCGATCAACTTATAATATGTAAATTTTCATAATTTATCTTTTATAATTAAATAATAACTATTTTAAAAATATATTTTTTTATAATTAATTAAAATATAATTACTAGTTTCTAGTAATATTACTAAAATAATTAATATCATTATTTAGAAGTTTATTAATTTTTTTACAAGAATTCTTAATAAAATATTTTATATAATTATAATTTTTTATTTCTTTCGCGTTTAAATTGTGTTGATTGTTTTTCTTGAACAGGTTAATTTAAGAGAAGGATTTACATCCATGTGCACTCAACTGACTCATCTAAAGTTAGTTATGTGAGAAAAACTAGTGCGACGTGCCAGTCATGGAAAAAATGCACATGTGCGGTCATAGGTTAAAGAACCAAAGTTTGTCGGTGGAAGCGAGCAGTGACATAAAACAGATGATGAAGGATATAAAAATAGAGTTATAACAGAAATTTTGGGGGGAATTAATTCTATACATTCAATCATTCACTCGGAAGAAAAGCAAAACCCTTAGGGAAAATTTTGGATCAGCTATCAGAGAACCATTCTTTGTAGATCCGAGGGCCATAAGCAGTAGAAATTTATGCTAGAAGAGGGATTTTTCTTCCTCTATTATCTTCTAATTATCTTCTATTGTAATTTAATTATTTTGTTATTCTTAATAGAGATTATGTTTAGCTAAATATTTTATTTTGGAGATAAATTTAAGATCCACTGGTCATCTTTTAATTTTCTTTTCACTTAATCATTTCAACAAATTCTGTAATGATCGGTCAGATCAACACTGAATTTGTTTAGTTGCATGAACCATTAGTATTTAATTTTCCAAATTTCATAATCAATTGGAATGATTGATTGTGGGGACACTTTAAAAAAGATAATAAATTCTAAAGACATTAGGACTGGTGATGAGTTTTTCTTGTTGTTACTTTCAAATTGTTTTTAGTGGATTTATTCCTGGAGTGCCAATCTTTAGAATAGATTGGCTTGTGTGACTTAAATCCTGTAGAGGGAGACAATTCATACTCTTATGGTGGTATTCTGAATTATCTTTTATGTGAATTGAAATACCTGTAAAACCAGTAGAATGGATATTTTTCCCCATGCATTTACTCTGATAGTTCATTTATCAGCACTCTATATTTTAGTTGTTCACTCCTTTCAATTAGTTTTCTGTTTCCATCTATTCTAGATCAAAAACATATAAAAATAGTCTTACTTTTATGCTTTAATATAAAAAACATAAAAAAATAAAAAAAATAGAAAATCCTATCCGCTACTCAGAGCATGGGAGTTTCCCATAGTTTTTAGAAGACTACTGGCCAAAATTGCCTTCCCTGTGGGTTAGACCCTGCTTTCCACATATACTATAGTAAGTAGGAATATAAAATTTTAAACTTCGAATGGATTCAATGAAGGATCTGGTCAAAGCACATTCCCAAGATCAAAAGGCATTCTCTATTGTTTTTACCTCATTTTTCACAAACTGTAAACTTAATTTTCTTACCATAGAATTTTTTTTAAAAAAAATTACCTTTCACTTTCCACCGTGACCTCTTATTATAATGTTTATCCAAGAACAAATTATCATCTGAAAACTCTACTTCCACCTTCTCGACACATCAAACACGTTTTTCGTAACTTTTGAACTCACAAGATGAAAATACCTTTTGATTCATTTGGATTTAATGCAGAGTAGAAACTATTTATTTTACTATCAAGACCCCAGATGAAATTTTAAGCGCACCTTTCTAGTTTAGTGAATTATGCTTCATATAAAGCCACTAAATCTTCATATTTCCTCAATTCTATGATTTGTTTCCATCCCAAGTCAAACCAGCTTATGATAATATTTATCAATAAACATATTTTTGAAATCATCCCACTCAAGAGAATAAATCGCATCACTATCACTTATATTCTTAGTCATTGAACACCATTGATATGCTTCACCATTAAAATGGTAAATAGTAAGACTAACATTTTTATTTATTGAATACCCATGATATTGAAAATAATTTCTAGTTATTTAATCCACACTTCAACTAGCACGAGGTTAGACGATCCTCTAAATTATGGGGGATGTTTCCTCATCAGATGATCCACTACCAACATGTTCCTCTATGTTGGATCTAGAGGATCTCATAGATGGATACCACAACTATTTGTTTTTTGTGTCAATTATTCCATCACGTCAACAAATTATTTAGTTCATATTCTGACCATATCAGGTTTCTAATTTGGATGGTTTTTTTTCCTCTGGATGTCATCCCAGCAAAACATCCCTATTTCCTCTACAAAAAACCAATCTAAATAGGAATATCTTAGATGAGGAAAAATTATAATCCACTAATTATATATCTTTTCAACTTTAACATAAATTATAAATCATTTATGTATATTCTATTAACAGTATAATAACCCCTAAAGTTATATAAGCCAACTTATGTAACGCCCCGACCCCAATTACCCAGAGTCGGTGCCTTATTGCGTAACATTGGCATGATCACAAAGATCAAGTCTCGAAAGACCGATTAGTTTAGTAGCCTTGAAACACTAGATACATTCATAAGTTTTACATTACATAATCAAGTAATACAAAACTACAACAACATCTTGTCTTCATATCCCCTCATACAATCCCTACAGTTCATTCATAAAATACTTCTTCACATCCTGGAAAAATTAAAACATTGGAAGGGGTGAGCTCAGATTCTCAGTAAGGATAACAATATAGGGGAAGCTTTCATAAATAAACATTAACATTTAAGGCAATGTATAACTAAAACAAAGGCCTTTTAAACTTGAACTTCAGCATAATATGGAAAAAATAAAATGAAATAATTCCATTTACTTATTCAGATGGATATTCTACTAGTTGAATAATCACTTGCAATATCAATAACCACTTTCATAATGATGGAATGCATAATTCTAGACTATCAGAACCACGTAGCCAAGACCTCGTCCCAAGACTACAAATAAGATTTTGTCAAGGCCTCGTTCCAAGACACTAGTTTGTCTCATGAGACCTACCGATGCATCGAGGAGCTATAGTGGGCTCCACCCATCACTTATTATGTCCAATGCATTCCTCATATGAACAGTTTTAAACATATCATAAACCATAACATAATCATATCACATAAAACATGCATAAAGAAAACATAAAATTTCCACATTTCAGTCACAATATATCAATACAACAGATTGATATAATAAAAACTTTATCAAAACCATTTTCAATACCAAAATAAAAGAAAATTAAGACTTGGTATTTATTTTTCATTTAAAAAAAGTTATGGCTTGTAGAGGAAGCTGAAACTCAAATAATGGTCACGGTGGTGGAGAAGTAATTGTCACCGCATACGTATGACAAACAAAAAATTCCCTTTTTTCATTTATTAAAATGCTTCATATAAAAAAATTCATTTTGAATAAATGTAAAAGTAAAAGGGGTTTATACACCGTATAAAAGAATGTTCTGTATAAAACAAAATATGCCTCAATGAAAGGAGATTGAGACGAAGTCCCTTAAAAAGATCATTTTTTAAATAAAATAAATATATTATGTGTATTCACTATAAGTAAACATAAATAAAGTAAAAATACAAGATAAGACATAATAATATCATGACATAATTTGAAAGTAGGAGATTAACCCAAAGAATATAAATTGGGTTAAGAAGTTCCCTTAGATCGTGTAGGACTTGACTCGATCATTCTTTAATCTCCTGAATAGTAAACTTGAGTTAATTTATACTTTCTTAAGAACCTTTTTCATGTTCATTATTCCTTTTATATCACTTATTACCATGTTATGAACATTATGTAATTATTTAAGTTAATAACGATCGTTTTGTCGATCTTTGATACTTGAGTTAAAAATAAACTTCTTATAATTACAAGTTGTTCATGTGGTAAAATATACATTATATCCAGAATTATATTCATGATGTAGATATCATATATATCATATATATCCAGTAGATACCTGAATTTATAATATTATATAACATTTAGAGGTAAGAAATGAAATGCACCGTTCATGGAGACGGTAAGCCGTACGTACGCTTGAACACTACTTTCATTTCTATTTCGTATTTAATGGAATTATATCATAATGATATAAAGCTATATTATAATTCCAGTATAATATCATATATAATATCATTTACTCCATCCTTTATACATCCCACATATGGCATTAACGATTCAAATCACTTTGAGGGGGCGGTAGTCCGCACTTCCTAAAATGAAATTATCGCGTTTACCCATAATGGAAATCATAAAGGTATGCCATAAATGAAAAATAAAGAAGCATAAGGAAGACATAAACATAATATATATCATAAATAAATATAGTGACATCTTAATGGCCACCATGAAAGGTGTTAAAAGAAGATTGAACAATCATCGTTTCGTGAGACAGTAATTCGCCACCCACAGAAACAGTATGTTCTTTAACCATTAGTCGAAGGTTTCTGTAAGTGTAAATAAAATACTTCTCATAAAAACATCCTAGTAAATTTAAGATACTGTTGTTTTAAGAAAAAAAATAATTAAAAGAGTTTAAGGGGTTGGAGAAGCAAAATAAAACAAAAGGACATGAGAGAAGACATTACCTTAAAATCAGGTAACTCTTTTTGATTTGAGCCAAAGGCTTCCTTGGGAAGAATTATGCCCAATGTTAGGCTTCTAGGAGTAAGATATGGAAGTTGAGAGAGTATTTTGGCAGAGTTTGGCTGGTCTAAATGGCTTGAAGGTTTGAATAAGGTGGTAGTGGTGGGGGCCTTTTATAAGAGGAGAGGAGATTCACTCTTGGAAAGTCATGAAATGTTACATTATTATGAAGTGCTTTTCAGATTTCAAAGGTCCCAAAATTATATATTTCGAGGATAAGGTGATAAGGGTTTGAAATGTACTCATACAATAGGTTTTTGACAAGCATAAGTCTTATATTTTACATTATATTTTCATTTTATTTAAATCGTTAATTAATGAGGTAATCACTACATCATCATGGGGTCATAGCAATTTTAATTTATTTAATGTCTAAAAATTATAAAAAAAATACTATGATGTATGAAATAGTTTTAGCTCTCCAATGACTACTTATAGTAAAAAATATGACTTGTATAACCCCATGTAAAAATTGTTTTGGTAAAACAATACATGCTTGTGACACTTTTATTTTTACTTTAAATAAAAAGTTATTAATGTCATTTTCTTACCCAAGTTGCTCCATGGGGTCCCCAAGTTGACCCGTGGATTCTCTTCGTCGGCCATGAATCATCCAACAGGGGTAGCGCAAGTGTCAAGATATTTTCATATTTTTATAATATCATTTTTACCTTAAATTTCACTAATTACCTTTAATCGTGATTAATAGAATTTAAAAGTTACTATTCACCAAAAATTATTTTAATCCCATTGAACCACATTTTACTTCCTAATGACAATGATGTATGTCGGATTATTGAAAATCAAATCATAGAAGTGGTAAAGGTTCATTTATAAGAAAAATCAGTTTTTTAACTACCACTTAGTGGTTTCACTATTCATCAAAAATTGAAGTTTTTCAGAAAAATACCCAAAATTCACCCTAAGCTATAATTGATATTCCGAATTCAAAAATGATGTCTATTTTACAAAATTACAAACATATAAGTTGCATTAATTAATTTTATAATTAATTACCGTTGTCAAAACAAATAGCGTATTTTTACGAAACAATATATATCAAAAGATTGACACTTGTTTATGTCCAATTTCAAAGTAAAATTAATTCTAATTACCCCCATTAGATAAAATTGTAAAACTATATTCTAATTATACTTAAAACCACTCAATATGATAATTTATCACTAAAAAGTATTTTTATTAAAAGAGTTGTTTTTAAGTATTTTTTTACTATTCATAGAAAATTGGAAGTTCTCATAATTTCGATATTCCGAATCCAAAAATGAAGTCCATTTTGAAAGATAAAATTTATCAAATTTCAAAAAACAGGTACTACTATTCATAATGGCTAGTTTGATTAGTTGTGGTGTGTTAGAACTCAAGGTTGCGTACAACACACACTGCTCTATTATTCAAAGAGGAGAATACCATGGAATCTTGGGGTGTTACATTATCCCCTCCTTCAAAAAATTGCGTCCACGCAATTTAAAATTTTTCTTTGAAAATAAAAGGATGAAAATAGAAAATACCTTTGTGGAAAACCCACATCGGAAATAAAGTTAATAAAAATATAACTTTAAAAGAAAGAAAGAGAAGTACAAAGGTCACCCGAGATTGCCCATACTAGGATTCTATGAAAATATGGATATGGAGGAAAAACAAACCATCAAGGTCTGATGGAGAGTTGTATAAAACATGATTAGGAGAAAGTTAACTACAAGAAAAATCACAAACTTGTGATTGGTTAAACGGTCATTGATTCCCCAATTGGAACAGTTAACTGACAACATTTTTGTTTTAAGTTACCTTTCATAAAGATCAGGAATTTATTTAGGAGATTTACTAAGAACATAAGGAAATATACTTATTTGTCATGTAGACTTTCATTCTTTAATAAATTTTTACCACAAACCCATATTTCTCTCCAAAGGGTAATAGAACTCAAAAATAATCAATTTATCATAATTGTATAAGGTTCCTAATATTAACACATACCATTTAGATTAGGAAAACTTTTTTGTAATAACCAGGGACTTCCTGTAGGCTAGTGGAAGGTAATAAAGGCCTGTCGCACTATAGTTGTGGGTTCGATTCCTAATGCTTTGTCCGACGCGACGGGTTATCCCCAAACCTACAGGTTGTCCTTTTCCTAAAACTATAGTATTATAATATTCCAAAAATAATCTTCATAAATGTTCTAACCTTAAACAATACTATCCAAAGTTCAACTTAATCCATTCCAACCTTTATAGTTATCCAAAATACCTCCATCCAGACTTTCTCTAAAAGGTCTCTAAATTTTTAAATCAATTGTATCATCAAATTCCTCAAACAAAGTAAGGTTTCTCTTATTGTCAGATATAAAAATATGATTACCTTCATCATATTAAAACCTTAATGAAAACAACAAGTACTGTAGTATAATCCTTATATATATCACATTATTCTTATAACCAGAATATAATCCTCGAGTCCAAAAGAACCAATACACTAATTATTCCACTTCAACTGTAGTAACAACATAAGATTGTCCTTGATCCCTTGGCCTTTTCTGAGGTAAGTTTCCCTGATGCTTAAGAAATTCATTTGCATAATGTCCCATTTCTCTACAATTGTAGCATTCAACATTGATAGCATATTTCATTCCCTTGCAATCACGAGCCTGGTGACCTTTTTCTCAAAATTTATAACAAACTCCCATTCATTTTAGGAAAGTACCATGGTGATTCTACCCACAATTATCACATAACGGAAAATCCTTCTTTCCCTTTTTTCCTTTTATCTATCTCTTGTTCCACCATTCTCTTCTGCTCTTGCTTTACTTTGTTGTCATAAGACTTAGATAATTCCTTTTCTGTCTTGATAGCACACGAGACTATATCTTCGTATGTTGAGAAATATTATGATACTAAATCTCGACAGAGAAATGGTTTTAACCAATCAAAGAAACGATAAATCTTACTTCTTGAGCTGTGTATATAATCTGCAGCATGTCTAGATAACCTTGTAAAGTTGGCCGCATAATTTGCGACATTCTCATCCTCCTTCTGCCTCAGACTCAAAAATCGCCTTTCCATATCTGCTCGATGGTCATGTAGAAAGTATTTTTCTAAGAAAATTTCCTTAAACTCCCTCCATTCCAAACTTGATACTTCTTAATCTTCCTTTGCGTTTTGAATCAGCGACCCCCATTGATGGGCATATCCAGTGAGGCGGTAAACTGCCATGACAACCTTCTCCATTTCGCTACTCCCCAAGGCGTGGAATATTTTCTCTAAGGAGTTTATTCATTGCTCAGCTACTAATGGATTTGTACCCCCATTAAATTATGGCGGTTTCTTCCTCATGAAGCAGTCTAACATTGATCCTCCACATTGCGGATCAGGGTTCTCCATACGAGTAAGTTAATTATTCATAACCTGAGAGAGTTGTCCCAGTATGGTGATAAGCTGATCAGCACCAGTTGAATCACCAGATCCACAATAATTATCTTGATAAGGAGGGCAATCCCTACATAGAGTGTGTGCACCAGTTCTCATTCGAGTCTTTCTCAAAGTGGTGTTTTCAGGTTTTACCCCTACGAACATCTGTGCCAGAGCCCCTTCTACCTGCTCGTATCTAGATAGGGATGTATTGCTCGGAAAACTCACAAAATCTATACAATACAAAAATTCTAGGAAGTTCTTCTATACTAATCCTCAAAGTCCATCTTAGGGCTATGTGCTCTAATCAGAGTTTATCTAAATCTAGCTTCCAAGGTCAGTACTAAACTGCCTCTGATACCAACTGTAATGCCCCGACCCCAGTTACATAGAGTTGGTGCATTATTGCGTAACATTGGCATGATCACAACGATCAAGTCTCGAAAGACCAATTAGTTTAGTATCCTTGAACCACTAGATACATTCATAAGGTTTACATTACATCATCAAGTAATACAAAATTACAACAACATCTTGTCTTCGTATCCCCTCATACTATCCCTGCAGGTCATTCATAAAATACTTCTTCACATCATGGAAAAATTAAAACATTGGAAGGGGTGAGCTCAGATGCTTAGTAAGGATAACAATATAGCGGAAGATTTCATAAATAAACATTAACATTTAAGGCAATGAATAACTTAAAAAAAGCCTTTTAAACATGAACTTAAAAATAATATGGCAAAAATAAAATGAAATAATTCCATTTACTTATTCACATGGATATTCTACTAGTCGAATAATCTCATGCAATATCAATAACCACTTTCATAATGATGGAATGCAAAATTCTAGACTATCATAACCACGTAGCCAAGGCCTCGTGCCAAGACTACAAATAAGATTTTGTCAAGGCCTCGTGCCAAGACACTAGTTTGTCTCATGAGACCTACCGATGCATCGAGGAGCTATAGCAGGCTCCACCCGTCACTTATTAAGTCCAATTCATTCCTCATATGAACAAGATTAAACATATCACAAACCATAACATAATCGTATCACATTAAACATGCATAAAGGAAACATAACATTTCCACAGTTCAATCACAAGATATAAATACAACACATTGATATAATAAAAACATTATCAAAACCATTTTCAATACCAAAATAAAAGAAAATTAAGACTTGGTATTTATTATTCATTTAAAAAAAGTTACGGCTTATAGAGGATGCCGAAACTCAAATAATGATCACGACGGCGGAGAAGTTGTTATTTCCGCATACATACGACAAAAAAAACATTCCCTTTTGTCATTTAGTAAAATTATTCGTATAAAAAAAATTCCTTTTGAATAAACGTAAAAGAAAGTTGTGTATAAAACAAAATATGCCTTAATGAAAGTAGATTGGGATGAAGTCCCTTACAAAGATCATATTTTTTAAATAAAATAAATCTATTATGTTTATTCTCTATAAGTACACATAGAGAATGTAAAAATACAAGATAGGACATAATAATATCATGACATAATTTTAAAGTAGGAGATTAACCCAAAGAATATAAATTGGGTTAAGAAGTTCCCTTACCTCGTGTCCGACTTGACTCGATTGTTCTTTAATCTCCTGAATAATAAACATGAGTTAATTTCTAATTTCTTAAGAACCCTTTTCGAGTTCATTATTCCTTTTATATCACTTATTACCATGTTATGAACATTATGTAATTATTTAAGTTAATTACGGTCGTCTTTTCGATCTTTGGTACTTGAGTAAAAAATAAACTTCTTATAATTACAAGTTGTTCATGTGGTGAAATATCCATTATTTCCAGAATTATATTCATTATTTAGATATCATATATATCATATATATCTAGTAGATACATTCATTTATAATATTATGTAACATTTAGAGGTGAGAAATGAAATGCACCGTTCATGGAGACGGTAAGTCGTACGTACGCATGAACGCTGCTTTCATTTCTATTTCATATTTAATGGAATGAAATAATGATGATATAAACGTATATTATAATTCCAATATAATATCATATATAATATCATTTACTCCATCCTTTATACATCCCACATATGGCATCAATGATTCAAATCACTTTGATGGGGCGGTAGTCTGCACTTCCTAAAATGAAATTATCACGTTTACCCATAATGGAAATCATAAAGGTATGACATAAATGAAAAATACATAAGAATAAGGAAAACATAAACATAATATATACCATAAATAAATATAGTGACATCTTAATGGCCACTATGATAGGTGTTAAAAGAAGATTGAACAATCATCGTTTCGTGAGGTAGTAATTCACCACCCACAGAAACAGTATGTTCTTAAACCATTAGACGAAGGTGTGTGTAAGTGTAAATCAAATAAATCTCATAAAAACATCCTAGTATATTGAGTATACTGTTGATATAAGAAAATAAACTAATAAAAAGAGTTTAAGGGGTTAGAGACGCAAAATAAAACAGAAGGACATAAGAGAAGACATTACCTTAAAATCAGGTAACTTTTTTTGATTTGAGCCAAAGGCTTCCTTGGGAAGAATTCTTCCAAAATTGAGGATTCTAGGAGTATTATAGGGAAGTTGAGAGAGTATTTTGGTGGAGTTTAGCCGAGCCAAATGTCTTGAAGGTGTGAATAAGGTGGTAGTGGTGGGGGCCTTTTATAAGAGGAGAAGAGGGGCACTCTTGGAAAGTCATGAAATGTTACATTATTATGAAGTTATTTTCGGATTTCAAAGGTCCCAAAATTATATATTTCGAGGCTAAGGCGATAAGGGTTCTAAATCTGCTCATCCAATAGGTTTTTGAGAAGCTTACGTCTTAGATTTTATATTATATTGTCATTTTATTTAAATCGTTAATTAATGAGGTAATCACTGCATCATCATGGTGTCATTAAAATTTTAATTTATTTAATGTCTTAAAATTATAAAACAAATACTATGATGTAGTAAATTTTTTTATCTTTCCAATGACTATTTATAGCCAAAAATATTACTTGTATAAACCCATGTAAAAATTGTTTTAGTGAAACAATACATGTTTGTGACACTTTTATTTTTACTTTAAATAAAAAGTTATTAATGTCATTTTCCTACCCATGTGGCTCCATGGGGTCCCCAAGTTGACCCATGGATTGTCTTGGTCGGCCATGACTCATCCAATAGGGGTAAGAAAAGTTTCAAGATATTTTCATATTTTTATAATATCATTTTTACCTTAAATTTCACTAATTACCTTTAATCGCAATTAATAGAATTTAAAAGTTACTATTCACCAAAAATTATTTTAATCCCATTGAACCATATTTTACTTCCTAATAACACTGATGTATGTCGGATTTTTGAAAAAAAAAATCACAGAAGTGGTAATGTTTCATTTAAATGAAATATCAGTTTTTTAACTACCATTTAGTGGTTTCACTATTCATCAAAAATTGAAGTATTTCAGAAAAATACCAAACATTCACCCTAAGTTATAATTGATATTTTGAATTCAAAAATGATTTATATTTTAAAAAATTAAAAACATATAAGTTTCATTAATTAATTTTATAATTAATTCCCGTTGTCAAAAAATAGCGTGTTTTTAAGAAACAATATATATCAAAATATTTACACTTGTTTATGTCCAATTTCAAAGTGAAATTAACTCTAATGACCACAATTGGATAAAATAGTAACACTATATTCTAATTATACTTAAAAACCTCTCAATATTATAATTTCTCACTATAAATTATTTTGATTAAAAAAGTTGTTTTTAAGTATTTTTTCTACTATTCATAGAAAATTGGAAGTTCTCAGAAAATTACAGAAATTTCGACTTAGGATAATTTTGATATTCCAAATCCAAAAATGAAGTCCATTTTGAAAGATAAAATTTATAAAATTTCAAAAATTAGGTTCTACTATTCATAACGGCTAGTTTGATTGGTTGTGGTTTGTTAGAACTCGTGGTTGCGTACAACACACGATGTTCTATTATTCAAAGAGTAGCATACCATGGAAGCTTGGGGTGTTACAACTTATGATTCCAACTATAAGTACCCATCCTTAAATATTACATAATCTTTAGTTAATTCAAGAATATACATTCCTTCACATTATGGATCTTTTTAGGCTAATTGTTTAAGAAAATTTGTCCATAACTATTACATAATATCTCAAATATTACAATGTAGACAAGACTACATTCTATCCATCTTTTCATAGTCTAAAACATTTTCAAATAAAACATGAAATGTTTTTCTTGATCTAATTATTCATAACATTGATATTCTCTTCTTCCTTTCTCTTAAACATCTATTTACCATGTTGGAAACATTTCAAAAACACGGGATCAACACAAAAATAAAAGGCATATAAATATGGAATAAAACCATTAGTCCATGAATATTTATAACTCATGAAAACATGTTCACAAATTCATACTTTTCACCCATAAATCATAAGTTCTTTAACATACTTCATGAAATCATAATATTATAAAAAAATTTGTTTTCAATCATAAATCCTAAAGATAACTTCTAGAATCCATATCATACTTACATTTTATTTTTCACAACTATATATGGATTGACCTTCATGGTTATGTTTCGAATACCCCCACATTATTTTACCAAAATATCTTAGGAGAAACCATATCGGCTATCTCCATCTCATTACCCAATGCATTGGAGAGCAAGCATGGTCTCACCCACACTCTGTTTATCCTGAAACCACCTGTATACATAAGAAATTCCCAAGAACCATAACATAATTATAACAATTTAACAAGAAAAAATGAAATGTAAAATTTAAAATTTTCAATCACAAGATATATTTTCAATATATTTACATAATCAATAAATCCTAAAAATAATTTCCAATACCAAAATACATGAATCTGTACTGTGTTATTTATTTTCCTTTTAAAAAATTATGTCTTTTATAGGAATCCTAATATCTAATAATTGTCACAATGATGAAAACCTCAGTCTCACCATGTAAATTTAAAAAATAATCCTTTTTTCATTTAATAAAATTCTTCATATAAAATGATTGATTTTTAAAATCAATGAATTAAATTAAAAGTAAAATAGTTTAATTATACACCATATAAAAGAAGGTGGTGTATATTATCGAAATATTCCTCAATGAAAGATGATTGAGATGAAGACCCTTAGCGTTATTTCGGCTAATCAAATAAAGTATATATATCCTGAATAATAAAATTATATTAATTTACAATTTCTTTAGAAATATTTTCATATATATTATTCCTTTTATATAACTTATTACAATGTTAAAAAAATTGCATTATTATTTAAGTTCATATCGGATGTTCTATCGATATACAGTACTTGATACAAAAATAAACATTATATAATGTCAATTTCCATGTGGTCTTAAATATGTCATCTCTATAATAATATTCATTACAAAATTATCACTTTTATACATAAATTATACTATTAAATCAAACCATGTATTTATGTTTTGAAAAATTTACAACTTTATAATCATGAAGACGGTAAGTTGTACGTACGCATGAGTAACGTTTCCATTTTTCATTGATCATTATGGAAATATGATAATAATTATTTTATCCGTCCAGATTGATCATAATATTATTAACTTCATTATAATAATTTTATTATATATATATATATATATCATACAAGTTATGTAGTGAATAAAAACGATTCACATCGCTTCGTGGAGGTGATAGTTCACACGTACTCACGAATGATGTTATCATTTTTTTTGTGAATGAAAAGTAAGAACATAATTAATATATTATTATAATATAATGATAAAAATTCCATTATTATCATATAAAAATATTAATTCCATCATTATGACTTCTCTTGCAAGAAAACAATGAAAAATGAACAATTTTGGTTCGTGAGTCGGTAGTCTGTCGTACACACGAACAAAATGTTCATTTACCATTTAATAAAATTAGAGATGGATTTGGGTGATGATATTAACATAATAACATCTCATTATATTGAGGATAATATAGATATTACTTCCTCATGGTCTACAGATATTTAATGGATGTGAAAGAAGTAATAAAATAGAAACATCTAAATAAAAACATTACCTTTCCTTCATATGATCACCATTCTTAACACCTCAACACCACTAAGAAGGCTGTTATTCCTAAAATAAGGCCTCAAGAAGGTGTTTAGGGATTATAGGAAGGTGTTTGGGTAGATATTTGTCAATCCAAATTGTTTTTGAAATTCGATTAATAGAGAGGAATGGGTGCCTTTTTATAGAAGTGGGGAGGGGTACCCTATGAATTAATAAAAGAATTATATTAATATAAATTAAATTTTGATTTTAAATGGTTCCAAGATGATTTAGTTAGAATATATTACTAGTATGGGTAGAAATATAATCATCCAATTAAATTTAGTAAAGTTTTAGTATTATTTTAATCATTAATATTTTGTATTGACCCCTTTTAATTGTCACTATTTAATCGTGTAATTTACAATTAATGGTTTAAAATAATTATCTAATCATACTAAAACACCAATGAATGAGTGATTAATCACATTTTTAGAGTTATCTCAAATTTTTAAAAGAATTCGGATTTTTTTATAAATTTTATATCATTTAATTAGATAATTTATCATTTATGTTATGAATTCTATCGATTTTGGTACTATTTATTACCTGATTTTTTTAAAAGTAATAACATCTTGATTATTTCAAAAATAATACATTCAATAAATCCTAACATTTCAAAGTAATTTAGAAAGTTATTTTATGGAATAAAATATTTCAAATGATATTTATTTCAATATTATTAATATCATTTCATTGATTCTTTCTTTAACAAATTAATTACTACATCATCATTTTTTCACTATTTAATTTAATTATTTTTTTATAAAAAAATTAAAAATTAATTACCATGATGTAGGAAATATTTTTATATTTATACGGACTACTCATAGTCAACGATATCACTTATATAACACCATATTAAAATATTTTTAGTAAAGAGAGACCTTTTATGACATATTTACATTTACATTAAATTAAATTTTATAAATTTCATAATCACACGTAGGTGGATTAAAAAGGTCAAAATTTCATTCCAATGATGGTAATGGTCAATAATAAATAATCCAATAAGATTATGACAAATTTTGGGGAAATATTAAAAAAATTTCCTTTAATTTCCCTATTTACATTTAACTAAGTTAAATAAAATACTAAAGTTACTATTCACATAAACATATTTTGATCCTATTGGAAAATAATTTCATACTATGTACAACCATGTATGTCCTTTTTTCTAAATTAAATTCAAATATTTTGTTAAATTAGGTTTAACACTAATCCCATTAATGGATCATGGAAATGGGTTTTTATGTAAAATGTTCAAAAGTTTCCATTGTTGTTCTATTTAATATTAATTTAAAATAGCATAAGATGAACAAAATTGGATTAAATGTTAAACAACTCCTCTAATTATAACTTAAATCCATCAAATGGGACAATCTTTCAATATAAATAAATTATATGGAATATATTTTTTAAATTAAAATGAAATATTTTTCATTATTCATTGAAAAAAATAATGTATTCAGAAAAATTCATAAAATTAAGCCAAAGTAAATTTGGATGTCCCACATCCAAATAAAATGTTTATTTTGTCAAGTTGAATATATAAAATTGAAAACAACTATATTAAAAAATGGTTCCCCACCAAAAGGTGTTAAAACTAGATTTTAAAAATATTATAGTATTTTTGGCCTAAAATTGTATTTATTCTCATTTTAAGCCTATAAAATTTATTGGAGGAAAGTAAAAATATTAAATAAACATGTGTACCCATTATATAGTATGTTATGTTCATTTTCACCAATGAAAATTTTAGGTGATAACTACTGTTTAAAATAATAATATTAATACATATATTATTTTTTTAGTATAACTCAGTCTTATGGGAAACATAAGATTTTGGGAAAACCAATTATTATGTGTATGGTACGCTATCATACATATCATCCCCTTTAAATTAAAAATAATATAAAATTCATAAATATTAATAGATATGAAAAAATACTTATTCTATATTTCCCTTCGATATTACATCCACCCCTTAGAAACTTGCATCATCACAATTTTATTTACATAACAAATAATTGGGGGTATTTCTCCCTCATTGAATTTCTAGATTCCTATTTTTCTCTTTTAACCATAAGGTTTTTCCAAAAAAAATCTTAACCTAATTCCGGAATGGCCCAAATGCCTTCATTTTTTATTTATCATTATAATCCCCCTTTTAAGAGTTGAATGGGAACCCTTATATGGCCCATAGACTTAATGATATATTACATGACTTGAAGGACTTAGAGTAATTCGTCCCAAATAGACTATATGGAACTTCCCCTCACAAGAATCCTAACCTGATAAATCACCTTATTCCACAACACTTTCTCACTGTGATCAATAATATGGACAACCTGTTCCTCATAAGAAATATTCTCTTCCAATTTAACTACTTCTAAACTAAAAAAATGAGGTGGATCTAGAATATACTTTAATAACATAGAAAAATTAAAAAATTGGTGTACCTATGAAAAATATGGATTTAAACCCACTCTATAGGAAACTAATCCAACTTTCTCTAGGATTTCATATGGTCTAGTAAACCATGGGCTCAGGTTCCCCTTCATACTAAAACACATCAAACTTTTCTATGGATAAACTTTGAGAAAGACATTATCACCTACCTTAAATGTAATATCCTTCCACTGGCTATTTGGATAACTTTTCTACTTTCTCTCGTCTATCATCATGTGTCTCTCAATCTGCAGAACTTCTTCTACCATCTCTTCTACAAAATATGGTCCAGTAAACATCCTTTCTCAAACATTATCCTAAAATATTGGAGTTTGGAACTGTTTTCCATGTAATTCCTCAAATGGTGCCATATATATACTGGAATGTAAACTTCTATTATAAGAAAACTTAACCAAAAAAGGATGTTGATACCAAATTCCATGTTTTACCATTGGAAAATCACATAGCATATCCACTATTGTTTTTATTGTTCGTTCGGTCTTCCCATATAATTATTGATGAAACGATGTACAAAATTTTAACTCAGTTCCCAATGAATTCTTAAGGCCTTTCCCAAAGTTATAAGTGAAAATGGTATCATGATAAAAATACAATTTAGAGAGGAACTCCATGTAACCGGACTATCTCTTTATGAAAAAATGAGAAATTTTATCTATAGGTAGTTTATCTCGAATAGGATTAAAATTTATAGATTTATTCAATTTATCAATAATAACCAAAATCATGTTGTTACCTCAAGATGTATTTTGTAATCCCACTAAATGATCATTAGATATATTTTTTCCATTTCCACTCTGGTACTATAAAAGGTTGAATACTACCCTTTGAAAATTGAAGCTCTACTTTAACTTGCTGACAAGTTAAACACTTCACAGTAATTTCATAAACATCTCTTTTAATTCCATCCCCCCAAAAATACTCATGATGGTCTCAGTACATGTTAGTACTACCCGGATGAACTGAAAATGGATAACTATGAGATTCACATAACACTCTTTCATCAACTGTAGATTAAAAGGCACACATAATCACTTCCCAAATCTCAAAAAAAAAAATATTTATCAATATTAAGTTAAGAAAACCTTACCTTTTGAAAAAATTATAACGTTTTTAGAATTTTATTTTATTTATTATGTTCTTTCATAATTCTATTTGAAAGAGATAATATCATTGAAACCTGAAGAAAAATAGAGGAATTTCTTGAACCACTAACTTCTAAGCCAAGGTTCACAAATCATTAAACAAAGGATCATGTTCCATATGTAACATGGGTAATGTATAATTACCTTTCCTACTCAAAGTGTCATAAACATTTTTTTTATTTTCTAGGAATGTAATGATTCATGAAACCATAATCCTTGATTAGTTCCAACTATATTAATTGTCTCATGGTCAATTATGTATGAGTGAATTTATACTTCAAACTTTTTTGGCCATTATTTATTTCCCATTTTACTCCCTACAAATGATGCCTTCAAAAGTTTAAATTAAAAAACAATTGCAGCTAATTGAAAATTTTGTGTTGGGTAATTTTACTCATCAGGTTTCAAGGGAATTGAAGAATAAGTAATTACCTAATAATTCTAAAATTGGAATCAACCATTTCCTTTCAATGAAGAATCACTGTAGATAATAAATTCACCATTTCTGTAAGGAAGGGTCAGAACAAGAGAATTTACCAATCTACTTTTGAATTTTTTAATACAATACTAACATTATTTTATAAAAATAAACTTAAATACTTTTCTTTTCATCATAGTAAAAGGGATAGATAACCATGCAGAATTTTCAACAACCCTATGGTAATATCTTCCACAACCTAGAAAATTATGAATCTTATTTATATTTTTGTGTCTTGGACATTATACAACAACATTCATTTTACTAGTATCGAGAGTTATATCATCTTTGGAAATAATGTTACAAAGTAATGATATTTTTTTGCAACCAAAATTCACTTAAACTAAATTTCCCATACAATTTATTTTCTTTTATAGTTTTCAAAATAACCCTTAGATGATTTTCATGCTCCTATTTACTTTTAGAATATACAAAATTGTCATCAATAAACAAAACCACAAACATATCCAAGAACTCATGGAATATTCTATTCATAAGATCCATTAAAATAACAGGTTTATTAGGTAATCCAAATAGAAAAAATAAAAATTCACAATGGCCAGGTCTAATATGATACACAGTCTTCGGAATGTTTTTTTCCTTTACTTTAAACTGATGGTACCCTAACCTCACATCAACCTTGGAAAAATATTATTCTCCCTAGAGCTAATTATACAAATCATCAATATGAGGGAAATGATACTTTTTATTAACAATGATATTATTCAAGGATATATAATCAATGAAGAGTCTCATTGGACCATATTTATTTTTAACAAACAAGACAGGAGCACCCCATGGTGATGTACTAGGTCAAATAAAACCTTCATTTAAAAACCCATACATTTTCTACAACAATTATAAATGTTCAATTAGATACATTTGATAAGGGGGTTTTGAAATTTGATTATCATGAGGTACTAAGTCAATAGTAAATTAAACTTCTCTATCATATATAATACAAGGAAACTCATCAGGAAAAAAATAAAAAAACCCATTTACCACTAGCACATCCTTAATATGAATTGTTCCTTTATTTTCTATAATATGTGAAATGTAACATTAATTTCTATCTTTTAATATTTTATTAGGTTCCTAATATTTTGTTAATGGTAATGGTTCATTCTTGTACACAAACTGAAATTCCATCTAAAAACCTCTTTAGTTTTACAGTAAATCTTTTCTTGGAAAATAGAAATCCAATCTATAACCAGAATAACATAAAAATCTAATAAGGGAAATCAAAAACGTTTTTAGGTAAATTATTTACCTAGATAAGGACAATATGATTATTATAATTTAGTTTTCCCTTATAATTACCCCCATGTGTTTTTACCATAAGTTTTGGATTCATTTATTGAGGTTGAATTTCCAATTTACCTGAAAATTTCTCAAAAATGAAAGAATGTGTAGTCCTTGAATCAAGAAACACATTGAAATAGTCTAAATAAACAAATAGTGTAACTGATACCATTTTATTTGAAAGACCATCATATTCTGATGTAGTTGCAAAAGATTTCACCACACCTTTCTGGTTAGAGTATGGCTAACACCCATTATTCCAATTATTTATCAGACACTTGTTTGCATAATGACCCATCTCATTACAGTTAAAAAATTTTAATGACTGTAAATAATATTTTTTTCTTACTACTACCAACATCTTTTACAGTGCAGTTAAGGGGATTATATCATATTTTATGACATCATAAGCATGTACCAGAATTTAGAAATCATTTTCAGGTGTATTTTTATAAACAAAATTTCCAAATGTAAACTTAATTTTCTTATCATCATAATTTTTTGAAGAATTATTATCATTCACATTACACCTAAACCTTTTATTATGCTGATTTTCAAAGAACACATGATCATCCTTAAATTCAATTTCCGCCTTCTCTGCACATCGAACAAGTTTTTCATCACTTTTGAACACCTAAGAAGCCAACACCCTTCGAAAATTTGTCTTTAATCATGAGTAAAAATGATTGATTTTACTATCATTATACAATATGAAATTTGGAGTGTGCCTTTCTAGTAGAGTTATTTGTTTCATATACAGCCACCAGATCCTCATCTGGCCTCAATTTGTAGATTTTTTCCATCCCAAATCGAAGCGCCTTAGGAAAATATATCTCAAGAATTTTTTTTTGAATTCATCCAACTCAAGATCATCAATCGCCACATTTTCCCTGATATTCTTAACCATCTTCACCATTTTTTGGATTCACCTTAAAAATGGTGAATATAAAGGCTATCCTTTTGATTTTTTGAACAGAACATGACATCACAAATATTTTCTAGTGCTTTAATCCACCCTTCACCAAGCATGGGGTCGTATGATCTTCTAAATGAAGGGGGGTATTTCCTAATGAAAATCTAAAATAATAACATGTACCTATATTCTTAATATAGATGATATCATGGATGGATATGACCACCATTTATTCTCTGACTCAATTTTGACATCACTGCAACAAACTATTCAGTTCTGATTCCATCTATCTCAGGTGGCTGATTGGGAAGGTTGTTTTCTTATGGATGTCGTCCCAACACAGTGTCATTGTTTTCTCTATAGAAAACCATTTTGAATAGAAATATCTTAGAAAAAGCAACATGGTAATCTTTAAATTCTATATCACTTCAATTTCAACAGAAAGTCAAAATATTTTATGGATATTCTATTAACTATATACAAACCCTTAAAAGTTGTCTAAACCGACATCTGATACAAACTATAAGTCTCCAGCCATAAAAATTATGTAAACATGAGTTGATTTGTTAATTTACATTCATTCGTATTATGGATATTTTAAGGTTTATATATAAAGAGAATTAATCCACAATAATAACATAGCATCTCAAATATTACAAAGCATACAAGTCTACAAGCTATCTATTATTTCTTAATATAAAACATTTTAAAATATAACTTAAATTATTTTTCTTGAAAAAATTCATCACAACATTCATCTAGTATTATTTATTTCTCTTAAACATCATTATACCATATGGAAAACATTTCAAAAACTTGGTATGAGCACATGAAGCACAGTAAGGGATATAAATAAAAAATGAATCCATTACTCTATGAATATTTTAAACTATTGAAATCATTTTAACAAAATTATAATTTTCACCCATAAATAATAAGTTCTTTTACATACCTAATGAAATCATAAGATTATTTAAAAACATCCTATAAATAATAAATCATAAAGCTAACTAGTGGAATTCACATCATACATACATTTTAGCTTTCATTGTAACATAGCGAGTAACCGTAATGGTTACATTTGGTATACCCACCATAGTACATTCCCTAAGTCTTTTAGGATAAAACTTATCATTTAACTATGTCACATTACCCAATGTAGTGGAGAGCTATCAAGAGCTCACCCACCCTAATTTTATCATAGAACCACCTATATACATAAGCAATGACCAAGAACCATAACATAATTATAACATATTAACAAGCATAAAGGAAATATAACTTTTCCACATTTCGATCACAAGATTTCATTTCAAGATATTGAGATAATGAATTCATCCTAAAAATCATATCAATTACCAAATACATGAAAAGGGAATATTTTATATATTTTCCTTTCAAAAACATTAAGGATTATAGGCGAAGTGAAATATCAAATAATGGTCATAGCGATAGAAAAGTCGTTATTTCCACACACGTTAAAAACATTACTTCTGTCATTTAGTAAACAAATTTGTTGAAAAACATTACATTATAAAACCTTGGAAGGAAAATAAATTTCAAAGGGGTTATTTATACACTGTATAATAGAAGTTTGTGTATATTCTCTAAATATGCCTCAATGAATGGAGATTGAGATGAAGTCATTTACCATGAGTTCGAATTGTAATGTATAATCCTTATATTCCTAAAGAATAAACAAAGGTTAATTTATAATATCTTGATAACCCTTTTAAAGTTTATTATTACTTTAATATCACTTATTACCATGTTATAAAAATTTCATAATTATTTAAGATCATATCGGATGTTCTGTCGATATTTGGTGTGTCAGTCAAAAATGAATTTGGTATGATGTCAATAGTCCATGTGGTCATAAGTCCATCATCTCCATAATAATATTCATTACATAATAATATTTTTTATATATCAATTAAAATTGTAAATAAAACCATATATTTATGGGATGATAAATTAACAATGTTATAATCATAGATATGGTAGGTCATACATATGCATGAGTAATGTTTCCATTTTTCATTTATCATTATGAAAATAAGGTATTTATTTTTTTCCCCTTCCAAATTTATAATAATATTAAAATATAATATAATAATTTAAATATACTTATATATATCATACAAGTGATGTGGTGACTAAAAACGATTCACATCGCTTCGTGTATGTAGTAGTTCACACATACACACAAACAATGTTATCATTTTTATATGAATAGAAAGGAATAAAATAATTGATATATTATAAAATTATAATGATAAATTTTTCATTAAAATCATATAAAAATATTAATTTTATAATTAGGACTAGTCTTGAGAGACGGTAGTGAAAAAGGAACTATATCAGTTAGTGAGGTGGTAGTCCATCGTACACACGAACAAAATGTTCATTTCAATTTTGATGAAATTACAAATAGATAGCTGATTATATTAACATAATATCATCTAATTATATTTATTATGCTGTATTTATTAGTTCATCATTTATGAAGAAGATTTAAAGGAAGTGGAAGAAGAAATAAAATGAAAACACCTAAATAAAAAAAATTAACTTTCCTTTTGATGATCACCTCTCTTAACAACTTAACACCTATAAAAAGAGTTTTATACAAAAAATAAGACCTAAAAAATGTTTTTAGGGATTTGAGCAAGTGTTTTGGGCATATATGTTTCAAAAAAAACTATTTTTTATGTTTGACTAATAGAGAGGAATGAGTGCCTTTTTATATGAGAGGGGAGGGACACCCATGGAATTATGAAAAGTATTAAGATAATAAAAATTCAATGTCAATTTAAAATGAGTGAAAGTTGATTAATTTCTAATATAGGATACTTATGGGTTTATATATAATCATATAATGTAAATTATATGTGTTTTAGTATTTTTAATCCTTATATTTTTGTTTTAGCCCCTCTTAACTGTTACCATTTTATCAAGTAATTTACAGTAATATGGTTACAAAAATGACCAAGTCATGCCAAATGACCAATTAATGATTCATTAATGCAATATTTAGATTTATATAAACTCTTTTGATAAATCTTGGTTTTTTGTAAATTTTACATCATTTAATTATATATATTATAATTTAAATTATGAATTGTGTCATTTTTGACACTATTCATTACATGATTTTTTTTAAAATCATAACAACTTTATTCCATGAAAAAATACATTAACTAAATCATAACATGTTATATAAATCCAGAATATTCGTGGATTTCATCAAATATTTGAAATTATAAATATTTTAATATCATTAATATCATCTATTTGATTATTGTTTTAATAACTCAATTAGTGCATCATCATTAAAACACTATTTATTTTAATTCTTTATTTTTTAAATATTATAAATAAATTACAATGACGTAGGTAATATTTTTTTCTTTTTAAGGAATATTCATAGTTGAAAATATCACTTATATAACCCTATATTAAAATTATTTTACTAAGGAGAGACATATTTATGACATTGTTTTTACATTAAATTAAATGTTATAAATGTTATAATGACACCCAAGTGGCTTCCAAATTTCAAAATGTTTCCCACATATCATCATGGTTGATAATAAATCATCCAATTCTATTATGAAATGTTTTAGGTTAATATTATAATACTAATTTCTCATTTAATTACCTTATTTAAATTTAACCCTGGTAAATAAATTAATAAAGATATTATTCCACAAAACAATTGATCATTTTGGAATAAAATTTTCATAATTAGTTCTACCATTTATGTCATATTTATTAAATTCAATTCACACAAGTTGTTAAATTAGGTTTGACACTAATCCCGTTGATGGATCGAGAAAGCATGTTTTTTTAAGTAAATCGTTAAAAAGTTTAAATTGTTTTTATTTTTAATTGTAATTTGAAATTGAATCCAGTGAACAACAATGGATTAAATGATAAAAATTTCATCTAATTGTATCTTAAACCCATGTAAAAGGATAATCTAACAATGTAAATAAATTATATTAAATGGAAATTCCGAATTAAAATGCAGTATTTTTCATTGTTCATTAAAAAATTAATATTGTCAAAAAATATCCTAAAATCAACCATATTAAATTTTGATGTCACAATTCCAAATAAAAAGTTTATTTTGTCAAATAGATTATATAAAAGTGACAAAAAAAATTATTTAAAAATGTTTCTTCATCAAATGCCGGTAAAACTACCTTTTAAAAATATTAGAGTATTTTATGACTAAAATTGGATTTATTCTCATTTTAAGCCGCTAAAATTTATTGGAATAATGTAAAAATATTTAATTAACCTGTGTTAACATAATATAGTTAGTTCTATTCATTTATTCAAATAAAATGACTAGGTGATAACTTCCATTTAAAATAATAATAATAATATATTATCTTTAAGAATAACTCAGACTTATGTACAACATAATATTCCAGAGAAACCCATTGTTGTGCGTTGGGTACACTATCAGTCATAGAACACCCTTTAGAATAAAATTAGTATCAAATTCATAAAAATTAATAGATTTGAAAAATCCTTATTCTATAATTACTTGGGATATTAGATTTCTCTTCCCTCAAAAAACATGGAGTGTGTATTTACTCTACCCTCCACTATCTAGAGTCCTCCAAAGGTTCCATAAAGAACTCACACTTCTAGAATAACAGCCTGTAGAGACTGCCAAAAGCGGCTACTTAAGGCCTTTTGGGGCCACTTTACGACCGCTTTTGGCGGTCGCAATTGGTTCGTCGGTGAATCTCAACAGTGACCGTCAATGGCATCCGCTAAAACTCCCCCATGAAAACAACAGCTTTGTGTGTGGATTTTTGTCGATTAAACAATGAGACACGGCGGGGTGATAGGGAGGGTCCCCAAAACCTTCAGTCACCATCCATTGAGGATGCACAATGGTCAGAAGGAAGAAGGTACATTGGCGGAAGTCATGGGGAGGTTGGGTAACGTTGCCACAACGATGAAAGGACCCATTAGGTACAACAACGTATTTTGAGGGTTGTTTGGAGGTCTCCCGTGGTAACGTGGGCGACAGAGGAGGCGGTAGGGGGCGGCAAGGGCATTCTATAATAGGAAACCTGTGAAGAAGATCACTGGAAGCTGGAAAAATACCACTAGATTTTTTGACGGAATTAGCAGCCACCATTAGCGGTCACTAATACCCTCTTTTGACACTACCAAAAGTGGTCTCTAATACTTGCAGGCACAGAAGCCTAGATTTCTAGTATTGTCAAGAAGCTCCTCCAAAGTATTTGGAGTCACAATCACAAGGTAAGGGTTCCTCTCCTCCTCTTTATTCAAGTATCTTATTTATGATATATATTTAATATTCATTTCATAAGGTTTGGATATGTTTTTTTATTTCCCCATTACAATCCATTTTATTTATAAATCACAAGAGACCCATTTTTGTCTCATCAAGCCCTTCCATGAGAATTTATATTACCCCAATATACTGAAAAATGTTCACCACTATTTTTCATTCCAAACATTTTTATAGTGAATACCCACACCCATCTCCTATCAAGGGTGTTCACCTTTATGCACTTACACTACATTTATTGGTGACATAAATGTATTTATTCCCCACTGTTAGATCATTGAATAAAATATGATGATCAATGAACCCATGTTGTAAGATCTATGTGAGACACTTATGCATGGTAATGAAATGAAAGTGATGGGTTCCCCTATAATTATACAGTGCTCCAAAGTATTAGGTAATGTTTTAGTCTCACGAGAATTATTGAAAGGGGATAAAGAGTCTACCTAATCCATCACAAGACTTTTTCTTTCACAATTTCCTAGTAGTTATCCTTTACATGTGTTTATGATTCATTGTTTTAATTTTTTTCCACATTTCCCAAGTTTCCTTCATATTATCATTCTATATCATGACATATTATTCATGTTAGTTATTCTCACCCATTTTATGAACCATTGATGTTCCTATTTTCTAACATTTATTAATTTCTTTCGGTTTTTACATTTTTATTCACTTATAGAGATTTATAGTTCACCCCATTCTAATGTATATCACCAGGTTAATCCATACAGTGTTTAAATTTTGCATGTTAAGGGTGTTTTTAATAAGTATGATTTATTTCCTTTCTTAAGTTGTTATGAAACACACCATATTCATAGAGGCACTATAATTTTCAACCATGGGGTTTTTATTATGTGTAATTTTTTGTAATAATTTTAAAATTAATATGTAATAAAGATAATGGTTTTTCTAAAGACACTCCAAGTAAATTCTTACATTAATGATATAAAGAATTAATCTTTTCATGTGACAAGATAATAATAAATATTTTGGTTTTTAAATATAAAATTATTTGAAAGTAAAAACTACATTGGTTTTAGGGAACCAAATACAAAATAATGATGAGTCATGGGTATAATAGATAGAGTAAAAGTATAATGGTTAGGGGGATATTTTAATAGATATTTTAGTTGTAAACGGTAATAATAAAAATGTAGCAATTTATTATATTTTGGTATATACACTAGTTTGAATGATTGATATTATTCGGATGATCACAATTGTGTTGTGTTAGTATTGGGTGGGATTATGGGAGGTGTTATTGTTAACAATTTGTGACACAAATTTAAGTATATATTTTACCTTCTCACTACAAACATTACCTCAAGTGGTCGGAGTTTTCCCCACACTTTACCCTACCACATTTCTCTCCCTCGATGTATTGGGTCCTTAGTTTGTGAATTTTTGGTAAGGACTCTAAAATTGTGTTAAATTAATTAATTGTGGAATGTAATTTCCATTGGAAACCCATTCATTCAACAAAATATATCCCCTTCTCCCCTTATATCATAAATCATCATTTACATGTCTCACAATGATTAACCCACAATCTCCATAAGTTTCATCTAATGAACCTGCCGTCATGGATCGAAAAATATAATATGATGATCTATGGTTGGGGTTCTTTCATTATACTTAATGTAAAAAACCAAATTTATATACTATATTAATGATGTTTCCATATGACATGAAACTCTTTTGGTATAATTTTTCATGCGAAAGTGATCTACATCATTGTCCCTATTAACAACTATGCATTATCTTTTAGAAGATTCATCTTCAAGATTGAGACCATGATCCTAATAACCAGTGAAATATTCCCATATGTGTGTGATTATAGGTTTCACCAGCTTCTACCAACCCATTTCAGACCCTTACAAAACCTTCTTTTCAAAAATAAATAAATCAATGATGGAATAGAAGAATGGGGGATTTTATTAATGGAAGGACCTGAAAAATATCATCTCAATTTTTCACTCAAACCTTACCATCTGGTTATGTGAAATATTTATTCCAATAGAAACATCACTTAAGTGGTGAAAATTTGTTAAAAGTGTTATATTTTTTTAAATAAATCGTGATAAATATATAAACCTTATCACAAAAAATACCCTCATTTTCTTTTTCAGTGTGCGTATTATTATTAGCCATTTTTATATTATAATTATAATTATAATTTTATTAATTAGTATTAGAACCCCATTGTGGAATCAATAAAACATCAATTGAAATGTGAACAATTTAAAAATACTAAATGTAAGTCTGGTTTTGGTTGAAGAACGACATTTACAAAACATAATGTTTAATATTCATGTGGTTATGAAAAACAACAATATTGATGAAAATAAATAGATAAGGGGAGTAGAGAAAATGTATATGGGGACAAAAGTAATCATAATTTTATTATCATGTCACCATATGTGTATATATATAGTCCATGGGATTTCTTCCAAATTTTGAGATTATCCCAAAAATATCTAATATAATGGTTGGAATTCTAATGGTTGTGGAGTATGGAAGGGTGTTCCTTGTGAAGAGTTGTATTAGGAATTGATTAATCATCATAATTAACAACATTAATACATATATACATTAATATTTCATAAATGCCCCCTTAGATTTCGTAATTTCATGGAACAATATATAATCTACACATAAAAACCCCATGTGGGAAAAATACGTGAATCCAATGTAATTGAATTCATTGTCATCCAACCACATTAAATACCTTACAAGGAAAACCCAGGGGGAAAATCATGATGAAGATAAAATAGTGTGCAATATTCTCTACTCTACTTGATTATATCATATAATCGTATCTTCAAGACTACAATTAATATCATTAATTAATTATGTATTTTACACAATAGAGGATGACCATAAGTAATAATGAATTGTCCCATTAAAAATTATAACTCTTAAGGAAGTAATTTTTCTTTGATTAATTAAAAATATCCATAATAATTTATAACTCCCTTTTATATTTGTAATAATGTATGCTATACTAATTAAAAACCACATCATGGAAAACCCCTTTGGGGGAAACCCCTAATTTAGAAAAAAAGTTAAATAACATTATGCCTTCATAGTGTTTTCTCATTAAAAACCATATCAAGACAACCAATTAGAAAAATCATGACTATGGGAAAATGAGTAAAACAATTAAAAATCCCTCTCAAAATGTTTATCACAACATCATTTAATCTCATATAATTTCCATGATAAATTAATTACCAAAACATTCAATTTAGAATTTATTAATAACAGTAATTTAAACCTTTTACATTTCACTGAATAGGGAAGAAAATTACCTCACATAAAAATATAATTTTTTATTATTTTCAATCTATAAAAGCACATGTATATATATATATATCCTTCTAGAAAAATTAAATTGTTCATTTATATTTAATCCCTTAGGGAAAATTATGTTATTCATCAACCCATTGCATTTGAAATATATCACTCTTGGATGTGAGATATTTAAATATACATTAAGGGTGAAACCATTCGAGGATTTAATGTTATATCTTCAGGAATGTTGATTCAAAATACATGTATATAATTTTTAATTTCATAAATAAATTATTCATTTTGTTCAAAAAAATCATCATCATTTTTTATTAATTTTAAAACGTCATAATAATATGAAGAATACAAAGATTCATATGAACCATGGGATTATAAATTAAATTTTTCATTCATTCTTATCATAATAAGGGTATATGTAATAAATCTTATTCTTGTTTCCCCATCCATAATTTTATAATGTTGTGTGAAAAATTATTACTTTGTATATTCTTAAGGCATTTTCAACCATTCAAGGAATCATGTATAGGTGTTGTTAACAATAAATAATGAATAAATTAATTGAAAATAATTTAATAATATATAAATATCCAAATATATAAGGAAGAATATTTCTTATAATAATACTAATGTTATTCAGTAGTCTTTATAGTTTGGATAATAAACCCAAAACATTATATGTTGAACATATGATAATTTCCGTTAATATTTTTATAAAATTAGAGTAATTTCAACATATACTAAAATATATTGGCATAAATGAGTTTGAAAATCATTCATAGATTTAAATATATCATTAATAAATGATGAAGATCTCATAATTTATCTTATATCAATGTAAATTTAGGTAAAATATCAAAATTGATATAATGTTGTCGATATATCCATTTTCATATTAAATATATATATATATATATATATATATATTTACAGAGGATGAACACTTTTTTAATCTATTCAACCACAAATCTGGTGTATATATTCAGACTATTGATTTTTAACACTTTACATTCTTTTAAGTGTTTTCATCATCATTCAATAGGTTCTGCAAGATAATTTTTTGTATAGTATATGATTCAAAAAAATTATTTTAATTTACATGAATATAATGTTTTGAATCCTCACTGGTATCTAATAACACATGTGACCATTTAGTAGATTCATCCTTTATATAATATTGAAATGGATCGCATTATAGGTGGGTGTTCCTATCTATACTTTAGAATTTTTTCTTCATAAATATATAGGTAATTCATTTCAAAAATAACTTCTAATGATTCAAATAATTTTCCTCAAAAATAGGTACCTTAATAAATTGTGAGTCATGGTAAATTATTATACAAGGAATGATAATTAATTCATTGATAATTTTGTAGAAAAACATCAATTAAATAAACTCAACATTCTCCCCCGAATTGATATCTATTATGTTATCAATAAATTGACAACCACATATAATTGATCCAATATATTTCATTATAATTGATCCCGGATGGCCTAAACCATCATGGGAAGTATTTAATGTTCTAGGATCACTGAAATTATGGATTAAAATTTTTCATTTAATTACCATAATTAATTATTTATAATCACTTTTTATGAATTATTATTAAATATACTGGCACCTCTTTTATCCATTGTCTTCATATGATATTCATTTTCACGAATTCAATTGATATATATAATAGATAATTTTTTATTTTTGGTACTATATAAGAATATATTCACTCTTTTTGAGTCATTAATTGATTTTTTCTACTGATAAATTTACTTAAATGTGCATATACTAACTCATATAAGAGTTTATTTAGAGTGTTAAATTAAAATAATATTTATATAGATTTTTATTCCAGATATCAACATAAGATTTTCATGATATTTCATTATGAATACTCATTTTTTTCATTGTAATTTAAAATTTTTGTGGTTGATTATTTCATAATATAATCATAACTAGTTAGGCCCATCAACAAGTGGATTAATGTGTATTTGGGAACATCAGACCCAAATATTATCTTACAATACATCTAATTAGGAGTAGATCCCCCCATGTATTTTGAATCCGGTGATTGTTGTAGTGATAACCAATGCAGAAGAATCATATGGATTCAAAAAACACACCTCGTCAATATCAAAAATTATAACTCATAAACAACATTCACTTTATCAAATTAAGGATAAATCATTTGATCAAATTTCATCAACTCACAAATATTCATGATAAAATTCCAAGTATGTTAAAAAACATATCAAATTTCTCATGAATAATTTCATTCTGTTCAAGGAAGGAAATAGAATAATTTAAAGTACATTAATATTAGGGAATGAATTAATTCATTTAATTTCACAATCCAAGAAAGATAATTATTTATTTATCAATAATTATTATCGTTTATAGAATACTAATTTTATTTATTATGATAATAATATTTTATCAATGTTGGGTGGTAAAATTATTTTCAAATAATTTATTAGATCATAATGGTTATGTAATATTTCTATCTCATCTATGAACTATAAGACAAAAATTATCCAATTCAAGGGATAATGTCTAAAGAATTATATTCAATAATATAATAATCCTCAAGAACATGATAAGTGATAATTTACTTATTTAATATTGCTGCTACAAGATAAATCATTGATAAACGAATATGTAGTTTAATATAATGTAAAAAGTCTCTATTTTCATATCATCTTTCAAGGATTCATTATTTTATATTCATTATTAATATACATTGATCTATTTCAATATTTTAGTCATAAAAACACTTTTGTGGTTATAATTTAATTATTTTTTATAAATAATGTACAATAAAATATTCATTCAAAAAAAATCAAATTAACATTGAACATAATTTAAAATAAAATCATGTTTATTTTCATTCATTTAAAGAAATGAAATAAATGCTTTTCAATAAATATTAATATTCAATTAATGGGAAAGAGTAAAATTATTTGTTTTGGTTTTACATTGTCTTCAAGAAAATTGCATAAATATTAAATTCATTATTTTGTTCCTACATTATGGCAAATGTATTAATAAAATAAATGTCATCATTATAATTATTATTTAAAATAAATTCCAATTTTGATGACTTTAGGGTTTACAAAGGGATATGAGATGTTAAATTTTATTATTTCCCAATCATATTCATGACATGATTAGTATAATTTACCTCAAAACATTGATGTATGACACGTATACGATGTTCATCATTAAGACACTTTAGGATGAATTTATTAATTATTTTATTTGATGAGTAATATTTATATGGGTATCAATAATGACAATTACTAACCAATCAAATTTAGTTTTGGGAATGAAGTATAATTTTAGTAGTCAGGAGTCATTGAAGATCTTCTAGATCTCATTATTTTACTCAAAAAAATGATTAATAAAATAATTCCTCTATCATTTTCAAATTTATCAAGAGGGTAAATATAAATGTAATAATATCAAACAAATAAAACTAGAATGTCATTTTTATGTTTCTCTTTTAATTAGTGGAGTTGATGTGAAATGAAAATAAGATGATTAGGCAGATAACATATTTCCAAATAGATCAAACATTGATTAAAATCAAGAATAATTTTGAAAACAAACATATATTACCAATCATGGGTAAATCATATCACTAACAAAACATAATGTTGAATATTCAAATGGTGATAAGGAACAATAATATTAATTCAAAAAAATAGACAATAGATGTTTAGACAATGTATAAGGGCCGAAAGTCATCACAATTTCATTAAAATATCACCATATATATAGAATACATGGGATTCAATACAATTAATGAGAATAATATGTAGAATATCTAATATGATGATAGGAATTCCAATGGTTAGAGAATATGTAATGTTACTCCATGTGAAGGGTTCTATTTGGAATTGAGGATTAACCATCATTCTCTACATTATGACATCCATATATTAATATTTCATAACAAACACAATGTTTTAATATTAAATATTAGAAGATCAGTTTTTTAAGAAAAATATTAATTTATAATGTTTTTATAATTTATTCATTTATATTTTTTTAATATTTTATTGTTTGAAATTATAATATTTTCTAGAAAAAACTATATATATTTTTATAATTTTAATAATTTGTGTTATTTTAATAAATTATTTATATTTTCAAATATATATATATATATATATATATATATATATTTAGAGTGTTTAAATATTATAAATTTTCTTATTTCTTGTTTAGGAAAACAATATTTTATTTGTATTCATCTAAAAATGAACAAATAATTTGCAGGGTAGATTTTACAGTGGAAAATTACACAATATATATATATATATATGTGAGTTTTGTATGTATATATATATGTATTTATGACTATATATTTGTTTGCACTAAATTTTTTCACTATAATGTTACACTAAAAAATACATTACATAATTATATTTTGATATATATATATATATATAAATTAACTTTGATCCATGCACATTTATTTAGAAAAGAAAAAAAATTCATGGATGGGATCAGGAAAATAATTCCTAAACTCATTCAAAAAAATGAACAACCACAAATAAAATAAAATCATATCCAAGCACTTTAATCTCGTGGAATATTTTTTAGAAAGTTATCATGAGATTGAAGACTCGTGTTTTGTTGATCCAATATCATGCTTGGCCACATGGGTGATTTTATCATCTAAGAATTGTATCCCTTTTATAAGGTATACCTTGATCCTTATTATTATTCTTATAATTGGAGGCATCCATGCAAGAATTCATAGGTTCCAAGAAGGTGGATATATCCTCCATTGAAACCATATTTCCAACTTCAACCATACCCATGTTTTTTTGGGATGGAAAATTATTGGTCTTTTGGTGGATTGGTAATTATGAGATAAAAATAAAGTTAAAATGTGTAAATCACTAGACACTAGATGTGTAACAAACCAACACAGGTCAAATAGGAATACCACACATGGTAGCCCACCATAAGGCCCAAAGCACCATCTCTATCATCATGGGATGACGAAAAGAACCAGAACATCAGTATTGGAAAGAGTGGGAAAAATTTATCCATAAATATCACCAGTAAATATCTCTTATAAAAAAGGGAATACATATGTAATTAAACCACAAAGAGATTAAAAAATGGAAGTCTATATAATGGCATGTCACATAACATGGAAAAATACCTATTTTATAGAACACATGAAAAACCATGATCCAATATTCTATTTGTTAATTACCATCGGTCACCGCCATCTCAAACCACAATAAGACAACATCTAATTTAAGGATCTGTAATATACACCACACTTTCCCCTTTACCTATGTTTTATAAAATCAAGTCTCCATAGGCAAATATTTATACGTAGGGTGTGATGAAATTACCAATAGGATACCACAATGAATATATAAAATTTATTTCACCATGAAACTATTTGTTATAGATTAGAAAAAATAGTGTCAAATAGTAGTACATACAAAATCAAATTTAATTAAAATGTCCCTTTGGTTTTCCTTTTTAAAAAATATATATATTCCAAGCCATAAGAATATAGAATAAAAAGATTTTTTTTCATAAAATAAAGATAAATAACGAAACAACCATGCATATTAAAACAAGTGGGAAATTAAAGCTCAATAACCCATGTAATATATACTAACGATGCAAAACGGGGTTGTAAGACAACATCTACAATAACAGGAAATCTAGGGAACTCTAGTTGAGACATTGAATCCATATTCCCTAAAAACGAAATATACAAAGAAAATTATTTCATAATAACGCTCATGTTTTTGGAAGGAAATAATCCAATGGATAAATACACATAACTATTTAATATATGAATCTTCAACGATTTTGAATTTTGTGATAGGAAATAAAGAGATTTGGTCTCTAAAAACCATGATCTACAATGATCATAATTAATTCTATAAACACAACCCCATATCTGACAATTATATCCCATATGGGTTCTAATAGATCAAGGTAATGAGACATTAGGGATATATCATGAGACATGAGGGGAAACGAAGAGGAAATATGAATATACCTCAATGAGTATCACCCAAATTGATAGAGAATAATAAAATCTTGGGGAGATTCCTCTACGGAATTATGTAGGGGATAGTTTTAAAAAATTATGGATTAAGAGAATAATATTTTAAAATAACCAAAGTATTTGAGGTAATGGAATATTCTAAGATGTTCACATGATTCTACTGCATAGTTAGATAAATCATATATTAACCATGCATTATCTACTGTCCCTTGAAAACCAAAGCACATATTTTCTAAGGAATAACCACATGATTCAAAAAAAAATTCCTAAAATTATGAAATATTCTAATAGAGTTAAAAAAAATTCATATATCATGGTAACTACATGGTTATCCTTTACAATTCACTTAAACTATGTATGTCTAAATAATCCTCACTCCTCAATTTTTGGCCCCTGGTTCCCAGAATCTCCTCAAACCCAATAAAGTACAAGAAAATTATATAAAAGTGTACTTAAATTTTACATGGAGGATGTAACAATTATCTATATCATGAAACATTATATACAAATAATGTTCTTTATATTTTACACTTGTGAAATAATAAGGTCGCCACTTCAGCATAAATGCTTCCTGCTCCCACGTCTTACAAATATCACATCTACTCTCCCATAAAAAATAAATTAAAGGGATTTTTATCATGAATCACCTTATATTGATTATCCATAATATTATAAGGTTATGAGACCATTCATATGTCATTTTTAATATCAACATTCTCCCACTCAATCATCTGATAAGGTTCTAGTGGATAATTCTTCAGGTGGAGAACTTGAAACTCATTTAGAATCATTGTCAAGGGTGGTGGTATGTTTAACCAATATTATGCTTTTTAAAGTATCTCAAAAATCATGAAAGAAGTATCATCGCATGAATCTAACTTACCCTACCTTAAAAATATATTATTTCCCAATAGAGGATAAACTTTGAGAAAAACCTAATTGTAATCCTAAAATTACAGTGGTCGATGATGGTGATCGAAATAAGATTTATGCTCACTCTGAGATATCACGATCAACTTACATACCAACCCCACCTTATCAATCATCTCTTTAACAATAATCAATAACATAAGAGACCTCTTATAAAACTCTAACTAACAAAAATAATATCTACATGGACACACAAAAAATACTTTAAAGGATTCCATTCAAATTTAAGCCTTATAACTATGTTTATATGAAAATGTTTATATAGTAAATGGGATTGTCCCATAAACCACTAAAGTTAAGAATCCATACTTGATGAATTTATTCTATAATATGGATGGATCACTCTATCTGACCATCCATTTGAAGATGATATGCCATTCTCAGCTTTAATAAAGAACCCATCACTTCCTGAAGTCCATTCTAAAATCGGGATATAAAGAATGAGCCTTTGTTAGAAACAACAATCGAAGGAACACCACAGTGATTCAAAATTTCATAAACATACCATTTAATGACCTATTAAACTATTTTATAATCCTTAATTATAAGTAAATGAGATGAGTTAGTGAGTCAATTGATGATAACACAGAGATAATTGTTTCTACCAGGTTTCCAAGGTAGACTGATCATGAATTCTATGTCCATATTATCCCATTTTAAAACAGGAATGGGTATGGGATGAATCAAAATAAAGGGTCTTTGGTACTTCACCGTATTCTTCTAGATAGTAAACAATTCTGTAATGAATCCAATAATAAATCAACTCATCCTTGAGAACTTATGTCTATGTCTCCAAAAATGATACATTTAGGTAGTCTAAGGGTGAGGAGACTAAATAAACAAATGGCCTCTGTCAATCATCTCCTACCTCAGAGATATCCGAACATTCCATCTTCCTTCACTACAACATAAATAGCCTTTTGCGGAGGTCTTTTAATGGTGGTTTACAAAACCACCACTAAACATTTCTTTAAAAGGGTTTACGGCGGTTTATTAAAAACCGCTGCTAAACCCCATTTTTTACAGCAGTGACACTTCCCCCCACCACCCGACCCCGACCCCCCTTCTCCCCTTGACCCCTGTGACGCCATATTCTCCCCCAAACCCTAACCCTAGATCGACTCCAGACCTCTGCCGCCTGTGAATTCACTGCCCATAAGTGTGCCCCACCACCCAACAGTGCGCCTCTCTGCCCGTAGTCGTCGAGCAGACGAATCCCTAACTCACCTGCAATGTATGGTTTAAAAAGTTCCAATTATACATAAAAATAACATGAACAATATTTCAACAATTTCATATCATACTCATCATCAGCACTCATCAAAAAATACATATGTGTTGATTCAACAAAATAATAATTAGGATTGTGAATTAGATTTAAAAAAATTTGTAAAATGAAAAATAATAAAATCCGGTGTTGATCCCACTCTTTTTAATCGATCAACTTCAAGTGTTGGTTCTCCATTTAAGGAATCTATGAGTATTGTGGAATTTTGTAGGAGAGAATTTTTGAGTAGTTCATTTTCCACCTTTGTGATGTTTTATTTAAACTTAGTATGGATGGGATTTTTGTGCCTCAAACACCACATTATTGAACATTAAAAAGAATATGGGAAATTATATGGGTTCTAAAGCAAGGATTTTATAAGTGGTTTCTTTTTTAGATCCTCTATTATGTCAACGTTGTGCTCCTTAAATTCTATCACTTCATATTTAGAGATCAAGACTCCCCTCTCATGACATGAAAATAAGTAAAAAAATATCTTCCGTTGGTGAGGGATAATCAATCAATGGTTTCATTTATTTAATATATTTTAATTTTAATTGAAATGAAAAAATTATTTATAAAGATAAATGAAATATTGACTGATTTATTTATATACATAGAAATGATGATATTTTTATGATGTTTTTCGCACATGCTTGAAAAATATTTGTGATTTTTACAGAGTACAACATAGGGTTTGACCTAAGACATATCTCATGAGGATCTATAATTTCAATCACTAAATATCAAAATTTACTTTATTATATTTTATGAAAAAATTGGAATAGGGGTTTGATTTAGTTACTTTGGAACAAAAATAAGCTAATAAGAAGAAAAATCATTTAAAATGACAATATAACAAGATAATCTTATGATGTCCATAGGTATAAAAAGATAAATTTACTCTATTATATTTTTCTTGCCACCCCTCAGCTCTCCTTGTTGACCATCGCCATTGTTGACTACCTTTTCCACCCCTCCACACTGGTTTTTATACCATTATTGTGCTGTTGTGGTATGATTTTGGGTTGGTTTCCTTAAATTTGGTTAAATCTTACTTCTTTATTTTCAATCTAGATTATTGAGGTATGTTCTTACATTTATAGGTTTCCATTGTGGTGTGGGTTCATGTGGTTTCAATAATGGTCAATAATGATCAAGATCATTATTTACCTCCCAATTGTAGAAGATTTTTTAGCATTAATTGTTTCATTATTTTTTCTAAGTAGTACTTTTCATCCTCAGATGTAAGGTTAGATAGAGAGAATGATCCAAATACTAATGGACGTATTGAAGAAGTTTATTCTTGATTTTATAGGTTCTTGGGTGAATCATTTTCCTTTGGTTGAGTTTTACTTCGATAATAACTATTGATTAACCATTGGTAAAACTCCATTTAAAGAATCATATGAGTGTTCTTACATATCTCTATTGTGTATGAATGAGGAGAGAGAGTTAATTAATATTAGACAAAATTTGGTGAAGAGAATTATAAAGAAGGTGTAGTCGTTCTATGAGTGAATAAAATATGCTCAAGACCATCATGTGATGGACCCAGGTATAGAGTTGTCTAAGTGAGATGGATTTGAACCATTGAATAGTAATTCATTTATCTATTTATGATTTCTTGAAAAATAAACCTAATATACCTATTAGAGTGAGAAAACTCATTGCTCAACTCACACACACTATAGAAACAAAATAGAAAAGGAAACTTGATATATAAGTTTCACCACCAAAATTGATAAGTTTACCATTGGAATGATCCAGAATCATCAAATCCTTGATCCACTAGAACCACCATGATGGATTCAATGAGAAGGGTATATCTTAAACATGTAATATAACATTAAAAATAATTTCATTACCCATGATATATCATTATTGTCTTGATATTTAAAAAAATATGAATTCTCTTTTTCCTTTATTTAGATTTTCTCCTAATAATTATATTGTACTCTCACTCTTAAATGTTAATGCACACTCCAAACTCTTAAATTCCTACTTTATGATCAATGGATCAACTTTATTAAATTATGTTTCTGTAATATTATATTATCGTACAGGTTTGGTCATTTTAGATTAAATGTAGTTCTATCATGACATGTGATCAAATCTCATGAATCCATCAAAGTCAATTTCTAATTCACGAGGTCCACATGCTCCCTTACTAGTAAGACCCTAAAAATAGTTTACAAATTGATTTGTCAACGTTCCCTTTCTACATTCCACAATAACATCCAATTCAAACCATGTATTCTAATCAATTTCCATTTCCATAGTAAGACTTTACAACCATGCCATGACATTCCACACTAGGACCAAGAGAAATAAATAAGACAACCCAACCTCTATATTACAAATAAGACATGGATTTTTCATATCCTTGTTATTCCACTTATAACTATCCACCAATGGGTCAAATAATACATTGTATACATACCTATCTACATAGATACAAAAATGAAATCATCAGAAGTCCAACTATAATTTCTTTCTGATAGAGGTCGACATTATGTTTCAACCCCCATTGATGTTCCATGATCCACCCCATATCTGAAAAATTTAATCACACACTGGGTCACAACATGTTTCTACTCATAACACTTCACCATGATACCCCACATGTTCTAAAATTCTCAACCCCATATCATACCCAACTCGTTGAATCCTAATTTGAGGCTACTTATTTAAGGTAAGAGAGTTTTTCCATTTCATATTGCAGACTTCTATTCAATTATTATATGATTTATAAAGACCTTAACTTAGTGATATCAAAGTTATGGCATCATTAGTTTTTTCATATGTTTTGGTGGAGCACAACATAAAAAAAACAATAGGGATGGTATCCTTGTTCTCTTCTACTTTTATAGACCTTTTTTATTTCCAATCATTGGTTTTCTAGTGGGGGATTTACCATATGTATTTATATAGGAAAACCATTTGTAATATATTTATATATTTATTCAACTAGTATATATGAATCTATTTCCCTATTTAATAGTAACTATGTGTTTTAATTTTTTTTATTGTGTAGGCACATTGTGATATACATGGATAAAATATTTATCACATTACCGAGGAAAACACCATAGTATGTTAAGGGTTTGAATGTGTTATTAGATTTTTTAGTTTCTAATTGATCCATTGAAGGGAGAATAAGATGTAAATGTCTTAAATGTAAATTTCGAAGATTGTTAAAGAGAGATAATGATTATGAACATTTAATACTAAAGTAATTTCCTGGTCAATATATTTTTGGATTTGGCATGCAGAATCAAACATTACAGAATGGTTGAGCACTGATGTTAATCCACATAATGAGCTCCCAACTTCTTCTAAAATGGATAATGAAATGAAAAATCTAAAAAATGATACATTTGACACACCAAGACACCACTATCAACATCAAAATAGAACAAAAAAGCTAGATGAGGGTGTTATAAATTGCAATCTGACAAGTGATGTTTTTGAGACTATAACACAACCAGATCAATATTGTAATATATCATTGGATCCTCCTCTTGATTCTATGGAGAAAAATGTAAGAGATAACTTCACTAAGGAAAATAAATTTCTTGATTTAGTTGATGATGGAAATAAAGAGTTTTATAGTGGATGTTTGAAATATTAAATGCTTTCTTTTCTGTTGAAGTTATACCATATCAAATGTCTGTGTGGAATTAAAAATAAGGAAATGTCTATGATATTGGAATTGTTGCATGAAGAATTTACTGAAGCAAAAATCCCTGAGTCTTTTTATGATGTGAAAAAAGTTGTTAACAGGATTGGTCTGAATTGTACAAAAATACATGCGCGCCCCAATGATTATATGCTTTATTAGTGAAAGGATTCAAGTAGACTGAATTGAAAAAAATGTTCTTCTTCTAGATGAAAGTCAATGGGTGATGTTGGAAGTCTGAATAAACATACTTTCATAAGGAAGAAGAAAAGGAACACACTTTTAATCGTTTTTTGTTACTTTCTTTTAACTCCTCAATGAAAAAGATTATTCATGTGATCGAAAACCGCCGAACACATGAAGTGGCATTCCATTGATAATTACAATGATGGGTTAATGAGACATCCATGAGATTCACAATCATGGAAGACATTTGATTCATTACATCATGATTTCTCAACTGATCCTCAGAATGTTTGATTAGGATTGGGTGTTGATGGATTCAACCCAATTGGGTCTTTGAGTACAAGTTATATCATTTGGAATGTTTTTTTGATCCCTTACAATTTTCCTCCATGGATGTGTATGCAACAAACATTATTTATTATTTTAATGATTATTACTAGAAAAAAAAATATTGTAAATGATATTGATGTATACTAGTAGCCATTGATTGAATAATTACAGGAGTTATGGAGCAACAGTGTTGAGACATTTGATGTTTCATCTAAAACAATCTTTAAAATGCATTCTGCTTTAATGTGGACCATTAGTGACTTCCTTGGGATTGGGAATTTATCTGGTTGGAACATTTACACAGGTTTGGATTGTCCTATTTGTAACTTTTATTTTGATCCCAAAAGGCTACCATACAGTATAAAATGGTGCTTCTTATTCCATCAAAGATTTCTTGATGCATCTCATAGATTTCGGCTGAATAGATCAAAATTTAACAGTTTCATTGATTGTTGACCACCTCCAAAGTTGTTAAAGGGTTCTAAAATATTGAAACATCTTGAAAATGTTGAAACAGAATTTTGGATGGTTCATCATTTGAATGATTTAGGGAATTGGGGTTGAAGTGCATCATCAAGTTAAATCATAATGCAATAATGGAAGAAAAAAGTATATTCTCCAAACTTTTGTATTGGGAATTTATTTTGTTGTGGAATAATCTTTATGTGATGCTTATTGAGAAGAATTTTTGTGATAATTTTATTTTTACATTGCTTATTGAGAATGGAAATTCGAAGGATCATGTTAATTCTGGAAAAGAATCACATTCATTGAACATAAAATGTGATCTCTGGACAGATAAGAATGAAAAGTATGCTCTGGTAATTTTTTCATTGAAAATAAGGGATAAAGATACATTCCCTTGATTTTTAAAGAATTTGAAGGTATCTGATGGGTATTCGTGTAACATATTGTGGTGTGTTGACTTGAAGAATCATATGTTACATGGATTGAAAAGTCAAGATTCACATATTTTGTTACAAAATTTTCTACGATTGGGATTGCATAAATTATTACCTGAAAATTTTACTACTCTTGTACTCCAATTCTACACATTTTTTAGAAAACTATGTGACAAATCTCTACATCAATTTTAGCTTGAAAACCTCCATGAGAGGTTTTTGTTGACCCTTTGTGCAATGGAGATGAACTTTCCTCTGTCATTTTTTACTATCATGATGCATTTAACTATGCATTTGGTTGAGGAAGCTAAATAAGGAGGCCCCGTTCATTATCAATGGATGTATCCAATTGAGAGGAACTTTATTTAAATGTTTTTTAGTTACATAAACAATTTTTGGCACTTAATTAAATCCATAATTATGTTTATTTTATTTCATAGACATATTGGGCATTTGAAATCATACGTGAGAAATAAATCTCAACTAGAAGGCTCTATTACTGAAGGCTATTTGGCTAAGGAGTGACTTAACATTTGTTCTCGATACTTGAATGATATTGAGATAATATTTAATAAATCCGGAAGTGTTGACAACACATCGAACAAATCTCAAATACTTTAGAAATCAGAAATATTTCCTGCTATTGGCTGATCAGTTGGGAGGACCTCAGTTGTGACACTCACAGAATTGGTATTATTACAGGCACATAGATATCTGTTTGTGCATAGTGAAATTTCAAAACCATTAATTGAAGAGTCAAGGATACAAACAAAGAGACGAATGAGAGGTCGAACACGAAATATGAATGATATAATGAAAGATATTAATAAAGAGCCTATAGAATGGTTTTCACAATGTAAAAGTTCATAAATATTTCAATAAATACGAATATTAGTTTGACAAATATATTTTGTAAATCTAATAAAGTATATTTTTTATTTTAGATCATGAATAATGATACTTGAGTAGAGTTGTCAGAATATTTGATGTTTCTTACTTGAGGTCCTCTAGAACACGTTATAAAGTTTGTCACTTACAACGTGAATGGCATTATATTTTGTATAGTCGACCGAGAAAAGGGTTTGAAAACACAAAATAGCGGTATATTTACATTCGTTGAAGTGGGATACTATGGAATGATGAATAATGTTATTGAATTAAACTACCATGGTAATTTTTCAGTAGTTTTATTCAAATGAAATTGGGTCGATATTATTTGAGATGTTAAAAGAGATTCCATGCAATCTACTTCTATGAACATCCCTAGCTTGATTGATGTTGGTGATCATGAACTTCATGATCCATATATCTTAACATCATTAGAAAAAAATTTATATTATGTGAATGATGTTTTGGATGAATGGTGGAGTTTAGTTGCTAATGAAATACAAAGAGATGTGTATGATATGGGTGATGAAGTGGAAGATTTGACCTATGAAATTGAATCTAATCAACAATAAGAAGCAGAATTATTTGTCCATCATGATATTGAAAATATTAGTCTAGAAAGGATGAATGAAGTGGATGAAGTGATGGAGTAGGAAACTGACATGATTGAAGGGGAAAATGATTGTATGTACAATTATTTTTTCATTCAGTAACCACTTATTTCATTTGTGCATTCATTCACTATCATTGTTATCTATATTTTATTTTTTAGTACTGGGAATCTATTATCATTTAAATTTTTTTTCTCTGCATATTATTTTAAAATATATGTTCTAAACTTAATTTTATTTGAATAAATGATAGGAATTCCAAGTAGAAAGTGATACACTATTTCATCAATTACTGCGACAGATGATGATCCATCTGTCTCCCTCCCTACAGAATTTGAGACACCAACTACCTGCCCCCTACACCATCTCCCCCTACACCATCTCCCCCTACAAAATATCTCCCACCCTATATGGAAATCCCTTTAAAATTTGAGTTGTTGACTCCCCCCTTATAAGCCTTAGTACTGGGGTGGCGGCGCGCCACTTCTAGTTCATCAAGGGCATACTAGAGGGTCACTGTTATATGTAAAAATTTTAATATAAATAAAATTATTCCTCTTTTTTATATGAATTGTTTTTTCATTAATGTTAAAAAAATGAAACTATGGAGAAATATATAAAAATTTCATATGTGTGGAATATGAATGTAGAGAAGATATTTGTCCCATTTGATTTATATGGGGTACCTACGGATGACGCCACAGGATTACTTGGCCAAATTCTTGGCCGGCTGGCAGTGGAGCCCATTTCCCTTCCTATTTATTATGATGATTAGAGACTTATGACTCCATGTTGGAAAAATGAAGTTTTTTATTCCCAAATAAATGTAATTTTAATACATTACGGTGTAATTTAATGTCATGTTATTAATATATTTAAAATGAGTTTTTGTATACAGGTGCTTTTCCACTTTACAATTGCTGATGTGATAGCACGAAAGTGGACATTAAAAAATCTTGGTAAGAAATAGAAAGACATAAAATGGAGATTTTGGAGTGATTTAAATGATAATTTGTTTACCATACACCAATTATATGAGAACCAGCCCAATAGGGTACCTAAACAAGAGTGGAATGATTTTTTGACAAACATCATGATGAGAAGCATATGATATTTAAATGTATGTTATTATATTAACCTCATTTTACATTTATACATGTATATGAAGAGGAGATGACATTGAATACCTTACTATTAAATTTCATTTTATTTATTTTAGGATCTCTCATGAATGAATGCATCAACCCAGGCTAACCAAGTCATCCATCACACTATGGGGTCAAAAAGATTTTCTAGAAGCTGATCGACTCTGGTAAACTTTTCAATACTTTAAATATATATTAAACAATATTTTATATTTAATATATTATATTTTTTATTTATCTTTGTTTAATACAGTCACAGATTTTAGCACATGAATCATCCCAAACTGAAGTGTGGTTGGATGTTCACAAAAAATCTTATGGAAGTTTTGTTAATGATCCTGCTAAAGAAGTTGGGGTATAAACACAATTTTTTCATTATAATAACTTATTATCTATTTTTACTATGTTAATATATATTTATATTTGATTTATAGGTAAAAATTAAATAACTATGGGATGTCAATCCTGGGTAGTCCTACTCAGTCTCCCAGAATGACCTGGTTGCTATAGTCCTTGGGAAGGAGCATCTTTGTAGAGTGTGTGGGATGGGTTTGGGACTTGTACCATTTGAGGTCTTTGGCAGGCCACCAAGGATTGCAATTACATCTACTCCTTGTTGTAGTCAGTCCATACTCAAATATGATCAGAGAGAGATTGTTTCTCTATGAAACACAGTTCCAGACCAGGGGCTCAGATATCCACTTTGCAGAAAGTGTTGACTGATATACGTCAGCAGATGAGAAGATATGCCCCTAGTGGTATTGAATCAATTGGTGTAGAGCAGTTAAATCAAAAAAATAAATATCATTTAGTATGAGAACTTTTATTGGTTTTAAGTTTAAATATAAATATGCAACACTATTTAATTATCAATATAATGTTCTTACAGGTGGTAGCAGGAAGTGGAGATGGAGGTGGAGAGGGTGAAGATATGTGTTTATCATCAGACTGTGATGAGTATAATTGATGATATGTTGAAAAAATATGGTAATTTTTGGTTTGTATATGTATCATGTGTGGCACATAGTTACCGCCAAACATTTTCATGCCCTTACATTTTCCTAATTTCTCATGTTTCCTTTTATTTATTTTATTTATTTCTGATGTTTCCTTTTATGTCTTTATTTCTTGAGTGTGGTATGAAACATATATGTCAAATCTTTATTGTGATGATTCGTTTTTTATGAAACATTTTTCCTAATTTTATTAGGTTTGTCAGCCCAGGGTGAACATCCCACTTTAAAGCATTATAGGATCTCATAATCTCATCTCTCATGGAATATTTGACCATTACCATGATATGAACTATAAACACTCTATGTATATCAAGATTCAATCCTAAAATAGTTTCACATTCTTCCAACCTATCACACATCATGATACATTCCAGAAAATTATTTTAACTTGACTTTAATTGTTTTTCCAATAAAGACATTACCTCTAAAGATATTCTATTCAACTAATGAAATCATTTCTCCCATATACTACATTTTCTATCCCAATGCATTTACTTTTAAATTTCCATTTCTAACATTTAAAAATGATTAACATCAAAATTTTCTGCTTTCCCTGATATTCATGAGACTCTTGGTCTTTTTTACTTTCCTCGAGACTCATTTCTCTACATTCTTCCTTATTTGAATATGAGATTCTAGCATATAATCAATTTATGGATATTCTCATTTGGTAAATTTTGTTATAACAATTATTTTTCCCTCTATTTTGAGAAGTATATAATTAAAGGTAAATGATTCATGATCATCTCTAATATTGTTATAACCATGCCCTGCCTAGTATCCTTCTTCAACCAAGCCACATGGTTTTCTAGGGATAACCACAAGGTTTCCCTTGACCATGTTTCTATCATGAAACCATTTAGATCCTCTATAAAGCATAAGACCCAAAAAAACCCTACTAATTCACCAAATAAAATAATATCTCATAAATAATTAAAGAAGGGTAGAATGTATGGCTTAAGGCCCTTGGAAAACTTCAAGTCATGAAAATCTCCCCCTATGAGGATTTCTCATCCTTGAGTAGTGCCTCTATATTTCAAACCCAAAAAACTAGGGAAATTGAGCTCGCATATCATATTATCACTTGTAAAATAAGCATCTCTTTTCATATTGACTATATAATGTATTCTATTGGACTTTTAGTATACTTGGAATGTTTTATTTTTTAGGGCACCGGTACAGGGGCTACAGAAACTACTACTATCTTTTTGTAAATCTTTTTTTAGCGGTTGTTTTAACTGTGGCTAAATATCGGTATTTTTCTATTAGTGGCGGTTTTAATTTCTACTATGGTCTTAAATTTATTGGTGGTTCTAAAGGCCGCTATAGTGTCCCATATTCTGTGTGCATTCCATAGCGGTTATAATTTTTTTATCAGTCGTTTTTCAGGGAAGGGGATTAAATTTTTTAGCAGTTGTTTTATTTGATGCTACAAATAGTAATCCCCTCCCAGGAAAAACCACACCAAAAAACATTATAACCGCCCTAATATATTCCAACAATAATGGTTCCCATAATCCTCTACTAAATTGCTTTAACGGCCACCAATAGTTTCCTAACACACAATTTAGGGGTGGTTTTCGGAAACCACCATAGAAGCATATATTGGTAGTTTAAACCACTACCATATCCAAAAAAACCACCACAAAATTGTAATTTTCATGTTGTTCTTGGAAACACAAGACATCATTAGGAGGTTGATATGAGACACCTAAGGTCTCTCAACCATTAGGGTTTTTACAAAAACAAAGGAAATCAATGTATACTGATTTCCCAATATGAATGTGTTTATCAAATTATGAATCATATTTCACATAAGTTAATAATTACCCATCTACCCTTCCACTTCTAACCTCGACTTAGTAAAGATACTCATACAATACCACTCTTCCACTGAGTCCTTCATGGCTTGAGTTAGTAACCTTATGCTCAAAACATTATAAAACACATTCCCAATTCAAAGTGTATATAAAGAATCAAAATAAAAAATATTTATTATATTCCTCCCAACATATCTTTTGTAATATTAGATCCCTTTGAGAGAAAATATACTTCATGATTTTATAATCTGAGTACTCCGTAAACCACTCACCAAAGAGACAGTGGTGCCAAGTCATTAGGAAATGCATCATTCCATACAACTCAAGGTCTTGGGTAGGATAGTTCTACTCATGATGGATTAATTAGTGGGATCCATAGGCCACAATCTACTTTCCTAGCATCAAGGAATACCTCAACCCCATAGCTATGGTTTTTTAATAAACTTCATATGTCAAAACCGGATCTGGACGATTAAAAATAGAGGAAAATTCAATCATATGTTTAGTTCCTAAAATGATCTTTGACACTTATTATATACAGAAAATGTTATTTCTATATTATTATGATCTTATCCATATGACCTCTATTTTTCTTCTCTAACATTTTGTACAACTTTTTTTCCAAAAATATAATTACGAATGATTCTATGAACCAATGAGGGTTTTTAGTCCATCACATCAATAAATATCACATTAGAGTTAGTAAGACCTAATGGGACAACTAGGAACTAAAAATTCCAATATTGGATCCTAATTTTTTATTATTTATATCTACTTATCATAATCTCATCAAATGGTACATCAATCGTAGTTCAATCTTAAAAATCAGAAGAATCCATTAAGTTGATCAAATACATCATCAATTCTATGAAAGTAGTATTTCTTCTTAAAAGTTACCATGTTAATCTTTCTTTAATAAATACAAATCATGATTCTTGTACCTTATTTATTCATAATAGAATTGTTGAAGCCTAGAGTGGTATGATGTGAAGAATAAATACATTAGGCACAAGATCCTAAAGATGAATATTATTCTACTTTAACTATGTGGATTCTAAATGATATGATCTTATAGAAATAGACCATGTCCCAAGAATAAGGTAAATAGTTAAATCAACCTACCTATAGATTAGTAGCCTATAAAGAATCGTCATTAAATATCTCATGGTACTCACTCACCACTATGAAGAGAAAATTTCTCTAATTTCTATCAGTGACATATAAAAACATCTCTGAAAGGTATCATGAGAACATTCCATCCTAAGGATTAATAAGACCTTCTCTCTCTAGTATAGGATCACACACTCCCCAATATTTTTAGGGAGTCCATGTGAAGAGTGGAACTAAATTCAATGATAATAATATTTTATATAGGATTTAGAACTAATAATTTAATTCATACCAATAATTAGGATAAAGGTATCAATATTGAGAACCATGAAATCCCACATGACTTTGAAGTCTGCAATTGTCACCCAATAGTCTTGGAATTTAAAACCTTTCAGTTTCCTCATTCCCAAGGGAGTGAAAAAAATCCATAATAAGGGAATACTATTCGAATTAAAAACCATCATATCTATAAATTTAGATGATGTGATGGAATTTGATACATTATTATCAACCAATTATATAACCATAGAAGAGGAAGAAAACGTCATACCTCTCACAATAGCTGGCCCTGCTTTAAATTACCGTAATTTATACTCTAATACAGATATATTATAACCCAATACCCTCATTTAAATTTCTTTATATCTTGAGTATAATATTTAGTAAAAGCGTGAGGTCCACTTCCTTTCATTTCATCATATTGGAACTAAGAGATATTACAAACTATGGATCCATCCCTACTAAATTGAGGTACCATTCCACATAAGCACAGAATATTATCAAAGTATCCAAATATGTGTAATTATCTAGGTGTAGTCCTACAACAAGGATTTCTATGTATATATCTCCAACACTGGAAATAGAATATATGGATCTATTTATAATTCTTCTTCGCACTGCATCCACTACTCTAGCATGGAATTCCTCACTTCCTCTTATGTAGAGAAGACACATCTTGGATTCTTCTTGTGGTTATTGAAAGTCTATTAAGAATAGTGTTTCTAGATTCAATACCTATACCATAATTTCTTTATCAACTACCTCAGCAAACATCAGTAGGAATAATAGTATCAACATTGAATGAATATAGAATATGTATATGACTTGATTTTCTAAGCATCAAGGTGGTAATTAGAACCAATATTATGTGATTTGTGCACTAACATAGTAAAATTAGTAGTATACATCATGAAAAACAAATTCCCCATTCTATAAGGTAATAAATTCATGAGTATTCAATCCTCACAATATTTTAGGATGAAAAATCTGATTGAAGACCTTCTTGAAATTGTACCTGATATGACCCATGAGAAACTTACATAGAATGATGGAATCACACCTTTTACTTCCCAAACCTTTGAGCACATACATGGTGAAACTCACATTTTATTCCTTTGGAGTCTTTAGTAACTTGAAAAATATTTTAATCCATTCAAGATAATAATTGGGTTCATGAGATCCATTGACTCTATAAAATATAGTTATATTCTTATTGGTGATCAATGAAGCACAATCTACTATCAATTCCTCATTTCGAACACCCAACTGACTTTGAGTCTAGAATGTCTATAAAAATTCGTAGAGTAGTGAATATTCTACAGGAGAATCCACATGTGAATCTTGTCTCGCATATTCTTATACTACATTCAAAGGTGATCTTCTAAGATGAGTTAAATTTTAATCACAAAAACATGACACATGATTAGGATATAATTCATCTTCTTTATTCATCAATGAAAGGAACAATAATTTGAATAAAATCTATCAAACAAAAAAGGCTTGTGAACATTGGAATATTCCTACAAGAAATGAGATAAAATACTAAATATTTTATCTTTTTCCCACAATATATGTTTTAGATTCATGGTTTCTAAAACTACTTTCCCACTTTGAAAGTTCTACTATAGGGCTACTAAACATTTACCTGGTTACCTAGGAATAGAGGCATGATTTATCAAACCTCGATCTCTAATAGTGTTCCATTCTTTCATTCTTTTTTTCATCAAAAAAAATATTTTCTCTCTCTATGATGAACTTTGGTTACCCCTGAGACTCGTAACCAATATTTAATTATGCGACGAAGCACAAGGAATGACTAGAATAATGCTAAAAAACATCACAAAAATTATCATCCACCCATTATAGCTTGATGTTCAACAATGAGGTAGACTGTCAAATAGCACTTTAACACTTACTAAATATGGTTTGAAGGTCCTACTCTAGTCTACCCAAAAAATCTATAAATGAACTCCTATTATACCAATTTGTAATGAACAAAACAAGTTCAACCAAACAGGTCACCTGATACTGCTCGCCACAAGGCCTGAAGCCTATACCTGATCCCCATAGGATTGAAAACAATTAGTGGTTATCAATATAGGAAATAATTGTAATTATTTAATCCTGAAGATCACTAATACATGTATCATTTATAAAAGGAAAAATATATTAAATTAAGACCAGACAAATTTGAAAAGTGGATGCCTAAAAATATATATGATACACGACAGTGCAAAATCCAAATACTCTAGAACACATTATAAAACATAAACCAAGAGTCTATTTGTGTGTGATCATCAGTCACCACAATACCAAACCACCCAAAGAATACATCAACTAGGAGGAGTCACCAAGCTACACGACACCCTATCCTTTAACAATCTATTTAATTTATACTAATAAGGTAAAACGGTCTGCAAGATTGGTTCTTCAATACCATTACATTTATGGAACTCTAGCCAACACAGTGAATCATAGATCCCTAAAAAAACATATCCCATGGTCTTCCCCCAAGTGATTAAGTTTCCCATTAATTTCATGAGAATCCAAACCCAATATTATCACATTATAGTTTGGGAATTACATAAAAAACTTAAAATTATAAAACTTTATTTAATGTAACCCCCCTTAAAACACTTCCCATAACCACCAATGATTATGTAAGAATATTGGATTTAAATTTATCCTATAGAAACAACAAAACAATCTCCTTAGTAATCCAAAATCAATATATTTCATGAAAATTCATGTTTTCAATTGGAAACAATACAATGGATGGAGACACCATGTTATCTAGTGATGGAAACATTGATGTATTCTAATTATATTATGCAAAACCAAAATATTTGGTCCTCCCAAACCCTGACCTCCCAATAACATCATCAATTATCCACCCTTATCCATATATCATACCATTTTAACCATTATGCATTCCAATGGATCGAGGATAAGAGATATAAGGATATATCTAGCATAAATAGGAGAAATTATTAGTAAATCCAAACATACCATAAAGAGGCCCACCCCAATCAATCAAGAATCACCAAATAATCAAGGGGAGATACCTCTAGAGAATCAAGTAGGGGATGTTTTGTGATAATGAGGGATTATGTGGGTATTAGAATTAAAAAAAAAACCAATGTACTTTGGGTAATTTTACCTTTTAATAAGTACATGTTTTTCATATGTTTATGTCACACAATTATACAAAGTATTCACATAACATGTGGTAGCCATCATCACATGAAATTCAAAGTGCATAATAATCTAGGAATTGTAGCATGATTAGAAAAAATACACTCAGACCATAAAAAATTATAGGGGAGTAAGCTAACACCCCATTATTTTATAGTATGCCTTTTCATAATTAAATTCAGTTTCTCTAATAGATTGCGCTGCACGAATCACTGAGTTCTAGCGTACCATGATATTCTAAACTAGCAGTCTAAAAAGAAGTTATGAATAGTAATAAAAACATTTTGAAATTTATATTTCTTATTTTTTAAATTATACATATTTTGTGAATTTTTAATATCAAATTTTTCAAAGGGTGAAATTTTGGTAATTTTATTAAAAGTTCCAATTTTCTATAAATAGTGAAAAATGCTGCATTACTGATAAAAAACTGATTTACTTCCTTTAAATAATAATTTTAAGAAAAATTTATTTAAAATTTTAGACATATATATATATATATATATATATATATATATATTAACCCAATGTATGTCATTGGAATCATTTTTATAATAATTAATAGTTATAAAAAAATTATTGAACTTTTGAAAGTCACATCTACAGGATTAGCATTAAACATTATTTTACCACTTTTGTGAATTAAATTTCTAAAAATGGACACAAATGGTTGTAATCAGTATGAAAATTTTGGTCTAATTGGATCAAAATTATATTTGGTGAATAATAACTTTTGAATTTTATTTACCACAATTAGAGGTAAATAGGGTAGTTAGAGGATAAAATAATATAATATTAATATTAAATTAACCAAACACTTGTTATAATTACATTGGATATATGTGTTTCGACCTAAATCAACCTTATTTCAAAAATACAATCCTTTTTAAGCCACTGGTGTAAGATTAGGACATTTATTATATTTAATTTGAAGAAGAGTTAAAAATGAAATATTCAAATTTTAATAACTATATCATTTTTAATATGATGTTTTATTAGTGTTATGGTAGACTATAAATTGTATTTAGAAATATAAAATGTTTATCACTATAATGATAATTTATTTATAATTTTAGGAAATAAATAATTAAATTAAATGGATGCACAATGACGATGTAGTTGTTGTTTTATTAATTGAAAAATCTATTTACGGATATTAATAATATTAAAATAAATATAATCTGAAATATTATATTCCTTCAACGATTTTTTTACATATACTTGTTAGGGATGTTTTATAGAATTTTTTTCGAAGGTATCAAGTTGTTATGACTCTATCAAAAATCATTTATTAAATAGTGTCAAAATTGACATAGATGATATTTTAAAATAAATACTATTTTTTAAATGATATAAAAGTCATAAAATTCTATGGTTTGGATAAATAACTTATATAGTGTTAAATATGTGTCATATGATCCAATTGGGGTTCATTTGAAATTTAATAGTAACTTCATTGACCCTATAGTGTATAAAGACAAGTAGACACGATAAGGGTTACAATGTTTAACTAATGGTTAAACCAAAACGATAAGGTTACTTTTGTGACATAAACATGTCTTAAAATAATTGATTGATAGGGTTTGGACCTATAATAAACTTATCCTAGAAATTAATAACTTTTAATCTATTTTTAATATAAAATCAATTTATAATAAATTAGTAATTTTTAATTTTCCAAAACTACCCCTCCCCTCTCTTATAAAAGGGAACATTTCTTTCTATTTTATTTACTCATATAAAGCCTTTTATTCATAAATAACCTAAAAATTTATCCTCCAAAAATCCCTAATTTAGTCTTAGAGTCCATATTTTTGGATGAAATCCAACCTAAGTAGTCATTTTCTACAAATCAAAAGGGGACACTCGATGATTAGTTAATTGTTTTACCAACTCTTTCTAAGTTATTATCGTTTTCTACTTCATTTTCCTAAGTTGTTTCTATAATAAAGTAATAAATAAGTCATATAATAAATTATGATATGTTTTTATTATTATGTTATAACAATATTCTTTCGTTTTCCCATCCTATAAAAAAAAATATCACCATGTGTGCGTACATAAAACTTACCATCTCCACGTCGTGGTGTAATATTATTTTTCATCTATACATTATTTGTATGGGTATAAAAATGAATATAAAGGATTTAAATAATAAATATGAAATGATATTGTTTATATATATTTCGTATTCCTTCATATTCCTTCCCTTCACCATTATGGAATGATACCATCGCTCGTGCGTATGTACAACTTTCTGTCTCCATGATGCAATGAGATTCATCTTCCACGTTAACCATTCAAAATTGTTTATAAAAATATATATAATTAATAAGTATAAAATATATGACATAATAATGCTACTGGAATTATATAAATATATATACATATATTTAATTTAATTTCTTCTATTGAATACATTAAAAAATTGAAAACAACATTCATTTGAACATACGACCAACCATCTCCATGAATATTGTGTACCATTTCATTTATCTATCTAAAATATATATTTATATACTGAATATATATGATATATAAATAATGTTTTACATTATATGTATATGTAAATTCTTATCTATGTAATATAATCAAAAATAACATGTCAAACATATATGATAACAAAATCAATTATTACCTAAAATGTTACATTAACGTGGAAAATATTAATAAATGGGTAATATAAAGTCATAAATGAATCATATATGATATTATAAAATTATTATGATACTGGTAGAAGTTAATAACATTATTAAAACAAATATATAGGTGCTTTAGACACGTACAGATAATATCAAACTTATGGTAAGAGAAATCTTAACTCAATTTCCATTCACTGAGTTAAACATCTATATCATTGGTTATGTTCTTCGAAGAATATGTGTGAATCAACCATGCTTATTTAATAATGAATATCCACTTATATTGGGTGTATTTATATTTTCACCCATAATTATTCCATTGATTTATCCTCACTCTAATGATATAATCATTTTAAGGGAATTTCATCTCACTTTTAATTTTCAAGAGATATAAGTCATATCGACGAACTATTTCTTCTATCGGGTGTATGTTCTACACCTATCATATTTAATATCATGAATACATTTATCTTCATAGTATCTAAATATTCATTGGAATATATTTGTATTATTATTTAATTGTTAAATGTTCTATAGGAAGCATTGATTGAATAAATAATTTATCCTTTCACCATTTCAATATTCATGATATTATTTTACATAACTGTTTATATGAAAATAAAAGGATTATAAAGGAAAATTTATGTATATTTTTATGTTCATTCATATGTTTTCAAAACAATATTTTAAATTTTTTACGTTAGGGTTAATTTTACAATCTCATTAATACCTAATGTTATTTATACATAAGTATCTTCTTGGACATCTTTATAATACATGTCCATATTTCTTAAAAATGTATTTAAAATTATTATTACTATTATAAAAAAAATAAAACATTTCTTACCCATATTTTACTTTTTATAAAACGTTTTCAAATTAATATTTCCATCATTTTCTAAACTAGACACATTATTTACTTCTCGACGAATTAAAGAATGAATGTTTTTGTTGACTTATATAGAACGAGTGGATATTTTCCACTATTATTTATCCTTAATGTTTTTTAGATTCCATTACAAGATTACATGGTTATTTTCAAAAGAAATGTTTTCTTCTAAAATTTTGTTGCTATTAAATGATTTCAAAGTAAAAAAAATATATATTTTAGTCAAAGAATTTTAATGATTTTATTATAATATTTTCATCTATGATTACATCCTTTGTTGTATTTTTTGTTTAATTTTGGTTTTTTTCCTATTATAGGATCTACCAAAATTTATTGAATGGTTTATGATATATTTGACTCTAGATGTTCTATTTTTATTTCATTCAGGGTTCATGGTTAAAGCATTAACATTTCTTAAGATATATTTAATATAAATGTTTAGGTATTAATTCACCATTTTTAAATGAGGAATGAATTGGAATTATTAAATGGAATATTGGGGACCTCTTAATGAAAGCAATATGGGTTGGAAACCAGTTAATGAAATATTCTTAGTGAATTGAAAATTCTCATGAGACAAAATAGTTTAGGTTATCACTAATTTCTGACCAATATATATTGTCTTAGAACGAGGCCTTGATAGTGTGGTAATGATGTCTAGATTTATGAATTCCATTATTCTCTGAGTAGTTATTTATTTTACATGAGATTATTTGACAAGTAGAATATCCATGTGATGGTTTATTTTGAATTATTTGATTTATTCTTTCAATATTATGTTCAATATTTATATAAAAGGATTGTGTTTCTCTTTTATACATCGCCTTAAAATTTTATTCTTATTTATGATAGGATCTACTATATTGTTTATCCTTATTGAGAATATGATATCTCCCAGTTCATATGTTTAATTTTCCTAGGAATCTAAGAAATGTTTTATGACTGATATGAAATGTTAATATTGGAAAATAATAGTATTCTCAAAGAAACAACTACATTTTATATTTTGTTTTTAATTATAATGAATGGTTTGCCTATGTAATTTATTTTCCAAGGCTTCTAATTTGATCGGTCCTTTGGGATTTGATTCCTTGTAATCAATCCAATGTATTAAAATAATTCACCAAATAATGGATTTTTGGGTTTGGGAGTTATAGTTGGTATTAGAGGGGTGATTAGTAGAAACCATGAAAACTAGATTTTGAAAAGGTAGATTAAGGATCATAATACTAAAATATAAATTGGGGATATGTAAAAAGGTAACTCCTATAATTTTGGCAATGTAGATATTTTTTGTGTATTCTAATAAAATGCATCCCTTTCTAGATACTACAACTGGAAGTGGTTATCGTAGAGATATACCTAGGGGTAAAAATCTATAAATTTGTCGTAGTTTTGACTCGGGGTAACCAGGTACATGATAATTGTCCTTACTACGCACCTGGTTTGACACTCCCATGGGTTATTCTTAAGATAATTCACATTAACATTACAAACTAATATGAAGGATTTTAATTGTAGATGATGATAAATAACCTTGGATAATCCTAAGGTGTTTTAGATTGAAAATTAGGTTTCATGCTATTTATTAAATTATTTTATGACTATTTTTACTCACATTATGATTTTTGGTTTTAGTCAATGTTTGGATCCCAAAGAAGACTTATTAACATAGAACATAATGGACAACGAGTAAAAGGGGGTGGAGATGAGAAACCAAATAGAATTTTGATATGATTAAAAGATATCATATTCATTCCTAATAAGTTTTCCAAACAAATTATTAACAACATATACATTAACCAACTCCCGAACTCAGAAAATAAGAGAAAGGTAGAGCATGGTAAGATCTACAATGGTGAAGACCATGGAGAAAATAAATCTCAATTTCCATCATGTGGGAAATTAGGAAGGAGAGACCCAGGAAAGTGCCTCAACAGAACAAATAAATGATTTATGTGTGGTAAATAAGGAAATAAATTAGATAATTACTGTGAAACAATTAATAGTATAATGTAATAAAATAAAACTAATCCTAAGAATAAAGTTTTAGTCATTTTCCATAAATTTAGGGGACCAGGACATTACTTGAGTCAATTACCAATTCTATATGATAAACACTTGGCCAAGGAAGGACCCATGTGTAAATAAATGGATGATAAAATATTTGAAGGTATTAATTCTCTTTTGATGATAAGATTTCTTTGGAATAATTTTTTATAGTATGTGTAACCAATATGTTTGTTATGTGAAAATTTTATTTGAGGAAGAATTATCTTTTCTTGTGTTGATATAATTATAATGGTATAAATATCCTTTAGGGTTTATACAATCCATAATTTTGATGTAATTATTTGAAGTTACATTATTTATGAAAAATGGAAGGCATGGGATAAACATTGTGATTAAAATATGTTATGCTTATTTTTTTGAATATTTTATCCCATTTTGGGAATGTAATAAGAATTATATATTTTTAGAAAACGGAAAACCTATAGGAAGGGTGACAAACCCATCACATCCAGTAAATCCATGGGTCTTGAACCCACAACCAAAGGGTGATAAGGTTGAAGAACATACCATTGGCCTATGTGGAGCCCCTAGTTAGTATTGATTTTTATTTTTAGATAAATGAGTTAATGGAGTAAGAATATGTTGATTTTGGGAATTTATGTTTTCTCAAGTGTATATCATTAGTATTGCATTAGCCCACCCTCTACAAAGACCCCCCCCCACCTCCACTCCCCCATGCAGCCCCCTCCCCCATATGAATCCCCTTTTAACTCCCCCTAGACATCCGCCTCCCTGGAGAGACCCTCCCCCTCTTTCCTAGCAAACCCCCTCCCCTCCTTCCTAGACAGACCCCCTGCACAACCCCCACCCCCCTTACATTATCCCACCCCTACAAATCTTCCCTCTCCCACTCCCCATATATCCCCACTTCCCCCTACAAATCCCCCCCCCCCCCCCCCCCCTCCTTGGATAGAACCCACCACCCCTGGACAGACCCCCCCCCCCCCTCCACTTCCGTTAGGACAGCCACACCCCCCTCCTTTGATAGACCCCACTGCCCCAGGGTAGACCCCCCCCTCATCCTTCCTTTATAGACCCCCTCCTTTATAGACAGACCCCCTTCCTAGATAGACCCCCCCCACTCCCTGGACATACACCCTTCCTTTATGGACATACCCCCATGCACAACATACTATAACTAAATAACTTTTTAGTGGAGCATAAAGGAATAATATTATTCAATAAATAAAAGAACAAGTTGATTAACAAGATTAAAGATCGGAAATACCTATATGGAATTACCCAAGTTATCTCAAGTTATCAGTGATACATCAATTCATGTGGATGAAATATTAAATGGATGAAACATATATAAGAAATTGTATTTATGGAATCATATTCATTGTCTAAATATCTCTTCTATAATGAGTTTAAGAGAGTATACTCAGATAATCTATGAAAATAATAAAAGAAAACTAAGAATTCTACTTGATACTACACTCATATCATTAAATGAAAAGATTTAGATTTATCAAATACTATGATAAAAGAATTGTGAAAAAGATGAAAAAGAAGCATATTGATTTTGTTTTTTCCATCAAAATATATCATTTTCAAAAATCATGTTGTATATGATGAGAAGTAAATAGAATAATCTCCATATAAAATCTAAATAAATGAAAGTTCAATGAAAATCAATAAAAATCTGCACCGTTTATAATAATTAAAATAAATTAAAACCACAGAAGAATCCATGATGGTTGTAATAGAAAAATAAGAAATGGTTAGACAAAAAATCATGTTGAGGTTTTTGTTAAGTTAATGCGGTCAAAAATAAAAGGATTAACTAGGTCATATCCATAGGTATAGGATGTGGGGTGGTCTATTAATCTACTTATGTATAAATAATTAATCCTTAAATGTTTGGGGGTTTTGTGTGTGAACCATGAAAGAATTTATTTTTAGCGTTTTCTATATTTTTAGTGTGGGTGTGTGAGTAGATTTAGTAGTGGGAAGGTGATAGAATCGATAAAGATAATTGATTCAATGATTAAAGTGTGGACGGGTTAGAGTATTGATCATCTTTGTGTTGAATTTTTAGTGAATTTTCAAAACAATTATAGTTGGTAACATCACAAAAAATCTTTTCTAAAACAATTACATCCATTTTGAGAATGGAAAACCATGGTGTGATGAAACCATCCTCTCCCCATGCACTCCCTTTACACACCCAACACAACCCCTACACACCCTACGCATATCCAACCTCTCCCCTTCCACAACATATACACACCCAGCACACCCTGTACACACCCAAAATAACCCATGCACACCCAGTACAACCCCTACACACCCTGCACACACCCTGCATCTCCCCCTCCACACCCTGTACACACCCAACACAACCCCCGCACACCACCTCCCCCTCCACTATATAGTTCCTTCTCCTATACACACACTACCTCCACCCCCTTCACACCCAGCACAAACCCTGCACACCCCCAGCCCCTCCACTGCACTCTTCCTCCCACTGCACAGACACCCTCCCCCTCCACTGCACACTTCGTGACCCTATGCACATCCCCTCTACACCTACCATTGTACCATGAACTCCCCCTATGAAAATCCATCACACACGCCCTGTACACACCTACCCTACCCCTTCACACCCAACATACCCCCTCTAATGCACACTTCTTTCCCCCTACACACACTCCCTCCACCCATACCCCTTCACCCTACACACCCCTTGCATCATTCCCCTGCACACCCATTGCAACGCCCCCCCCCCCCCGTACACACCCTCCACTCCCCCCGACATCCCCTGCAGACCCTTGAACAACCCCAGCACACCCCCTCCACTACCTATGTAAAGGTATTCTAAGCATTTTTTAAAGGTAAGGAATGAATATATCAGCTAGATAAGGTGATAATAAGCTACGTAGTATTCATTCGCGACTTACATAAATTTCACACTTAAGAAAAGGACACTATATCAATGTAATTCCTGACCTCTGTAAAGGTAATTTGAGAAAGATGATGGCTACTTAAGGGTCGTCTTTGATTTTCAATAACTACATAATGTTAACATTGGAATTACACCCAATGTGTCAATGTAATTGTGAAGCATGGTGAAGATAGGGAAACCATCCTTAGGTGCTAGGAATAATTTCATAGATGGTATTGGGAATGTAATAAATGAATTATTCATAGTAGTGTTTGAGAATTAAGATCTAGATATAATTTTTTATCCTATGAGAACATGAATCAAGATATCTATTTTCCTTAGATTAATTTCTTTTCTACACATTAGGCTACAAAGTAGAAAATAAAGTGGTGTTTTCCTAGTTTAAGACAATAGGAGAGGACATTACATAAACTATTAATCACATACACTTGGAAATCATAAAATGTTATTTCCTTCGAAAATATAGTGGTTATTAGAAAATTGGTTTTTAAAACAATCAAGCAATTATGGAAACAAGTTTTTAAAACAATCATGAAATTATTGAATTCAAATTAAATGGTAAGTTAGGTAGACGAAACCTTCCTCAACCTCAAGGTGCACTGCTTTTGATGATGACTAACTTGAATCTTCATTTTTCTCCTGATTGCACACACATGAAACTTCATATATATATAAGGACACATATCCCCTATGTATATATTTACATGGAAAAGTATGCACAAGGGGGTCCTTAGATATATGTTTATACTTTCATATACCACTTTACACTTACACATGTCTGCATTTTTTTATATCTATATATAAGAAAACCTAGCCCCATTATATATATTCATGCCACCATGGGTGAATATATATAAATGGGTAACTTATATAGGTATATGCCTACCTATTCATACACATGTATGACTTTGTCAACAATGAATCGAATCCATCTTAATGAGAACAAAAATTCACTAAAAAATAATGATCCCAAATATCAAAAAATCCCTATCTAAAATTGGGCCAAAGAATAAAAACAGAATAAACCATACCCAAATCTGATGTGAAACTGACTGTCTTCGATGATGGTTGATAGAACCACATCATCATAGGAAACCACCTATAATGAATCAATGGGAAAATATATAAGATTTAACAAAATCTTATATATATGTGATCAGTGTGTCTACTTTACATAATAAATTATACATGAATATATAACCAACAATGAAAAAATAATATTCATAATGATACATAAATCCAAATACAAAAAAAAACATGATCATTAAAAAAGGCGTTTTTTTCTAATTCCCTCAGAATCTGAGTTGAAAAATCCTCAAAATTAATGTAATTAAAATTAATTTTTTTCAATTTCCCTCATACAGTAGGACATTCATAGTCATACACTCTGTATAAAATTCATATGAAATGGAAAACCAAATCAAATTTTGGGACTTACAAAGTTATACACCATCTAAATTTGTCATGCAGGGACTTGAAGTTGTTCCACTCAATGTAGACTTCATTTGTTTTTTTTATTTATTTTCATCCTAATATGATTTTCTTCTTCAGATTACTCTATAAATTCATCAAATCCACTACAAACCTACTCAAGGATTTCAAATCACCTCAAAATTTCATCAAATAATTATATGAATTATTAAAATAAATCCAAAATCATTTCAAACTTTTCTAAGGACTTTATTAGCATGTAACTACTCAAGTAGGGAATTTCAATGAGCTCCACTAACCTGAAATTTTCATCTATCACTTAATCATTTAAAACATCATTTAAGATATATTAAAAACATATTTTAGTAACCAATATACTATGTAATCTATGGATGGATTCTTTAACTGTAGGATAGCATCCTATAGTCCCCACCACCCCCAAGCCTACATGATCCCCCTACCCTGCACTAGCAACCCCCCTTGCATCGACCCCCTACCCCACCCCACCCCTCCACCAACCCACCCACCCCTGCATCTACCCCCAACCCCCACACCCAACCAGTACTAACCCCTCCCCCATTCCACCCCCTTCACCAGCCCCCTACCCCACCCCCAACCCCTAAACCCGAACCCTACACCAGATCTCTATCCCCCCCCCCCCCCGCACCAACCCCCAACCCCCACATGCACCAGCCCCCTCAAACCCCATACCCCCTCCCCTCAATACAAGATAAGAAATATGTGTAAGACTATTCTCATGGTGGAGGTGTCTAGGGTTGATAGGTTGAGTAGAGAGAAAAAATAGAAAGATGAGGAGACTACACCCGTCATGCAATGTATGTTGAAGAAAAACAACCAGAATAGTTTCACGAGGGCGTGGTGCATGTTGTTCCAACACTCGAATCTGCTAATCAAGGAATATATGATATAATGAATTCTTGGTTGTGATGGAATTCAAAAATAACATTTAATGTGAATTTTTTGGAGGATTTTAATGTAAATTTCAGAAAAATAAATAATGGTTTTAATGGAGTTAAAATCACATAGAAAAGGTGATTTATTTGAGGTCTCCAAATACATTGAATATGTTTATAATTTGGAGATACAAAATTCATATAGATCATTGAAAATCATTTAGGGGTTTTAATGGAAAATAAAATATCTCAATTATATGAAAACATGGTGAATCTTATATATCATGACATCTCATATTTATCATGGAATATCATGAATAGAAAATATAGATAATAGAAGTAATGTATGTGTTGTTATTTACACATTTAGAAGTGTGGTTCCATGAATTATGTAGGAAGCAAAGTACTTCTATTGTGCCATATTTGGGCACATTATGAGTTGTTTTTTCGACTTCAACAATCCCAAAGATGTATAAAGAACATTAGAAGATTAAACATCTCAATCAATGAGATACCACTTGAGGTATGATTACTATGGTATATTTTTTACTTGTTCTAACATTGGTTACATTCCAAATTACTGTAATTAGAGGGATGTATGGTTGTGTAAAAAAATATATATTAGGACACTACACTATAATGAATTAAAATAAGAATTCTTATACATTAAAAGGCCTATTATGATAGAAAATAGGTTAAATGTTTTGGAGGATGAAATTGAGCTCCAATGTAATGTTTATAAATCTGAAAAATTTGGATTTTCACAATAACTCTATTGGAAGGAGTGAAGACAAATACGAATGAAAAATAAAGAGCATGTTCCAGCAATGATGAATTTGTAAGATATTGTGAAGTTGACTCCACCAAAGAATAAGTATAACTAGATGGATCTCATTTCCATCATCATAGTGGTTTTCCATTGATCTTACACAAAACCCACTATAATTACATAGATAAATATTAAATGGAGAATAATTCATATGTGAGATCCACTAATTATTCTATACAATATATTACTTGTTCAAGTGTTATTGATTCCACAACTATGGAATATCCAAAGACAAACAAGGATTCTAGGGATCAAATCCATGAAGATAAGTGTGAATGTGGTAGAATGAAAATGAAATAATTTTAAAATATGTCAAGTCTTACAAATACAAGTAATGATGAAAAACATGAAGATAATATTACAATAATTTCAAGAAATCTGAAAAAGTGAAAAGAAGAGAAGGATGGTGATGGTGTCGTTCATCTTAAACCACCATATTCCTCAACTGGAGGAAGTTTGAGGAATCCCTCAACCCATATAACTTATTTTTTAGAAATATTTGTGAATATGTACATAATCAATGAGTAGATATGATCCATGGGGTGATTTTTCAAAAAAATAACACGTTATGGGAGCTGAAAAAAAGATATATCAAATCATCCACATGTGGTACCCCGGATATGTCACGAACCATCCTCGGGGCCCGTGCCGTGACTACCCCAATCCCTCCTTCCATAGGCTAGGGGCTGGTGACTAGCACCAAAGGCGTAAATCCCGATAACTGTGAAGGCATTGCCTATATAAAACTAAACAAAACACCACTGAGTACAAGCGGAAGTAAAACAATATGTAAAAAAGGAAGTGATGAAAAGTAAATGGGCCAGAATACAAACCCAATTGACATTACAGCTACAACTGAACAAAAGTACAACAGAAAAGACAAACAGCTGGAAGAAAGGAAGCAGCTCATGGGTCGTCCTCCTCGGATCCTACCTGAAGGGTAGGTACAGATAGCGCAGCTCCTGGATCGTCCACCAGGGATCCTACCTGAAGGGTAGGTACAGATATCCTCTACAACGCTCTCACCCGTCAACCTCATCTGAGTGTCGCCTTGTCTTGAAGTCCACCACCGGGTACCGTCCAGTCCTTGAACACTCAGCCTCTGTCTACGCTGCTCGTCATCTATAACCAACACAACGAGGTGCGGGCATAGCCCTTGCAGGGGTGGGTATAACGATACTCAGTAGGGACCCCGAGACCCTCAAGGTCTCACTAAATCCAACAAGGTTAACCACAAAGAAGATCTCAACAGATAACCTCTGCTTAGGTATATTCCCATACATATACACAAGTTATCAAATAACCCATCTCAATCATGAGGAAACACAAAGATTATGAAATCAACGGATAACCACTACCCAGGTATATGCCCATACATATACCTAAGTTATCAAGTGACCCATATCAATCGTGAGGTAAACACAAAGATCATAGACTCAACTCAAACCAGGATTTTCATTATCGAAACTATAACTGCTGAAGAGCCTCGTCTCTAGAGTGTACAGTGGTCCTGTCACGACTCTTAGGTACTGCTCACTAACCTAAGACTGCTAAGGTACTCCATCTGTCGAGTACTGTGGGCCTACTGCTACAACCAAGTGCTTCCCACCATGGGTCTGCCGCTACAACCATGCGCTCCCCCTCATAGCCTCCATAGGCACTCCTTTTGTTGAGTACCACAGGTCTGCTTCTACAACCAAGCGCTCCTTCGTCATGGGTCTGCCGCTACAACCAAGCGGTTCCCACCATGGGTCCGCCGCTACAACCAAGCGCTCCCCCTCATAGCCTCCAGAGGTACTCCTTCTGTTGAGTACTACAGGTCTGCCGCTACAACCATGCGCTCCTCCGCCGTGGGTCTGCCGCTACAACCAAGCGCTCCCCACTAGGCTATCCGAAACTCACTGAGTTGATCGATCAGCCATCGTCAAGTCTCATTCGGCTACACGGTCTCCGTACTCCCCACGCTCATCTCCAGGAGGGTCCGCTCCACGAGCTACTGTTCAATACTCCAAGTATCACAAAGTCCCATGAATAATTATCTCAAAGGACCGCCTCTTCATATGGGTCTCAACACAACAGATGGCGCGTCAATCGGACGCCCGGTCAGTGAGTTATTAGCCTTTCCGTCCTAGGGGCCCGATTGGTTTCGTGTATGAACCAACCCGTCCGTATCTCAACTATACCCCGAACTCTCATAGGGTATACTTATTGGACCATTTCTCAACGTGATCACCAACTCCGCTAACAGTTCATCAAACGGACGTCCGGTCTGAAAGATATCAGCTTTTCCGTTCCAGGGGCCCGATTGGATTTCGGGTACAATCCACCCGGCCATACTCCAACTGCATCCAAACCTTAGGCAAAGTATGCCAAAAGTTCCATCTCATCAAGAGGAATCCAACAAAGTCAACGGAACGTCAATCAGACGTCCAGAGCTCAAGATAAAAGTGTTTCCGCTTCGAGGGCCCGGTTGGTTTCGTATCCGAACCAAACCGGACGTACTCAAAGTTCTACTAAACCTTGAGTGTAATATACTGAAAAGACCGTCTCGATCCAAGGATCTCTAGGCAACTGACGGTGCGTCCATCGGAGGTCCGTAGCCCAAGATATGGGCGTTTGAACGGAAACAATCCGAAAATATGGGGTTCGGGCCCGATCCGACCCGGCCCGAGACCCCCTGGGTTGGCCCAAACCGGGTCGACCCAACCCGGGTCTAGGTCCGTCCCAACAGGGCGTGGCCCAGCTCGGTGGGCGTGGCTCGGCCCGGCCTGGTGCTGGCGCGACACCCGTGCGGCCAACGAAGAGCGGAGGGGCGCTGCCCCCTCTGGATGACGGTGAACCGGCGCGACTTAAATGTCGCGCCCCCCTTTATTACAGAACGGGAAACAATTCCGGTTCAAGCCCTGCCGCCGAGGCTCTGTCGTGACGGCCTTCTCTGGCGGCGTGCCGCCGCCTCTTTCCGCGGACCACCGGACGCGCTCTGGTGGTCTGTTTTGGTCGCCGCCTTTGCCAACGGTCCTCCCGAGACCCAACCTTCACTGCGGGGGCTTCAAAATGACTTTGTAGCCCCATTTGTCATTGCCCATAAATCCACGCACAATGATCAACCAGCGGAGTCTTCGAATTGCCTCCGTGGCCCTGACTTCGGCCGCGGTTTCGTTCGACTTCAACGGGGCGGCGCGGCGGTGCCGCGCATCCTTGCCGTATTTCCCCATGTTTCCGCGGGGTTCCATTGCACCGCGCCGCCTTCGTTCGAGCCGCAACATAATCAACAACAAAGGGGAGGAGGTTCATCTGTTTTTTTGTGGTCCGACCTCCTCCTATTATAATGATAGCAAGCGGACAACAAATAGAAGTCGACGTACGACAAAGAAAACAATTAACCCCAACATCAACCCACATGAACGAATGATCCGCGGATCAACCTGGAAATGGTTGGTCCGCGCTCATCATTATTTTCTCAAAGATAAAGAGACTACCAAATAGATTCCCCTACAACCTCTTAAATAAAAAGAATCATACCAATATTTCCAACCCGCAAAAAATAAAACATTCACGGATTAACTTAATGATGAGTTGATCCGGGTTCTTTGTTTTAGAAGGAACAACCAAGGGAATAATACCATTCTCAAAATAATCCCCCTACCTCGATAACGAGTTGACGATCGAAGAGCGTCACGGAAAGCGACATCGCGGGGTGGTTTCGATGACGGCGTTGGCGTGCGTCAAAGAAAGGGAAAGCTTCGTCAATCGTCGGAAGAGAGGATGCCGGGGTAGACGTCGGCATTCTTCGCGTTCTCCAACGAAGAAGATGAACTCTATCTCCTCCAATGTTTTTCTCAACACTCCAAAAGCTCCCAAAATAAAATAATAGCCCATGCTATTATTTTTATTCACATAACAAAGACTCAAAAATTCAAAACTCAAACCACTTAAATTAATAAAGTGTGTTGGCTTGAATAATGAGGAGAGAGGGGGAGGTGAGTGGTCTCACATTAAAGGGGAGTTTCTAGGGGTTATGGGGAATTTGAAAAGGTGGGGGATCATGTGGGCCCCACCTCTCATTTATTCTCCCAAGGGTAGTTACCAACCCAACTTACACAGAAAGGATAAAGTACTTAGAAGAAAAATAAAATTGGATTACAAATTTTATTTATTCTTCACTTACACCTCAAATTTTAAACAACTCCTCCCGAGCAAACGCACCTTCGGAAAAGGTCTTCTTAAGAAAATACCAGTGCTGGATTTTCATCGGTGCCCTCGGATTTCAATTCCGAGCACTGGTTTAAAAGTTAGAAAAACCCTCTCGTTCGTTCACTGAATGTACCCGAGCTAAACTTCGGAAATTGATTCAGGGTACACCGGGCTCGGAATCAGGCCCCGTCAGAAACTGCGTTCTTATAAAATTCCAAAGAAATTATGAAAAAAATTTCCTTGAAATTTCTAAGACTTTACATTACTCCCAAGTCAGGGTTTTACGTCCCAATAAAGCTTTAACACAAACTAGGGATAAAAAAGTTGTACTGAGCATGCATCTGAGCCTTCCGCCCCCAAGTGCTCCCCTGGAGGTTCCCACGCTGCCAACGAAAATGCACAAGAGGAATCGACCGTCCTCATAGGACCCGATCCTATTGATCCTCAACCTCTACTGGAACCCCTCAAAAGTCATCCCATCGCCAACGTCCAGCTCCCCATGGTCTATGATATGCGTCGGGTCAAGCACGTATCTCCTCAGTTGAGATACGTGGAAGTCATCGTGCACCCGGTGCAACTAAGGTGGATGGGTCAAGCGATAAACCACCTCGCCTACCCAGATGAGGACCTAGAAAGGTCCATTGAACCTCGTATATTACTTGCCGCCTTGGCCACATCTCCGTAAACCTCGTCGAGGTGAGACCCGTATAAGGACTTGGTCGTCATCCTTGAACTCTAGAGGCTTCCTGTCAGCTCTGTGCAGTCTCATCTGCCATGATCCATAGGTGATCACTACCCACTCCTACATCAGTACACACCCGAGTCTGGTCCCTAATGCATCGTAGTGAACTATGTAACCAACACCCACAAGCTGGGCGCACTGATCAACCCATCTCCTGAAAGCTCTGCTGGAATTGGTGCTGCAACTCTGGAGAATTTTGGCACAAAAGTAAGTTTGGCCATCTCCTGAGTGATCGAATGCACCCTATTATGCATGATTCCATCCTATACTGCCTGTGTTTTCCTTTTCTCAGACCAAGAAAAACCGCATCCCAACGTTGTAGATAAACCACAACCTTTTTTTCCAAATACAGTAAATCCGTGTATGAACTGTGGATCCAATCCATACTAAGACCAACATCGTAAGGCCTCGACACTACCACCAAGAGGTTCCAACTGAAACTCCCACCTTGTGGGTCAGATCACATTGTCGGCGTAAGTGTGATTATCAATTCCCATTCCAAGGTATCTCCAGATGTGAGGGTCAAGTCTACAGCTTACCGGAAACTCTTGGTCTGGGACAAGATTCATGGATGGAATGAATGATTTGTATCAATGTCTATTACTACGACAGCTTATAGTGGACACAGACTGTCCCTCAAATCATTATTAGAGCCATTGGGTCACTCTCCTTGACCACATGCATCTATTCTCTTACCCTGCCCTCCAGCTCCCTGAGCCTAGCGGGGACTACAGAGGCGGGTGATTGTAACATGTCGAAAAGTACACCACCACACGCTGCTATCCTAGATCTGCTTCCATGTCTTCTGCTCTGCAGATTCATCTTTCCTTGAAACTTCTTCTTCTTGAAACATTTTACACATCCAAGTCTCTAAAACTGACGCCACTTCGCATCTTCCCACTGCTAACATTCACTGGATAATACCGATAATCCATAGAACATTCAACCATAAAGGTTCTCTCTATCACCCTAACATAAGTAGGAATGCATAGAGGAAAGAGTTCTTACTTGGATATCCTTTAAACTCACCTCGCTCAGAGGTCCGAGCTCTATAGCACTGATCGAATCGTATTCATCGAGTACCATGAATGATCGGTACACCTCGATGATTACTTAGCTACTGAAACATCGTCCTGCCGAAGCTGTATAAGCTCTAGAAAAACTCGCAGCCACCTCCTCAAGCCAGTTCTCAACTGCCTGTGCATCGGGATCACCTCGGAACTTGAGGGTATCTGATTTTGGAACACATATAAGGCAGTAATCCTACATGTGTCACCTACCGGTACCGCCGGTTGTAACTGCTGACCAACAGGTAGTGATGTATTGCTGACACACTACCTGAAGGCACTATCTTAGGCATCGGTCCACGTACCGAAGCCTCATCACTATGAGGACCATCCTCATGTTCATTCACTGGAAAACACTAGTAGCCAAGTCCACCATCCACTCCACTGATGTATCAGCTAGGAGGAAAACTCTAGAAATCACCTCTAGCCAGTGCTCTGCTGTTTGGGAATCTGCCTCGCCTCGTAACCTCGGAGGCCGCTGCTGCTGGAACTCGTGCAACGCGCTCTGCCAGGGTGCACAGTTCGCTAGTAATTCTGGTGGCATCTGCTGCTCAACAGGTGGTGGTGCTGCTGGTACACCACCCGAGGGTACCAACATAGTAAAAAGGTCCCCACACCGGAGCCTCGCCGCTCGGTGGGCCATCATCGAGTACTCTCTCGGAAATCCAACTAACTGTCTACGTGGAGACATCTTGAACAGATGCAACACGGTCAACGATTTATACCTGGTGAGGTGAGCTGGTTTGAGCTGACTTAAAACTTTGGAAACACACACGCAATCAGTGTTTTCATGTACAAAGTCAGAAATCAGTAGTCAGGGTCTTGGTGTACGGATACGTCGACCGCCGCACCAACACTGGACTCCCTGAACTGAAGACCACACTCGGTACCCTTAACAATATTTATTCACTGAATGAAAATATCAGAGTCCTATGTTCTGCGGTAGAACCGAACTCCTCTGATACCAATTTGTCATGACCCGTCCTCGGGGCCCATGCCGTGACTACCCCAAGCCCGTCTTCCATAGGCCAGGGGCTTGCGACTAGCACCAAAGGCGTAAATCCCGATAACTGGGAAGACATTGCTTATATAAAAGTAAACAAAACACCAGAGAGTACAATAGAAAGTAAAACACCATGTACAAAAGGAAGTGCCGAAAAGTAAATGGGCCAGAATACAAACCCAATCGAAAGTACAGCTATAACTGAACAAAAGTACAACAGAAAAGACAAACAGCTGGAAGAAAGGAAGCAGCTCCTGGGTCATCCTCCTCTGATCCAACATGAAGGGTAGGTACAGATAGTGCAGCTCCTCGATCATCCACCATGGATCCTACCTAAAGGGTAGGTACAGATAGCCTATACAACGCTCTCGCCCGTCAACCTCCTCCGAGTGTCACCTCATCGTGAAGTCCACCACCGGGTATCGTCCAATCCTCGAACACTCGTCCTCTATCTGCGCTTCCCGTCATCTGCAACCAACACAACGAGGTGCGGGCATAGCCCGTGCAGGGGTGAGTATAACGATACTCAGTAGGGACCCCGAGACCCTCAAGGTCTCACTAAATACGACAAGGTTAACCACAAAGAAGATCTCAACATATAACCTCTACTTAGTTATATGCCCATACATATACCGAAGTTATCAAGTAACCCATCTCAATCATGAGGAAACACAAAGATTATGAAATCTACGGATAACCACTATGCTTGTATATGCCCATACATATACCTAAGTTATCAAATGACCCATCTCAATCAAGAGGTAAACAGAAAGATCATAGACTCAGCTCAAACCAGGATTTTCATAATAGAAACCGTAACTACTGAAGAGCCTCGTCTCTAGAGTGTACAATGGTCCTGTCACGACTCCGAGGTACTACTCACTAACCTAAGACTGCTGAGGTACTCCATCTCTTGAGTACTATGGGCATGCTGCTACAACCAAGCACTTCCCACCATGGGTCTGCCGCTACAACCAAGCACTCTCCCTCATAGCCTCCAGAGGTACTCCTTCTGTTGAGTACCGCGGGTCTGCCTCTATAACCAAGCACTCCTCCGCCGTGGGTCTGCCGCAACAACCAGGCGCTTCCCACCATGGGTCAGCCGCTACAACCAAGCGCTCCCCCTCATAACCTCCACAGGTACTCCTTCTGTTGAGTACCGTGGGTCTGTCGCTACAACCAAGTGATCCTCCGACGTCGTTCTTCCGCTACAACCAAGCACTCCCCACTGCTCTATCCGAAACTCACCGAGTCGATCGATCAGCCGTCGTCAAGTCTCAGTCGGCTACACGGTCTCCGTACTCCGCACGCTCATCTCCGGGAGGGTCCGCTCCACGAGCTACTGGTCAATACTCCAAGTATCACAAAGTCCCACAAAGAATTATCTCAAAGGACCGCCTCGTCATAGGGTGTCAACAAAACAGACGGTGCGTCAATCGGACGCCCGATCTGTGAGTTATTAGCCTTTCCGTCCTTGGGGCCCGATTGGTTTCGTGTGCGAACCAACCCGGCCATATCTCAACTGTACCCTGAACACTCATATGGTATACTCATAGGGACTGTTTCTCAACGTGATCACCAACGCCGCTGACGGTTCGTCAAATGGAGGTCCGGTCTGAAAGATATCAGCTTTTCCGTTCCAGGGGTCCGATTGGATTTCAGGTACAATCCAACCCGGCCATACTCCAACTGCGTCCAAACCTTGGGCGAAGTATAACAAAAGTTCCATCTCATCAAGAGGAATCCAACACAGTTGACGACACGTCAATCGAACGTCCGGAGCTCAAGATATAAGTGTTTCCGCTCCGAGGGCCCGGTTGGTTTCGTATCCGAACTAACCCGGTCATACTCAAAGTTCTCCGAAACCTTGAGTGTAATATACCTAAACGACCGACTCGATCCATGGATCACTACGCACCTAATGGTGCATCGATCAGAGGTCCGTAGCCCAAGATATGGGCATTTGAACGGAAACAGCCCGAAAATAGGGGGTTCGGGCCCGGTCCGACCCGGCCCGCGAGCCCCCTGGGTCGGCCCGAATCGGGTCGACCTGACCCGGGTCTGGGTCTGGCCCCACAGGGCACGGCCCGGCCCTGTGGGGGCGGCCTGTCCCGGCCTAGCGCTGGCGCGGCGCCCGCGCGGCCAGCGAAGACCGAAGGGGCGCTGCCCCCCGGATGACGGTGAACCGACACAGCTTAAATGTCGCGCCCCCCTTTATTCCAGAACGGGAAACCGTTCCGGTTCAAGCCCTACCACCACGGCTCTGTCGCGGCGGCCTTCTCCAGCGGCGCACCGTCGGCGCTTTCCGCGGGCCACCGGACGCGCTCTGGTGGTCCCTTTTGCTCGCCACCTTCGCCAACGGTCCTCCCGGGACCCAACCATTTCTGCGGAGGCTTCAAAATGACTTTGTGGCCCCATTTGTCATCGCCCGTCAATCCGAGCACAATGATCAACTAGCAGAGTCCTCGAATTGCCTCCGTGGCCCCGACTCCAGCCGCGGTTTCGTTCGGCTTCAACGGCGCGGTGCGGCGGAGCCGTGCATCCTTGCCGTATTTCCCCATGTTTACGTGCAGTGTCGTTGCACCGCGCCGCCTTCGTTCGAGCCGCAAGATAATCAACAACAAGGGGGAGGAGGGTTGGCCATGTTTGTGCGGTCCGACCTCTTCCCGTTAATATGATAGCATGTGGCCAACAAATAGAAGTCGATGTACCGCAAAGAAAACAATTAACCCGAACATCAAACCGCATGAACGAACAATCCGCGGATCAACCTGAAAATGGTTGGTCCGCGCTCGTCGTTCTTTTCTCAAAGATAAAGAGAATACCAAATAGATTCCCCTACAACCTCTTTAATAAAAAGAATCATACCAATATTTCCAACCCGCAAAAAATAATACATTCTTGGATCAACTTAACGATGAGTTGATCCGGGTTCTTTGTTTTAGAAGGACCAACCAAGGGAATAATACCATTCTCAAAATAATCCCCCAACCTCGATAATGAGTTGACGATCGAAGAGCGTCATGGAAAGTGGCATCGCAGGGTGGTTTCGATGACGGTGTTGGCGTGCATCAAAGAAAGGGAAACCTTCGTCAATCGTCGGAAGAGAGAAATCCAGGGTAGACGTCGGCGTTCTTCACGTTCTCCTACGAAATAGATGAACTCTATCTCCTCCAAAGTTTTTCCCAACACTCCAAAATCTGCCAAAATAAAATAATAGCCCATGATATTATTTTTATTTACACAAAAAAGACTAAAAAATTCAAAACTCAAACCACATAAATTAATAAAGTTTGTTGGCAAGAATAATGAGGAGAGAGGGGGAGGTGAGTGGTCTCACATTAAAGGGGAGTTTCAAGGGGTTATGGGGAATGTGAAAAGGTGGGGGCTCGTGTGGGCCCCACCTCTCATTTATTCTCCCAAGGGTAGTTACCAACCCAACTTACACACAAAGGATAAAACTACTTAGAAGAAAAATAAAATTGGATTACAAATTTTATTTATTCTTCACTTACACCTCAAATTTTAAACAACTCCTCCCGAGCAAACGTACCTTCGGAAAATGTCTTCTTAAGCAAATACAGGTGTTGTGAGTTCATCGGTGCCCCCGGATTTCAATTCTGAGCACCAGTTTAAAAGTTAGAAAAATCCACTCATTCGTTCACTGAACGTACCCGAGCTAAACTTCGGATATTGATTCTGGGCACACCGGGCCCCGGAATCAGGCGCCGTCAGAAACTGCATTCTTGTAAAATCCCAAAGAAATTAAGAAAAAAATTTCCTTGAAATTTCTGGGTCTTTACATGATATTAACATAAAATATTTGTGCCCAGAGAACAATTATTTGGGGTAATAATGATATAAATTAAAACGATTCGTAGCCATATCTGGAACCTTCATAAGCTTGGGAAAAACTAAAAGATAGGGAGTTCAAGTTGTATCATTTATTCATACCAATCCACTCTTGAAACAAGTGGTGTTAAATTTCCAACAAATGGTATCAATTATTTATACATGTGGTATAAATATATAATAAAGTGATTTATTTTTTAACTAATTATTTGGTGTCTAGTATGATAGAGATCATAGGATAATTAATGATAATTTATAGAGATAAATTAATTACGAATGTTTTCACTAGTATTCATGACTGATAGAAAAAATTATTGTTTTTTATAAAAAATATTTTCTCTTAAACTGTGCTATGGGCTAATAGGAATCGATAATTTTTTTAGATATGAAGTTTAATTTTTTAAATTCACTTACTGAATCACTTTAGTAAATGCACCAGGAATGAAGATAAGATTTTGGGATATGACATGTCAGAAGGATTTACATTATATCCTCATAGGGGGAGTTGAAACCCATAAAGAAGCCCACCTAGAAGATGAATAAAACATAGTGCTTGTTGGATTTCTCTATTATCTCTAATATGTTATGGAAGATGGAACTGGAATTCCTTCATGACATTAAAATTCATCATTACCTTACAAGTAAATCCTGAAACAAAGACCTACAATAGTTGAGTGAGCCCCTCTAGATTCTAATGGTCCACTACAGATGGACTGGGTAGAGCATGTTCATCTGATTTTTCCTTTTTGGAAAGTGGTGGCCATATTAGGGGAATACACTATAATAAATTAATGTTAAATGTCATTTTACTCATCTTTTATTATAACCGAAGATTTAAAACCACACTCACAATACAATTTTTAACCCCCATTTACTTACTCCCTCCCATTCATTAAATATCAAAACAAATTTATTTATTATAAAATACATTCCATAAAACCCATCAATGGAAAAATATTTAATAATATAGCTAGGTAATATAAAATATAATTTTTAATAATTAAATGAGGTATAAATATAATTTGAATAAAATAAACATATAAAATATACAAAGATTATAATCATGAAAGAAAAGTAATCAAGTTATTATTTAATACACAAAAAATTCTGATGAGGATCAATGGTTGGTTCATAATAACCTACTCAATAATAATATATATATAGGAAAATGATATATGTTTATTTATAATGTTTTGGTTAATATAAAACACATGTTATTCTCCACTAGAGCAGAAAAATGTGAAGATTGGTGTGTGGAATGGCATGTTGTCCTTTGAGTGCCTAATTATAAATGGTTAATATGTTTTATGATATTTTTATACCCTAGGTAGACTTAAGGGAACAAAAAAAATGTAATTCCTAGAATACCCATATTAACTCTGGATTCCATCATAATTTTTTTTCTATACATATTTATGGCTTACTTCTCAAGACTCGATAGCCCTAAATCCAAGATACTCTTGAGTTTCAAACCCAATATCCCAAAAGTATGGGATCTAATGGAATTTTTTAACAACTATGACCCAATCACCCAAGCATCATTGGGTCATGTATCAACCAAATCTTAGGCACACATCCTAATTTCCATAGGTTGGAAAAAACTTCATGGGATAGATAACACTAACATCAGAGGTGGTTTCTCCCATGGGAATGAAATTTAACAAAGGGTATTCTATACTAAAAATTCAGCATGACCACTGGGTTAAGTAGAATACCAAACCGAAGTATTGTTGGGTTCCACCATAAGTATCTGATGATCTAGATATATAGACAATAAGAGGGGATATATCTATATAAACTTGCATATGTGCATAAACATGGTTCGAAGAGTCCATAACCAGCCCAAGATAATCAAAAAACCCAAAAAAACACCATGTATAGAATAAATCATTCAAACAATGCATTACGAGGTGAAAGTGATAAAAAATGTGATTTTCTCATAGTAGTAAAACCAAACAAGGATGAATGGTCAAAAAGGGTTGGTTCCCATGCGTAATGTCCAAGACCAATTTTCAAACCTTTTGAGAATTAAATTGAATTTTCTGTCAATATTTAATGGTGAGTACTTTATTTATTTCAGTTGAAGCAGAAATATATGTTTTGTTAATTAGAAATTAATGAATGAACCATCATTTTATTTGAGTTCAATCATGATACAACTGGGTCAAAGTGAGACCTAATCCGGCCTTAATCAGGTCCAAGGATGCCTATAATATGGAAAACCCAAGATGTAAGGAGAACCCAAAAAAATTGGACCATATGAGTACCTTAGGGTTTGACCGAACTCAAACTGAAGTGTCGCAACTGCATCTTCTGGGTAGTGGGGAGGTTACATCATAGTTGCATTGGCAGAGAGGTGGGATGCCTAGGGAAGAGCTGTGTCAAAAGAGGAAGAGGAATGCCGATGGGGGGTGGGGGGTGGGGTGACAACATCATCATAGGATAATCGTCCCAACGTGGGTGTCCACATTGGATGAGTAGACTGGAGGGAGTTTGGGTGATAGTGTCTGACGAGGAGGGCCATGGGGAGTAGGGAAGAAAAGGTGGGAGGTAGGGATCAGTAGTGGGGATTATGGTAGAAATTTGGTGGGGATGGTGAGTGCACGAGAGAAAGGGGGTGGCGATCATTAGTGCACAGGAAGAACAAGGGTAATGACACGAGTATTTTATGACCTATGTAATTACCCTAACCTATAGCCAAGTTTTTTTAAACTGTGGCTCTATAAGTGTGGTTATATCCTCAATTTCTGGTAGTGTTGGAAAATGATTTGGTAATTAAGTGATAAATGTTATTTTGGAAGATGTTCATAACTTTGGAAACATTATATGATTAAGGTAAATTGAATATTATAGTATTTTTTTAGGAGTAATGGTTGAATATTATGTGGGAAGAATCTGTGATTTTTATGTTAAATTATAACGATATGGGTTATTTATGGAAATGATTAACCTATCTTGGAGAATATTGGATTTGGTACATTATTTTTTATGAGACATTAATAGTTATTTATGTTATTGGGAGAGGAATGTTAAAATTTATCCTGGAAGAAAATATGATCAAATCCTCATAAATTTTGGATTTCAATCATTGTTTGGATTATTTTTATTCATTTTGAGGATAATTATTTTTTGAATGGATATGATAAAGATGGGGCATTACTATTAAATTTTGGATATTAAATTTTTTCTTTCTTCTTATAAAGGATTATTCATTTTGGGGAATTATCTTATCTTAACCTAATTATTTTTGGTTTGGATATTATTTCACAATAGGAGAAATAAATAGTTAATCTTTACTGGATAATGTGATTCTATAAAAAATTGATTCTAGTGCTTCATGTGTGAAAAATCATCTTGAAAACTCATTATTTGGATAAAAAGGAGATTTTGATGTGGACATTGATTGAAGGAGGAAGCTCTACTCATTAAGTAAGTGAGTATATTTCATTAAATTCATAGTCTGTGAAGTAAATGAATTATTCAACTCTTGGGTAAATATCAGAATATCAAAAAAATTCCCTTGTACTTTCTTTTGAGATGAATCAAATCATCCCTTAGATCATTGCATATTTATAGCTTTGTAATTATTAACTTTCTCCCAGTCAAATTTTCTATCACTCTCCATGTGAACATGATTGTTACATTATCTTTCATGTCCATGTTTTCCTACATGGAACCCTAGTATTTTTTATCTCCGATGACATTCGTACTTTATTTTATTTATTTTAAAGTGGGGGTCACATTAATAAATTTTCTAGTGTGGGATTTCAATAAATATATTTTGAAAAGTCCAACCCAAATTTTTTGATCCCAAGTTCGAATTGTGAGGACGAAATTTATTGAAGTATGGGAGAATGTAACCCTCCAAGAATCTACAATATTTATCTTCATAAATAAATTCATTTTCATCATTATATTATGTTGTTGGAAACACCAAGTGCGAGCGTATGAAAATATACTGAACTGACCATTTAAAAAAGTGGTTAGGAATAGTAATAGCCACGTTTTAAATTTTATAAATATTATTTTTTAAAAATTGAATTTATTTCTGAATTTGGAATGTCCATATTATCTTAGGATGAATTTTTTGTAATTTTATGAAAATTTCAATTTCTGATGAATAGTGAAAAATATTACATCATGGTTTAAAAACCGAATTTTTCGTTTAAATAAATATTTTAATATAAATTTATTTTCAAGTTAATAAATAAAAATAATAAACATATTAATCCAATTTAAGACATTATAATAATTTTCATAAAAGAAATAGATATAAAAAATCATTGATATTTTGAATTTCTCTTTTACGTGTCTACCTGCCATATTGTGGGATTAGCATTAAATGTAATTTTACTGCTTCTATGAATTAAATTTTGAAAAAATGGACACACAAGGTTGAAATCATTATGAAATTTTTTTGTCTAATTGGATCAAAATAATTTATGCTGAATAGTAACTTTTGAATTTTATTTACCACACTTAAATGTAAATAGTGTAATTAAATGTAAATATAATGTTATAATAATATATAATTACCCTAACACTTGTTATAATTTCATTGGATATGTTTTTTTCAACCCAAATAAACCTTTAGTTAGAAAATATGATCCTTTTTAAGGCATTTGTGTTAGATTATTACATTTATTATTTTTTATTTAAAGAATAGTTAAAATGACATATTCATATTTTAATAACAATATCATTTTTAATATGAGGTTAAAAAAGTGTTATCATCAACTATAAATATTTTTTAGAAATATAACTTTTTAATATATATAATGGTAAACTATTTATAGTATTAGGAAATAAATAATTAAATTTATGGGTGTCATAATGATAATGTAGTAATTGTTTTGTAAAAAAATAAATTTAATGATATTTATAATATTAAAATAGATAGAATTTGAATCATATGATTCCATAAGAGAATTTTTTGGATTATTTTGAAATTTTAGGGTTAAAATAATGTTTTTTTAAGGAAACAATTTTTTAGGACATTAAAAAAATCATGTACTAAATAGTGTAAAAAATGACATAAATAAGATTTTAAAATAAATACTATATTTTTAAATGATAAAAAAGTCATAAAAATAAGAATATAATATAACTAAATTTATAGTGTTAAATACAAAATAAAGTATCCAATTGGGTTTCTATTGGCATTTTATAATAACTATATTAACCATATTGAGTAAAAAATACAAGTAGACACGGGAAGAATTAAAATATTTAACTATGGGTTAATCCCAAATGATAAGGATAATTTTTTCAAATAAATGTATATAAAGACCCTTGTTTGAGATTATTTAGAACCATCCTCACCTTATCCTATAAATAACTAACATTGTAGCTATTTTAAATCTAAAATAAAATTACAATAAATTAATAGATTTAGAGTTTCAAAATGTGCCCCTCCCCTCTCTTATAAAAGAGAACATCTCCTTCCCTTTTATTCACAGATCAAAAGACTTTTATTTCAACCAAAAACATACCATTTTTCCTCTAAACATCCCTAAATTCATCCTAGGGTTCATACTACGGGCATAAATCCAACCTAAGGAGAGATTTTGTGAAAGTCAAAAGGAGACACTCGAAGAAGAGGTAATTGTTTTACCAACTATTTGAATGTTATTTACTTATTCTACTTAATTTCCCAAAATTTTTTAAATAATAAAAAACATAAAGAATTTAATATATTTTGATACTTTTTTATGATTATGGTAAAACCATATTCTTCCATTTACCTGTCCTATGAAAAACAATATCACCATGCATCCATGCATACGACTTACTGTCTCCACATCATGGTGTAAAATGTTTTTCATCTATAATTCTTTTAAATGGGTATAACTCTGAATATAATGGAATTAAATAATAAATATTACATTATATTATTTCTATATAATTCATATTCTATCCAATTACTTACCCGTCACCATTATTGAATGATACCATGGCTAGTTCGTACGTACAACTTACCGTCTCCACGACGCGATGAGATCCATCATCCATATTAACCATTCAAGGATGTTTACAAAAATATATACAAGGAACAATGATTAAATATATGAAATTATAATTATATTTTAATAACATATTTATATATATCAATATAGGTCATTAATTTTCCTAAATTCAATATGAAAAAATAGAAACAACGTTCATGCATGCATATGGCTAAATGTCTCCCTATATATGGTGTACCATTTCATTTATCTATCTATTATATATATTAATATACAGAATATATATGATATATAAAATATTTTTTTAATTCCTGAAAAATTTAAAACCAGATCTATGTATTATTATCAAAAATAAAAGGCAAAACACATACAATAAACAAAGAAATTATTACCCAAAATGTCGCTTTATCTTGGAAATTATTAATAAATGGTTAATATGAAGTCATAAATGAATAATACTTGATATAATAAATGTTATTATGATTCTATTAGAAGTTAATAATATGCTCAAAATCATTATACAAGAGTTTCAGACACGTATGGAGAATATTTTACCAATGGTAAGGGTAAGCTTAACTCAATTTCATTTCAATGAGTTAAACATATATGGCATTGGTTATGTTTCTCCAGGAAAATTTTGGAATCAACAATGATTGTTTTATACTGAATATCCAATTATATTGGGTGAATTTATATGTTTCACATGTATTTATTTCATTGATTTATCCTCACTCTAATGATACAATTTTTGTAAGTAAATTTCATCTTACTTTTAATTTATGAGAGATATAACTCATGTCAACCACCTATTTCTTATGTGTACTATATGTACTACCCCTATCATATTTAATATCATCAATAAATTTATATGTAGGGTATATAAAGATTCATTTGAAGATATTAGTCTTATTTTTTAAATTTTCAAAGTTGAATGGGACTATTTGAATCTTTAAATAATTATTCCTTTATCCATTTCAATATTATTGATATTATTTTACATGACTAGTTTTATGGATATAAAAACATTATAAATTAAAATTTATGCTTATTTTTACGTCCACTAATATTTTTTAAAAATAATTCTCTTTTAGTGGGTACATAAGGTCTAATTTCACAAACTCATTATTATCTGATGTTGTTTATACCTAAGTATCTATTGGGACATCATTATCATCATTTTCCATATTTCTTAAAAGTGTATTTCCAAATTTTATTTCTATTAAAAGAAAATTTTTAACATCATTTTACCCATATTTTAATTTCAATAAAACGTTTTGAAAGAAATATTTCCCTTGTTTTTCAAACGAGCTACTTTATAGCCATTTTTATAAATTAAGGAAATAATTTTTTTATTAACTTATATGGAACGAGAGGTTATTTTTTAAAATTATGATTCCATAACATTTTGAATATTCCTTTAAAGTATTACAAGGTTATTTTCGAAATAAATGTTTTCTTTTAAAAGTGGGCGGCTTTTAAATGATTCCAAATTAAAAAATGGATATTTCTCTCAAAGAGATTTAAGGATTTTGTTAGATTATTTTTATCTATGTCTATATCATTTGTTGGTTTTTATGTTCAATTGAGATTGTTTTAAAAATATACAATCTTCCAAATTGTTTTTAATGGTATATGATATGTTTGACCATGGATGTGCTGTTATGATACCATTGATGGTTAAGGGTTAAAGTATTAATAGTTTATATTTTAGGTTTAATATGAATGTTTATGTTCTATTTAACCCTTTTCATATGAGGAATGCATTGGACATATTATGTGATGGGTTGGGGATAACTTAATGAATTCCCTTTGGGTTTTGGACTAGTTAATGAAATCTCGTCGATGTATCGATAGTTCTTATGAGAAAAACTAGTTTTGGTTTTGACTAACGTCTTACCCGTATGTATGGTCTCGGCACGAGGCCTTAACAGTGTGGTTATGATGTCTGACATTATGTATTCCCTCCTTATGAGATTTTTTATTGATATTACATGATATTATTTTACTATTAGAATATATATGTGAATGTCAATATGAAATTATTTTACTTATTCTTTCTATATTATGCTTAAGATTTGTTTAAATGTATTGTATTTCCATTTTATACATTTCATTAATAGTTTATACAAATTTTTTATAGCTTATGCTATATTTTATTATCCTTACTGAGCATCTGAACTCACCACTTTCTAATGTTTCATTTTCCTAGGATTCCAATAAATTTTTTATTATTGATGTGCATGGTAAATCTTGGAGAATAATTATTTTATCAAAGAAATAACTATGTTATATATTATGTTTTTAATTGTAATGAATGGTTCGGGTATGTAATCTTTTTTCCAATACTACTAAACTAATTGGTACTTCAGGATTTGATTCCTTGTAATCGATCCAATGTATTAAAATAAAGTACTAACACCAAGCTTCTGGGGTCATGGAATTACAAGTTATTAGATCCATATCTGATATTTACTATTTCATTATCCCTAATCATGTGCCTAAACTACGAGCCTTGACAGATTAACCTCATTCTCCAATGTTTTACACCTGGATCCTAAAATATCATCTAATTAAATAAGTAATAATAAGAGGAACTAGAATAATACATTCTAGTGACCCGAATGGAATCATAAGATATAACAAGTTAAAACCCCAAATAAAAAGGTGTAAACCCCCATGGGCATGTAAAAGGATCCAACTATAGTAAAAATGTGTTCTGACAGTCTTTTAATATTACATAGAGAAAAAAAACAAAATACTCTCTCTTGAATAAATAGGGAAAATACTAAAAATACCACTCAAATACTGAACTATAATTTGGAGATACTAAATGTCAAAGATGTTGAATTCAAAATAGTAGAGATCATCCTTATATATGGAATCATCATCCAATTTTCCCCTCAATCCATTACCATATTAATGGATAACTATTAAAGGTTATCCATTTTCCTTTTACCAAATTAAATTGGGAGTCATTTACGTCTCCCCCTTTTTTATAGTTTCTTGACATATCTCCCACATTGATATTTTATTGGGAAAAACATTCATCTTAAAATATCCTTTCATTCCACCTAAACATGATGCTCACAAACCTACAAGGATTTTATAGGATTTCTATCATCTAAACCTTTCAAATCCAATTTACATCACCAATAAAAATTATATATTTTCATTATAATGAGTTTTCTAAATTTTTACACATCCATCCTTTACTAAATATCAAAAAAACATTATTTTACCCCAATGTGCTTGATCTGATAATCAAAAGATTAATTCCATGAAATGTGCATGGAACATTAACTATCAAAAAATATAGGAATCTTCTCTTATCTATAGAAAATATCCTTCAACAATAATCTCATCCAAACTACCTATTTTCATGATAGTGTATCTTCTATATACTCCAAATTGATATTGGATAAATCCATAACAAACTGTAACATTTAAAAATATCTCACATATCCTTCCTTCTTAGAAGCCTTCCTAATGAGAACTCCATAGTTAAGCATGTTTGACCTGGAGTAGTGATCAGGATGGGTGACCTTAGGGGAAGTTTCCTAGGGTGTGTGTGAGTGATGAAAAATCGCACAACGGACATGTGTTGTCATGTGGGGACTTTCATTAGTCAAATGACCTGGTCAGGCAATTCGGTGGGCCCCACGGTGGGGACCACATATCTTTGAGGAAACTGGTGGTACGTGGTAGGCTATGACCCAATATCTATGTTAATTAAAATATGATCATCCAAAATATGATTCATCACTAGGACCCACTTTCTGTATCATAGAATTCACTTCATTGTGTTCCAATTCTCCCATCTTGGATTATTTATGTACCTAAAAACTACTCCCACTACATCTTCAATGTCTTATCTAGTAAAAACCATAATGATCATTAGACACCATAATACTAATGTATATGGTACTTGATAACTATCCATCCATTCTAATTCACTTATAGAAATAATAATACATGATAACATGAAATTAATAGGAAAAGGGATATAGATTTGATTACATTATTTCATATTGAAGCATTTCATGAAATTCCTCAAATAATTATTCTGTGATATAAAAATATTCCAATTATTTATGTCTTAATAAATCTATACCTAAATAATATTGTTTTATGGTCCCAATTAATTAATATAAAACTCTCTATCCAACTATTACTTTACCTCTTAGATATGACCAGTTTTTGGGTATACAACCAACTTGTTATCCACATAAAATAGAAGAATGATTAAATAATTACTATTTAAACCATTGAAATATACACAAGGATATAAATTAAATCCATTTTATCCAAATAAATTTATATAGGAATTATGTTTCTTGTGACACCGTAATTTTTTATGGAGACCATATAGTGATTTGTTCAACCTACCAACCAATTTATCTTTACCTTATTCTATAAAACGTTTTTGTTTTATCAAATAGATTTATTGACCAAGATCACAATGGATATAAATTTTGTTTACATATAGATTCTATAGATATAAAATTTACTTAGATAGACTTCCAGTACTACCCCAATGGTCATCATTATTACAAGAGGATAAAATATGTCATTGAAATCAACACCTTCTTTCTAAGAATTTCCTTTGACCACCTATCTCATGTTATATATTCACACTCGATCATTTCCATCATACTTAATATTAGGTACCCATTTATTGTGGACATCCTTCCTTCTCTAAGTTAATGAAACAAGACCACAAGTGTTTTCCTTGAATATGGATTTGTGTTCCTCCTGTATCACTTCCATCCATGAAGATACGTTTGTAATCAAGGTCAAATCCATAAAATAAGATTTCTCTATATACTCCATCAATAATTATGTTGTATTATTACTCTTAGTGACACAGTCTGAGTTCCATATTGGTTCTATTTTATCCTTAGTTGACTTCCATGGACTATCATTAATCGATTATTGATCATCGTTCTCTAGTAATTACTATGTGGAAACATGTTCTTTATTATATTTTTTTCCTCTACCAATAATATTTTAGTTTCTTTGTTCAATTTATCAATGCCTCTGTAAATCATCATTTTCCCATAGTCTTCTAAAAAATGCCATATCTATTGAAAAAAATATTGTGTCTATTGGGGTCCCATAAAATACACCCCTTCACACTATCAACATATACTAAGAAGATATAATTCTTGAATCCTGAATCCAAATTAGATATTTTTTATTCACTAAAAAATATGTATGTAGCACCCCCTATTTTAGGTAACTAACCGTTTGTTTATATTTTTTAATCATCCAAATTTATTAGGTTATGTCTTGGGGGGTTTAGAGGAGTTTTGAAAAAAAAATTGATTTTATGGTGCTGAAAGGTTTGAGCGTGGTTAGTAAAAACCATGAAACACCTTCTAGTAAATCATACAATTGAAACAGTATGTTTTATATAGGGTCATGGTTAGGTGTACATTTTTTCGAAATCATGTGGCCACCCATGAGAAACTGTGAAAATTCTAATAGAGGGGTTTATCAGGTTTGGTGTATAGATTTTCATACCATGAAATCCATCTGTCCAAGGGGTGTTAATAGTATGTTTATAATTCACGGTTAGGGCATGGTTTGTCTAACAATTCACCATAACTATGTGGAACTAAAAAAAATGATATGTATTTTTTCAATCTAATTCCATTTATCCACAAAGCCTCACTTTTTACCTAATAATTCCCTTACTAGAATTCATCTCCCCCCAAAATATGTGAAGAACCTTCCAATTGATCCAAGAGAGATCCATTATTGATTCTTTGTGTGTTGGAGGCCCAGATTCCTTAGTAAGTACCCACTAGTTGTTGTTTTCCGTATTCTTCAACTTCTTAATTCTCTTGGATCCAAGGATATAATCTTTTGAGTATTTATCCATGTCGTTTTATTCTAATCACGTTGAGAAATGATGGTTTGTTTGATAGTTAATAAGATCTAATGTGGTTTATTTGAGTTTCAATCCAATTTTTTGAAGAATTTATGTCCTTTATTTTATCCTAAGTTGGGAGGTAGGTTGATTCACTCTCAACTCCTCATATTTTAACATGATGTATTTATTTCCAATTTATTTATTTTTTTTGGTTTCAATTCTTAAATTTATGTGTAATAGTTATTATAAATCCACTTTATTGATGGTTTGTGAAATTTAGGAATATGGTTATTTTGTATAGAGTGAAATAGGTTCATGATTTTAAAATGATGATTTTAAAATGGTAGTTTGGTTTTGACTAATGGAAAATTGGTTTTATAGTATCTTAAATAAAAAAATTATTTTATTGAAATGGATTGGTCTAATTGGTTTGGATTGGTTTTTGGAAGAAAGGTTTGGCCTGTGTTAATTTTTATTGACATGACCCTAGAAAAGGGGGATCTAGGATTGGGGTATAATGACATGACCCTTTAGAAAGAATGTGTACCATTGTGGGACATGGTATATAGATACCATGTTAATAATTTTCAAGTTGATGAGATACCACTCATGAGTATGGAACTGTCAACTAGGAATGCATGAGTGGATATGTGGATGTGTGGAAAGGAATGGGTTATGTCAGAAAGCAAATTATGAGATGGGTTTAAAGAAATGTATAGTTTCATTACTTTGTACAATTGTTTGGTTTTGACGTAGTTTTTCTTTTATATAAACTATTTTAAATTGTTTTATATACTTATTTATAAAAGGTTTCAACATGTTCTATCCGTGTGGCATGAGAAGGGATGTCATCTGGGGAAAACTTATTGGGTTCTATAATCACCCCTAGATTGGGAATTTTGGTGTGTTTACATATCTTATATATCAATATTGTTTAAAGGAAGTTATATAAGTTTTTTAGGGATATATATTGATACTTTGGGAAGTATTGTTGAGTTGGATCTCGGTGTTTTTTGGGAGCTGTGGGGTTTATGACTCTGGTGTCTTTGAGATTTGTTGGTTTTTTTCTTCCACTTGGTATTTTTATGTTGTTTTTGTGGTTTCCAAAATTTACTCTGATAGAGTTTGGTTAGGTTTGTATTACCCTGAGTTGTATTACAGCTTTCTCATTCACCGTATTGAGTCTATTTTGGTATGGTCATATTTTCTGGGTTATTTTTATTTCAAAGTTAAAATCATATTCAATCTGTTTATGAATCCCTTGGCATTTTTTTCCATCCATTAATGTCTAGGTATGTCACATAAGGCTTTGTAGCTCTTCTGACTCATCCTAATCTAGTAGCGATGGGCTATATATTATATTATATTTGGTACTTCTATAATTATGTAACCAAAAATTGGAAATGGGTTTACCAATCTAGATATCCATCGATGTATTCATATCAATCACCACTAAAAGAGATAAATTTATCACATAACAGATCATAATCAATGATTCTACAAAAATTTTCTTTGTAACTCCTACATTATTCAACATCACCCTAGTTTAAAAAAAGTTTCTATTTATCCTCTATGCAACTCTATTTTTATAATGAGTATATTCCCCCATGAACTATCACTAGATGCATTCTTATTGATAAATTCTATCAAACATATTTCTTGTATATTCTTAACCATCCTCAGTCCTAAAACACATGATCATCTTTACATATTCATACTCTTTCTGTGTTTTGATCTTCTAAAGACATAAAAAACATCTATCTTCCTCATTATTAAGTTCATCAAACATCACCTAGAGTAGTAATTAATTAATGATACAATGTACATTGATCCATATAACAAAATAGCCAATGCTTTCAAAATTTTGGAATAGATCAACTCTAATATCTTATCACACCTCAACATTAACATCTAAACATAAACTCATGTTTCTTGATCAAAACATGGTCTTAAAAGAATTGTAAAGAAAAAAAATTTCATTGTAGGATGAAACAGATAATCATCTAAAATATCTGGGTCTCTTTCAATCATTTTGAAAAGCTATAAATTTTAAAATATCGTCAATACATTCATTATGGTAGTTGATGTTAAAACTCTATTCTCATATTTATACATTTCACTAATAAGAACATATTAGTTACTTGAGATCTTCTCTACCTTAATCACCAAAAGTTATCCCTTAACAATTTTCAACACTTCTTTCTCATTACCAGTCTTTTATTCAAGGTCATAAAAGTTTTTGAAAGACAATATGTTGTTCTTCCATCCATTCACATGGCATACTCCTTGAGTTTTTTGAACTATACCATTGTAAAACTTCAATTTTATGATAAAAACTCTGATATTATTCAAGGTGTGATTGTTCCCTATGTATATAATTTCTTCTGGGATAGGTTTTTACTAATCAGACCATTCCTATAGATAATTCATGTGTGCCATTTCTCCTGATTCGATTATACATGTATCATTGAGATGTTATATTCCTTAATTAGTTAAATCCACTTCTCTGACTAGTATGTCAATATTTCCATAAATACTCAAACATTTTCCATTAATGTTATTTCCACCACTATTCTGGTTCCAATGGTTCTTCTTGACATGACCCTTATTTCAACAATTGTAACATGTGATATTTTTCATCAACATTCAAAATTTGGATCTTCTATGATTATGGATCCCACTAGAACCATGATCCACCATGCATCCTCTATCTATTTATATAGCCTCTATTTAGTTCAATGTTTTATATTAGTCTTCATTTTTTTCATCAACTTTCTTCTTCAAGATATGATGCTACAACATCAGTGAAGGGTAACACATATCCAAAGATACTATTGGTTATGTTGATTATTATTTTCTCATATGAATCTCAAAAAATCTTCAGTACAATCTCCACATATTCAATATAATTAATTTTGTATCAAAAAAACATAATAAGTGAAAACAGGTCATTTACGTTGTTGGTTTGTTCAGCCTCTAATGAATACTCCACCATTTGAAGAGTTTATATTATTTTCTCAAGAATATTATTTATGTTTTGAATTAGACACATACATCAACATTAGAGTGTCCCAAATTTACTTTTATTTATTTTTCTCCACAATTATGGATAATAACACATCTACTAAATCCAAAAGGATGTTGGAAATAAAATTATCTTTTATGTCATTCATTTTAACCTTCTTCACACCCCCTAGTTTTTCTCAATCACCTATAGTAAATTATCTTTCTATAGCACCACTTTAATCTTCATTTTAAATAATAGAAAATTATTACCTTTGAATTTTTCAATATTTAATTTTTCCACCATATGGACACACTATTAGAACAGAAACTCCTTTTTCCTTATCATTCAATTTATTCCATTTATTGGGACCTAAAATGATTGTCCCTTTAGTATAGTGATAATTATGAGATAAAAATAAATTGAAAATGTGGAAATAAATTTCCAATGAATATCACATGAGAAAAACAAAAAATAAGAAGGTATAAAACCCGTATAGGAATATGCGTATCTAATTATGTTAAAAATTGGTATAGACTCTTTCTCAATAATACAAGGAGTAAAATCTCAAAAATAATCTCTAAATAAATGGGAAATTACCTCATGAATTCACTCAAATTATTAAATATAATTGATATGTATATAATGTTTGAGTTTTTAATTTCTAAATATAAGAGATCCTCATATTATAGGGAATCCTCACACCCCCACCCTCTCCTTTTCCACATTAAAGGAGTAAAACTAAAGGGTAATATGTTTCTTTTTTAACAATTTAAAGAGGGAAATATTTCATTTTCCCCTTTTCCAGAAATTTATTGATTGGTTGGGAGAGATCCTCGTCCATCCCGGACAAATTGATGATATCCTTGTATCCATTATATGAAATATTGAAAAAAATTATCTTGTTTTACAGGTCTAACATATATATTAATTGATAATATTTTCTCTATTAGATTACACATTTTATCACATGACATCTCATATTTTCCACTATGGGAGACTCAAAAGAATGAAACATCTAATTATTTTAGAAATTTAAATAAGTTAGAAGTACACAAATATACTTTCACTATACTATTAATTGATCCTACCATGTCAATGTCACTTTTTCTGGAGGAAATAATTTCATTGTTCACTTTTTGAGAAACAAAGGGTTCTCCCTTTTTTAAAACCCTATGGTTTCTGGATAGAGAAAAAGTACTGTCTTGGTTACCCAAATCATCAGCCTTATAAGATTACATGTATTTTATAATACAAGGAAAACATTTAGGTGTAGTAGGAGTGCCTCTAGAATGATCTTTAATGGGAGAATTTGATGTGTCCACTAAACCTTCACTATAAATTGTAACCCATTTTTTCAAGGCATGTTAACCTATTTAATTTTAATCCATGAAAAAACTACTATAGAATCCATATTTTCAAGCATTGGATGCTTTTTAAATAGAATAAATAGGAATGTTTTTACACTAAATCATATTAGTAATTTCAAAGATACAATAATTCAGCAGAAGATCATGATTATAGCAGGATATAACACTAAATTCATCCTCTTTACCATAATATGGATCAAAAGTTAATATTATCGCAAAATTATAACTTGATGTGTTGTAACTCACTCTATTAGGTAGTTTTAATAATAAAAAATTCATAGTTTTGTTTCGATCATTTTAATTTATAGAATTTGATCATTTTATGTGTATATATTTTTATGAAGTTTTTGGACAAAATGAAGGGATAAAAATTGGTTTGGAGGACACACTGGAATTCCTCCACTTTCAAGATCTAGAATCTACCAAGTGGGATATATTATATGGTTGGTGTGACATGTAAAAAACCTGGGATCCATCCAAGCACCACTAGAAGGATAGCGACACCCACCGCCTATTTGGTGGCATTCTGCTAGGCAAAAAACATTCTATGGTGGAATCCAACACCATAATTTGAATATCATGGATCTATTCAACCCGCAACACCAATATGATGACCTTATTGTTATAATAGGATATATGCACACCTTCAAGGGTGATTGGATACATATATTCATCTTGAATATTAATTTGATAACCTAATTATATCACATTTCTCTTATTATTTTTCTCTCTTTAATTTGTATCTAATCCTTCAATCTATTTTTTTTATTCTTAGTAGACAATTTAGGGTTTTATTTAAATGGTTTGAATAAAGTAATTATATTATGGTTTATTTTATGGGTTATCACTAAAATTGAGTTTGAGGGGGTATGGGGCTCACAAAAATAAGTGAGGGATACTGAGTTATCACATCCATTGAGTGTGAGATTTTTGGTTCACACTCCACATTAAAGTATAGATGAATAGTTTTCTAGAAACATCCAATAAAAGGATAGTGGGTTTATTTCTATAACAACTAAAAATATTGGGAGATTGGGTTTCTCGGTATAACCACTAAAATCCAAGGGGTCTTACTTTTCAAAATGCATTTCTCGTAATGAATACTAAAAATATTAAAGACCATGTTTCTTACTATAACCATCGAAAGTAAAGGGCTGAAAAAAACCTCTAAATGAAACTGAGAGGTGTATATATAGGGATAAAATTGTAGATTATTTCCAAACTCTTTTATCAAAGTCTTATGCTTTATATTTTATATTGAAATTTACTTTGTGAATTAATTATTTTCATTTAATTTTATGGATTTAATTATTTTTATTAATCCTTTCTATTTTTTAATTTCGATGATTTTAATTTACGTAAAATCATTCCAACCATTATTTATATATTTAATCAGAAAAACAATCGGTATTAGATCCTTCATTTATTTCAAAAACATAAATGGGTTTGTCGAAGGATTAATTAAATATGGCCTCTCCCTTAGATACCAAAGGTTCTCCTTAGGGAAATTGGATGGGAAGGGATCCATACATTAATGGATTAGAAAATTCATATTGGAAAAATATAACATCTAATTTTATAAAAATCATACGATATTCAGTTTAGAAAATAGTTTTTCATGGATATACCCCCACTAATGGAAATAAATAAAAATTGACCCCTTAGGATATAGAATATTTTCAGTTTGATGGTAAATCCATGAATGCTCTATATTGTGTTTTAGATATTACTGAATTTAATAGGGGTTCCATGTGAAAAACAAAACATGAAATTTTGAAATTATTATATTTAATGGATGAGGGTACCAATATAGTAAAGGAAATTAGACATGATATATATCACCATGTTTTTGAAATCTTTTTTATGCATCAAAATGTGTATATAACTAAAATATATACTCATTTCACTATTATTTTCAATGAATGGAAGGTTTAGTTGTTTTTTCAATTCAGATTCTTATGATGAAGATCCATTTCAAATTGAAAATTTCTTGGGAACTCAAATTGATGTCCACACAAAAACCTATGGTAAATGAAAAATATTTTAGTTGAATAATGTAAATATTAGTAGGGTAAAATTGAAATATGGGTTGAATTTATCATTAAAAACAATGGAAATAATACAAGTATTAATTACTAAAAATATATTTTTAAAATAATTACTATAATTAAAAAAATTGATTAATTTTTTTTATCAAAGTACAAAATGGGAAAATATATAACTATATATGATTATAAATGTGTATGAATAAAAGAAAGATTATTTCCTAAATTAATTGATTAAGTTTATTTATGGATTAGTTATTTTATTAATAGAGAATGAAAGTGATTCATAAATGAAAATGTGAAAAGTAAATACGGAACATAATTTTTTAAGGGTTATTATTAATTGTTCAAGAATATCCCCTATATCAACCACCTTAATGGTTTTAGAATTTTATTTATTCATCCCTTAGATTTAATGGTATAAAGGATTAAAAACTCCTTTACTTTTTTGGTCATACAAAGAAATCAGAATACAATAATCACTATAATATTTATGGGTAGATCTAGAAACCTAAAAGAGAAATAGTCCCTTTCCTTTTAGTGTTTATAGCTTGAAAACCCAAGTACCTCATAGTAAAGTTAGTTAACACAATTAATAGACATAAAATTAAGAAGAGTGGATTTCTAAAAGAAACCAAGTTTTAGAAAGGTCTCAATTATCTCAAAATAATATGAATAAACACTATGAAGGAATAATAAATATGATATAGAGTGAAATGAATATTACAATAATATATCACTCTTTGAGAAGAATAATGATAACCTTTGAAAATCATGGAATGTGAGATAAATTTGGTGATTGATCATGATGGTGTTGGAGAACGGTTTAGAAGGTATGTTTATAATTCCACAAAGATATCTATTTGTATTTTCAAGAATATTTAGTAACATATATCATTATATAAGGGTAATGAGGTTTAGAAAGTCCATTTTTTTGCATTTTGAAAAACATTGAATGTTTCTTCGTAGCTGCTGTATTGTAGCCTATTACATCATGTTTTACTTCTCTAAACGATGGATGTGTTATTTTTTTGTGTATTTATTATAGGAATGTCGTGGAGCCTTGTAGGTAATTTTGGAATTACAATCCCAAAAGTTGTGGCATGGATGACTCTTTCGTAGAAGTGTTCTGTGATGTAAATTTTACCTTCATGACTGGTTGTTCCATGTTTTATAAGATCTAATGTTTTAATGTGATTCGAATTCAATAATTTTCTCCATGATGTTTAGATTTGAAGTTGGATTGAGCTACGGTGTGGGATTTCCTTCTTATTTCATTGTAATTCTTGTTATAGAATTTATTGCGGTGTGAGGTAGAGTGTTGCTGCTTAGTGAAGTTGTAAAGCTTAAAAGGAATTTTGTTGGTCCATGAGCTTTTCTCCATGAGTTTAACATGTATATAAAGACTTATAAATTTATCCTTTATGTTTACATAAATATTATAACTTGATTTCTTCAAGTTCATAATTTATAACAGCTTAAATGAAATCATTATACACATTAAAGAGCGTTTTTTAATTAAAACTAAAAATATCAAAACTATACCTCTTTTTGGTGATCCCAAACACTTGAGTAAAAAGATAATATAAATATATAATATTCTAGTTTTCAAAAATTAAAAAATAAAATAAAATATTCCTTGTAACATAAAATAAAAAATAAATTAATTTTCATAATTTCTCCCTATTGTAAAAATAACTAACTTCACCCCCTTTGATAAATAAAAAAACCATCTCCCTCTGAGAGATTTTGAAAATGGAATCCAGCCCTAGTCTAGAATAAATAAAATAAATAACAAATAAAACTACATTTATCACAATTAATTAACTTTCAAAAGAAAAAAATAATTTTTTTTAAAGAAATAAATAGTTTCAACAAAGCTCTATATAAAATAAAAAATCAATTTAATATATAGAATAAGAATGAAATACAAAATTAAAAAAGTTTTTTAATTAAATAAATTGTATAATAAATTTTTGTAAAATATTTTATAAAAAATTTAACACTTCTAGGATCATTTAAAAATTAATATGGTTAGATCACCCAAAAATAAATCATGATACAATAAGAGGATCCAATAAACATAGGAAAATATAGAAAAAAAATATTTTAATAATAAAAATCACTCCATTATTTAGTTTTATATAAAAAATATTTGATACCCATATAATATTCCACATTAGTGTAAAACCAGGTGTGCAGTAAAATCACACTACTCATTCCTATGGTGATAATCGGATTAAAAATAAAATATTCCCTTTTAGGTAATAACTTTTACGTTAATTTCTTAAAAAAACACATTCAACTATTTTTATAATGATAGGATTATTTTTCATGGAGTATTACACTCAGATAATTATTTGAAAATTATGAATATTTTGAAAACAATTAATATTTTCAAAACATGTTATAAAACATTTGTTTTTAGACAACCTATTTGAATGTTTTTGAATACAAAATTAAATATTATCAATATTTCAAAGGTTATAGTCTAACTATAACAATAAAACCAAAACCAAATCACCTTTAAAAAATAAAACATGATAAATATTAATAAATTAAGTGAATATATCGACACATTCATGGTTGGTGGGAAAAATTAAAGAACGATGTCATCTTTTAAAAAGTGATCTCAAAGAAAATTGTGTCATAGATGAATGAGATTAGTGTCTAAATGTTTGATAACATTTTTAGAGATAATAATCACCCTAGTATTTTCACACCTGATAGGTATATAATCATTTATAATTCTGTATTCTATTAGAGTATGTTTTATCCATATAATTTGGTAATAAAAATCCTAAAGGTTATGTATCCTACTTCGATTGTAGAAAGAGCAACATAATAGTTTTTCTAATTAATCCATGAGATATTGTATTTTCCTAGTAAGTAGAAATTCCCAATATTACATTTCCTATATAGATATAATAATTCAGAATCAACATCATAAAAACAAATATGATCAGAATAATTTTCCTTAGGATAAAATAATCCAAGGTATTTAGTTCAATTAAAATATCAAAAAAATTAATTTATGATATTTTAAATGGGATTCCATTGGTTTTGATAGAAAATGATCCTAAATAAATACACTAAAAATAATGTTCATTAAGGTCATGGTTTGTTAATGTATAGTTCTAATCCTGATTCTATAATTCTTGTTGTTGATCCCATTTCTATATTAATCTGAAATTAGATTACAATTTGAAATCATGGGTGTTATAATTTCCTTATCAAGATCCATTCCAAACCTTTTTAGAAGTTAATTAGTGTAGTTATATTGGTTTTACAAAATTTTTCATCATATTTTTGAGAAATTTGAAAACCAATACCGAATTTGAGTTCTCCCATAAAACAAAATTCAAACTCATTATGCATTAAAACATAAAATTCATTACAAATGTATTCTTTATTTGAGATGAAAATTACATAATAAACATTAATTTGAACAATTAATAAATGATTTTAAAAAATTTAGAAAAATAGTGTAATTATCTTTTCAGATTTAAAAATAATTTTCTAAAAGGAATAAATTTAACCTCTCATACCAAGACAAAGGGGGTTGTTTAAACCATAGATAGCATTAGTTAATTTGAAAACATTATTTAAAAATTTTGTATTTTCAAAACTGGGTGGTTTTTCCACCATAACATTTTCATAAATAAAACAATTTAGAAAATATATTTTTATGTCAATTGGAAAACTTTTAAATTTAAATGAGTGGTGATTTATAAAAAGATTATAATGGATTATAGAAGTGAAATTTTTTCCAAGGTTTCACCATAATAAATAAATTCATTTTGATTGTATCCTTAAACAAAAATTCAGGTATTATAAGAGAAGATAATTCTTTAATCATCAGGTATTTTTCAAAAAACTCCACTTAGTTGAAATAATATTATGATCATTGGTTCATTCCATGAGAGTCCAAACCATGCTACTTTGAAATTTGTTCAACTATTAATTCATTGAAATTTTCAAATTCTCATCATTAATAGAATCATCAAGGGAATTTGGTTGAAGGTGAGAGACAAAATAATCATGTTAAACCTAATTTAAGACCAACATTCTAAAATAAATATTGATTTTAATTCACCAATGATATTCTCTAGGGGTGGTTTTTTAATTCAACACAGGGCTTTTTTAATGGTGTATAATATTATTCTTTAATAATTCAACTTGTTTATATGATTTATTTGTAGGTAAGTTCAAACTATCTCGGTCAATAACATTATCAATTTGTGGATATGATATTGGAATATTCAAATGAAATTTGATGTGAATTGACTCTTCTAAGGTGTTGTCCCTCTTAATAAAGACGTTAACATTGTAACTTAATTTTGAGTACCCAAGAAAGATATCGTAATCATATTTAGGATAAAACATTACTATATTTTCATTGGTATTATGGATAAAGCATTTACAACCAAAAACATTTGAAAATACAACTTTGGGAATTTTTCCTTTCTAAACATCTTAAGGGGATTTTCCTAGTATGGGTATGATGAGAACATGGTTAAGTATGAAATAAAATTTTATTTGAGTGCCACAAAAAAGAAGAATTATGGAAGGTTAAACTGATTCAAGATAATCCTATATATTTCCTAGGGAAACCTATTTTATCTTTCAAAAACCCCATTTATTGAGTTGTTCTAGGAGCCGAGAAGGGATGATGGTAACCCTATGAAGAAAAAGACTCATAGATTTATTTGTTATCAAATTATCCACCATGGTCACTTATAAGTGAAAAGAGTTTATAGTATTTTTCATTTTCAACTTTATATAAAAATTCTAAAAATATATTACAATCATCCTTTTCATGATCTTGGAAGATAAACCATTTAAATCTTGTATATTCATCGATAATAAAAAAGGTGTAGGATTTACCATTGATACTAGAAACTTGATTTGTTATAAAAACAATAAGTGGAATAAGTTGTAAATATTTATACGATGAAGCATCCATTTTTTTAAAGATGATTTTTTTGTTTCTTTCCTTGTTTTAAATGTCCAAAACTAATTTATCTTTGAAATATGATTTTGGTAAATATCATACTACTCGGTTACATATGATCTTGACCAGAGATTGAATGTCAAAATGACCTAAGTGTAAATTAAAAACCCAAGATTCGTTAACTTATTCATTTCAGCGCATTAACTTTTGACCTGAAATAAATTCAAAATCTATAATATAGACATTTTGAAAATGAGATGATATAAATAAAATATTTACTTTACAATTAATAAATTTTAAAATTTAATTTCTAAAATTAATTTTAAACACTTTATTATATAATTGACTATTACATAGTAAATTATACTAAAATACATTAATGAATGAAATATATTTAATTAAATTATATTTATAGAAACCAGTCATATTGACACCTATAATTTATCCATTTGAATTATCTCCAAATGTGACATGGCCTATATTGAAATATTTGAGATTATTAAATTCAGAAAGATCCCCAAACATATACCTTGCACAAACACTATACATATACCAATTATTTTCATAGGTTTTTCTCATGATACCCTTTTCCTAAAAAGTATTAAGAGACTATTTCTTTTGGTTCCCACATCTTAGGTCCACTTAAGTTAACAGATAAGGACTTTTTAATCCAAACATGTTTGGTACAACTTATTCAATTTAAAATCTGGGATGTAATATGAATGCTATTTTTTCAACCATATAATTATTTTTTAGCATTTAATTCATAAAAAAGATTTTAAATTTTGTTGAAATAATTTAAAAATTTATTTCAGGAAGTTACTTTTTCAAAAGAATAGTTTCTAAGATTTTCAGAAGAACTAGATTATTTTGAAAACCCAATTACAAAATAAATTTAAATAGTGAATTGGGATCCCAAAATAATATTTAAATATTTATCAACAAGGGTAAATTAAGAGAGATTAATTTTCAAATCATAAATTTTAGATTCTGAATTTTCATCAATTGGTTATTCTAATAGTTTTAAAGCCAAATCATATTTATCTTTTAAAATATTACCTTTTTAACAAACCAAAATATTGTATTTTTTTAATATTATATTTTTTAAACAAGTTCATAAAAACCATTTTGAAGTTAATATATATTATAAAGAATATCCCCATAACATAATGACTATGATGAATAAGTAGAAGAGTATGAACATGAACGAGCATAATTTAATTTTTTACATACCTAGATATTATCCTCGAGACAGTTAGGACTTTCATCACTTGCTTAAAATATTGAAATAATATCCTTTCTAACACTACATATTGAGACATTTAGAGCCTTCTTAATATGATTATTGTCTTTAGTATTTTTATTTAAGGGATAATACATATTTTTGTGATCCTTATTTTTTAAATTGAAGAAAGTAACATCCATTTATTTAGTTTGATTTTTTAATTTTTGTGAATATATTTTCCTTATCTTGTACTTGTTCTTCCTCTTATAAATATGATAAAATTTGGATTTTATATCAGATATTTCATTGCTGATTTCCTTAAAAGATATTTTCTTTTTAGTTTATTTTACTCTTTTCTTCCTTTTAGACTTACATTTTCATAGTTATCTCATATGCCATGAAAAGGAAAACAAAGTGGTCAAGGATAAGAAGGAAATTTCTTTCAAAGATATATATGTTGAATCTTATAAAATTTAAAATGATATTTCTCATTATTCTAATAGGAAAATTATATTATTCATAAGAAGAAGGCACACCACCAAGACTAGAAGGGGAAGACATAAACTAAGTTTCAGGTACATCTCTATGAGTGAAACCAAAATCAAAACATAAAGTTAGAGAACACACCTCTTAATAATAATAAAGTAGAAAATAAATAAAACAATAAGGATTTAAAAGTGTGAACATGTTGTGAAATAAATGACTCCCCCTCATCAACCTCCTCATGGGATAGAATCCCCAGAATTTACATGGCCCGTAATGAGGTAAATAATGATATAAATTCCTCTATGTCATATTGTTCTTCTATTTATTCTTCTTCCTCAAGTAATTTAAATTATAATGATCTTAGAGATTCTAGAGATAAATTACAAGATTTTTTTTGAAATATAACTCTAAATTCAATGATCTCAAAATGAAATACTATAATTTGTTTTAAAAAAGATCAAATTTTCAATGATAATGAGAAATGAAAAGTGGAAAATTAAAACTCAAAGGATTTTATTTAAAAATAATAATGAAAATAAATAAATAATATTAAAAATTTAATCAGGGGAAAATGAAGGATTTATACATTATTTAAATTATATAAAAAGTAAAATGGTTTGTTTCAAGGACCTACCCAATGTTAAAAAAATTGAAAATAAAATTAATGAGTTTAAGGATTCCCTTACAAATATTACCCAAGGTGGTCATAATTTGAATTTAATTTTGGTTTTCCAATTGAATAGAAAAGTTAATTATTGGTTTTATTACTCAAATCAATCAACCAACTCAATAAAAATAAAAAATAATAATTTTTTATATGTTACCTCCTAATATAAAATTGTTATTAATTATAGAAAGACTAGGAATTTTATTTATCTATGAAATCTAAGAAATTCCTATTATGTTCAGCCCATATCTATTCATATTTATTTAAATATATTGAAAATAATAGAGCACATTTTTTATGTAAATTTATATACTAATCAGATGGGGTTTCATAAGACTTTATTACATAATATTTCATAACCTATATTTTAGGAACCAAAATCTATAGTATCTAGAAATTTATGTAATAATAATGTCCCAATAGAAAACCCCCTTCATGGTAAAAAATTTTAATTTTATTAAATAAGATCTTGTTATATCTATTTCATGAAATTTACATTTTATTTTGACAATCATAAGTTTTATCATATATTAATTTTGATATTTATATTTAAATTATTGACTGGTGATAATCCATTTTTATCCATATTTTATATAATGAATTGAATATTTTCATTCATTAATTTTTCATAGTACATTAAAATTTCAAAATTAATATTTTAATATTTTATGAATTTTTTAATTCAAATAAAAAATAATATATTTTTAATAATTTCATATTGGGTTGATCATTTTATTCCATAAGTTAGTTTTCATTCAAGTATTGTGAGATTTTATGATGTTTAATTTGATTCATATTTGAACACCAAAATCATTATCAAATCTATCTTTTAAAAATTTATATTTTTCCATGTATACCATTTATGTATTATACATTATCAAATGTTTACCTCACCCTGTTATTCAATTTTACATGTTTTTAATAGTTATAAAAACAGAAGAATGGAATGAAGTGAGTCATTGTTCTCTCTAAATGTTTTTTGTAGTTTATTATTACAATTAATATTATGTACATATTTTTCAAAAATTAAAATTATTTAACACATTTTACTATAATTTATTTCATAATTTCTTATTAAAACCATTTTTATAATCTCTTTTAATTTCATTATGAATTTTGAAATTCCTAACAAACTCCCTCAGGTATATTCTTAAATTTTAAATATAAAATGTAATTGTTTCATATATCCTTTTATTCTTAATAATATAATTAATGGGATGTTAACCATTTTTCATAATTATGAAGTGACCCTAAAGAAAACATCTGATTTTATTAAAATCTATAATTCATTGATCTAACTTCAGTTTAAATAAAAAAATCAATGTTTTTATTTTTTAAACCCTTATTTAAATCCTCTTAAATTTCAATTATATATCTTTAATAATTTAATTTTGGCTTATAATTACTAATGATTATTTTCAAAAATGTAAATTTTGAAGAGTTTTCATAACATTGAAAATTTATGAACATCATCCTCGTTCATGTTTGCATGAATTTAATCTCAAAATTTATTGAATTATATAAACAATTTTTAAATCATGATATCATTTTCCTATTTCTATTTTTTAAAATATTGAATTGATTTATTTATTTATTTCACTCTTTGGTGATTATTTTATTTTCTATTTTGATTCATTTAATTATTTATTAACATGGATTGTGTCATCTTAATATATGATATAGTTTATCAAGATCCTAAACTTTTTTAATCTAAAATGTTTCTAAATTGAAAATGATTTTTTTTATTGAACTATAAAATGATAGAATATATTTTACACTCTAGTATGTTTCAAAATTTAATTTCAAAGCACATGGGTGTGTTGTTTTTGGTTCTTAAATTTGTTTGGAAAATTTTTATTAATTGAAATTTGATTTCAAAATAAAATTTTGTGGGAATATTTGATTTATTAATTTAAAATAATTTTGTATCTTGAACATCCTTTGATATATTATATGTCCTATTGTAGTTTCAATTATCTAATTGTAGGAGATCCGGATCAATTTTTATATATAAATTCATCATTAGGGAGACAATCTTTTCTAAATAATTTATAAGCATGTTAATATTTCATAGTTTTTTTTGAAACATGATCAAGTATTTATTTTTTCTTAAATTTAATGGAATTGTTTTGAATGTTTGACCACGTAGAAAGTGTATTACTTAGTTTTCTAAGTATATTTTTTTAAAGTTGTACGTTCTTAAGAATAAAAATTCATTTTTAGTTTTTAATATATCTTGAGAGAGCATTATAGGCTATGAAATATTCATTTCCTTTTTTCCTCTCTTATTAATAGACTTAATATTATTGTAAATTAATTAACTTTATTTATATAACCTTTTTATGAGAGTTATGATAATTTTAATGGGGGATATGGTAATTAAATTAATGGTTTTATTTCTCTAATAGCTTGTTTAAACTTATTTTTGGTGGGAATATCATGAAATATAAGGTATGTTTATATTACAGTCTATCAATGAATATTTTAAATTAGTTTTCAAATATTTTAATTTTTTTATTTCACTATTTTTCATAGTTATGTTTATATATCTTCAAAGGGGATGATATTTTTGACATCAAATGGAACTTTGGTTTTATGGGGGTAAAGGTAGTCATTAAAAATGTATATTCAATTGTTTGAATTATTTTCAAATTAAAATGGAATTGAACATGAAGTATTATTAAATTGAGAAATTATATTGATTTTTTAATTTTTAATAATCAAATAAGGGGATACTTTTTAAAATTGAAATAATGATGAAATCATTATGAAAATGTATCCCCAAAGTCATTTTCGTTTTATTAATATTAATTGGTTGAATTTCATTGTGAAATATTGGAATTTATTTTAGATAAAATCATGGTAATTTCATAACTCATATGTTTATTGATTAATTGGTTGATTTTTATTAAAAATATAGGGGATGATATATTAAGCCACACTCTTAGGGGGTTTTAATGATTAAAAAATTAATTTATTTTTCAAATGTTTTCATTTCATTATTTTCAAAATTTCAATTTCAATAAAATTTTTAATAAGTTTTCAGGCTAAATGAAAGGCTCAAATTGGTTGTGGAGGACCATTTTGATGTCCTCCATCTACAGGTGTGATTAGATACTGAGTAGACCACATAAAATAGTTGGTTGGACCAGTATAGAGCACAATTTCTATCTAGTTCCCACCAACCATCCAATGATACCCATCAATGAAACCCACCATCCATCATGTGGCAACCCCAGACTATCCATTGTCATTCTTGTGGAAAACAGAATATATCATTTATGGTGGACCTTGGAAAATTAATTCGACTCTAAATTGCACTATCCAACCACCAAAACATAATGAATTATCCTAATACTTTAATAGGATAAAAATACAAACCAATGGGTGTTTGGATGAACGTGGTTAGCTTAAGGATTCATTCAAGATCCATATTTTTCACTTTGATTTTGTTTTTTGTAATATCATACAATTTTATATCTTTTTCCCATTTTGCCTTGTTGTATTATTTCTAGAGGATTTATAGTGTGATTCAATGGGATTGAATATAGATATTTGTTTTGTTTTTTCTTTTCTTAAATACTCACTTCTATTGAGTGTAAAGGGTCTGGGGCCCACAACATTAAGTGAGGGAGATTGGGTGATCACTATCGTTGAGTGTGAGAGGTTTCATGTACAAAACCATTAAAATTTAGGGATATTGGGTTTCTAACCAAAACTAGTAAAAGTATTGTGGGTGTTTTACTACAACACCAAAAAGTATTGGAATATTGTTTTTCTTGATATAACAACTGAAAAACAAGGGTCTTAGATTTGTAAATGATATATTCCTTTTTCTAACCCTAGATATCTCCCATACTTCTAGAGGTTTTTTCTAAGCCCTAAGGTCCTTGACATGCATCTTTGTGGCCCTCATCTACCGATTTTGCAATCGGAGTACAATGAAGAATCGAGCCTTGTGGATTTGACATTGGTAGCCCGCATCAACCATCGATGGGCGTCGGTCGAAGATTTTGATCGGTTTGTGTTTGGTAAATCGGATTTTAAAGACTGAGTGATTGTTGGTCTTATTTGATAAGTGGAATCTCATGATCCAATTTTCCTTAGAGGATGATATGATTGGGGCCTGGTCTCGTGCTCCCCGTCGTTGCAACGAATGCAAGTTCTTATTTCTTTGATGGTCATTCCACCTCTGCAAGAATTGTGATCCATTCTCCATTGGGACATGGGTAAGCTTGACTCAAATCCCTTCACTCTTTCAAAATCCTGCAATTATCCGTTTGATTGGAAACATGGTGTGTCGATTTCTCAGTTCGGATGTTTGCACCTCTACCGTGAGTTATTCAATCAGCCGGCACATTTGTGTTCAGGTGGATGTTTCGAAGCCCCTGGTGGAATGGATTGGGATAGATGTTGATGAAGAGTTTATAGATGAAAATAGTTTGTGGTTTTTGAGTCCTGGGTAATCTATTTCTCAAACTACTATCGTCTGGGGCATCTGGTGTCACACTTTCATGATGAAGGTAGGAGCAGGAGGTCTTATCCGAAGGTGAGGATAGGTGAGGGGCAATGACAGTTTCCCGGTCTGGATAATGGTATGGTTTATGGTACTAAGCACCTAGATGCATTCACAGAGGGAAGGAAGGTAGTGGACTCTTCCAATCTGATGGTCACTGTAGTTTTTGATAGGTTTAAAACTGATCTAATGGTGGGGGATGGTGAGAGTAGTTTTTTTCCAAGGCTGTGTCTGGTCATGGTGTCCCTTGGTTCTGAAGAAAGGCTATTTAGCACCAGTAAAGATGATGTTTGGACTTAGGGGTAGCGGCATGGGGAATGGGAAACTTGGATTCATTTGTATGTGGTGATAGTAATTTTGTGGGTATTTCAGAGGTCTGTGTTGAGGAGTTCAATGGTTGGGTTAAAGATAATGATGGTGTGATGGCCATTGTTCCCATGAGAAATTGGTTTCATGGGATGAAGCAAGAGGGTGTGGAGATGGTTATGTAGGATGGTGTCAACATGAAGACAAATATCACTTTACTGGAGGATTCTATAGTGAATGAGATAATAAAAAAGGGATTTGTGAAGGTAAGAAAGTGGTGGACAATCCACAATTCTTAGCTATGATTGAAACTAACAATCAACTCCATTAGAACTGGCTAGAGATTCATCAGGATATGAAGATCCTTGGAAAATGTGGGGATATGACTGATAGTGACAAAGGAAATGATGGTGTCATGGATAGGCCCTCATATAGTGATGTTGTCCAGGGAGGGAAGAAGATGTTTTTTGGGATCCAACTGGATATTCATTATTCACCATGAAGGAGGTTGAGGAAGGATTACTCTTATATTGCAGAGCCGATGTCCACCATGTAATTCAATAAAGGTACACAAGCTACTAATGAATTTCGTTCATTGGAGTGGTAGATCCTTAGAAGGAAGTACACCAAGTTTTTGAAGTATTATCAAAACTCGAAATGGGAATCAGAAATTATGGATGGTGCTTTTGTTCATGGAGGTGTTGAAAAGTTTAATTTTGATGGTATGTAGTTGCTGTTTTTGGTCTTATAGGGCTTTCTTACTTTACTTTTCCTTTATTTTAAAAAATGTTCAAAGGTTTTCCTTTGACAAAGTTTTATGGTATAATCTAAAAGTCAATAATTGATCCTTGATCGCTTATTAATTTACAAGAACTTGAGTCTTATTACCAATTCTCAAAACATTCTATGAGATATAATCCTACAATAGGTTAAAGTGACATCAATTGACATCTACATCATTATAAATCCCATAATGAGAAATATAATTCCATTTACTAACCTTCCACAAATAATCATCCAAATGAAGCAATTCTAGAAACTTATCTCCATCCAAAATATCGATTGTAATATCGTGCGATAAGGATTTAAATCATCAAGATCCAAAATGGTCAAATAAATCTCCATTTGAGATATTTTGATCATAATTTATCCCACTTTGATAAATATATATCTTTTGGATATATATAATGTATAGATAATATTCATTAAAAATTATTAGTTATAATTTAACTGCAATTTTTTATTGAAAATGTTCAATGAAAATTTCCCTAGAAATTTTACATTGTTTATTTATTTATTAATATATTTTCACTATAACCATAAGTAGATATTATAATTTAAAATTTTTTTTATAAAATTTCACTAAAAATTTATGTTATTTATTTATATATTAATATATTTACATTTAAAATTTAAACATGGATTTATTCTATAATATTGGTAATCAAATTTTCAATAAAAATAATTATTGTATATTTTGGGGAAAATTTTGAGTATATATATTCACTAAGAATTATAAAATCCAAGAACATATTTTGAATTTATATATGTATTCATAAACATAAATTTATGTATATGTAAATATACTTATTTATATTTGGTGTATAATTTCACACTTATACTACAAAATTTGAAATGAAAAATTATTTGGAAAATTAATTTAGAATTATCCAATTTACCATTGGAAATTAAATATTGAGTATAAATTCACAATAAAAGATAAAAATTTTCAATATTAGTTTTCAATGAAAATTTAAATTGAAATTATATAATTCTGTAATTGAAATTTTCACTCTGATTTTTTTATGTAAATTTTTATGAAAATTTCCAAGTATATTTTTACAGATGCAATGAAAATTTTCAATGTATGTATACATTAAATGTTTTTAATTGAAATTAACAAAGAAAATTTTCAATTAAAATTTACAAGTTTGTTTGTATGAATATACTTAAAATTTCATCAATAAATATGCACTATAAATTTACAGTGTAATATTATATTTTATGTTTGAATTTCAATGTGTGTGTATTTATATTTTTTAGTTTTCCATTATATGTTTCCATTTTAAATTTAAAAATAAAAATTTTCAATCCAATTTTTTACAATAAATATATATCTACATATTTTCACAATGAATTTAAAATTTTCTTTTTGAATTTTCTTTTAAAATTTTTATTTTGATTTTGGAATTTTACACTAAAAAATAAAATTTCTTTGAAAATATCTAGTGGTAACCAAAAATATTAAATGTTAATTTTTCATTGAAAATATTTTTTTATTGTTCATAGAAAATTAAATTTATTATCAAAATTTATACTTGTAATTAGGAATGTTCGCATTGAATTTTTATTTAAAGGTTCGATTAAAATTTTAAAAGATTCCATAGTAATTTAAATTTCAAATTGAAATTTATATTAGTAACCAAAAATTATTTCTATGACTTAATTTCATAATGTATATTGAATGATTAAACATTTTTATTATAAATTAAATTTCATGTAAACAATATCACTCATAAACATGTTATAGTGGTTAAATATGTTTGTATAGAAACACCCATTAATTGTTTAAGAAATTTATGGTGTAAATTTATATTTAAAAATAAATGTGGTGTAATATTCATCAACAACTAAAAAATGGCATTATAAATTTTTATTGGAAATTTCTTATGGAATTATATAAATTCTCACTATAAAATTGAAACTTTCATTATGGGTATATAAAATTTTAATTAGTATGTGGTGAATGAAAAAGATAATGTAAATTTATGGTTAAAATTTTTAGTTTATGTTTTTTCATACACACACACACACGCTCAAATATATATACATATTTATTTATTTATATAAAATTTCTCGAGGATAATTTGTTAAACTTGCATATATTTTACAAGCAAATTTTTGTAAATAATTCAAATAAAACCATCCAATGTATGTCTATATTTGTAAATATATTTTTCACTGAACATTTTTATTGTAATTTTGAAAGATTTCATTGAAGATTAAATTTTGAGTAAATATTTTCATCGATAAATTTATGTGCATAATTTAAGTTTAAATTTACATTGGAAATTTTCATTATTGAATTTTAATTAAAAACCCTTCATTGAATGTTTTTGGAATCTTTTTCAAGTGTAAGTTTCATGTGTGTGAATAATGTATTTTTATATATTTCTGTGTTAAAGATTTTTCATTTGAATTTTGGATGTTTCCATTGAAAATAATATGGGTGTATTATTGATTTTTATGTATGTATATATGTATACATGTATAATTATATATATATATATGTTAATATTCACTTATTATAAATATATATTATCTATTTATATATACAAACATGTGTATGTGTGAGTTTGTATACATATATATATATATATATATATATTTTATTTAAATATAAATATATACACAAATATATACATATGTATTTTTTATTTTTATATACACACTTTCATGTGCATGTATATATATATCTGCAAATACATGAATAAATATATATATTAAAATATAAATGTATATTTATATTTATTATTATATTTATATTTATATATACACACACGTATAAATATAAATTAATATTTATATCTACATACATATATAAATATAAATAACAATATATATATGTATAATGATTTTCCATACACAGTAATAAAAAATATACAATAATATGAATATAATAATTTTTTTAATAAAACTAATCATTTCAACAAAAATATATTTATATTTATATTTATATTTATATTTATGTTTATGTTTATGTTTATATTTATTTTTAATTTTATTTTTTTATTTATATTTATATTTATATTTATATTTATATTTATATTTATATTTATATTTATATTTATATTTATATTTATATTTATATTTATATTTATATTTGTATTTATATTTGTATTTGTATTTATATTTATATTTATATTTATATTTATATTTATATTTATATTTATATTTATATTTATATTTATATTTATATTTATATTTATATTTATATTTATATTTATATTTATATTTATATTTATATTTATATTTATATTTATATTTATATATTACTATTATTATTATATATAGATGAGGATGGGACAAGTGAATAGGAAGCAGGGGAATTGTTTTCCAAAATACAAACATACCATCCTTCTAGAGGGATCAATGTGCGAGGATATAAAATATAATCTAAATTTTGTATTGTAACCTGACCCAAAAATTCACAACCAAGGATAAATCAGGAATATATGGCAGTAGATAATGACTGCTAGAATTTTTGACAAAAAAATTACATTTTGAAAACATTTAGAGGCTGAAATAAGTACCCTTGATCCAATTTTTATATCAGGCCCCACAAATACAAAAAATATTTCTTTGTAATTAAGTAATTATAGTTTTAATAATTATAATAATTAAAATAATATTTAGATACAAATATTTATTGATATTGTTTCATTCATTTACAAATAATAAGACATTTTTTTTTTTTAAAACATTTAAATGAGTTTTGATCAATTAATTTATTATAATAAGTATAACAATTATCAAGAAATTATCACCCTAGAGTAAAGCACCAAGGCCATGAAATTTAAATAAAAGGAAAAGAGAAGAATAGAAATTATACATGTATGATTAGTTTTTTTATATTTTAAAAAAAGAATATATAACATGGTTTTTAATCGAATATACATGTTTTAATTATAATAAAAATTTATAGTATAAAAACATTTATATATTCAAATTTATATAATTTTTTAAATGTTTTAAAAACAAAATATAATGCTTTTTGTTTGTTTTAATATATATTTATATATATATATATATTAATATTTTAAAAAAAGATTAATAATTAATATATATTCATATATACACAGAGACATTATTTATTTTCCCTTCAAAGCTATAGTGTGTATTTTTTTTAACAGTCAATAATTATTATTGTTATAACAATAACATATATACATATAGATTTATAATGTTTTAAAAAATAATAATTCCAAATATTTTATTTTTGAAAATATCTTTCAATTTATATTATATATATTATATCTTTTATTTTATTTTCTTACACATGTCACCTCTACATCAATTTTTCCTTATGTGTGTCCCTCTCCTTCGATTCTACTCCCCCACATCCCCCAAATCTCCTCCTGAATTCTTCCCCCACACCCGCAACTCTCCTCCCCCAAATCACATCCCTACATCCCATCCCTAGGTCTTCCTCCTCTCCATCCACCTCCCCTCCTTCCCTCGTACCATCCTCCATCCATCCTCTATCCATCCTCCAACTTCGCATCCTCTTCCTTTACCACCATTATCTCCTATGCCTCATTCTTTATGAAACAAAATATATATCCACATCATGCACATCCTCCACCACGTTCTCCTCTACCTCATCCTATAACCACAACTAAGACTCCACCTATAAATACTCATCCATATCTTCTTTGTTCAACTTCTCCACCAAATCCTCTTCTGCCATAATCACCACATCTCCCTTTGACTATGACCCCCCCCGACTAAGACCTTATGTGCCTAAGTCTATTCCTCCTCCTCTTCCTTGGTCTCCAAATGAATCTACTCCTCCACACAGGAATCTAATTTCTCATTTCTAGTAATGTTTCATTGATTTTTGATCCGTTCATCAAGATCCAATTTTCCTCCATACCTTTCAAGCTTAGAATACTAGAAACACGCAGTATTATCTTATTCTTCATCGAACTATGCTCCATCCAACTCCTGATAAGGAAAAATACTACCCCCTAACCGATTATTTATTATTACCAATACCACCATATCTTCCTCATAAAAAATTTTAAATCCAAGGGTAACTCATATCCAAATAATGCCTTTTATCATCATCAAAGGTTAAATTTCATTATTTTACATCATAGTTTGATGTAAAAAATGACTATCATTTATGGGTATCATCTATTATTATTATAGCTTTTATGGTCTTGTTATATTTCCATTATTGAAACCCTAAGTTTTGTTATACTTTTACTGTCTATATTTTATGTTGTCTTAATTTAGGAACTCAATGGATTCAATATTCAGAGTCCATTACACAAAAAATAAAGTTATTCATATCTTACCTTCTGAGGTAAGCTCCCTTCCATCACCGAACCAATAATTATGTCATTTTACTTATGTATATCTGATATTCATTTCTTGTGTAATATTATTATGCAATCCATATTTTATATTCTCTTCATACAGAAACTCAATGGATAATTAGTTGGAAGGCATGCATTTTATTTAAGATTTTTCTATTAAAAATAGGCATTTAAATCTATAATAAATTGTTGCCCTTATTTTAATTGTAATTACATATTTCAACATTAAATATATTCATATAGTATATTAATGTTTTTTCTTGATATTATTTCAGTACAGTTTTCACATATACACCCATCTCACCTACATCCTCTATTCAATATAAAACAATAATGGGGATACAAAGCTGAGAGACTCAAACCTCTACTATTCGGTTATATTTAATAGTCTAAAGTCAACTTCTATAATTTTAGATCTAATAAGCTAGTGTTTTATTTTTCTTTATCCTATGATGGAGTCTTCCTTTGTATCATGTTAAAAATATGCTATGAAAACTATTGTTTTTCGTATTTCAATTAATACATATCCATTCTATTGACCCATATATTCTGTTAGATTTTATCATCCCCCTCTCATTTCTATATCTTTTGTCATGCATCTAAACTCCAGTTTCCATTAAATGAAACCTCATCAGTTTTCATTTTCTACCACCACTTATTAAAAATTATATTCAGTTTCTATTCGATCATATAAATTGTAACTCCATTTATCGAAATTTTTAATTTATATTCCACTCATGTTTTTTTGAATATATTTTATATATCATTTTTTCACATGTGTGATCATTGTGTGCAATTTATTAAATTTTAAAATGTTTTTTATTTAAGTCAGACTCAATAAATTTTCTCATATTTTAGGGATGGTTTTTTATATTTTCATAGTTTGGATGTTTTCTCTAAATGGAGGATGTTCTATTTGTTTACATTATATTTTATTCTACTACATTTGATCCCAATATGATTATATTTTACTGAAATGAATATTGGATTACCTGTAAAGTAGGGATTACATATTATTGATTAATAGGTATCACCTTCTCATCTGTCATCACATTTCACCATCTTTAAATCATGTTTATCATTCTTCAATTATTCATGGGTGATTTTGTAATATGTTTTACAAAAATATAAATAATTTATCATTTCTTGACCCCTCATAGAGTGGGTTCATGGAATACATATTGATTCATATTATTATGATATAAACCAGTTTGTATGTCATGGGTATTTTAATTTTTTTTCCTTACACTATAGTTTTTTATTTTATATTTCATATTTTGAATCTTATTTTTTCTATATAATTGTTTTCACTATATTTCAATTGTGTGTATTTTCCTAAAATTTACCATGTTTTTTGATTATGTATTGTCTTTTTATATTTTCACATATTATATAGATCACTTCCAATATAGGAATTATTATTTATTTGGATTTTCATTTTTAAGATATTAATATCTTTCACTTTAATAAGAAATACATGAGGACACCCATCGATATGTTTTTTTTCGGGACTAGGGTTGAGTCAGCCCATAATATGAGTATATTATACATGATATAAATAATACATATCATTATAAATACAAATTAAAATTTATGCATTTTAACTTCTTTTTCTATCAAAATTTCTATTAATCTATACTATATGATTGTATGTATATTACATATTAGATATTCTATAACCAAACATATTACAGTTTCATTTGAGAAACCAATGTCAAACCCATCTAATTTCTATTATAGTTTGACTATTATTTCTTGTATTATTTATACCACTAAAGATAATTTTTTTGGCATAATGGTTTTCTATAACATCATGGTTTGTAACACCCCAAGATTTTATGAGATATATTATTTTTAATTTCTTTGATGTCTTCTTTTATACACTACACCAAGATTAACTTTTACTATACGCAACTCCATATTATCCTGCAGTATACACAACACTATTCTTGGCTCGTGTTACAGACAATTTTAAATTCGTTTTGTGGAAATTACTCTATAGAACATTTAGTATAGATTTTTTTTAATTTTTAAATGAAATAAGTTTTGATTATGATATAAGAAACACCAAACGAAGCTTTAACTACATTCAACCTTGACTTGGCTTGCATTACACGCAATCAAGACCTTCCTCGATAGCGTGTGTAGTACGCAATACCAGGTTTCACTAAACGAGATATTATTATAATATTACTATGAACTAGCAGTTATGAATAGTAATACCCACTTTTTGAAATTTTATAAATTTTATCTTTCAAAATCGACTTCATTTTTGGATTCGTAATATCGAAATTATCTTAGGGTGAATTTTGGTTTTTTTCTGAAAACTTTCAATTTTTGATGAATAGTGAAAACCCTGGGTTAGTATTTAAAAACCGACTGTTTATTTAAATAATTATTTATTATATTTAAATATATTTTAGGTCAAAATTTATACATAATACATATATAAGTTCAATTTAATTCATTGGAGTCATTTTATAATAATTTTAGATATATAAAAATTTTATTGAACTTTTCACCATCTTTTACCCACCTCTTAGAAGAATTTGGAAATTCACATAAAATTTAATTTTATCGCTTTTGTGAGTGGAATTTTGAAAATCCAAGAGACATGGTTAATATCAAGGACTAAAATGTAGTTCAATGAGATGAAAATAATTTTTGGTGAATAGTAATTTTTTACTTTTATTTACCACGGTTAAAAGTAAATAGAGTAATTTAGGGTAAAAATGATATTATTATCAACCTAACACATGTCCTAATACTATTGGATAAGTTTAATTAGACCAAAAACGAATTATGAATAAAATATGACCATTTAGGTCCTGTTGGATTAGATTAGGACATTTATTATTAATTTATTTAAAGAAGGGTTAAAATAGTTATAATCAAAGTTTAATAACTAAATAATTTTTAATATAGAGTGATACATAACATAAATTAGACTATAAATATTCATTATAAATCTAGAAAGATTTAATACATAATGGTATTTTATTTATAATTTTTAGACATTATATAATTTAATTTATTTATGACACAATGATGATTCAGTAATTATCTTATTAATGAAACATTAACATAATTGATGTTATAAATACCCAAATAAATGTTATTTGAGACATTTTATGAATTAAACTAATTTTATAGGTTAATATGACATGTTATTATTTATTTAATTAACTTTCTTAGAACAAATCATTCTGTTATGATTTTCACAAAAATCAATTACCAAATAGTGTCAAAATTGACATAAAATAGTTTTTAAAACAAATATTATATTATTAATTTTTATTATTTTCCTAAAAATATAAGGTTGGGCCACAATACTTATATCCTGGTAGGAGTGTCATTAATGGACCACTTGGGGGTCTCTAGGATGGATATGGTATGTTTATTAACAATTTAATATAAAAATACAAAGTGACATGGTAAATGTCAATCTAATTAACTAAGAGTTAAAACTAAAAGATAAGGTTAATATAATGACCCAAACCTATCAAAAATCTATTCGTTGAGATTATTTCGACCCATACACACTTGATCTTCGAAATAAATCATTTTTGAGCTATTATAAACCGAATATGACTTTATTATAAAATAATATTTTGAGTTTTTTCAAAGGTGCCCCTCTCCTCCCTTATAAAAAGGGCACCCCTTCCCTCTTCTCTTCACACCTTTTTGAGCCTTGAAACATGGCCAAACCCTACCCATTTATATTCTCCACTTCCCTAGAAACATTCTAGAGGTTCTGTTCTTCTCAGAAGACCAACTCTACTTCCATTAGAGGATTCTTAAAGGAGGTGCGTCGAAAAGAGGTAATCTCTTCTTCTGATTTTCTCAAGTTTCCTTCTTCTTATACTTATTCTTCTTTATTTGTCTCATTATAAAGTAATAAAATCAGTATTACTTATATACTGATATGTTATTATAAATATGAAACAACCCTATTTCACCTTCTATCCATACAACGGAAAACGAAATCACCGCGCGTGCGTACGTACGGAATACCGTCTCCACGCCGGGGTGTAATCTGTTTTCGACCACCACCTTACATGGATGGGTCTAATGGTGTAAATAAATAACTATATATGATTATTGTAAAGTGATATTGATTATTAAATATTATAAATACACTTCAATACAATTCCATGATCATGGGAATGATATCATCGCTCGTGCATACGTACGGACTACCATCTCAATGACGCAATGAGATTCATTCTCCATGTTAACCATTCATGAATGATTATAAAGTATATATAATGAATAATAATTAAATATATGAAATAATAATGATACTGGATTTATGCATATATATATGTATTTCATCTACTTAATTCCATTCAATTCAATAAGAAAAAACGAAAACAACATTCATGCGTACGTACGGCCGACCGTATCCGTGAATGGTGTATTTCATTCCATTTATCAATCTATCATATATATTTATATGATGAATATATATTATATATAAATAATGTTTTAAATTCTGGAATTATTTAAATCAGGATATAATTAATAATATCGAGAATAAAACGTCAAAAGTCATACGATAAATGAAACGATTTTACCCAAAATGGTGCTTTAACATGGAATTTAGAAAAGAACGGGTAATATAAAGCCATAAGTGAACCATATATGATATCATAAAAATGAATGTGATTCTGTAATAAGTCAATGACATTATTTAAATCATTATACAGGAGGTTCAGAAACATACGAAGCATATCAGACATATGGTAAGGGATAACTATTCCAATCTCATTCTTATACTGAGATTGTTTTTCGTAAGTATTTACTGGGGTTATTGTTATCATCCATGCCCATGCTTTCTAAAAAAATTCATGTATTTTTAAAGTCCTTTTTACCCATTTTTGAAATTTACCACATGTTATGAAAGGAATATTACATTTTTTTACCACACGGGGAACTTTTGGAATTTTCCGACAAAAGTACGAGAAGAATGTTATTTTTAACTTATGCTGTGTGAACAGATTTTTACGGTTTCATAACGCCTCATTTTCATGAATCTTAATCTACAAGATTTTATGACTATTTAAAAAATAATAATTTTCTTTTTAAATATCATTGAATTTTGTTAAGAGAAAATGATTTTGAAGAAGAAAGGATATTTTCCTCAAGAATTCATTTCAAGTGTTTTATCAAAACCATTTTCCATCTAAGATGATATTATTTCATATGTGTATGTTTCAAGTATAACGTCTCTATGATTTACATTGTTTCACATTTCTTATGATGAAATATCTATTTGTTTTATATGGATTATGTGATGATGGGATGATGTTTATGAAACCCATTTTATTCTATGGGTTATGATGAATGTTTTATGTTTATTTTGTGGCACAAGTAAGAATGATTCCATTATGAGATGCGTGGGACCTATATCTCCCTCCAATGAATTGGGTAAAGATTTATATCTCATGAGATAGACATGGCTGGAATGGTAAGTTAATCCGGTTCAGTGATACAGGACTGGAATGAGAAGTGAACTCGATTCAGAAAGGGACTTTGTCCACTAAGAAGGTCTTGGCAGCAATGACTTGGCTACTATGGAAATCATAACAAGTGTTGAATGGTTTCAACAATTACATTTTTTATTCCCATGCTATTTTATCGTCATTGATGTTCCATTATGATACATTCCTTACATACTTCCAAGACTTATGTCTTTGCTCAAGATTTTCATGTTTAAACATTACATTCATGTTTTTAAGTTCAATTGTATATGGTTTGTTTTATTTAATCCATGCTTACCCTTACTGAGCATTTGAGCTCACCCTTTATATGTTTTATTTTCCCTAGTATTTCAAGAAAGGTTTTAGGTAAGAAAAAAGGGGAAGATCTTTATAGGAGTTGTTAAAGATCTTTCACCAAGATTAGAAGATTATATTCTGAGTTTCCAAATACACTAAACTATTATAATCCTCGAGTTTTGGTTTTTGTTATGTATTATGTATTCCGCAAAAGTAATGTATTTTCCATGTATGTCAATCATTGGGTATTTATAGTTGGTATCAGAGGAAAGGTTTAGTCAACCTTTGGAAACTAGGATGCGAGAACTTTAGTGAGATCCCTAGATATATTTCTAAGGTATGTCTAGGGATGTCCCTAAGGTTTAGTATAACTATAGGTTACAGTCCTAGAGTTATGTTGACGATAATGAATAACATAGGGTGAACCTAAGGTGTCATGGATTAAAGAATGTGTGATAAGTTAGACATCCCATATGTGACTTTTAATGATTATTTGGTTCCTCGTTATTTTAACTATTTCTTACACTATGGTTTCTGGTTTTAGTCAATGGAGGGAACGAGAAGGAATTCAGTTAACATTGATTCTGATGGATAAATTGGTGACTGTGATAAAAAAATTGTGTAATTACTAGAGAGAAATATATTGTGATTATGTTGAATTAGTCATCACGATATATGATTAACAAGGTGAACTTTTTTGGTATTCTTAAGTCATCAAATAAGAATAAGATGGAATTTTATTCATGTTCGCATGGTGAGGATCATATATGATGGAATATTGAGATTTATAAAGGAGGGAAGAAGAACCTTGAGGAATAACTCAAATGGAAGGGAAGATGTTATCTATGTGGAGAAAAGGGTCAAAGAGTGACAGACTATTATGGAGTCTGATGTCTTATCTGCAGAGAACATGGGAATTACCCAACTCAATTCCCTGACCTAATAAGTTACTTCTAAATCAAGGAAGGACCTATTCCAATACAATCATCGAAGAGGATGGATTGAAGGGCTTAATTATTGGAATTCAATAATAATGTTGTTGAGGTACTTTTATAGTATATGGAAATATCTGTGTATTGGTCCATTGTGGTTTTCTATAAGAATATGGTACTGGTAACCATGAAAAGTGATTCAAATATTTTGGAAAGAAGATGATATCCACATAATGAATGGATAAGGAGAAAATAAATTGTTTGATAGTATTCATGAGCTCATGATTGATATAAGGACAAGTGATATCATGGTTTGAGTATAAAGAATTTTTTGGATTTTGGAATGTGGAAAGAGACAACTTTTGTCAGCATTCATGTTCTCAACTATGGTTCTATGGTAATTCATGTTGCAATAGAATAAACGATTAAGGTATTCACATGTTTGGAATGTGACCAACATGATATATTGTATGATATATGGGGGATAAATGATGGTATTCACATGCTCAGTATATGACATTTCTAGAAATTATTTTCTTTATACTATGAGGTTGGACAGAAGTATTTTAGATAAACCTAAAGATTGGAATGGATTATGTTGGACATAAGTTAGTGTTTTTTAAGGATAGAAATTTTTTGGATATTATTTATGGGATGTTATAATAATGTATTTTTAGAAAAAGGACAACCTGCAGGACGGGTGATAACCCATCGCGTCGGACAAGGCCGTTGGAATCGAACCCACAACCGATGTTCGACAGACCTTTATCGCCTACCACGGGCCTACAGGAAGTCCCTGGTTAGTAGAAACTAGTTTTATTATATCAAGCGGTATGATAGATGATGTATAAGTCCATTTTTGTAATCATATACGATTAACCTCTCCATAGATGGACTTATGTATATTTGATAACTTTTGCTAACCTTTTGTTTGAGACAGATGGAATGACCCTTCATTCTATCTCATGATCTGCTAACACATCACAAAAGACAAACTAAACTTCATTTCATTAAGATATGATGTGGAAATTTTTCAAGGCACAAACAACAGTGATATTGTACCAAAATCAAGTAAGTATTTATTTTAATTATTCTTCAAATTTAGGGAAATGATCTTGAAAACAAAAAATGTGGTCCTAGTGCCCTTATATCTGATGATTTAGATGGTACCTTAGATCATCACAAATTTATGGCTTTTTTATTGTTGGATTTTTTTAAAGCCATGTCCTCTACCACACTTCATCAGAAGTTGATGGTTATATTTATCTTCCATATCCATATTTTCAACTATGTTGTCCTATGTGGAAACCCAGTGCTGAGTTACATTAGGTGACTGTTATGATTCTAACTTCCCCTTTTAAAATTATGTTTTAGTATTCCTTTTTACGATGTGGGTTTCTATGAAAGAAACTTTCAAGTAATAAACCATTTATAACCCTGACGAATTTCGAGGGTGAAATTCATTTTAAGGGGGTAGAATCTAACACCCCAAGATTTTATGAGATATATTATTTTTAATTTCTTTGATGTCTTCTATTATACACTACACCGAGATTAGATTTTACTATACGCAACTCCATATTAGCTAGCAGTATATGCAACACTATTCTTGGCTTGTGTTACACACAATTTCAAATTCGTTTTGTAGAAATTATTCTACACAACATTAAGTATAGATTTTGTTTAATGTTTAAATGAAATAAGTTTTGATTATTTTATAAGAAACACCAAAAGTAGATTTCACTACACGCAACCTTGACTTGGCTTGCATTACAAGCTATCAAGACCTTTCTTGATAGTGTGTGTAGTACGCAATACTCGGTTTCACTAAACAAGATATTATTATAATTTTACTATGAACTAGCCATTATGAATAGTAATACCCACTTTTTGAAATTTTATAAATTTTATCATTCAAAATGGAATTAATTTTTGGATTCGGAATATCAAAATTAACCTAGGGTAAATTTTTTGTATTTCTATGAAAAAGTTCAATTTTTTATGAATAGTGAAAACACTGGGTTTGTATTTAAAAACCGACTGTTTATTAAAATAATTATTTATTTTATTTAAATTTATTTTAGGTAAAAATTGATACATAATACCTATATAATTTCAATTTAATTCATTGGAGTCATTTTATAATAATTTTAGATATATAAAAATTTTATTGAACTTTTCACCGTCTTTTACCCACCTCCTAGGAGAATTTGGAAATTTAGATAAAACGTAATTTCACCACTTCTGTGAGTGGAATTTTGAAAATCCAAGAGACACGGTTAATATCAAGGACTAAAATATGGTTCAATGAGATGAAAATAATTTTTGGTGAATAGTAACTTTTTACATTTATTTACCACGGTTAAAAGTAAATTGAGTAATTAAGGGTAAAATGATATTATTGTTACCCTAACACATGTCCTAATTCTATTTGATAAGTCTAATTCAACCTAAGACAACCTTAGGAATAAAATATGACCATTTAGGTCCACTTGGATTATATTAGGACATTTATTATTAATTTATTTAAAGAAGGGTTAAAATAGCTAAAATCAAAGTTGAATAACTGAATCATTTATAATATAGGGTGATACATTAGATAAATTCAACTATAAAAATTTATTAGAAAGATAAAATGATTTAATAAATAATGGTATTTTATTTATAATTTTTATACATTAAATAATTTAATTTATTTATGACACAATGATGATGCAGTAATTATCTTATTAATGAAACATTAACATAATTGATGTTATAAATACCCAAATAAATGTAATTTGACACTTTTTATGAATTAAAATAATTTTCTAGGTTAATATGACATATTAGTATTGAGGTAATGTACTTTTTTAGAACTAATAATTCTTTTATGATTTTCACAAAAATCAATTACCAAATAGTGTCAAAATTGACATAAAATAGTTTTTAAATCAAATATTATATTATTAATTGTTATTATATTCCTAAAAATCTATGGTTCGGCCAAGATACTTATATCATGATAGGTGTATCATTAATAGACAACTTGGGGGTATCTTGGATGTATATGGTATGTTTATTAACTATATAATATAAAAATTCATAGTGACATGGTAAATGTCAATCTAATTAACTAAGAGTTAAAACTATAAGATAAGGTTAATATAATGACCCAAACCTATATAAAATCTATTGGTTGAGAGGATTGAGACCCATACCCACTTTATATTCTAAATAAATCATTTAGGAGCTATTATAAACTGAATATGACTTTATTATAAAATAATATTTTGAGTTTTTCCAAAGGTTCCCCTCTCCTACCTTATAAAAAGGGCACCCCTTCCCTCTTCTCTTCACACCCTTTTGAGCCTTTAATCTCGGCCAAACCCTGCCCATTTATCTTCTCCACTTCCCTAGAAACATTCTGAAGGTTATGGTCTTCTCAAAAGACCAACTCTACTTCCTTAAGTGGAAGATTAAAGGAAGTGTGTCGAAGAAGAGGTAATCTCTTCTTCCGATTTTCTCAAGTTTCTTTATTCTTCTACTTCTTATTCATTAGTGGTCTCATTATAAAGTAATAACATCCGAATTAATGATATAATGATATGTTATTATAAATATGAAACAACCCTATTTCACCTTCTATCCATCCAACGGAAAACGAAATCACCACGCGTGCGTACGTACGGAATACTGTCTCCACGCCGTGGTGTAATTTGTTTTCGACCACCACCTTACTTGGATGGGTATAATGGTGTAAATAAATATCTATACATGATTATTGTAAAGTGATATTGATTATTAAATATTATACATACACTTCAATACAATTCCACAATCATGGGAATGATATCATCGCTCGTGCGTACGTACGGACTACCGTCTCCACTACGCGATGAGATTCATTCTTCATGTTAACCATTCATGAATGATTATAAAGTATATATAATGAATAATAATGAAATATTTGACATAATAATGATACTGGATTTATTTATATATATATTTATTTCATATGCATAATTCCATTCAATTCAATAAGGAAACGAAAATAGCGTTCATGCGTACGTACGGTTTACCATCTCTGTGAACGGTGTATTTCATTCCATTTATCGATCTATCATATATATTTATATGATGAATATATATTATATATAAATCATTTTTTACATTCTGGAATTATTTTAATCAGGATATAAGTAATAATATCGAAAACAACAAGTCGAAACTCGTACGATAAATGAAACGATTTTACCGAAAACGGTGCTTTAACATGGAATTTACAAAAGAACGGGTAATATAAAGTTATAAGTGAACCATATATGATATCATAACAATGAATATGATTATGTAATAAGACAATGACATTATTTAAATCATTATACATGAGTTTCAGAAACATACGAAGCATATCGGACATAAGGTAAGGGATAACTATTCCAATCTTGTTCTTATCCGAGATTGTTATTCGTAAGTATTTACTGGGGTTATTGTTATCATCCATTCCCATGTTTTCTAAAAATGTTTTCATGTATTTTTAAAGTTTTTTTACCAATATTTGAAATTTACCACATGTTTTGAAAGGAATATTACATTTTTTACCACACATGGAACTTTTTGACTTTTCTGACAAAAGTACGAGAAAAATGTTATTTTTAACTTGTGCGGTGTGAATAGATTTTTATGGTTTCATAACGCCTCATTTTCATGAAGCTTACTCTACAAGATTTTGTGACTATTTTCAAAAAAATAATTTTATTTTAAAATTGCATGGATTTTTGTGAAAAGAAAATGATTTTGAAGAAGAAAGTTTATTTTCTTCAAGAATTCATTTCACGTGTTTTATCAAAACCATTTTCCATCTAAGATAACATTATTTCATATGTGTATGTTTCATGTATAATGTATCTATGATTTAAATGGTTTCACTTTTCTTATGATAAAATATCCATTTGTTTTATATGGATTATGTGATTATGGGATGATGTTTATAAAAACCATTTTATTCATTGGGTTATGATGAATGTTTTAAGTTTATTTTGTGGCACAACTAAGAATGATTTCATTATGAGATGGGTGAGACCTATATCTCCCTCAAATGAATTGGGTAAAGATTTATATATCATGAGATAGACATGGATGGAATGGAAAGTTAATCTGGTTCAGTGGTACAGGACTGGAACGAGGAGTGAACTCGATTCAAAAAGGGACCTTGTCCACTAAGATGGTCTTGGCAGCAATGCCTTGGCTACTATGGAAATCATAACAAGTGTTGAATGGTTTCCAGAATTACATAGTTTATTCGCATGATATTTTTCCAAGATTGATGTTCCATTATGATACATGCCTTACATACTTACAAGATTTATGTATTTGATAAATATTTTGATGTTTAAACATTATGTTCATGTTTTTAAGTTTAATTGTATATGGTTTGTTTTATTTTCTCCATGAATACCCTTACTGAGCATTTGATCTCACCCTTTATATGTTTTCTTTTCCCCAGGATTTAAAGAAAGGTTTTAGGTAAGAAAAAAAAAGGGGAAGATCATTATGGGAGTTTTTTAAGATCTTTCACCTAGATTAAAATATTATTTTCCGAGTTTCCAAAGGAACTAAACTATTACGATCCTCGAGTTTTGGTTTTTGTGCTGTATTACGTATTCTGGAAAAGTAATGTATTTTCCATGTACGTCAAGCTTTGGGTCTTTACATGGTTTTTATGATTTCTACACATACTATTTTAAGTGATTCAATGAAATTCATTTTTAGTTATTAATTTTTAGGGACTGTTAGTAACACGATGTATTTTTATCTGACTAATAACATTTTAATCAGCCAGAATTGTATTTTTTCACAATTCTTCACATCGAATAATTTCTTATAGTGATATCTTTTGAAATAATAACATTTTATTTCATACTCGATCCTTAAATTACTATAGTGTTTTTGAAAACTATTAAACCCATATTCCATCATATAGGTTTCATTTAAAAACTGTTTTTCAAAAATAAAATATATATTGGGAAGCCATCATTTTCTCTCAACTAAAACTTATTGTAGTGGAAATTTAATGTTGGCAATAAAATTATTTACTTTTATCTTTTATGTATATTGTTCTATGAATGTATTATGTTTTATTAGTATATACTTATAATTTTTATTTATGACTTACAAATTGAGCGTTATTGAGTTGCAATACTAGGATAGTTTATATACGTCGAATCTTAATTTTTTTAAAAAATGACTACTATTAGAATTTATCAATTTTATTATTTATTTGGTATTCTATTGAATTTAACTATATCCCAACTATAAATTTGGTAGTTTTAAAAAAATTATTTTGAATTTATCAGTTTCATTGCTATATTACACCTATTTTTTGCTCAATGTTAATTCATAATATTTTATTGATTTTTTTGAATAATAGATAAACTATTTTAATTTGTTTTGAATTTCCCATTGTTTTAGTTTTTTAGTTTAACTCATATAAAATGGTTTATTTTATAGTTTTTAGTGCTAGATTATTCTTATTTTAAATAATTTTTATACATGTTAAATGAATTTTCTCTCAATATTGAATTCATCGTTCTTAGTTTTTCTTTATTTCAGTTAATAAACCAGGTTTAGGTTTAATTTCAAAAATTATTATGTCATTCAAATTTACTAAAATATTAATTATTTTTTTGGTTGAAATAATTACTTCCATATTTTTTATTTACATTTTATTAAATTATATTAAAATTTATGATCGATAATCTAAATATTATTCTTTTAAATTAGGTACTACTACTAAAAAATGGATATTTTTTCATAATGATTTTTTAACCAACCTAGAGGTATGAAAAAAACATTCCCCTCATCCTAACATATAATTATTCCTAATGGTATAACTAATAATACAATCACTATTATCTATTATAGAAAATATTGATATTACCAAATTTGTTTTTCATATAATATGTTTTAAATCTTGTTGAATCCCTTTATGAAATACCATGTTGGTAAATCCACTTTATTTTATTAAATTATTCCCTTAAAATACTATGTCATAATTTTTAAAATTTATCAATTTATATAAATATTTTTATGTTAAACTGAAATATTTACACATTTACGACGATTAATATAAAATATATACTCTACTAAACTATTTTTCAGTCTACATAATCCCACTCCGACTAACCTATTTCTAAAAGCAGTATATACATGGAATTTTACAGCACATATTTAGAAATTAATGTCCAAGATTAAAAATCACTATATAATAGTGTATCTTTATTTATTTATTAAATTATAATTTTTTTGATTATTTAATTCTAATGTATCTCTAGTTTTCTCAATTCAAATTCTTTTTAGAAAAAAAACAAGACATCTAGAAATATTAATCCCAGAATCTCTAATTAAAGATGACATTAGGAAATTGTTTGTCTGATGATTTTATATTATTATACTATTTTTGTGTAACACAATTATTTTATAAAAAATCTCATCTTTAATTTTTTTTTTTCAAATAATGATGACTGTCTGGAGTAGTGTGAAATGGTTAATATCAGAAAAAATCAATAATTTCCAAAATGTATTCTAAAATTTTTCTATTATCCTCCCTTAATCAATACAATGTGGAATTTGTGATTTGATTATACAGTGAAAATTTATACAGGGTTGTATCGTCTCATGTTAAATGAACCATGTAATCTTTTCTCCAATACGATTTTTCCCCCAGGTCATAGTTTCATATCATATGCCTTGTGATGACTATATTTTAGGTCCTCGATTAGTATGCTACTTGATTATTTAATTCCAACTATGATATTGACCTATATTTCTTTTTTTGGTGTTCTTTTGTTTTATTTTCTATGTATTTTCTTATTTTCCTTTTTATTTTGGTTCCTTTTTTTTCACATGTATTATAAGTAAAAAAATACATTTTGATCATGTTTTGGAAATTCATTTTTTTGCAAATATTTCATTACATTTTTTTCCTGATGGTTTATTCTATCATTAAACCTTATTAGTTTTTATCCTCCAGTAAATTAGATTTAAATATCTATATTCTTGAAAATTACCAGCCTCTATAGGGTAGAAAAACTGGAAAAAATATTTTTTTAGTATAAGTGGTTTATTTATTTTCTTAATTTAGGAAAATTTCATTTAATTTTTATGTTCGAGTTATATATCTTTCATACATGTAGTTCCAAATTACTATTATTATAGACAATGTAATGAGAATCGTCTATTTAATCCAATATTCCTAGGTTTGAATGAGTTGTATAATTATTTTGTGAAATAATTATTTACAATATTTAACAACTTATAAGAATATATATTAATTATGGAATATATATTTTTATTGTATGTTTATGGAAATAAATTTATGTGATGTTAACACAAAAGTTTTCAACATGGAAATCATTTGGCTACAGGTAAGTTCTTTTTCTTTGTCCCTTAATACTGACAACCCTGGTTTTCAATCCCTATTGTTGTTTTTGCCTATTTCATACCCTTTTTCCCCATTTAATTGGAATCCTCCATCTGGTAGATTTGTTTGTTGTGCAATTATTGGACTCTTTACATAAGGTCATTTCCAACTCACAATCCTATAAGGTTTCATATTGTATTCATGTTTATTTTCCATCATATTTCCTCATAACTTCAAATAATCACTTTGGTATGCAATTCCTTGATCCATATTTTTTACGATATTAATATTTTATTTCTTATATGTATTATGAATTTCATCAGGGATACAAAGAGAAATTAGAATTATTATAAGGTCATTATTGTACCTCAGGCTAGAAGGCTTGTCTGACATTACTAAATAGACTTTACTGTTGAGTTCTTTTTGATTTCAATTGAATAGATTTATATGGATCATTAAAATTTTTTATGATGCTAATTGAAAATAATCCCCATTATCATTGTTCTAATTTCAAAAAAAAAATCATGGGGTGCCACAATAATATTATATGTGCTAAAATATTATCATTTTTCATCCTGTGAAAAAATAATAAAACAATTTATTTTATATTCTTGACTATTTTTCCACTTGGATGGTTTTTTATGAAAGCTGTGGATGTTTACTTGTATAATTTAATTCATGTTCAAAATATATATGTTATGTATAATTTAATTCATGCTATTAGATTATTTAATTATAGGTGTTGAGATGCAGGTTATGGAGGGTTACATAGATGGTTTATGGGGAACACGTGTGATTTAATTCCTTGCATATTCTTTGAATCTAATTTGTATTGGGGGAACTATGATAGGTTTTGTTATATAAATTACCAACAAGATAGTATTTTTTATTTAGGATACATTTTTTGTATGTTTATGAACTATGTTTCCCATGAAATATTATCATTTGTTTGACCCATGTTACATCACATTCATAGTTTCTTTGAAACCATAAGAATTATCTTCTTCTAGAATCCATATGTTTTGTTCTTCTTGCACATATAAGAGCTATTTTACAAAATCAATCCTATAAAAACAACATAAATTTTTGGAAAAATTTCTCATTATGTTATTAATATTGGACTCGTCATTGTAGGTCAATTCCAAATTTGATGTTCAGTGCTACTTGATTTGAATTGAAAGTTTTTATTGTGATTATTAATTTTTTTAGTATTGTTAATTTACTTGAGGACTCTTTCACATTAATATAATTTCACCAAAAATATTTCATATGATGTTATAATAGTGGTCAGTTCTAAGGAATATTTTTAATTGTTTTCCTACAATAGAATATGTTAATTACATCTTTTAAATTATTGACTCTTTGTGAAGTTGGATTTTTTCAGATAGAGGTTATAGAGGTTCACTTGGATGATTTGGTTTGGATTCAAATATTTTAGGTTATGGATGATTTAATTCATGTTGTTTTCTTATTTAATTAAATTCATGGTGATACATGTTATGAAGGTTCCCTTAGATGGTTTCTAGGTAACCAAGGTGATTTAACTCCTTTAAAACTCTTTCTTTAGGATTTTCATTGGAGGTACATTGATATGTTTCATTGTAGAAATTTTCGACTACATATTTTTTTCATTTTGATACATTTTTATTTTTTTATGAACTATGATTCCAATGAAATTTTTCTAACTGTTTGTCCCATATTTTATCACATGCATAACATCTTTGGATCAGTGGGTTCTTCTCCTATATGGCCCCTCTCTAAATAGATTTTTCATGTTTATTTTTTGGTCTGGATACTATGATGATCAATTATTCTATATTTTGGTATGTTCTCAATCTATTTAAAATTTTCATTTTGATTTATTTGTTTTTCAAATTTTAGATATTTCATTGGATTTGATCATTTAGAAAAAAATCACATCGTATATACATTTTTATCTTCATCCTATTCATATTCAGATACATAAGATTAATTCATATCTTTAATGGTTTTGGTTATATATTTTCATGACATTAATTTATATTTTCAATTTGATTCTCATAAATTTTGATTTAGCTGATGGTACAATCTTCTAAATGGGGATATCCTCGTTAAGAATGTTTTTAAGGGAATGTAGCATGAGTAATTTAAATTATAAGTAATTCATTATTTTTTTGCAATTAATTCATATTTTTTATGATTATTCAATTAATAATTGGTAGACCTTATGGATTTTAATAACCTTTAAATAGATTGATAGATTTTTTTGATAAAGATATCATCATTTATTCTTCAAAATTAATAAATTTTACTCATGTGTAGGTTCCTCAAATTAAATAAAGTCAAAAATAGATTTTTAGCAAATATTTTGTTTTGTTATCTCATTATTGAAACGTGGATTTTATCATTCAAGTTATTAAAATTCATTTTATTACATGTCTTGATGAAGTATTTATATATTCCAACAGCTTATGTTTGATTTTTTACATTCTCTTTCTAATTTCAATTGAATTCTACTAAAAAGTCGTTGGAAACATTATAGTAATTTGTAAAATTTTTAGTTCTTTGATATATTCCCTAACATGTGTCTATTATAATGTGAGTTTCTACTGAAGAGGATTCGTCAATAAATCATCATAGTCAGTTTACCCAATCATATGAAAACAAATTTTTAAAAATATAATATTTTTACATATCTCTATAAATTTTAATATATTAACATTTATTCTATTCTTATGCACAAATTAACTTAAACTTATATTCTACTTTATTCCCAAAAACATTCAGATTATTATTCCTTTTAAATTATGTTGTCATTTTGTTTCTGTAGCTATTATGTCTTGTCTAATATCTATCATGCCACCCACAAAACATAGTTCCTCTATAGAATTCCTCCACCAATGTGCCTACTTATTTGAGGTCGATTTAATATCTCGTATTACCTCTACAAATAGTTTCATCCCAATACATATTACACTACGAAGAATGATTCCCTCACATCTCATCCTTTGATCTCTTTCTATAGATTCCACTTATTTTTCAATAGAACCACATCGAACATGATTATCCTTCCTAAAAATCCCCACCTATGAATTTTCTTAACCCCAACTTTTATCAAATATTTTCTCCCAAAAAAATCCATAAACACTTTAAATATCTCAATCTACCACTACAAGTCCACCTCTAACCTCTGCATCTCGCCTCATACTCTTCCTCGGCCTCCACCTTCACTTTTTGCCTCTATCTCGACCTTCACCTAACATTCCAAATATGTCTCCCATCCACATAGTATTAGAAATACTAATTGAAATTTTGATTGATTAAACTCATTCATTTCAAAACATTATTATTTTATCCAAAAAACCTATTTATCTCCAATAATTCATCCATGCGGGTCAACGAATTATTTTATCCATCTCTTATCTCCTAAAAAATATTCAGTTTATAACAAACAAGCTTATGTAAATTAACATTCTAGAGTAGTTATTATATTTTTTCCAATTTCAATTTCCAATAACAAGTCGTATTTATTCCCTTCCTCTTCATATATCATGTAGTTTCGCAAGATCTATTATTTGCACTATTCATAGGAATTTTCTATCAAATAATTATATCCCACTCATCTTATAGTGTATTTCTCATACATTGAACAACTTTGGTAATATTTTATCCTCTTTTTTGCAGGTTCTCAGTCATCTAGAACCTTCCATTCATTTTCTCTACATTTGATATTATTAGTCTTTTTTCATTTAATTACATATATATCTCGGTATTTTATTTCATTTTTCCTTGTATTTTATTTCACATATCCCATTTTATTTGACTAAAATTTACTTTTTTGATTTCACAGATAAAAACAAGATGTATTGACCCTATTTAAATGTCATGGATGCTAGTGTAACTGAGGTTCTAGCATTAAAATAGGTAAATGGTTAATAGTTTCCGTTTATTTATATGGTAGAAATTGTATTTTAACCCCCCATTCACTTGAATGTATAACAAGATAACGATTTTCCTATTTTTCCATGGTATCTATTCTGATAAGGAATTAATCGCGCTTTTGAGTTTTTATTATCAAATTGGTGTATCTATGTGTATGTACTTAATGATTTTTTACTGTTTCTATGTATTAATATTATTTTTAGTTTAATATTTCGAATGTAGTGAAATAATTTTACCAATTTACTATATTCAACAAAAAAATGCGTTAATATTAAAAAATGAAGAATATTTTAAAATATGTTCGTAAATACATTCCCAACACTTATGTCTAATTTTCATTGAATCAAGAGGTACTTATTTCTATTCTTGGTCCCAATACTTTTGATACATAGATGATAACTAAGAATAATTGATTATTCATCTTCTTTAACTGTGTTTTTAAACTTTTTCTTCAGATTCTGAAACAATGTTTCTTTTAAAGTAAACTATCATTAATGTTAAAAGTCAGATTTTACAAAAAAATATTTTTTTTGTATTGTTGAAGAAAAAATGTTTGACAATAAACCCATAAA